>AP027102.1:33798108-34998108 GCA_028142955.1 Pinctada fucata | reverse complement strand
CAAGACGACTTTATATACATGTAATAAGCAATGTAGCATGAAGAATAGTATAAAAATATCTTGATGATATAGTAAAATGAGGTAATAGAATAATGGCAAAGGAGGGAATCTCCAATAACACTCGGTTGCAGCACCAACAGCAAAACCCCAAATCACCCACTGCAAAAACACAAAGCAAACACGCACAGAATGAAACTTAAATGATACAATAAACGCCAAATCACATGGAAACATCAAACATAAATGACTACACATAAACCAACGAGACCAATGGGCAATCGATGCCGACTTTGGACAGCCATCTGCCACGTCATGGAGTCCCGTCGTCACAGTCAGTCAGAGTGCATGTCTTAAGAATGCGCTGGTACAAGACTGTAGATTGGTCAAGAACCAAACCTAGTGTCCGTCTGGTAACATTAGGATCATATCCTCGTTGTAAAAGTCGTTTGATGATTCTGAACTACAGTATTATCGATGGTCATGCTGTCTATCTTTAATCATTCTTAATTTGTTAATTATGTCTCTATAAAATGCAGCTTGTGAAATACCCAAAGTAATATATTCTGCTGCTCGTATGGGTCCGAATTTCAAAAGAAGTTCATAATATTTTTTTGTAAAATTTCCAGTAAGTCTTTACTAGTTTGTGAAAGCGAAAACCTTGACCTGAAAGTTTCTTCGTAATTTGTAAATTTCTACTATGAAAATCCAAAACATCAGTACATGCTCTAGCATACCGGATGAGCTGTGAAATGTAGATACTGTAACGGTAATCTAGGAACATCACCGTCAAGCCAGGGAAAATTTCTGTTGAATCCAGAATCATCTCTTTTGTCATACACACTTGTATGAATCTCTCCATTAACAATTTTGATATTTAGGTCCAAAAACGGTGTTTCTGTGTTTGTAAACTTTGCCTTGTTTAGAGTCAATTCTTGTTGATAAATAACATTTTTATACTTTTCAAAAACAGGATTGTCGATAGTAAGAATATCATCCAGGTACCTAGCAATACCAATGTAGCATTTCACATCATCATGTTTTCTTTTCTTTTGAAGATTTTGGATAAATTCTTTGCAACAAGTGGAGGACAATTGTTACAAAATAGTATGAAAAGATAGCTCCATGTTATAGCAATATACATTTATAGTACAGGAATATATCCTAATAAGATAATAAAAAGACATAGTGGTATAGTGGTCTGACAGAATAGTATTAAAATGCTGCTTATTATTATAATGACTAACTGAGAAGATAGAATGACAAGGTGACAGAATAGTCTGAAAAGGTAGTTCCATGTTATATCAATGTGTCTTTATAGTATAAAAATTTCCAAATAATTATGCCATAGTAGTGCAGTGTAATATCTTAAGGTATTCGATGGGTAATGAGAAGTAATTGGGCCACCTATTTATGGAATCCTGACACCTAAAATCTCTGCTTGTGGCAGTGGCGGATCCAGAGTGGCAAGCGGGGGGGTTTTGTATCGGCCCAAAGGGTCGATTCGAGGCACGAAGTGCCGAGCGGGGGAGGGTACGGGAGGGGGATGCCCCCTCCTGTAGGAGGAAAATTTTTGAAAAAATGGAATAAAATGGTGCATTCTGGAGCACATTTTCTCCTTACCTTCACGAATATTCAGACCATTGTTTCCACTCAATTTATGTGGTTAATAAAGATTTCTAAATAAAATAAATTCTCCTTTACTGCTGGCAGGGGCGTAGCCAGGATGTTTTCGATGTGGACGTCCATAAAGAAGGGTTGCACCAAGAACTTCAGCTGTCCGGGGGCACAGACACTTTTGGGGGGGGGGGGGTGACTTGCGAGGCCCGAAGGGTCAAGTGGGGACAGTATGGAAATATGTTACCCATCCCCTTGAAGGGGGTCCCCCGTGAAAATTTTGAAAAAAAAATGAAGCAAATTGCTGACCTCTTGAGCGTATTTGAGCTGAATTTAGATGGGATAACGCATATGATTCGATGTCAGCAGACGATGAACCGTATCTAAGATGAAGAAAACTTGAGATGTGAACATGACATTCCCTAAATACTTATATATGTACGTCCACATAAAGTCTTTCCAATCGACCGCTTGCACTTTGTTAGCGATCGTTGTATCATGCGCGGGTACAGCATTTTTGGTCAGGGGGGGGGGTTCCAAAATTTAAGGAAGTCTATCTATCATGTAGGTAAATATATATCGGTGCACATGATGGGGAGGGGGCAATTTTGTTAGCTTTCCTTTCACGTTTATTTTTATGAAGAATTGGCGAGCGTAGCGAGCCAGAAATTTTTTTAGATATGAAATATTAATTTGTCTTGATTCGATCGAGATGATTATTTATAACATTGAATATTTCACTCCTTATATCGGCGAGCGGAGCGAATTTCATGAGAATAAATAGATAAGAGATGTGTCATTTTCCAAATAATCAGACATCTTAAAATGACAAAACCTTGAAAAAGATGAAGGAGGTTACATCCTATGAAGTAAGGGACTGTTCAAAATACGAGTTCCTGAGACCCAAGACAATTATATAAAATTACGTAGTATGAACAATTGATAATAATTAAGGAATTTTGCAGAAAAAATAGTTTTGTATTTGTAAATGGCGAGCGAAGCGAGCCGAAATTTTAGGTTTCAAAGCCATTCATGCATTTTAGACCCATTTCAATTACCTCTGGATCCGCGCATGGTTGTATTGAGTTCTAATGAAACACGAGAAAATTACGAAAAATGCATTCAAATCGGTGGTTTCTGGAGTGTCTTTGATCTATTTCTGAACAGTAGGTTGCTTTAAATACTATTTCAAAAGACCCTACCCCTTCTTTTTGGCAACTGGGGGAGGCGCTCTCCTTTTTTTTTCGCGAGACGATGTGGACGTACAAATGTACGCCGTGCTTCGCTCCTGGCTTGTTGATTTGTCCTTGCTGTAACATGTACTAAGAATATTGGTACGATGTCGAGTAAAAAATGTTGAGTATCATTGGGTTTTGGCTTTGAAAAATTGAATGCTTAATTATAGGCCCCCGGAACATATTCGAGCTATATACAATGTTAAATATTTGCCCGTTTTTCCGGTTATTTCAAAGTATGTTTTTAGCAAAATTTGAAGATGACAAAAATACTCAAACCGGGTATTTGAGGACAGAAACGTGTAGGTTTCGATCCCCGTACCATTTACATTGATTGTTTGACACACGTACATGTTTTGCAAATTATTTGAACATGTTCATATTATAGTATTTGTTAATGTTAATTTTCGGGAATAAAATAAACAGAAAACCTCCTCTGCGACGTACATTACAAAAACTTCGCGATTGTCTGTACGAATCCACAAATACGCCAATTGATAAGGTATCGAATCGATATGCGATAGAATGTATCAGAAAATTTTTGTAAATTTTGTTTCAAAATAGTGAATTCTGGTGGACATTGAGCAATTTTTTTATTACTCAGTTTGCATGTTTTTTTCCGAGTGCTAATGTTACCAAAAAAAAAAAAAAAAAAAAAAAAAAAAAAAAAAAATTGGGAAACCGGGGGGGTTTTCCCGAACCCCCCCAAACCCCCCTAAATCCGCCCTTGTTAGGTATAACGAAAAAATTGATTTAAAAAATTTGACCAATCTAGATATTGAAAATATAGGTTACATAAAGAGTTATGCGACTTTAGAGTTTACTTTGAACTCTGTGGAAAATGTTATTTTTTTCTGAAAATTTTCAACAGAATGATGGGGCATCAAATATCGATTGGTAAAAAAAAATCAAAAAATATGTATTATCAAAGGGCAAGGGGCGGTAAGGGCCAAAATCAGCCCAATCTCAAAACTCGGAAAAACATTGAACATTGAAAATACATGAAATACAGAGTATAAATCAATTTAAATTTTGAGAATCCGACATTCCGTTGCAATTCTACACTAATTTGAAACCAGGATGGTCGGCTATATGTTACACTGATTTTGACGTCATATAACGTTTCGATCACATTGTAATTCAAAGTTGTCTGTAGGTAACATGCTGCTATATTCTAACACTATTTAGGCTACTTTGTATCAGTTTTTGTGCAATTGAATGATAAATAAATATCTTTAAATAAATCAAATTTTTATGTAAAGTTTTGAAGCTGCAACTTGTTACGAAAAAGGAGGAAACAATAGTTAAATGTGCTCATATACTGTCAATATCACGATATCATATATACATGAATGTACTTGGTAGATTTAAATATAATGAGGGGTAACTGGGGTACCACTCCTTTGTTGACTTTTTTAAATCTTACAATAAATGATATTGGTGTGATAATGATACTTTTCACCAAGGCATAAATAGCGTGTATTTCCGGTAACCCAGCAGACCCTACACTGTATTTTAGTCCCAAACCCCTTTTCCCGTGTAAATCATTTTTGTCTCATCTGATTCATCTGCATTACGAGTGGGCTCCGATCCCCTCTTTTGGTGGTCAACACTTCCTTTTTCTAATAGAAATTTTTTTTTATAGTTAAGAAATCCTTTGGCTCGCTAGGTACCGCTCGTCATTATCAAGAATTACCTTGCATGTCTCAATGTCAACAAACCTTTTAGGTCGCTACGCGCGCGTTGAGAGAGTTGCCTCGTTATGAAATTTCGAACGAAACCTCGACGTTCGCCAGCGTGTTAAAGGTCGTTACTCATGTGTTGGCCAAAAAAGGGAAGGTGTGACACTTAAAAAAAAAAAAGAAATATATACACATGGGCGTCGGATTGATCGCTGGTTACAGTACCACTCGCAAGTAATTCTTTAATCACAATAATAAGGCTTTTCTTGGTTTTTATCTTTTTTTATGAATAACCGCAACTACATGTTTATATAATTACACATGTTGTTTTTACACAGAAAAAGGATCGATTAAGAATTCAAAGGTTAATAATTTTATCATAGCGCCACCTACAATACCTTCAAGTTCACAAACTTTCGTTTTTCTCTCAATAATTCCTATTGCTTACAACATTTCAGTATATACGATTCGTTGTTTGTAATAAAATACCAGGGATAAAATTTTATACACGTCCCTGTAAAATGACCACATTAGTGGGGATATTTCCTACTTTCTAAACGCATTGATTTTTAACGACTGAAATTATCAATATTCATTGTATGTCAAAAAATCTCCCCAAATTAAGATGCGTCTATATTTCGGTTGTTCTTTATTTTTTATGTATACATGTACAAGTTCCTTGGATTGCACTTTTAATGATTTAGATTAACATCATTAAAAAAATGAAGGAAAAATATGAAGATACAGAATGTGCTACAGTGAAGGATTTATTTAAAAGGCGTGAACAACAGACAATCGGTATGTACACAATACTCGCAGAATGTCCGTTACCGTAAAATCGCTCTTATATAAGTTTTATATACACTGTATGCGCCATAATTTTCGTTATTGACAACATATTTTCTATAAAATATGTTCAATAAAATTAAAGGATATTTCTCAGTCGAAATCGAGACATGGCAGATATTTTTTCCCCGATTTGAAAAAATAAGTACATCTCATCGACGGCAAATCATACGCGGCGGTGTAAATTTTACATGGCCACAATTTCTCGATATTGAAAAAAAAATTATTCCAGTGTCAAAATCATATAGATTACATATATGTTGTGTTCTTCATGATATATTTATGATAAAGTAAAAATTGCTCTTCATGTGAAAGAAGGGTTTGTCATGTTATACGTAACGTCCATTCGGATTTTCTATTTTGTCTCCTTTTCTTTTTTCTTTTCTTTTTTTTCTGAAAAGATGGGGTGTACTTGACATCTTCATTTAATCTATAAGTTTATTGTGGTTGACTTTCGTGTGTTTTTTTTTTTTTTTTTGCGGGGGGGTTGATGTTGTTTAATTTAGTTTTTAAGGATTTCTTTTTCGTTTGTACAGGGTTATTTCTTTTTTTAATTAATAATTTATTTTATACCGGCTGTATCCTTTTAGATATACTCTGTCATTTCGATTTTTAAATATGTAAATGATATGATTACTTTGACTTTAAAATATTTTTCGCAAAATACATTCACGACCATAGAATGACGTCATATATTCAGTATGACGTCATTCTATGGTCCTGAAAGTCGGCTACGTTACGAGGAAAATACACATTTGAAAGACATTTTTGTCGATATTATTTGATTTCGTGCATGTAAAAATAAATAATCAATATCATCATTAACAACAAAACAAAATCTATTAAATTATATCGATTTGACTCAAATTATTTCTGTATTATAGAAGTAAAAGGTGTTTTTCTGTTTCCAAAAAGACCCGATCTCTTGGTAACAGTAATTGATTTAATTCCGTTTTCGATGTGGCCACATGAAAACAACAGATTCATACTTTTACAACATTTACAAAATACTTGTACGGATATACAGACAAAATATGAACTTGTTGTTTTGATGTGGCCAAGTCTAATTTCGCCATCAAAAGCGAAAATTTATTGATTTTTTGTTCATTTCCGGTTTCATAGGTGATTTCAAAGGGGGATAACTCTAATGAAAAAATGAAATCGAACATTTTTCAAGTTGAACCTATTGAAGACAATCTTCCTTTAATCAATTTCAGTATCAATTTCAATATTTTTAAATTTTCGGAATTAACAACAATTTTGGGCCTAGAGAGTCCCTTATCGCCCCTTGCCCTTTCGTTGAAAAAATCACCAATTATTTCTTGTGCATTTAATTTTTCCGATGTTTGTCATCAAGGGGATATAACTCTGAAACATGACTCCATTCAAAATATTTCTTATATTATGTCTACTGGGATAGTATAGAAGTTTTTAAAGTATCGTATGACTTCCGCATTACAGATAAATATTAAATGATGAATACTCCCAAGGTCAATGTTTTTGGCATAATCCTTTCATTACCCATCGAATTCCAGATTGCTCCATGTTTTATCTCAGCCCTTATTGATATGACTATTGTTGTCTTAAGGTATGAAAGAATGTATAAGATGTTATGCAGTTTTCAACCAAAGTATATATAAGTGACATTTCTTTCTTATAAAAAAAAAATTGTGGATGCTTTCACCTATATAGTGTTGAAGTCTGATCTTAACTTTATTTTACAACAAAAAAGTATACATTGTGTTTATTTATCGAAAAATAATTACACATAATGTACATAACCCTCTGTTTACGTACGTGCATGCATGACTACCTGTTAGGAATTCCATGATCAGAATCGCATCGAATTTGATATATAGAATGATTATTATCTGAAATGTCTTCGAATATCCTCAAAGATATCAAATTCAAGTTTATAATGCTGGTCACTGTCAACTTTCCATGGTAAACACGTTGTGACTCTGACGTCATTTTCCGTGACCTAAGGTCTCTCTAGCGTTCATAAGCATCAATGATAAAATATTGTCTGTCCGCGGGCTATTGATCCGAATTCTCCTTCTTTCAACAAAAGGTGCTCATAATTTCTCCCATATAGTTTGGAGAGTATGATTGAAAGAACTGTTTGTTCAAATCTATGACAAATTCCTGCTTTCTTTGGTGTTCGTTTGCGACATGTGATTTGACGTTCATATGTTTTTGTTATCATACAGCCATAAGACATAGCGCACAGATCCCATGGTCGAATTACTCTTTCCATCAAAAACTTAGTACGGAGAAAAATACCGAAGCCTGCCCCAATCTCAGTTGTGTGCATGTATTCTGCTTGGTTCTGTTTCAAAAACCGCATCGTTGCTATATCTGAGGTTTCACCAACAGACCATCCAGTCGACAGCATTTGTATATGGCAGTGCCTGGCTCTGTCCCACAGTCTACTTATGTTTAGTTCTGGATTAAATCGTATAGAAGCATCGAGCCACATTAGAAAGGGAAATTCACGAAGGGCCATCGATATCACCAATGGTTTCCACGCATAGCCCGTCAGAATCCGTACATGTTTAGGGAAACGAGAGAAAGGGAAGTCTCGAATTTCGAATCCACAATAATGAGCCAGAGCTTTAACATCGCTATTTTTGGAGGTTTCAAGATTATAAACTATGAAGACGATTTTAGGAAACCTTCTCCGTAGTGTGGCGTTCATATTTTTACACAGGGCTGCCAGTTCGTTGTAATGATTCCTGGATACGGCACTGATTATGGTAGGAATGGAGGAGGATATTATCTGTTTTTCTCCATCACACTCCCCGTAGTCATCAAACCCCAGGTATCTCATCTCAAGTGAGACATTTGCAAACAGATCATCTGTAAACTTTTCTTCATCAATTGGCGAACACCGTGACAGTGATGTTGAAACATAACAGTATTTTTTGTTTGTGATCCTATTGCCTTCTGATTTAGTTATGTTGATGACATTGAAGTTGACTTTTAAAGCATGATAAAGGTGTCTCTGGAGCTTTGTAAAGTTGTCCCTACATTCTGATGGGAAGAAAATTAAAATCTCCTCCAGTTTATAGTACATGATGATACCAGTAACGGCAGCTGTAATGATTAGGAAAAACACACCTTTTTTTAAATAAGTACCACTGTAGCGACGTATGAAATTCATGGGGACCAAGTTATAGATGAAAGACTATCTTTGCTCGATTGCTATAATTATTCCGTGACTGGTTGATTTTTTATCGATCCACTCATTTGTGTGAAGGTGTGTGTGTTTGTGTGTACTGTTCTCATTAAAAAAAATCCTGAAAAATAAAAATAGTATTTTTAAGATTAAATCGATCTTAGGAACAAAAAAAATAATACTAAATAAGAAATAACAACTAGATCTATTTTGCTTAAGATAAAAATATTTTGACTTTATCTTTTCGATGATAATTATTTTAAATCGAATATGTGTTGATAACAATGGCAAAATCGGTGAAAATGTTACTTTGAATTAAAATTGTTTGATCGAAAAAGAAAAGGAAAAAGTTTTAATGTTTTGTTTTCTTACCTTGGAGTAAAATTTCCTCAGCCACCTCCTTTCATATATACATCAGACTTGTGTTTGACTGAAACTTCATTATCCACAGTGTCTAATCCACGACTGGTACGAATGTTTCACCTTCAAACGAGGATTTTAAATTTTAAGTCTAATAATTAGTATTTTTTTTAAAAATAACATTAGAACAATGATCATATGCTTGTTTGGCATAAAATCAATTCATTAAGTCATTTCAAATAATTACTGTACAGAGCAATCATCTAAAATACCAAATCATAATTGAAGATACGTAAAGATTTGATAAAAGTATTTACATTCACCTACAAAATTATTTTTCAAAGGTAAAGCGGGTATACCCGACAAAAAAGAAACGCACCACATAATCTTCACCCAATGGAATGAATTGTATCAAATAATGAAATCTATTTCGTTCTGTCATGAATCACACGTACACAAATTACTTATTCTGTCAAATGCCATACTAGTCAGTACTCATTATCAGACGCAGCACCATGATAAAGACGATTCGGTCATAATGCAATGTCACAAAATTTGTTCTTTATCTGTTCACTTTTTGAGAATAAGTAAGACTAGAAAACATACCCAAATTGATCTAGTTTGGATTTAGATTTGTTTCCTTGGTGATAGTAAGCAAATTTCGCTTTATCAAAATTCAATAAATTGCATCAAATAAACAATTATTCTTTTGACAATCAAATCATATTTTGTCGTCGATCCGAGTGTAGCAAAACACAAAATTAACCTTCTACAGGAAGGAAGGAGATTTCCAATCAGACCCTGTTGCAGCACCGACAACAAAACACCAGAGCACCCCATGCGAAAACACAAAGACGAGCATACTAAGAGACGAAAAAGAGAATACGACATATAAACATCAAACACAAACGATTACACATAAACCAACGAGACCAATGGGTAACCAGTGCCGATTTTGGATGGCCATTTGCAGCACAAATGACTTAAAGAAGATCCTGACAACAATCTCAACAGCACTCACAATAAAGCACCAAACTGAGCATCGACGGACATGTAGCAAATGGTGTGGTTATCCTGGATTACGTGCGCACAACCCTCTAACTTCTCCAATTACCAAGAGGTCTGGAAGAACGTACAATTGTGGTGTAAAACAACCTCCTCGCTGTTAGATGACCACACACGAACAAGACCGCAACACGCAGGGGCCCAAGTAACACAGATGAATATCTGAATGGATATAAAAAGAGTAATACAATCCGTGCTCTGCCGACGCGAGCTCATGTACTAGTATGTTATCACCCGAGGAGTCCGACTGAGATTCAGAGAGGACAGGTGGTCGCGGCCCTGTCTTTTCTAAAGAGGTTTGGACAGGGCCCGTCATGGAGTCCCGTCGTCGCAATCATTCAGAGTGCAAGTCTCAAGAATGCGCTGGTACAAGACTGTCGATTGGTCAAGTACCAAGCCGAGTGTCCGTCTGGTGACATTAGGATCTTATCCACGTTATAAAAGGCGCTTGATGATTCTGACGCATATTCGATGGTAATGCTATCTGCCTTTTATCCTTCTAATGTTAAACGTCTTCAAATTGAATAGTATCATTTAAGAACAGATACAATGGCAGCATGGACCAGACATGCACGTTTCGGGTACTTAACCCTCGTCTGTGATCTTCAAATCTAAACAATGTAATATGCCAAAAAAGTATGAACGTTACTATGTCGAAAAAGCGTACCGAAAGACGTAGCAGGGTGGGTGGGATATGATGCTACATGACCCATGTTTTAGAAATTTCAAGAAATTTTGATGACAGAAATTTTAGAATGCGTTGAAGAGACGATAAACCGAAATTGATCGAACTTGGCTACATGTGCCCTCGGGGACTCCTGGTCCACCAGCAGTGACACTCACTAAGTGGTTTAAATGTTAAACGTCTTCAAATTGAATTGCATCATTTAAGAACAGATAAATCGGCAGCATGGACCAGACATGCAAGTTCCGGGTACTTAACCCTCGTCAGTGATCCTCGAATCTAAACAATTAATATACCAAAAAAGTATGAAAGTTACTATGTCGAAAACTGTGTTTATCTTATCACCATAAAAGGCAGGTTGTGTAATACCCGAAGTAATGTACTCTTTTGCGTGTATAGATCCGAATTTTAAAAGAAGTTGACTGTAATTTTTGCAAAATTTCCAGAAAGTCTTTACTAGTTTATGAAAGCGGAAACCTTGACCTAAAAGATTCTTAGTATTTTGTATATTTCTACTGTGAAAATCCAAAATATCAGTTCATATTCTTGCGTACAGGATGAGGTGTGATATGTAAATGCCGTATGACGGTAGTCTTGGACCATCACCGTCAAGCCAGGGGAAATTTACTATGTTAATAATTATCATACTTTATGGCCCTATTACATTGTTTAGACTGAGGATCACTGACGAGGGTTTAGTACCCGAAACGTGCATGTCTGGTCCATGCTGTTAATTTATCAGGTTTGAAATGATGCTAGTGAATTTAAAGACGTTTAACATTTGAACTACTTGGTGAGTGTCACTGCTGGTGGACCAAGAGTCCCCGAGGGCACATGTAGCCAAGTACGATCAACTTTGGTTGATCGTCTGTCTCTTCAACGCATTTGAAATTTTCTTTTACAAAATTCTTGAAATTTCTAAAACGTGGGTCCTGTAGCATCATATCCCACCCATTCTGCTACGTCTTTTGATACATTTTCGGACATAATAATTATCATACTTTATGGCCCTATTACATTGTTTAGACTGAGGATCACTGACGAGGGTTTAGTACCCGAAACGTGCATGTCTGGTCCATGCTGTTAATTTATCAGGTTTTAAATGATGCTAGTGAATTTAAAGACGTTTAACATTTAATCCAAAATCATCTCTTTTGTCATATACACTTGTATGAATCTTTCCGTTTACAATTTTGATATTTTGGTCCAAAAAGGGTGTTTCTCTATTTGTAACGTTTGCCTTGTTATGTGTTATTTCTTGTGGATACATTTCATTCTTATATAATTAAAGAGCAGGATTGCCAATAGTAGAATATCATCCAGATACCTAAAAGTATTATCGAAACATTTCAGATCATCAAATTTTCTTTTCTTTTGAAGATTTTGGATAAATTCTTTTCCGTAAGTAGCAAATGGTGTGGTTATCCTGGATTACGTGCGCACAACCCTCTCACTTCTCCGATCACCCAGAGATCTCGAAGAACGTACAATTGTTGTGTAAAATAACCTCACTGTTAGATGACCACTCAAAAACAAACAAGACCGCAAAACGCAGGGGCCCAAGCAACAGAGATGAATATGTAAATTGATATTAAAAGAGGGCATACGGTCGTGCTCTGCCGGCTGTAGCGAGCTCATGTATGCTGTCTCTTACATTCAGAGACTGCAGGTGGTCGGGGCCTTGTCTTCTCTAAAGAGTTTTGGACAGAGGGCCCCTCATGGAGTCCCGTCATCACAGTCTGTTAGAGTCCAAGTCTCATCTACAGCTACCATTTGATCTTTTTTTCACAACTTTAGCTTCCAAAAACAATTTCACGAATATGATATGTATGATGGCATATTTCTGCCATCCACTTGTAAGGTATTTCGACTTAGTAATGATTATGTCGACTTGTCAGATCTTTAAGTCAACATATCAGAATATATAAGTCGACCTTAATAATCTTGATATTTAGGTTTAAGGTCGTGTTACCACCAATTTATGACAAACACTTGTTAGATAAAATATCTTACAAGTCAACTTAAACATCTTACAAGTCGACTTGAATATTTTAGAAGTCGACTTAATTATCTTACCAGTCAACTTAAATATGTAAAAGTCAATTTACTATCTTTCAAGTCGGCTTAAATATCTTATAAGCCGACTTATTTATCTAACAAGTCGGCTAAGATATCTTACAAATCATTTTTCGTCGATCCGTGTGACGCAAAGCACAAAATTCATTTGAGTATTAATTGTTGTGCGACCTTGACATTAATCCAAGATCATTCAAATATAGGTCAACGTCATTTTAAGTTTTTGCAAAAAACTTATTCAAAAGTTTGATTTTTTCTAATTTTTGACGGCATTTTTTGTTGTTTTACTCTACTTCTTTGTATGGTGTTTTTGTTTGATTTTAGCCTTCCAAGAAAATCAAAAGAAAAAGAAATCACCAGGTGGTTTAGTATGTATAATATTTTTGTACAAAATTTGCCAGGTCCAAAACTAGAAAAAAAAACTTGATGATTTTCAATTCAGTCACACATTGCCGATAAGAAATGAATCTAACAACTGCTAATGACTATGAACTAACGGGATTAGATACACTCTTTATAGTACATATTCAATATCAAATAATGGATTTAAAGATAACGGAGACAAGTATATCTGTAACAAACTTACATTCTTTCAGGTACCATGCATTAAAAAATCCAACCTATGTTTTGGAAAATGAAAGTAAAATGAAAAATAATTTTTTTTTCATTAAAAAATAAACTAGATGTCTCCCCCTCCCTCTTACTTACTTTTACCTTGGGCCAATGTAATGTGAAACTTTTGAGTCATGAGTAATGTCATACCAAAATATGAAAGTAATTCATTAAATAGATTAAGAGATATAGTCGAAACATGATAAGCATATGAAATTTCATTATAATCGTATTGAAAGACCTTGACCTTGATCAAATGACCTTGGATATAGGTTATCTAAAACCTATGGATCACATCCACCGACAAATTTGTTTTTCAAAGGTAAAACGTTTCGTAAGAATATACCGGTATATCCGACAAAAAAGAAACGCACCACATATTCTTCACCCCATAGAATTTATTGTATCAAATATTTAAATTTATTTCTTTCTGTCATGAATCATACATACACAAATAACTGATTCTGTCAATCGCCATACTAGTCAGTACTCATTATCAAACGCAGCACCATTATAAAGACGATTCGGTCATAATGCAATGTCACATTTTTTTTCTTTTTCTGTTCACTTTTTGAGATTAAGTAAGACTAGAAAACATACCGAAATTGATCTAGTTGGGATTTACATTTGTTTCCTTGGTGATAGCAAATTTCGCTTTATCAAAATTCAATAAATTGCATCAAATAAACAGTTACTCTTTTGACGTTCAAATCACTTTATTTTCAACGATCCGAGTGTCACAAAGCGCAAAATTACCCTATTGTACCTACCATCTGAGTCGACAGATCATTAAGTTGACAAAAATTATTTTGGTATCTAGCTTTTAGATTGATTTACTGCCAACTTATGACAAACACTTGTTAGATATCTTACAGATCAACTTAAGCATCTTACAAGTCGATTTGAGTATCTTAGAAGTCGACTTAATTATCTTACAAGTCTACTTAAATATATACAAGTCGACTTAAATATCTTCCAAGTGGTTTTGATACCTTACAAGTCAAGTCGACTTGGATATCTAACAAGTGATTTTTCATCGATCCGTGTGTCGCAAAGCACAAAATTCATATGTTTAGGATAAATTTTATGAGTATCAATTGTTATGCGACCATGATATTAATTCAAGATCATTCAAATGTAGATCAATGTCATTTTAATTTTTTGCAAAAAATAAAAATTAATCATAAGTTTGATTTTTTCTTATTTTTGACAGATTTTGTTGTTTTACTATACTTCTTTGTATGGCGTTTTTGTTGTTTTACTATACTTCTTTGTATGGTGTTTTTGTTGTTTAACTGTACTTCTTTGTATGGTGTTTTTGTTGTTTTACTGTACTTCTTCGTATGGTGTTTTTGTTGTTTTACTGTACTTCTTTGTATGGTGTTTTGTTGTTTTACTATACTTCTTTGTATGGTGTTTTTGTTGTTTTACTATACTCATGTGTATGGTGTTTTTGTTTTACTGTACTTCTGTGTATGGTGTTTTTGTTGTTTTACTGTACTTCTTTGTATGGTGTTTTTGTTGTTTAACTGTACTTCTTTGTAAGGTGTTTTTGTTTTACCGTACTTCTTTGTATGGTGTTTTTGTTGTTTTACTATACTTCTTTGTATGGTGTTTTTGTTGTTTAACTGTACTTCTTTGTATGGTGTTTTTGTTTTACCGTACTTCTTTGTATGGTGTTTTTGTTGTTTAACTGTACTTCTTTGTATGGTGTTTTTGTTTTACCGTACTTCTTTGTATGGTGTTTTTGTTGTTTTACTATACTTCTTTGTATGGTGTTTTTCTTGTTTAACTGTACTTCTTTGTATGGTGTTTTTGTTGTTTAACTGTACTTCTTTGTATGTTGTTTTTTTGCTTTTTGTCTTCAAAGAAAATCAAAAGGAAAAAATCACATGGTGTTTCAGTATGTATAGCATTTTTGCACAAAATTTGCCCGGTCCAAAACTAGAGAAAACAACTTGATGATTTTAAATTATGTCACAAATTGCCGATAAGAAATAACTTTTAAAAGAGCTTACGTCTATGAACTAAAGGAATTAGATCTTTATAGTGCATATTCAATATTATATGATGGATTTACTACTGACGAGGATTAAAATATCCGAAACACGTGTCTAGTATAAAAAAATTTGGCACTACAGAACAACATATATTTCAATATTGACAATTCTTACAATTACAAAAGATAAGGAAGACTAGTATATTTATAACAAACTTACATTCCATCAGCACCGTGCATTCAAAATATCCAACCAATGTTTGGGAAAATCAAAATAAAACTTAGATAAAATGGTTTTTTTTTCAGAAAAAAACGAGATGTCTCCCCCTCCCTCTAATATGTTAAAGAAGATCCTGACGATAATCTCAATAACACTCACAATAGAGCACCAAATTGAGCATCGATGGACCCCCAGCAAGCCAGTGGTGGGACCAGGTGCCCGGGAGGGGTAAGCATCCCCTGTTGGCTAGTCGCATCCGCCGTCGATGTTCATGCACGAAAATAAAAACAATAAATAAAATACATGCATTTTACTGTCTGAGGCTATTTCTATATAGAACGCGCTATGAAGATCATGTCAGGGAAAATATTTAAAACACTTACTGTCAAACTTACTGAACTTTTTTACGAGCTCCACACGGCAAAGGGCATAAGTGTGACACAAATGAGTTAAAGAAGATCATAACTATAATCTCAAGAACACTCACAATAGAGCACCAAATTGAGCGTCAAGTTAAGTTACTTTGACCTTGGATCAAGGTGATGTGAAACAAAGGAGGGGATATGAGTAATATCATACTAAAATATGAAAGTAACTTATTATATAGATTAAGAGATATAGCCGAAACATGAGTAGCATATATAATTCCATTATATGCATATTGAATGACCTCGACCTTGATCAAATGACCTTGGAAATAGGTGATCTGAAACCTATGGATTATGAGCAACAACAAACTGAAATATTACTTATTGGATACTTATTGGATACACGTTTTAAAAGATATAGCCTATATGTGATTAGCAATTCAATTTAAAACTGGTCACATGACCTTGGGTCGAGGTGATGTGAAACCTTCGGGTCATAAAGAAAAACATACTGAAATATGAAAGTGAACCAGTACGTTACAGTTCAAGAAATATAGCCCAAGCAGGATAAATGTATCATTTCATTAAAAAACTTAATCTAAATGACCTTGACCTCGGTCAAGATGATGTGAAATCTTTGGGTCATAAACAACAACATACTAAAATATGAATGTGATCGGGTACACGGTTCAGGAGATATAGCCCGGCCACGATGTGTGACACACGAAAAGGCGGACGCGAAGGCAAAAACAATGTCTGCTTCCCTTCGGGACGGGGGATACATATTTTAGTCCCGAATACTGAAAACCTGTGAAACCGGAAAATGTAGCAAAACATCAAAATCCGGTTAGGATCCAATGAACACAGCTCACACCTAGGCCCTAGCTATCACACTGTTTCGTATCTACTCTGTAAGAGGAGTATTTTTGCCAAAATTCATTTGTAAGGTGCAAGTACGGCGTTGGTGTTACAAATTCTTTTTATTAGCGTTTCTACTGCGTTACCGTGGTGCTCATGTTCGTATGAAAAGTTTCCTATTTTCCACTTAAACTAAAGCCTTAACTGTATCGCATCTGCTTCGTAAGAGGAGTAGTTTTGCAAAATTCTTTATGCGAGATAAGCAAAAAAGGTCTTCCGTGTAATTTTCCTTCTCGGAAGTCCAAGGCGTAAGTGCGGCGTTTATTCGGCGTAACCGGCGTTCCTATCACATATTAGCAACGTACCAATGTGTCCTACCAAATCGTACATGTGGCGTTCGGCACGTACGTGTGGTGTTCAATAAGTTTCTTCTGGGTAATTACGGCGTTGATTACATAACGTATTGTTCTTCTTGGTGACGTTTCTGCTATGTTACCGTGGCGTCCATGTTTTCATGAAAAGTTTCTTAGGTTACCACGTTCCATTTCTTCCATTTTTCCACTTAAACTAACATGAACACAAAAAGGTGAAGGGTACTGTCAATGTACCGTTTGCAGAGATTAGCGTATTCTTTATTTAGACTCAGTTCGCAATGGAATCTAATCTGCTTATTTGATCAGGTTGAACCTTGTGAATGACGTTGTCAATCAATAATCCGAACTTTAAGGATCATCTACATCCTCATGAACTAGAGATCAAGGAATCGACCGAGAGCGACAGACCCGCTTCGTACTTGGATATACTTCTATCTTTCGTCGCAAATGGACATTTGGACACTTCACTGTATGACAAGCGTGATGAATTCAGCTTCCACACAACTAACCCCCTTTCATGAGTAACAACATTCTGTCTTCTCCTGCGAATGTCGTTTTTTTTCTCAGCCGATATGGTACGCCAGGACATGTTCCAAATATGAAGAGCCAGACGGCTTGCTAGTAATGACAAATATGGATAATGACCATATCCCTGCATACAGCACAAAATCGATAATTCAGAAAATCAGAAACCGAAGGCATACAAAATCAGGATAAAACGGAAACCAAAGCAAACAAACAAAAACCTGAAGCGAACTCCCGATATGGGAGTGAGACCAGGTGCCCAGGAAGAGTAAGCATCTCCTGCTTGCATGCAACACCCGCCGCTTCAAACTACTTGTTCAGGGTTATATTGTACAACGGCTGAAAGAATCATCGAGGAAGTTCTTCGGTTGCTACAGGGATATAATAAAAGCATATCAGATCCCCCCTTATACAGAATGATCAGTGACATTCTGGATTGTGATTGAATGGCTGCCATTATCATCAAACAAGAAATACTTACCTTATGTGTACATCAATATGTACATCGAGAAAATCACCGAATTTGACATGTTTCCATGGAGCTGTTACGACGGGTGTTGCGTGCAATCAGGAGACACTGACTTTCCCCGGGCATCTGGTCTCATTTCGGAATGTTGTTCATTCTAAGGTTCATATGGGAATTATAATGCCTTGCCTTCTCGACTTTGAGACTGATAACTGATATGTACTTCTTTAATGTTTATTTAGTTCATTCTTAATCGGTTCAAAATTATTTTGTCCCTAGATTATCATCATGTGTTCATCAACCTTTTACGCTGAGGTGGAGTGAGCGATACTCTTTCAACGTAAGACATACTCAAAGAACGTGTCGTCAACTTAGCTCTTGCGCAGCAAGAACGAAAAGAACGTACTCCTTACACCATGCATAAGCAGGAGTAGACCGAAGGGAGGGGATCTCCAACCAGACCCTGTTGCAGCACCAACAGCAAAACACCAAAACACCCGATGCGAAAACATAAAGACGAACACACCACGAGACGAAAAAGAGACATACAACATATAAAAATCAAACACAAAAGACTACACATAAACCAACCAGATTAATGGGTAACCGATGCCGACTTTGGACGGCCATTTGCCACACAAGTAGCAATTGGTGTGGTTATCCTGGATTACGTGCGCACAACCCCTCACTTCACCAATTACCCAGAGGTCTCGAAGAACGTACAATTGTGTTGTAAAACAACCTCCTCACTGTTAAATGACCACACACAAACAATACCTCAAAACGCAGAGGCCCAAGCAACACAAATGAATGTGTAAATGGATATAGAAAGAGGGCGTAATTAATACAGTCCGTGCTCTGCCGGTTGTAGCGAGCTCATGTATGTTATCACCCGAGGAGTCCGACTGAGATTCAGAGAGGACAGGTGGTCGGGGCCCTGTCTTCTCTAAGGAGGTTTGGACAGGCCCGACATGGTCCCGTCGTTACAGTCAGTCAGAGTGCAAGTCTTAAGAATGCGCTGGTATAAGACAGTAGATTGGTCAAGTACCAGGCCTAGTGTCCGTCTGGTGACATTAGGATTTTATCCACGGTATAAAAGGTCTTTGATGATTCTGACGCATTTATGATGGTTATGCTGTCTACCTTTGATCCTTCTAACTTTGTTTATCATATCACCATAAAAGGCAGATTTTGTAATACCCAAAGTAATGTACTCTGTTGCATGTATAGATTCGAATTTTAAAAGATTTTTGTAAAATTTCCAGAAAGTCTTTACTAGTTTATGACTATGGCAACCTTTACCTAATAGTTTCTTGGTAATTTCTACTGTGAAAATCCAAAATATTAGTACATGCTCTAGTGTACCAGATGAGCTGTGATATGTAAATGCCGTAAAACGGTAGTCTTGGAACATCACCGTCAAGCCAAGGGACATTTACTAGGTTGAATCCAAAATCATCTCTTTTGTCATATACACTTGTATGAATCTCTCCGTTTACAATTTCGATATTTAGGTAAAAAATGGTGTTTCTGTGTTTGTAACGTTTGCCTTGTTAAGTGTTAAAATTCTTTAGGATAAATTTCATCATTCTTATATAATTCAAAAGCAGGATTGTCAATAGCTAGAATATCATCCCGATTCCTAGAAGTATCGTTGAAACATTTCAAATCATCAAATTTTCTTTGCTTTTGAAGATTTTGGATAAATCATTTTTCGTAAGGGTATAAAAATAAATCTGCAATAAGAACCTATAGGAATCCCTAAAACCTGCTCGTATAGATCCTCACCAAACCTAACATAAATATTGTCCAAGAGAGTGGACAAGGTATTACACAGGTCACTACAAATCTATGATTTGTATAATTTGTAGTCTGTTGAGGAAAAGAAATCCTTAAATTCATATGTGCAAATGTAAGTTTTTCGCTCTCGAGCAAAATCCCTTTTAATGAAAGGAAGGAGATCTGAGTTTAGATAATCGATCATTAATTTTGTCATGAGGACTTCTGATGTACATATTAGAGAAGTCGGATGAAGACATCGTATTCCAGATTTCATTTAGTCAACCACATCCCTTGAATTCTTAATAGACCGAAATAAGTTTACGTCTTTCCTGCTTAGAACAGTTTCACAATATCTAGTTACGTGATCTCTCCATAGAATTTTTTAGATCCATTTACATAGAATCTGTGTTTCAAGAGGCCGTTGCGTTTAACTACCTTGTTTGTGATGTCACCTTACAGTGAGAAATTTTATGTTTATACAACAATTGTGTGTCTACGGAGACCTCTGTGTATCTGGATAAGTGGGAGGGTTGTGCGCAGGTAATCCGCACCATTTGCTAAAAACAGATGGTCGTCCAAAGTCGGCGCCGGGTGCACATTGGTCTCCTCCCTTTTTATGTGTTGCCATCATTGTTTAATGTTTCTGTACGTCTGTTACGATTGTTTTGTATGATGTTCTGGTGAATATTGCTGTGTCTGTTTGCGATTTGGAGTTTGTATGAACGTACAGCCGGGTGGTCATGCTGAAGATCATTCCCTTTTCTTTCTGACTGTAATATTCACCTTTTGAATGTATCAGCGTTAAAAAAAAAGGAATAAAGTTTTGCATCAAACGAAACTTTCATACGAAGTTAAGCGCCACGGTTACGCAGCAGAAATGTTACCAATCAGAAAAATATTTAACACCAAGGCCATAGTTACGCTGTAGAAACGCATTGAACGCCATAATTACGTACCGAACGCCCCAAACACGTGTTAGTAGGACACATCATTACGTCATGATAGAAACACAGATACATGGCAGAAACAACGCACTTACGCCTTGGACTCTTGAATTAGACGAAATATGCGGCAGACCTTTTCGTTTTGCTCACGTAAAGAATTCAGATAAAATACTCCTCTTACGCAGTAGATACGGCTTTATATTTCTTACAGAATTTTGGACATATTTTCTATATGATATGCGATGTACGAGGCCCTCGTAGCAATGTAGCAGGAACGTAGGGTATACTATTTTGCATTGGGTGCTTTGGGATTTTTACTTTGGATGCTGCAACCGAGTGTTTTTGGAGGTCCCCTCCTTTCTTCTATCTCTAGACCAAGTGTTATCAGTTGAAACCATTTCAGGTCCTAACTTTAAATCATAGAGTAATTTGAATGGATAGAGACAACACGTCAACTTAAAATGTGGCAACAAATTTCTTTTTAAATTGAATCAAAGCTTCATTAAGGGGACCCCCTATATGATCCTGTCATTACCTTGAGCTTTTACCTTTAAAACAGCGACAATGTTCTCTCATCATTATGGGCAACTCGCATGAACATTCGGTTGAAAATCTGAAATAATTTAGGACATTTTCAGTCCGCTTACTGTTTGAAAGGATTAGTTTTGTGGTCTAGATGGATGGTTTGTCCTGAGAAGTGTCCTATATCTTTAAGATGCATGTTGTATGTTATGCTTGCCATACATAATTGCAAAAACAGTAAATTTCAAGGTCACTGGACTTAATTATTCCTAATATGACTAGTAAAGATTAGTTTAAAAAGTTCATACCTCACAAGACTTCATGGTGAAATAACATTTGGGGGTTTTGAAAAGATTTTTATTAGTTACATATGCTGGAATCTTTCAACTTCAAATGAAATGTAGTATGATATATAAGTATATATTTTTTTTGGGGGGGGGGGGGGGTTGCATTATTTCTGAAAGTTTTCCAGAACAGGTATATGATACAGAAATAATAGCTAAAAGTAATTTTAGGCCAACATTTTTCTCCTGTTCCCCAGTTTGTCTGATTTTTTGTGATGAAAAGTTTCAACATGACCATAACATTTGTGCCTTTTGAAAGGTACAAATATAACACATAGATTGATATACATGTATGTATGATACAATATAGTGATCTATATAGAATTCAAATCGGATAATGTCAAACTTTGTATGTTCTGTTAAGGTGGCTCCCTACTCGAACCGTTATAGGTTTTTCCTTATATGCAGCAGTCTGCCTATCGCCAGTATTAAGGTAGATATATTGATCACAAAGCAAGTAACTGTCCAAACTTTTACTGGAGGAATAATCAAACATATGAACAACCAACAAAACCCAAAACGGATAAATGTTACATCCGGAATCATAATATACATATTATTCCTCCAGTAAAAGTTTGGACAGTTACTTGCTTTGTGATCAATATATCTACCTTAATACTGGCGTATAACGTTTTACAATGGCTGGTGAGGGACGAGTCAGCGCATTGAAAAACACAGACAGAAGATCTTAAATGCCAAAAGAAGCAAAAGATGGTGCAATCTATCAATGTCCACACCAATCATATAGTATATTTTCTTAGTTGAAAATGTGATGAAATTATAAGGGGGTACCCTTATGTTTGTAGCCATATCTTGATCATTTATAAAATTGTATACCTGTATGCAATTTTTTCACCATCTATATACATCATCGTATAAAATGATCCAATTTGAAGAAATTTCATCTGTTGTTTTTTGCACAAAAATGTGATATACTATATATTATTTGTCGAAAATATGATAACATTATAAGGGGGTACCCCTGTGTTTGGAGCCATACCTTGATCATTTCAAAAACTGTGTACCTGTATGTGATTTTTTCTTCATCTACATACATAATTTTATGAAATATTACAAAATGAAAAAAATTCATCTGTTTTTTTATGCAAAAAGTTGGATTTAGTACATATTCTTGGTCAAAAATGTTATGAAATTATAAGTGGGTACCTTAATGTTTGGAGATATATCATACTTAGATTTATGTTACAATATCATTTTATGCGTTGTATTTTTTCTATATGACTTGTTATCATAAAATAAAACAAAACAAATAAACATATTCGTATCATCACTGAATTTGGAGGGTTCAAAAGAATATGAAAGATATTTGATATTTCTCAATTTTGAAGTGTTAGGGTACCTTTCTTTAATGTACTGTATCTTTAATGAAAACAAAATTACCTATCTATGTCTGTGTTCATTATGTCATTTTGACTATTATGCATAGAAAATAACCTTAAAATACAAAATTCATCTGTTAAATTCACGAGTAGGGACCCACCTTAAGAAATGACTGTCTTACTTTTGGTGTTCATGGGTGTATAATTCTGTTTGGTCGCGTGCAAATTCCGTGAATCGCGAAGCGATTCTCGGAAAATTTGCACGTGTCCAACCAGAATTATACACCCATGAACACGAAAAGTAAGTCAGTCATTACTTATATTTACATTTATTCTAAATATCGGTCATTCTTATTTGCATGCACTTCGCACATTTTGCCTGTTACAACGTCAAATATATTTGAACGTTGGTAAATTCTCCCTACATGCAAAACTTGAACGTGACGTCGGAATAGCAACCCAAGTTATTGGAATATAATTCTTGTTGCCTAATGGGCGTTCAACATGGGGAATAAACTAGTAATGTAAATATTACATATTCAAGAAACATCGAACAGAAACGTGGTAGATATGAAGAATTATTAGATGTTTATTATTTTTGTCTTTTTGTGTAGCATATATAACGCTTTAACTGCCATTAAATTGACAGGGATGGTCAAGCATGATGAGAATCAACATCCAATGAGAGTCAAAGTCACTTCCAATATCAGCTTGGCTATTTTGGGGTCAAAATACAATAAGCAACATGGCTTACATTTGCATCTTGAATGGTCTAGTTAATGATTGGAAACACTTTTGCATGTTAATTAAAGGTAGTTCAATTTCCCACTTTAAGCCCTCACAACCCGCCGTGTGTGCTTTTAGACGTGTATGTATTGGGAGGCTACGTGTACTATGTATTCCCGAGGACGTAAGGATGGAAGCGACAAGAGTACAGAAGTAGTGTGTCAACGCATGTCGCTCGTACGCTTACGCCCTGGTCACAACCCGCCGTGCGTGTTTTCTGGGCGTGCGTGTTTGGAGAGGCTACGTGCGCTAGGTTTTTATGAAGACGCAAGGAAGCAAGTGGCAAGAGTACGAAAGGAGTGCGTCAACACATGTCGCACGCACGGTTATATGGAGTTATTACATGCATCATATGCTGGACACGTAGAAAGTACGTCGTACATGCAGACAACGTGCGTGTAACTTGCGTACAACGTAGATATGCACGCAAGTTACACGCACGTTGTCTGCACGTACGACGTTCTTGCCACGCGTGCGGCATGTGATTCACGTAATCACTCCATGTAGGCTTACGTGCGACGTACGTTGACGCACTCCTTTCGTTCTCTTGCCACTTGTTTCCTTGCATCTTCAGGAAAGCGTAGTGCACGTAGCCTCTCCAAACACGCACGTCCAAAAAACACGCACGGCGGGTTGTGACCAGGGCTTTACGCACCGACCGCGATTGGATACCCAAAGTTTGCCCATGTTTTTGCACGTAGACAGCACGTACTTGCAAGTGCGGCGGGTTGTGCCCACCGCTTATCTTGACTATTCGGTTGCAATCTGGTTTAATGCGCTAGAAGTTTACATGAACCTCAGGTGAGTGTGGTCAACTTGAGCAACCTTAAGTATTGCCCTTAAAAAAGAATTCTTGGCTTCAGTTCTCTCTTTCACAAATACAATAAATGTATGGGTTTGCGCACTTATTTACTGTACATTTATCACACTGTAGTTGCCAGTATCCAATTGTTTGATATTGATTTTATGAAATTATTTATTTTTATTTGTAAAAGTATTTCTAGCTTACTGTGTCAGTCTAGTGATTTTGACTCGACACATTACCCCTGGCACAACATAGATATGTAGGTCCTTTTATAAATGTATCAATTAATGGTTAGTAATGATGTCCTAATGAGGATACGCTTCACAATTCTCGAATCCTTGAACTAAATGTTTCATCTATTTAGTAATGTATAACGAGATCGTGAGCACTCGACGGTCTATCTAGACCATCAATGATATCGTATCGTTTGTCCTCGGGCTATTGACCCAAAATTCTCTTTCTTTCACCAAAAGTTGTTCATAACTTTTCCCATATAATTTTGAAAGTATAATTGAAAGAACTGTCTGTTCAAATCTGTGACAAATTCCTGCTTTCTTTGGCTTTTGTTTGCGACACTGAGTTTGATGCTTATACGTATCTGTTAACATACAGCCATAAGACATAGCGCACAAATCCCATGGTCGAATGACTCTTTCCATCAAAAACTTGGTACGAAGAAAAATACCAAAGCCTGCCCCAATTCCAGTTGTGTGCATATACTCTGTTTCATTCTGTCTCAAAAACCGCATCGTTGCTATATCTGAGGTTTCACCAACAGACCATCCAGGGGTCGACAGCATTTGTATATGGCAGTGCCTGGCTCTGTCCCACAGTCTACTTATGTTTCGTTCTGGATTAAATCGTATAGAAGCATCGAGCCACATTACAAAGGGAAATTCACGAAGAACCATCGATATCACCAATGGTTTCCACGTATAGCCAGTCAGAATCCGTACATGTTTAGGGAAACGAGAGAAAGGGAAATCTCGAATTTCACATCCACAATAATGAGCCAGAGCTTTAACATCACTATTTTGGGAGGTTTCAAGATTATAAACTACGAAGACGATTTTAGGAAACCTTCTCCGTAGAGTGGCGTTCATATTTTTACACAGGGCTGCCAGTTCGTTGTAATGATTCCTGGATACGGCACTGATTATGGTAGGAATGGAAGAGGGTATTATCTGTTTTTCTCCATCACACTCCCCGTAGTCATCAAATCCCAGGTATCTCATCTCCTGCGAGACATTTGCAAACAGAACATCTGTAAACTTTTCTTCATCAACAGGCGAACGCCGTGACAGTGACGTGGATACGTAACAATATTTTTTGCCTTTAATCTTCACGAGTTCCGTTTTGGTTTTTGTGATGTTGATGACACTATAGTTATCATTGAAAGTAGATGGGAGTTGCCCCTGTAGCTTTGTAAGGTTATCACTGCATTCTAATGGAAAGAAATAGAATGTCTCCTCCTGATTATGATATAGGATCATACCAATAGCAAAACCTATTATGATTATAGAAATAAAACGTCTATTTAATTTAGTTCTTAAGAAGTTATACATGAAATTCGTTGTGGCCATGTTTTAGATGAAAAACTAATTTTGTTTGCTTGGCTTGATTTTCTTCTGTAACTGGTTGATTTTCTGAAAGACCTCTATATTTTTTGTGTAAACTGTTTTCGTAAGAAGAATCCTGAAAAAGAAAAAAAAAGTATTTCTATAATCAAACCTATCTAAGCAACATCAAAAACAAAAGAACTTCTAAATATATATAAGTACATGTTTTTACACACACACACAAAAAAAAAAAAGAAAATAAATAAAAACATTTGAAACCTGTCTTTTCTATGATAAATGATTTAAAATCAGGCATTTACTTCTGCATACAACATGTGCAAATTTTTAGATAAAAAAACTTTAGATCACAAAACAAAAGAAAAAAAAAAGTAGAAATTTATTGTTTTCTTACCTCCGAGTACATTTCCCTCATTCATCTCTAAATACATGTATGCGTTATCTACACCATATTGATTTTAATCGAAACTTCAGTACCATCCATGTGTAAAATGTGTAATACTAATGGCTATATTATCATGGGTCAGTGGACTTTATTTACCTATTAATGTCCGTTTGTGTTGGGAAATATTCTCTCGTAAGGAATAGTGGCCAAGCGTTATGCTGCATGCAGCAAGGAATCGAACAAACAAAATCAAGGAACAACAACACCAACACCAACAAAACAAAACAACACAAGACAAGAATTAAATCAAACCAAAACAACACAACACAAAAAATGAAATCAAAACAAAACAACACAGCACAACACAAAAATAAAATCAAACCAAAACAACACTACACAAAATTAAAACCAAAACAACACAACACAACAAAAAAATAAAATCAAACCAAACCACACAAACCAACACAAAAATAAAATCAAACCAAAACAACACTACACAAAAATAAGATAAAAATAAAAAAAGAACAAGACCATGCCGCAATTTTAAAAGAACTGAAACGATTCACATAATATAAATATTATATGAAATGAAATTCGCTTATATTTTTAAGTTCTACGAGTTTTCGGAAAAGGTATTTACACTCATACATTGTTCGCCGATTTCAAATTTAAGGGTATTTAAAAAGTTTCGAAATTTCAGTATTAAATTATGATATAAATTTCAAAGAACTATTTTTGACATCTTCAAAAGCAACACTATAACTCGTTATTTTGTAATTTTTGACATTTCACTTTTCCATCATGAATTCTAAAAATTAAACGACCACAAAGCTCAGTTAAATTTACATAGATACACAAAGAGCTGATTTATTGACTTCTTGTTTAAATAGATTTTATTTATCTAAGCCACTTTTCATCACGCCAGACAAGCACAGGTGCGCAGACCTTTACTTTTGATTTTAAGCAATCTGTTTTTCATGGGAATCGCAACCTTAATGTGCTAAATTATATCCTGTAAAATCTTTAGAACTCTCACATATACGGCTATATTTTGGTTCCTTGGGTAGCTTTAACGACCAATATTTAACCCATCCTTCCCTTTGTCTATTCCGCTGCATTTTTTAAGTAGGGCTGGGATAACAACAAAAAAAAGGCAGGGTGAAAAGGAATTTTCTATATATCTTCTCCCTAAATCCGGATATTCATCTAGATTCCAAGTAAAAAGGAAGAAAACATCCAAACGGGAATTTTTTTTATCTTTTTTTTTTTTTGTACAGACTTATTTTTAACACACACAACATTTTAGCAAAAAGTACTAAAAAAAATGTAGAATGCTAATCATATATACAGTATTTTTAACGCTCATACAATAATTTTACGGAAGACCGAAAGTGACAGGTAATATGAATTATAATTTATCTGGCGGACACCACGTAATAATTTTGCGGCTTTGGTGGCCGCAGCTTAATTATGTGGTAGCCACCAGATAAACCTGTTTTTATATTTCATCTGGTTATTTTGCATCCACCATATGAGAAGACGGATGTAGCACCCCAGAACAGTATAAGTTCATGTTATGCATTGATTTTGTTTTGCTCTATTGAAAATGTGGCGGTCACCATATAATTATGTGACGCCCGACAGATAAATCATAATTCATACCTGTCAGCAACGGTCTTCCGTATTATTTTAATCTTGAAACTGTTATGCATATCAAATGAAACTAAACTTTTGAAATGCAGAAAATGCAAAGCACAAACTACCGGAAAAAATTTCTTCTTCTATTAGCTTCGTACCCGCGGAAAACGATGAGAAACCATTGATTCAATATTTCTAAAATTTTCTTTTACCTTTTTTTTCTAAAAGGGATGTTCTCGTATTTCTGTGAATCAATCAATCAATCAATCGATATTTTTCGTGGAACTGGAAGTACTGTACTGTATGTGAAGTCTATTGATTGCGTCCTTTGACTGATTTTAAAACTATAATAGGCTTATCCTAGACACCTGTGGGACAATATTGCGAATTTTCGGAGATGAAAAGATTTTAAAGATGATTGTCATTTACAGTCTCTCTTAAATAGGAAATTTATGGTCATTTCTCTCGTCTAGACACCTGTGTAAACGAGTTCTTCACGACTTCCACTTTTCTGTTTTTATTACAATTCCAGAATGCGTCTTTTCCGGTTAGATCTATTAGTTATCGAGAGGTAAAATTTTTCACTTTTGCTAGTGATGGCCTCATTGCTCACGATAGGCATTCATTTCGTCTGGTTGCATAATTACTAATGACGTCCGTGTGTCCATCAGTATGTCCATCTATCATATTGGGTCAACAGCAGTCAAGTACTACATTATAAGTAAAATTTTTGATGAAGCATTTAGTAACAATTTCTGCATCTATTCCAAGATGTATTTCATAAAATTTCTAGTCTATCAGGTAAGATGGTGATCATTTTAGCTCAGAAATCATAAATATATAAAATGAAAATATACTTTTATTCAGGAAATCAGTGTTGTCCTCTTTTCTCTTTTTGCTATTGTTTATGTTTTTTTTTTTTTAATTATTCTTTTTTTTTCATAATATCCGCTCATCAAGGAAATCTTGGATTAAGATTTTGAGGAAAACTTTTTGATATTTGATTTGACATTTTCTTTATTTTACCAAAGAAATCCAAAATGCTTTATAGGACGGATGAACAAAATTTGGAAGCCGCATAATCAAGCTTTAATCATTAAATACTGTCATTTTAAATGATCTTTTTTCCAGATTTTCTTAAAAAGGATATCGCATTAATTTGCATGAAAAATAGGCAAGAACCGCAATCAAACTGAACATGTTACATTTGCCGGGATAATTTGGAGTTTTCAAGTCAAGGAAACGGCGACAATCAGATTGTAAATATCTTATTACGTCAAACAATGATTTGAAGTGCATTGATTTTTGTAGATTATACAAGATGGGTTATCTACTTGTAATTCATCAATTCATTTTCTATCCATTTTATAACGGTCTCTATGCATTTATAAAGGGCTTTGTTCGGCACTCTGAATATAAATTGCAGCTCCTGTATTGAGACATAAAACTACTTTACTTCAATGAAAATAACTGATCTCTCCATATTTTTTAGGCTAAAATATCCCAGTTGACACCATCGAACCCCTGAATACCTACATGTGAAACCACGTATCCAGTTTGATGTTGCCTTTTTGGCTTCTTGTAACGTGCGTGTACAATGAGTGTCCAAACGATGTACAATTCTTTGAATCTGTATATACCTCTAAACTAATTCTTTTTATCCAGTGAGTAGAAGGGATAGATTTTTCTAATAAATGCATCAGCTAAATATGTCTATCAGCTCAAGGAAATAATTCAGAAAATTTACTTTTTTATAAAAATAAAATACAATTCTCAATCAAACGTATCAGCTCCTAGAACTAATTTGAAATATTTCAAAACACATAAATGACTTCTTACACAGTTAAACAAGTGAAAAAAATCATTTAAGATTCATGGCCTGAATTTAATTATTCTAAAAGTATTTTGATTTTACATTATAAATTTTGAAGTTCTTCGCTACCTACCATAGCTCCGCCCACTTTCTTCATCTCCGCCAATCAGATTTTGTCATTCTACGGCAAGCATCATAACAAAGATGGATTTATTACAGAACCGTTACATTATCTTTCAGAGTCAATAATACACCCAATATTTGGACAAAAGCAATAAATATATATGAATTGAATTCGTCAATGCATTTCAATGAATAGAAGGCTATACAAAAGATCACATAAAATACATATTACATTTATTCGCCCGAAACACAATGCAAGAAGAAGGAACAGAAAATTTGAATGAGAAAAGATGCTATGGACTAAACAAAAATAACAATAATCATTCTATTGAGTACATACTCAGGACAAGTCATCCAGAGAAATCAGATGACCAGATCGACAGAACATCGACAGATGCAGGGAATTTTGCCAACACCAAAGGTAATTTTAATGTAAATTTGTCATATTATCTTTTCTTGAAGGTTTAGTTACTTTGTCTTTTGTAAGAATAAAAGAAAAGTATTTTTCCTTCTCTTTAAGATCATTAAATGTAAAATTAATTCTTTTTAAATTATTATCATTTTGAAAGAAAAATGAAAAAGAAAAGAATGATCAAGAATTGAGTAAAAAAACTGAAGCAAAGAAAATTGGATAAATTTACCTTTTCTCTGACTATTCATATGATTAATATCAACTTTATTTATAGAAACTAAACAAGGAAATGAATACGGAAAAAATAAAACTTAGCTTTAAATTATAAATTTCAAGTGAAAAAAGTGTTTATGAAAAATGTGAAACATTTAATTTTTCTTTCATGTAATAACTTAAGGCTTTGAAATTGTGAGAATTTCTACGTCTGATTTCAAATTTCTCTCTCCAATTGTTTCAACTTCGAAAATGATAAATATTCTACTTTCTATACGAAGATCGATTTCATCTATTTTATTTTATTTTAAATTACTGAAGCTGGTAATGTTACGCGAAAAGAAAGCTTTGATACAGAAAAAGCAATTTACAAACCACATAGAAGAGTCTGTGATATTTTACTCAAAACTTTTTAAAACCAACTACACTAGATTTGAAGAAAAAAAATGTTAAAGAATGATACTTTGAAAACATCCAGTTAAATCATGAATTCGAAGAATTTAAAAAAAGAAATAACTGATGTTGTTTGCGACATACCTGTCTTAATATTTTGCTAGCATAAAAAAAGAAAGAAATAGATAAATATCATAAGAAAAATCAAAATCATATAAATATCTGTATTTGTCCTACTCTATACATAGTTTCATCCATGAGAGTAGAGGGTATCATCAGGTAGTTTTGAACGGATAACATGGATCAAAAACATGCGAATTTTCTTTTTGGTCAAATGATTTTTTTTTTTGGTCATGGTGGTTAAGAGTATACATTGGACAATTGACAATATTATCTTGTGCAAAATTTTGCAATGTATCAGAGCCGTAACATATCATAGAATTTTAATCTGACACGGTTTGTTTGAATATTTGTGGAATCAATAGTGACACATCAGGAGCTATCTGTCACGTTTATTGGTACTTGACTGTTACATAGATAAAGTCTATTAATCCTCAATTAGAAGATAAGTATAATCCGGAATCAAACATAGAATCAAATGTATTTTCATATACACAATAGAAATTGACGCATCATTCAATATTTGTTTAATTGAAATTTGAATTTTCATATGATAAAGACCTAGATAGATCTGTACGAGGGATGTATGCTAATGAGAGAATAAGTCTTGTATCAGATACATTGACAGATTTGAATAATTTCGCATTTCATACATATATCAACTCTTAACGAATTTCAGATAATGTAAAACTCAAGTCATTTTTTTCTAAAAGAATATGGCCTTATTTTCATCGTGAGATTAAAAAAAAAAATATCTAAATATTATCAGAAACTAGAAAAGTTTTCTCCATTCACCTTCTTTCAATGTAGTCTCACGGCTTTGTACGCTCCTAATTTTGGAAAACACAGCTTTTCCAGAATTACTATTTCGTTCATTCGTTTTTCAGAACTGTTCGTTATTAGTTCTTGCAGTGAAAAGAATTAGTTATAAATATCGACACTTGGTGGCCACAGAATTTGATTCGTACGAACAAACCTAAAGTATATCTGTCAAGCCCCTCTTCGGTCTTTAAAAGTGCTAGTATTAAAAAATAAAACTGGCCTGGATCCATATGAGGTATCTGAGAATTTCAGAATTCAGAAGCTGTATTGATTATCAACTTCAAATTGTCATATCAAGCAGGAAACTAGAAATTTGACAGAAAAAAAGGCAATTAGATTATATAAATCAAATTCAATAAATACAAAATAAGATGTCATTTGTACAAGATGAGCGAAAAACGAAGACACTCTATTAAAAGATTTTAAACGTTTTTTTCTAAATATAATTCAAAAGCTAAAAGATTGTACAGATTTTTTCCTTCTTAAATTGATAAAATAATAAGATTTTACAGATTGTACAGATTTTTTCCTTCTTAAATTGCTAAAATAATTAGATTTTAAGAAAATGCTTGGTGTTATAGCACATCAGGAGTAGTTGCTTGAATTTTTTTTTTGTTCCTTTTTAACTTGTTTGTATAAGAAAAAAAGTAATTCATTGGACCATGATACATCAACAGGACCCGAGAAACTAATAGCGCAAACGGCACCTTCACTAGCAATATATGCTCAAACAAAAGTTTAAAAGAGTAAAATAAAATTATATGTAATAACATAATTTTTCTCCGGGATCAACACCTTGCCTATATGGATCCTCCTGTTGTCCAATCCTTTTCAAATCTTTTGAATAAATTATTGTTTAAACTAAACCATATATGGACGGAAGACTAATATCAACGTGATCTTGAATGCAGGAAGCGCGGAATTCTCAATTCACAATTACGTTGAAACTCATTTCCATCTCTTACAGATGATGAGGTATCCGACTTAAAATCAACTGTCATCTCTGAGATTCAAACATCATCTGACGAGGAATCATCAAGATCAACTGATGAATCTAAAATTGTATGTGAACAGATCATATCAGAACAATCTTTGAAGAAAAGAAGATTCCGAACAACATTCACTGCGGGACAGTTAAAAGATTTGGAGGGAGTGTTCCGAATGACGCACTATCCGGATGTGAACATGAGAGAAGAGTTATCTCGGAAAACAGGTCTACCGGAAGCTCGCGTGCAGGTATGTTTGAATCAAGATTTCGAACACTCATAAGAAAAAGAATTAAAAAAGTCCTTCGTGACCTCAAGTTCATAAGAATTTATTGGAATAATAAATTGAGAATCTTCATTATTTGTTGCATTCATATTTATTTCTTTCTAAGATATGGTTCCAAAATAGAAGAGCAAAATGGAGAAAATATGAGAAACTGGGAAACTTCGGAGGACTTCAAGATCTGAAGGAAGTAAATGGTTATGTTCCTGCTCCTAGACAGACATCTCCAAGGGAGGACCAAGAAGTTCTTCAGTTACATGTAACTTGTCAGATTTTGATATATTGTAAAAAGAAACGTCAAAAAATCAGATTCAGATAGGGGAAACAAGAGAGAGACAAAAAAGGGGAAAAAAGAAACTAAACCAAAATGAGAAAAATAATAATAGATATGAAACATTAAGAATTAAAAGAATATTAAGCCTATCCAGTAGACGTGAAATCAGACTTAAAGCGCTCTCAAAAGCACACTTTTAATTAACTATTCACAAAAGAAAAAAATTGACGAAAAATATGTGAATTAGATGCCTTATGTTTATGTTTAAAATTTGCGTTTGTATTTCCCCAGTCGGCTTTATCCAGACTTCCCCCGATGATTAAAGCCAAGGATACCAGCAGTGACGAAGACGACGACTTGCCCCTGAATCTATCAAAATCAAAAATCCCGCCATTATACCCGGTCCTTCCCTTGATGGGATATTCATCATTGGCTGCATGCAACACATTCTACGGTATCGGATTGGTTGATCCGACACGACGCACCGGAAGTATTGCGTCATTGCGCCTGAAAGCAAGTGAGCACGAGGCAGCCATTGCAATGCAATATTTGTACAAATGAGACGATGAGATTTTGACATTTTGAGATTTCTAGAATAAAATATAATTGGAAACAACGAATTGGAAAGAAAACAATGTTATTGTTCTTATGAATATGAATATCTGTGATATAAAGGTTTAATGTTAAAGTTGTAAATTTGCTTTGCTTTTACTTGTATTGTCAATTTACGAAGATATGTACGAAATAAAAAGAGAATTAACGTCTTTTGTTCTGTGCATTGTCTTGCCCTTTTATTTGGACGACTTCGCAATACTGTCTCAAAACTTATAAAAAAAAGTGGTGGGGTTCCTATGGGTAAAAATTGTGCGACTCTCACTAGTTCTACACAACAGTGTTTGCATTTACACTCTTTTGAAAGACAGAAGTAATATATGTACTTTTATAGAAATACGTCCATGAAAAGGGGATGCAAAGTCTTTAAAAGTGCAAGAAATTTGATTATTTGAAAACTGTAGAATGTAGAATGTACTTCGTTTGTCCATGATAAAAGAAGGGAGGGGATCTCAACCAAACCGGTTGCATTTCAAACAGCAAAAACACCCGATGTAAAAACAAAGAGAAAACGGACACAAAGAGACATACGACATAGAGACATTCAACACAAAAAACTACACATAAACCAACGAAGCCAACGGGTAACCGGTGCTGACTTCGGACGGCCATCTGCTAAGCGAGTAGCAAAAGATGTGGTTATCCTGATTACGTGCGCACAAACCTCCAACTTTCCCGGTTACCAAAAGGTCTCGAAGACGCCTAAAATTGTAGTGTAAAATAACCTCCTCCTCATTGACCACACAATAAAAGACACAAAATGCAGAGGCTCAAGCAACACAGATGAATATGTAAATAGATATAAAAAGTGGGCGTACGTAATTCAGTCTGTGTTCTGCGGTTGAAGCGAGCTCATGCATGTTATCACCAGAGAATTTCGACTGACATTCAGAGAGGGCAGTTTGTCGGGACCCTTTCTTCTCTTAAGAGGTTTGGACAAGGCCCGTCATGGAGTCCCATCGTAACAGTCAGATAGAGTGCGAGTCTTACGAATGCGCTGATGCAAGACAGTGGATTGGTCGTGTACCAAGCCTAGTGTCCGTCTGGTGACATTAGGATCATATCCTCATATCCACGGTATAAAAGGCGTATGATGATTCTGACGCATTTTTGATGGTTAATTTTGTTTATCATATTACCGTAAAAGGCAGGTAGTGTAATATACAAAGTAATATCCTATAAGCATGTGCTTTTGGTGAAATAAACTAGACTAAATCCTCTGTTGCTTCTATAGATCCGAATTTTAAAAACAGCTGACGGTAATTTTTGTAAAATTTCCAGAAAGTCTTAACAAGTTTATGAAAGCGGAATCCTTGACAAAAAATTTCTTTGTAATTTGTAAATTTCTTCTGTGAAAATCTAACATAATAGAACATGCTCTAGCATACCGGATGAGCTGTGATATGTAAATGTCGTTGAGCCAGGGGAAATTTACCATGTTGAATCCAAAATTATCTCTTTTGTCATATACACTTGTATGAATCTTTCCGTTCACAATTTTGATATTTAGATCCCCAAAATGGTGTTTCTGTGTTGGTGTGTAGGACAGATGAGAACTTTTTTTTCTTCGCTGTAAACTTTTGCCTTGTTAAGTGTTAATTCTTGTGGATAAATATTATTTTTACATAATTCAAAAACAGGATTGACAATACTAGTCACAATATCATCCAGGTACCTAGAATTATTATTGATACATTTCATATCACCAAATTTTCTTTGCTTTTGAAGACTTTGGATGAATTCTTTTTCATAAGTGTATAAAAATAAATCTGCAACAAAAGGCGCACAGTAAGTACCCAAAGAAATTGCTACAGCCTGCGTGTATAGATCCTCACCAAATCTAACATAGATATTGTCCAAGAGGAAGGACAGGACATTACACAGGCCACTATATGTCCATGATTTGTATAATTTGTAGTCTGTTAAGGAACCCTTTGATTAAGATGTACAAATGTAAGGTTTTTTCCAGCTCTCGATCAAAACAACATTAAATAATTTCGTCGTGTGGAAGCGTGTTGTGCATGTCTTATGAAGAAATTGTATTCGCTAAGAAATGTCTAGATTTAAACATGTTTAAGGTCTTTCATAAAAAGCTTAAAAGTGACATGGATAAGAAGAGTTATCAATGAAAACAATCAAACATCATGGTGTAAATTGCTGACTGATACTATGCCATTACATTTTAAATTTTTCATAAATTTTGGAAATGAATACCTAAAACATATATCATATGGAACTACTAATTTCTTTTGGAAAGATGTATTTATATCATATTACGACTTAAGGAACATTATTGATGTAAAGAAAAGATTATTTGAGCCTTTGTGGCATAACAAAAGTCTGGCTACAGATTATATGCAATATTGTAAGTGGGTAGATAAAGGTATCTTATATGTCTGTGATTTATTAGATGAAAATGGTATCTTTTTAAGTTATGAATCTTTTTGTGTCAGATACAACTTTTTTCCACCATTTACGCAATACTTTGGTTTGATTTCTTGTATTAAAAAACAAAATTGGATTTTGGATATTATACCTCTGCAAGAAAATCAACCTTACTACCCGGAACATGTTAAAATTCTTAGAAAAAAATTAAAGGGATGCAGAGATTTTTATGATTTATTCATTCAAGAAATGTACAGTAGACCCAAAAGTGAAGTCAAATGGGAGTCAGAATTTCAAATATCTCGAGATAGTGTTTGGTGGAAAAGAGTTAACTTATTTATACATACTGGAACAAATGATTCCATACTGAAGTGGTTCCAATACAGATTAGTACATAGGATTTTAGGAACTAATTCACTATTACATAAAATAGGGTTAAGTGACTCAAATCTTTGTTCATTTTGTCATAATTATCCAGAAACATTATCTCATTTATTTATTAATTGTCATTTTTCACAAGAATTATGGAATAATGTTAAGAATTGGTTAATCTTTATATTAAATGAAAACATAGATATAGAAGATTCAGAAATTATTCTTGGTATCACTTACACAGATAAGACATTAAACATTATAATATGCCTGGTAAAGTATTATATTTACAAGCAAAAGATGTTGAAACTTATACCTTCATTTGAAGGTGCACTAAATTATATAAAATCATATATCAAATCAGAATTTTACATTTACAAAAAGAATGTTAAGGAGGAATTATTTCATAGAAAATGGGATTGGCTATACTGTTATTTATAAATTATTAAATGTGTGAAAGATGAATGAAAGAGTGTGTATGTACTTATATTTATATAAAATATTTTCACTTGTGATTTAATTTTGCTTTCATGAATAAAAAATTAAAAAAAAAAAAAAAAAAAAAAAAGATTTAAATTTGTCAATCACATCCCCTGAAGTTTTGATAGACCAAAAGAAATTTACATCGTTTTGTTTAGAACAGTTTCACAATATCTTTTACAGCCGTAAATGCTGATGTCATATTTCTAGACAAAATTGTAGTGGAGCAGTTGCTAGAATTAGCAATGAATCGAAATGGGTATGCAATATACTGTTGGGAGATCCAAAATATCCTTTATCCCCCAAAAAAAACTATTCCAAAACAAAAAAAAAGCGACTTTATAAAAAAGAAAATAAAGATAACACGTTCATAAATCATAAACGAGTAGGTGTGTAGGGTGTGAACTAGGCTTGATTACGATACGATCAAATAATGCCAGCGCACAGTTCTTTCCAAAAGAAAAATGTACTCATTGCAAGCTTTAGGAGGTGTATGAGGAAATGGGGGGATTAGACTTTTATAGAAAATTTAAAGATAAGATCGCTAGAAAATATTTGTGTAAATTAAGTTTGTAAGTTTAGCATACAATGTATTAGTATGCCCTCTCAGCTACAGTTTACCTCTTAGGCACGGTCCATTTGATATTCTGGGGGGGGGGGGGGGGCTTGGGTTTTTTTCGAAAAAAAATAATTTTGCTCTGAATTTTGATAAAAAAAATAAATTTACTTATGGTGTGACAGAAAAAAATAATCTTGCTCTTACAAGTAATCTGAATTAGAAGAATAACCATAAAATTCGCTTAAAATTTTTCGGCTCGCTTCGCTCGCCACACTTTTTACTTTCTATAAAAAAAATTTTTGGCTCGCTTCGCTCGCCATAGTTTTCTTCTTTAATAGCAAGTTCATATTTGAAATATCAACAGAATGCATGTGTATGAAACAATTAAAATGCTTAAAGTGATATTAGAACATCTGTGAAAATAGTATATAGCATTAGCTCTTTAAAAATGAAATTTTTCATCCTGTAACCACAGAAAAAAAATTCCTGGTTTTAGAGGAAATCGACATTTTTGTCGATTTACCCAATAAATTTTCGGGATCGACTGTATTCTTCGTGGGTCTCAGTAAATGACGTCACAAGTTGTACACGACAAAGTGTTTGCCTGCACTAGCACATGTGTATACGCATGTGATTACCGTTTCAGGAATAAAACAATCAATATATATAACATAGTTTTTTTATTTATTGAGCAAAAAATAAATAAATAAATGAAATAAATAAATAAAGGGCGCACCATTTCTAAACATGCTCATGGCTGGCGATCACCTGTAGATTCAGGACAGAAGTTTGACATAATTCATATTCTGATTAAAAAAAATAATCGTGCCGGCCAGTATTTTTGACAGATTCTTAATCTACATATGGATTTATAGATCTAGCACTTGCCGAATATTAGATCGTGGTTTGCGGGGGTAACCCCCCCCCCCCGTACACACACGCGCACATTTGTCCGTTTTGAGTCGTTGAGAGAGAGAGAGAGAGAGAGAGATCATCCAATCTTTTCTATCATCAATTGCCTTCTCATGAAAACGTATTTCAAAAATGTTTTCAGATCAGTATAAATTTATTGCTTCGTTCTATTATCTTTATGTTATTCCATTAAAAACCGCTAACTGTGACCATTTAACTTAATGATTTAGAAAAAAAAAGAATAATGTCGAATCGTTTTTCGTTGTTAATCCCTAAAATTGTGACCATGTATATTGATAGAATAAAATTTGATCCTTATTTTAATCAAAATAGATTCCGTGACATCGACTTGGAGCCTCAGAATAATATTAAAATTTACTGAGTGTTTTACCCACTGGGGAGCTCGTGAAATAAGGTCTACCCTATATCCCTTGCAGGGAATGCAGGTGAATTTTGAAATAATTATTTATGAAGATGAAAATATATGTAAAAATAAATTAATAACATTTTGTTTTTGTCATTATACCACTCACCCTCTTCCTACGCTTCTCCGAAAGATTGTTTTCAATGTTCACTGTGATCCGCCCTCCCTATTTTAGATTCCTGAATCCGTCTATGCCAAAGATATCTCCATCTGTCATTTGTCATTTAAGTGAATGTATATGACAATATGAATATTAAGGTAATACTATGTTGTTCACTAAGCTCAATAAAAGGATGGGCAGGGGGCCTAGCCCGGTCTGAAACTCCAGTCGCACGCATTCCAAGCGGTTAACACCCCCCCCCCCCCCCCCCTCCTTTCTGCGTTTGAAACAGGTCAGGCTGTATATTCAACCATAGTTTCAAATCGTGCGTGTTTAGAACAAATAGTACAATAGGACAGACAGAAAATATGATGTGACATCATGTGTGAAATCGTCCATCTCAAGACCCTTTCCCCATCCCCCCCCCCCTTTTTTTCTCATGGACAGATGCTTGGTCGCATGAAAATTACTAACATTAAACATTTGCATATTAATACTCGACATGATCAAGAAATTATCAAAAGATGTGAAACTGAGCAAATTAAATGCGAACTCAGCTTCAATACCTCAACGGTACATTGCATTGTTTACACTACTTTCGTCTTTCATGTACAACTTTCTACGTCATAAGTCTCTCCATCATATTTACCGGAAGTGATCATTTATAGAATCAGGGTTTCTGTAAATGGCTAAAAATAGCAACTTCAAAACTGATTTACGTATATGTGCGGTAAGAGCTGAAAACTATTTTTGGCATATTATGGTTTATTTTTAGGGAAAGTTTTAGGTAAAAGTATTATCTCATATGTTCTAATATCACTTTAAATACAATCAATATAATTTATTACTATTAATAGATATATGTATCACCATGGTGTCTAATTTTATATACAAGCTTGGAAGGAGAATTTAAATAAGTTTTTCACTAGTTTTCATTTCTACATGCAAAAACTTGCATCAGGCCCTCTTACATGTTACACGACCTTATATACATTTTGTTTATTAAAAATTATATATCACAAATTGTAAAAATCTTTCATCTCTCTCAGTTTAGAAGTGAATACAAGTTTTACATAAAAATAATGTTTGGAGTAATTTAAGTAAAAATAAACAATTTCTATTGAAAAAAAAACAAACATTCTTAATATTCACATCAATTGTTATAAAAAAAATTTCCTTGCTCCAACTTTGCAAGAAAAAAATAATTTTGCCCCGGTGCGGGGCGAAAAAAATAATCTTGCTCCAACTAAAAACCCAAGCCCCCCCCCCCCCCCCCCCCCCCCCCAGAATATCAAATGGACCGTGCCTTAATTGCGATTGCAATCAATGAAAGGAAACACGACCTTGATTGAAGGCTAGTCTGTTACCATTCACATTCTGTTCTACTGGTATTTTGTATCCTCACTTGAATTGGATTGATGGAAAGATTCCCGAATAATCATTTGGAAACTGAATGACAGAAAAGGCAACCTCCTTATGTCCCTGCGATTAAATAGCTTGCACTTCTCGGCTTGCGAAATTCCAAAAGATAAGAAAGCATTGTCTCAGAAAATAGATCCAATGACACGAATAAAGAATTGCATGGGGTAATTGTAAAACGAAAAATTCATGTATACAAGTATTTGAAAAACAGAAAAAAGATTTTTTTTCACAATGAGTATCAGCATTTTGGTCTTACTTGTTGTCTGAAATAGTCTGTATTTTCGATACTAGTATGATATCGTTGCATTTTGGTCTCAGTAGATCGTGTTTGTAATATATAAAGAATAAATGTCTTAATTTGTGTTTTGTTACGGGTATGCAACACACAGCAAGTGCATTTATCGTACATGTAACGCCCGTTAGTGCAATTCATACTATAAACGACTTGCTGTGTGTTGAATACCCGTCGCAAAATACATATAATGACATTTATTATATATATCCAACAACAACAACAACAAAAAAAAAAAAAAAAAAAAGAAAGAAAAAGAAACGCACCACTTAATCTTCATTCTATAAAATATATTATGTAATATTTAGATATTCTATTCTTTTCAATCTTAAATCGTAGGTATACGAGTGACTTATTCTGTCAAACGCCAAACGAATCTGTCTTCATGATCAGACACAGCGCCATGATAAAGACACTTGGTTCAAAACGCAATGTCACATAATGGTTTTTAAGAATTTTGTTCACTTTTTGGAAATGATTAACTTGCTAAACCTATCCAAATTGATGTATCAGGCATGGCAATGATCGCTGAATACAAATTCATTTAATTGCTTCAAGTGACGTCATCAAACAGAACATCTTTTGAGAAAAACGTCACAAATATCAACTTTTTTGAAAATGAAGTCCGTGATTTGGTGTTTTTCGCCCTTAAATTTTTCACAAAGCACAAAATTGCCCTATTACAGCTAGTATCTGCCCTTTTTTCAGCAAGTACAGTTTTCAGAAAGAATACCTCGATCTTGACGGGTCATTTTTACGTGCATTTTCAATGGTTTTGGACTTAAGTTTTAAGATTTTCTGATATTTCATTTGATTATTTCAGTTCGATGTTAAAGATAAATCTGCAACAGATAAATAAGAATGGATGAAAACACAATTAGTGTTCCTATGAAATTAGAATTGGAAAATACTGATATCCTTTATTGTAAAACATACCCCAATATACGGACATTTACACTAAGACATTTAATTTTCAGCTTTATTGGCATATTTTGACTAAACTTGATTAGAGAAACAAGAAAAGGGAACTATCTCCAGCATGACCACCCTGCATTCACCCAGCGAAACAAACCCACTAGAAAGAGACACATAAATGACATCATACAAACTCCAAGTCGCAAAAAGACACAACAATATTCACTTGAACATCATACAAAACAATCGTAACAGACGTACAGAAATATCAAACATTGATGACAACACATAAAAGGAAGGAGACCAATGTGCACCCGCGCCGACTTTGGACGGCAATTTGCTTTTAGCAAATAGTGTGGTTATCCGGATTACGTGCGCACAACCCTCCCACTTATCCGGATACACAGAGGTCTCCATTGACACGCAATTGTTGTATAAACATAAAAGATATCACAAACAAGATAGTTAAACACAGCGGCCTCTTGTAACACAGATTCTATGTAAATGGATCTAAAATTCATCTATATTTTTACTGAAAATTTGCTGAAAGTGGGCAAACAACAACATTTCAGAAGGATATCAAACCTGCGGCCATGCTACAGGAACTAGAAACAACGCGCTTAATTCAGCACTATCATTGTGATATGCTGCGAAAAAATGATCGAAACGTGTTTTAGATTGAAATATTTCTTCCAGAGGGAAGGGATTATACAAATAAAAACACAAAACACTCAAATACACAAATTTTCGGCCCCTTGGCCTTCTCAAGTGTAAAAAACGACGATCAATAACAATTCTAGGTAAAATCAATCCTTGCTACCTAGAATTGTTATAGATCGTCGTTTATTACATTTGATAAAGGTCATGGGACCGAAAAATTGTGTATTTGAGTGTTTGTGTTTTTATTTGAAACGTGTTTTATCCTCAGGAATTCGAGTGCTGGAAAAAAAAACTATATGTACTACAATTGTCTGTTTCGTTCCTGTTTTCTGAAATCGCGTTTTCCAGGTACGAAGGTGACGTTACATGTAAAATCTAGGTCATTGTGGGTTCAGTTTGCAGGTAAGAACAGCCGTTACAGCATGAGTTAATGCATTGTGAGCTCACGAGCGTTTACATGCTTAATTGCAACACGTTCCTCTCAATAGTTTTATCTTTCGAAGGGAATTACATTCTGTGTTTCCGATACAAATTGGAGTGTGTTGGGCTTGCTTGTCGTCTTCAATGTCTGTGTTTTGGATACAAATTGGTGTATGTTGCGCTTAATTGTCGTCTTCAATGGTCTGTGTTTTGGATACAAATTGGTGTATGTTGGACTTACTTGGCGTCTTCAATGGACTGTGTTTTGGATACAAATTGGTGTGTGTTGGGCTTGCTTGTCGTCTGCAATGGTCTGTGTCTTGGATGTAAATTGGTGTATGTTGGGCTTGCTTGTCGTCTGCAATGGTCTGTGTCTTGGATGTAAATTGGTGTATGTTGGGCTTGCTTGTCGTCTGCAATGGTTTTTGTTTTGGATATAAAATGGTGTATGTTGGACTTGCTGTGTCTTGGATGTAAATTGGTGAATGTTGGGCTTGCTTGTCGTCTGCAATGGTCTGTGTCTTCGATGTAAATTGGTGTATGTTGGGCTTGCTTGTCGTCTGCAATGGTCTGTGTCTTGGATATAAATTGGTGTGTGTTGGGCTTGCTTGTCGTCTTCAATGGTTTGTGTTTTGGATATAAATTGGTGGATGTTGGGCTTGGCTTGTCCTCTTCAATGGTCTGTGTCTTGGATGTAAATTGGTGTATGTTGGGCTTGCTTGTCGTCTGCAATGGTCTGTGTCTTGGATGTAAATTGGTGTATGTTGGGCTTGCTTGTCGTCTCCAATGGTTTTTGTTTTGGATATAAAATGGTGTATGTTGGACTTGCTGTGTCTTGGATGTAAATTGGTGAATGTTGGGCTTGCTTGTCGTCTGCAATGGTCTGTGTCTTCGATGTAAATTGGTGTATGTTGGGCTTGCTTGTCGTCTGCAATGGTCTGTGTCTTGGATGTAAATTGGTGTATGTTGGGCTTGCTTGTCGTCTTCAATGGACTGTGTTTTTGATACAAATTGGTGTGTGTTGGGCTTGCTTGTCGTCTGCAATGGTCTGTGTCTTGGATGTAAATTGGTGTATGTTGGGCTTGCTTGTCGTCTGCAATGGTCTGTGTCTTGGATGTAAATTGGTGTATGTTGGGCTTGATTGTCGTCTGCAATGGTTTTTGTTTTGGATATAAAATGGTGTATGTTGGACTTGCTGTGTCTTGGATGTAAATTGGTGAATGTTGGGCTTGCTTGTCGTCTGCAATGGTCTGTGTCTTCGATGTAAATTGGTGTATGTTGGGCTTGCTTGTCGTCTGCAATGGTCTGTGTCTTGGATGTAAATTGGTGTATGTTGGGCTTGCTTGTCGTCTTCAATGGTTTGTGTTTTGGATATAAATTGGTGGATGTTGGGCTTGGCTTGTCCTCTTCAATGGTCTGTGTCTTGGATATAAATTATTGTATGCTGGACTCGCTTGTCGTCTTCAGTGGTCTGTGTTTTGGATATAAATTATTGTATGCTGGACTTGCTTGGAGTCTTCAGTAGTCTGTGTTTTGGATACAAATTGGTGCATGTAGGGCTTGCTTGTCGTCTTCAATGGTCTGTGTTTTGGATATAAATTGGTGGATGTTGGGCTTGCTTGTCGTCTTCAATGGTCTGTGTTTTGGATATAAATTGGTGTATGTTGGACTTGCTGTGTTTGGATACAAATTGGTGTCTGTTGGGCTTGCTAGTCGTCTTCAATGGTTTGTGTTTTGGATATAAATTGGTGGATGTTGGGCTTTGCTTGTCCTCTTCAATGGTCTGTGTCTTGGATATAAATTATTGTATGTTGGGCTTAATTGTCGTCTTCAATGGTCTGTGTTTTGGATACAAATTGGTGTATGTTGGGCTTAATTGTCGTCTTCAATGGTCTGTGTTTTGGATACAAATTGGTGTATGTTGGGCTTGGTCGTCTTCAATGGTCTGTGCCTTGGATTTAAATTTGTGAATTTTGGTCTTGCTTGGCGTCTTCAATGGTCTGTGTCTTGAATATGAATTGGTGTGTGTTGGGCATGCTTGTCGTCTTCAATGGACTGTACTTTGGATATGAATTGGTGAATGTTGGGCTTGCGTGACGTCTGCAATTGTCCGTGTTTTGGATATGAAATGGTGTATGTTGGGCTTGCTTGTCGTCTTCTTGTTTCAAGTTTATTGGTGTATGCTTTATTGGTTCTCGTTGCAGTGGTCAGTGCCTTGGATAAATATACTTTTGTATGTTGGTTTTCAGTGACGAATTGTTTCATTAAATAGACGCGGAAACAAAACTTTGGGCCTCTGTCCCTAATCTTTGAAAAAATACCTACGGGTTAGCAACTTGAATGTTCGGGAAAGTAGTTCTTAGTGAACATAATATTTTGGATTCAATGAGTTTTGTGAACTTTACGCAGAATAACAGACTAGAATTTAAAGAAATTATCAATCTTGTAAAACCAATTTACCTGAAGATAACGGAGTAAAAAAACATGACTGAAGTTAAATACATTAATTCTGGTACTAAAATGTTAAGATAACTATGAAAATTTCTTTCTCCTCCTAGAAATGTATGCCATTTTTAATAATCAAATTGACCCAAGAAATAACGTAATAATACCTGATATTGACGAGCACTTAAATTCGTTTCTAGGCCGATATTTGAGCAGGGTAAATTTGACAAAGGAGTTCAAAAGATACAAATTACAGTCTACACTCCCATAGAGTGGTCTTTCTACTTAATACTTCCTTAGGGAGGTCTATTAAACCTGCAGTAATTTACCGACAGAGCAAGGTGATATAACACCAGAATTATAAATTTTCACAAGTGCTGTAGTCAAATGATTATATTTTATCAATTGAGTAATATCAATTTCAAATGAAACTGCAAATAAAAGTCCTAATGCGGCATTAAAAGCGTCAAATGGTATAAAAATTTGGGTTTAATGTATGGAATTTATTGCCCGGTGATATATTGCATAATACATAGTGGAATGAACAAATATTTGAAAATTGAAATGACCGTTGTGTGTTGCATGGCAGGGGTAGGTAGTCGGCGACTATTATCACGTTGCAAGTTCTCTGTAGTTCTAAGATATGCAAATTGTGTTTTTAGAAGAAACAAGAATGTTCCCGTGGACAGCCTTGTTTCTGTAAGATTTGTTCTCATACATGTATATTAAAGACAAACATTAGTTTAAGGTCACACGATAAAAAAGTTTGGTAACACAACAAGAGTTAGAAATATGAAATACCAAAGCCCAATCACTTGTGTGCAACATTTAAAAGTTCTGGTACTGTGCCCGGTTTCAGAAAAGTTTTTGCGAAAAATTCAGGAATTTTCGTAACTTTCATAATTGAATATTAAAAGGTTTACAATTTTTTTCTATTTAGGTCGTATTACGTTTTTCTAATATCATTTCTACATACATTATACAATTTCAGAAACAAAACCTCGCTAAATTTAGTTTGAAAGTAGAACTGAACAATAAAAAGTTACGAAAATTCCTGAAATTTTTCGTTCGAATTTTTGTTTAAACAGGCTAAAGTCAAGACCAGAAAATTAATACGTTAACAATACGGAAAATTTAAAATATGAAAGTCAAATTGCAAATTTCTAAACATCGGGCGCTCACCTCGACGGCATCATTGTTCCATGACCAGCATCTGTACCTACATTGCACAAAGTATTTCCAGATGCATCATCCACATAAGTTTAGTTGATAAACAATTCAAAGAAGGCTGGAAATAAAGATTCTAATTTTACTATACCTGGTCAATCAAGCGTGAAATATAAGTCAGATGCAGCATCTGTACAGTGCATTGCAGTAAGCATCCTCAGATACATCACCCACACAATTTTTTTTGATTGATCTAGGACTTACAATAGGGCGGAAATGGACCTGTCCAATTTTACTTAACCTGATTGCTCAAGCATGGAATGTGGATCAGATGCAGCATCTGCACCATGCATTGCATTTAGCATCCTTAGATGCATCATCCATACAAGTTAGGTTAATGTAGGACTTATAGTAAGGCAGGAATGGACCTCTCCCATTTTACTAAACCTGCTCACTCATGCATGAAATGTAGGTCAGATGCAGCCTCTGTACCATGCATTGTTGTAAGCATCCTCAGATGCATCATCCATGCAAGTTTGGTAGGTATAGGACTTATATTAAGGTGGGAATGGACCTGTCCCATTTTACCTAACCTGCTCACTCAAGAATGAAATGTGGGTCAGATACAGCCTCCGTACCATGCATTGTTGTAAGCATCCTCAGATGCATCATCCATGCAAGTTTGGTTGGTATAGGACTTATATTAAGGTGGGAATGGACCTGTCCCATTTTACCTAACCTGCTCACTCAAGAATGAAATGTGGGTCAAATACAGCCTCCGTACCATGCATTGTTGTAAGCATCCTCAGATGCATCATCCATGCAAGTTTGGTTGGTGTAGGACTTATAGTAAGGCGGGAATGGACCTCTCCCATTTTACTAAACCTGCTCACTCATGCATGAAATGTAGGTCAGATGCAGCCTCTGTACCATGCATTGTTGTAAGCATCCTCAGATGCATCATCCATGCAAGTTTGGTTGGTATAGGACTTATATAAAGGTGGGAATGGACCTGTCCCATTTTACCTAACCTGCTCACTCAAGAATGAAATGTGGGTCAGATACAGCCTCCGTACCATGCATTGTTGTAAGCATCCTCAGATGCATCATCCATGCAAGTTTGGTTGGTATAGGACTTATATTAAGCTGGGAATGGACCTGTCCCATTTTACCTAACCTGCTCACTCAAGAATGAAATGTGGGTCAAATACAGCCTCCGTACCATGCATTGTTGTAAGCATCCTCAGATGCATCATCCATGCAAGTTTGGTTGGTGTAGGACTTATAGTAAGGCGGGAATGGACCTGTCCCATTTTACCTAACCTGCTCACTCAAGCATGAAATGTAGTTCAGATGCAGCTTCTGTACCTTGCATTGTTGTAAGCATCCTCAGATGCATCATCCATGCAAGTTCGTTTGATGTGGGACTTACAGTTTGGCGGGAATGGACTTGTCCCGTTTTGCTTAACCTATAGTGCGGACGCCGACGACGGGGCGATAGCATAAGCCCCCCTCTGCTTCGTCGAGGTGAGCTAAAAATGTATGGCAATGGATAAAACTTTTGAAGTTGGTCGTACATCGAGGTCAAGGTCATAACAGCATGTGTTTGTGAAACACTGAATATGAAAATCCAAGGTCAATAGGTAAAGATTTCTACAAATGGAAAACAAATGTAAACCTTTTTATTCATTGGTCAAACGTAATGGCCAATATTAAAGTTTTCAAAAAAGTATGTCAAACTCAAATGTCAACAAACAAAGTCGTGGGGTCCAAAAGTTTGGTATTATTTTAAAGCATTTTCAGACGTTGACTGTCAATTAGGTGTAAATATGTTTGAACAAGATGTTCAAGATTGCCTCCTTAATCTTTTTTTTTTTGGTGAATAAACAAAGTTGTAATCCAGGTAAGGAAAATGTCAAGGTCATACTGATGCTGTATATTCCTTGTTGCAGGACCAGGCTGTCTTGGTACCAAGAGTTCTGACCTCATGACCTTGACTTTGCAGTTTTACTTTTCAAATTCTTTAAAATTGTGTATAGCAATTCAAAAGTATGTCAAACAGTATTTCAACAAGTTAAAAGTCATGTTTGTAAAACATTAATGCCCCCTACCCCTTCTGTGATTAAAGTCCGTCACAACTTTATTCTTGCATTGATACAACCTATGGGGGTATAAAGTAACAGTTTCATTTCAATATGTAACTCCACTCAAGAGATATTGAACAGAAACCCTGAAGTTTTGGTATTTTTCAAAGTGCAAGGGGCATAACTCTGTCCAAATTTTTTTGATCGGACCTAAATATGAACTTGACCTAGATTTTCATTTGATGTGTCTGTATACAAAACTTCATTTCTATATGTAACTCCACTCAAGATATATTGAACGGAAACCCTGAAATTTTGGTATTTTTCGAAGTGCAAGGGGCATTACTCTGTCAAAATTTTGTTGATTGGACCCAAATAAGAACTTGACCTAGATTGTCATTTGATGTATCCGTATACAAAATTTCATTTCAATGTGTAACTCCACTCAAGAGATATTGAACGGAAACCCTGAAATTTTGGTTTTTTTCGAAGTGCAAGGGGCATAACTCTGTCACAATTTTGTTGATCGGACCCAAATATACACTTGACCTAGATTTTCATTTGATGTGTCTGTATACAAAATTTAATTTCAATATGTAACTCCACTCAAGAGATATTGAACAGAAACCCTGAAATTTTGGTATTTTTTGAAGTGCAAGGGGCATAACTCTGTCAAAATTTTTTCGAACGGACCTTAATACAAACTTGACCTGGATTTTCATTTGATGTGTCTGTATACAAAATTTAATTTCAATATGTAACTCCATTCAAGAGATATTGAACGGAAACCCTGAAATTTTGGTATTTTTCGAAATGCAAGGGGCATAACTCTGTCAAAATTTTTTTGATCGGACCCAAATATAAACTTGACCTAGATTTTTGTTTGATGTGTCTGTATACAAAATTTCATTTCAATATGTGAATCCACTCAAGAGATATTGAACAGAAACCCTGAAATTTTGGTATTTTTCGAAGTGCAAGGGGCATAACTCTGTCAAAATTTTTTCGATCGGACCTTAATACGAACTTGACCTGGATTTTCATTTGATGTGTCTGTATACAAAATCTAATTTCAATATGTAACTCCATTCAAGAGATATTGAACGGAAACCCTGAAATTTTGGTATTTTTCGAAATGCAAGGGGCATAACTCTGTCAAAATTTTTTTGATCGGACCCAAATATGAACTTGACCTAGATTTTTGTTTGATGTGTCTGTATACAAAATTTCATTTCAATATGTAACTCCACTCAAGAGATATTGAACAGAAACCCTGAAATTTTGGTATTTTTCGAAGTGCAAGGGGCATAACTCTGTCAAAATTTTTTCGATCGGACCTTAATACGAACTTGACCTGGATTTTCATTTGATGTGTCTGTATACAAAATTTAATTTCAATATGTAACTCCATTCAAGAGATATTGAACGGAAACCCTGAAATTTTGGTATTTTTCGAAATGCAAGGGGCATAACTCTGTCAAAATTTTGTTGATCGGACCCAAATATGAACTTGACCTAGATTTTCATTTGATGTGTCTGTATACAAAATTTCATTTCAATATGTAACTCCACTCAAGAGATATTGAACAGAAACCCTGAAATTTTGGTATTTTTCGAAGTGTAAGGGGCATAACTCTGTCAAAATTTTTTCGATCGGACCTTAATACGAACTTGACCTGGATTTTCATTTGATGTGTCTGTATACAAAATTTCATTTCAATATGTAACTCCATTCAAGAGATATTGAACGGAAACCCTGAAATTTTGGTATTTTTCGAAATGCAAGGGGCATAACTCCGTCAAAATTTTGTTGATCGGACCCAAATATGAACTTGACCTAGATTTTTGTTTGATGTGTCTGTATACAAAATTTAATTTCAATATGTGAATCCATTCCAGAGATATTGAACGGAAACTGATGTCGTGGACAGACCGACAGACCAACCGACCGACAGCGGCAAACCTTTATGTCCCCTCTTCTTCGAAGGGGGGCATAAAAATAGCAACGCTAATCCTGCAAGATATGCCCGTCGGGAAATTTATTTCCCATAAATAATTGTGTGAATACAATTATGTCAGTTTTAGTCCCAAAACGACTTGATCTTTCAACATAATTTCTCAGTTATGCGACCAAATAAGAAATATGAAAGAACATGTGTTCTTTTTCAGGTGGTTAAAGTTCAAATCAAAAATAGTATTTAAATAAATTGTCAAAATAAAAATTTCTAAAAAACACCCGCTATTTTTAGCCTCAAAATGACCTTGACCTTTGACCTTAAAAAATATAAGATAAAGTCAACCCATATCATAAATGTGAATGTCCTAGGGCCGAGAGCCATAACATAACATGTCCCGTCTTATAATAATAAACAAAGTGTCATCAGAAATGACAAGAGCTCACCTCGACAGCAACATTGTCACAAGATCAGTATCTGTACCTACATTGCACTAAGTATCTCCAGATGCATCACCCACAAAAGTTTGGTTGATAAAGACTTGAAGCATGCTGGAAATGAAGATGTCTTATCTTACTTTACCCGATTGTTGAAGCGCGAATATATAGGTCAGATGTATCATACATATGATGCTTTGTAGTAAGCATCCTCAGATACATAACCCACACAAGTTTTATTGATCTAGAACTTAAAATAGGCTGAAAATGGACCTGCCCCATTTTACATAGCCTGGTTGCTCAAGCATGAAATATAGGTAAATTGCAGCATCTGTACCATGCATTGCAATAAGCATCCTCCTATGAACTATCCACACAAGTTTTATTGAACTAGGACTTAAAATAGCTTGGGAATCGACCTGTACTATTTAATTTAACCTGGTCGTTCAAGCTTGAAATATGTGTCAGATGCAGCCTCTGTATCATACATTGTAGAAAGAAACCTCAAATGCATCATCCATGCAAGTTTGGTTGATGTAGGACTTACATTAAGGCTTGAATGGACCTGTCCCATTTTACCTTACTTGCTCACTCAAGCGTGAAATTTGGGTCAGATACAGCCTCCGTACCATGCATTGTAATAAGCATCCTGAGATGTATCATCCAAGCAAGTTTGGTTGATGAAGGACATATATTAAGGTGGGAATGGACCTGTCCTATTTTACCTAACCTGCTAACTCAAGCGTGAAATGTTGGTCATATGCAGCCATACCATGCATTGTAGTAAGCATCCTCAGGTGCATCATCCATGCAAGTTTGGTTGATGTAGGATTTATAGTAAGGCCAGAATGGACATGTCCCATTTTATCTAACCTGCTCACTCAAGCGTAAAATGTGGGTAAAATGCAGCCTCAGTACCATGCGTTGTAAAACTCATCCTCAGGTGCATAATCCATGCAAGTTTGGTTGATGTAGGACTAATAGTAAGGCAGGAATGGACCTGTCCCATTTTACCTAACTTGCTCACTGAAGCACATAATGTGGGTCAAATGCAGCCTCCTCACCATGCATTGTAGTAAGCATCCTTAGATGCATCATCCATGCAAGTTTGGTTGATGTAGGACTTACAGGGTGGGAATGGACCTGTCCAGATTTGCTTAACCTGTAGTGCGGACGCCGATGCTGACACCGACAACAGGGCCATACATCATGTACATGTAGCATAAACCTCCCCTACTTTGTCGAGGTGAGCTAAAAATGTATAAATTTCAAATGTATGAACTTCAAATTCCATTGTGTACATGCCTTTCTTGTAGCTAGATCTTTCCACTTGAACAACTTTTTTATGTCCCAAATTTATTACGAGTTTTACAAATTCATCTTGTTGATCATGTGACCTTTGACCTAATTTGGACAGCTTAAAGACTCTCATAACTACCTAAAATCTATACATGTTATCTATATGGCAACAAGTACATCGTACTCTGTCATTTTTGTTGTACCCTTACCTGTACATCTATAATTCTGAATATAGGAGAAGGAAACATATGCAAATGTAAAGCTTCTTCATTGAAATAAAGAAAACATGATTCCACCTACTAAGGATTGAGACATTACATAAAATAACAAGTTATTTTATTTTCCAGAAATCCTGCCATTCATGAACATTCTTTTTTCATTCATACATTTCAACAGTACTAAAGATAAATATCCGAGTGTCACAAAGCACAATAACATGTAAGGTGACAAAAGTTGCATGAAAACAAAAAGCTGCCCATTTATTGGATTCCAGTTCCCACTAGGTATATTCATAGATTACACTTTCCATCTCCATTATCACTAAATTCTAATATTATTGCACTTTCTTTTCTTTGTCAGTATCACTCTGGGTGAATGTAATCCAGTAGAATTTCAGCCATGAATAGGTCACACCTATGGCACAATACACAGATGTTAACATGAGAGGTAGGAAGGGAAACTTGTCCCCGTGTCCCAGCACCGAGTGGAAGATACTGTTATACAGTTCTAACGGAACTATTCCCCATATATACACAGCTTCTATGGTACTCAGAAATGATATGTGGAGAGGTTGTCTGAAATATTGAAAACAACAATTACACAAGACAAGGATGAACAGTTACTGAAGACTATAAAACTAAAGCCATGTTACATACATGTATCTAGAGTAAAACACGCTTTTTATGAATGTGGTTATCATTATATTAATTAAAAAATGTTTTGTACTGAAAATCTATAAAGATAAAATCAATCATATTGAAACCATCTTGAGGTTCATGAAAAACATGCCTGACTGTACAGGAAGATTGAAAAACCTTGCACAATTTTTCAAAATTTAGGTAAAGATATAAGATTTGATCCATAAAAGGAAAGTAATTTCGACTTATTACTAATTTTTTCGTACTTGATTTATCAGTCATGTAAGGTGCATATAATGGTTACTTACTGATATATATGAGCAAAACTGAACAGGACATACATGAAAAACAGTACAACAAGGCACGTCTTTGTCATGGTTTCTGTAAGGGAAATTGACATTATATAAATATTCATAAACTTTTTGATATTATATGTATGTACTTGTCCTATAATTACATACACCTGATTTCATGGATGTGAAATAGATCTAATACATGTCTTGTTCACAGAAAGTATCCAGCATGATATAAAAACATTTATCATAAATTTTGAAATTGTTCACAGGACAATTTTTATTGCACAGTAAATTTTCAATTCCAGGTTAGTAGATAATGTCTTTTATAGAAATAACACTTAAGTACTTCTATTACCTGCTTGTGTAAATAACAATGGAAAAAGTGAATAATGACCAACAGTGGAAAAGAAAGCAAATAACCCAGCATCTCTCTTACTGTCAGCTATCAACAAACTGGAAAAAAGTAAAGACATTCAAAACTTCCAAAAAATGTTGAACAAATCAATCTTAAGTTCCCTAAGTGGGGAAGGAAAGACAACTAGAATTTAAAATATCTTAAAAGATTTTTTCAATTTTACCTTCATTACTCTTTTGAGTCCATTCCAATTTCAATACATAATATATACATCTAGCCATGTTTACTATGCACTTAATTTGAGTGATATTACTTAATTTAACATATACATGTACACGTACCAAAAAAAAAAAAAAATCTAATGAGTAAAAATTTTCAAATTGACAACTAACATAATCAAACTTTAACTGACAAGACCATACAGATCATACTAGCTTTACCATCTTGAACAAATATTGATAATTGGTCATCAGATATCATTAACAAATAAGTTGTTGATAATTTGTCATCAGATATCATTAACAAATAAGTTGTTGATAATTTGTCATCAGATATCATTAACAAATAAGTTGTGTATACACTCACCTTAGAGGTATGATAACAAGTAGAATGGCTTTCTCGTGCACATGCCACCCAAACATAAAGGAACCAAAAGCACAGAGCACGATGCCCCTCACAAAGCTCTGTGGACCTCTTGGATACAGCCATATCTGTAGCATTGCAGGCTGGAATGCGAAAAACAAAAATAAGTTGTGTAAATGTCAAACATCACAAGTTTTATGAACTCAATTTTCAAATTCTTAACATTTTATGTTTTATATAATATGTACTTGATAACAAGCCTGTATGTGACATAGTACAATCAGGACATTTATGTGAATGTTTGCCATTATAACATGAAATGAACTCAGTAATAATTGACTTCAAACAAACACTGAAGATTATAGAACATTGAGAATTAATGTCTGTAATACATATATATGTTTGATCCTTTTAAATATGTGGTCTTAACCTTGAAGGTGACCTAGACCCTCGTAGTATGTTATGTCTCATCATGCTTGTTTGATGAAAAGCATAATGCTTATCAAGTAAGACAGACAAACAGACACTGCACAAAATGATCTCTGTATGTGTCCCTACTGTAGTACATGTGTATTGTAGGCGAAAAAATAACATATATACAATGAAGGGTAGAATTATTACCATTATTGATGTTACTGTAGCTATCAGTGTTACTATAGGGGGAACAGATGGTAACACAACATGCTGGTACTCTTACCATTATTGATGTTACTGTAGCTATCAGTGTTACTATAGGGGGAACAGATGGTAACACAACATGCTGGTACTCTTACCATTATTGATGTTACTGTAGCTATCAGTGTTACTATAGGGGGAACAGATGGTAACACAATATGCTGGTACTCTTACCATTATTGATGTTACTGTAGCTATCAGTGTAACTATAGGGGGAACAGATGGTAACACAACATACTGGTACTCTTACCATTATTGATGTTACTGTAGCTATCAGTGTAACTATAGGGGAAACAGATGGTAACACAACATGCTGGTACTCTTACCATTATTGATGTTACTGTAGCTATCAGTGTATTACTATAGGGGGAACAGATGGTAACACAACATGCTGGTACTCTTACCATTATTGATGTTACTGTAGCTATCAGTGTTACTATAGGGGGAACAGATGGTAACACAACATGCTGATACTCTTGTACTAAGCCTCCTGTCATTATAGCTGAACTCTTTACAGAAACAAACTTAAATTTGGAACCTATAAAGAGATAGACATATGTAAGAAACAATGTTCTGCAGAAATATACAAGGGAAGTTTTCCTTCAGAATTGAAGCCACTGTTATTCAAATGACAGTTGATAGTCGTTATGGTATAAATATATTAATGGATTTGCAAATGTTGTGACACTGACAAATATATCAATACAAGTTACATGTACATGTATGTAAGAACATTGGCCCTGTCACATACAGAAAATATTCATTTTTACAATATTTCTATTGATGATGAATTTTACCTCTCAAGCATGTATCCAAAAAAATCAATGAATCAAATAAATTTCAGTATCTTACAGTTACCTGCCAGTGTTAGAACTTTATCAGCAAGGTTGTATAACGCCCAAAAATTTGGTGCCCAATAAGCATGACAAAGACCTCGCTTAAAGGGGAAAAGTCTGGACAAAACTTGTGGTAACTGGTTCTGAAAATTGAGCATAATATCTACAATGGAATGAGAAGCTAAATTGGTCCTATATTGTTTATTTGAAGGCAAAGACATTCTTTCATTCATCTTGGGGTAGCATGGAAAAGATAAATGATGGCCACAGTTAAAACTTAAATCCACAATTTATACTGTAAAAGCTATACAGCAAAAGTTTCATTGAAAAATCTTTGCAGCCGAGAAAAACGTCTTAAGAATTGATTTTCTTCACAGCCATATAACTCTCTTAAATATGAATCAGTAATGAAAACAATCCCACTTTCATGATTATGGAAAATAAAATAGAAACAATCAGTTACTCATTACACTGATGATTTATACAAATATCCTACTAAATATAGCATAGATATGTCTGATAACGTTAAGTATTCCAGACAGTGAGTTTGTCAAGATCTGCTGCAGTTTTGATGAAGTTTTATTTTTCAAAAGGACAAGAATAATTTGTTTGAACACTGAGGTATTCATCAAGATTTCCATCTATAATACATGTAAAGCATTTACCGTGAAATATTATCTTAGTATAAAGCTCATTTTAATTCATACCATGTAGATGAATGGCCCAAAGGAAGCAGCAAATACAGCAATGACAAGCATACCAAGTTTGATTAAATTCAATATTGAAAATGTTCTCCAGTTCAACCTATTATCTGAAAGTATACATAAGTTTAAAACAAATCATTTAAAGCTTCCTTTTGGTTGATCAGATTTATGCAACAACTTATTTTCGAGCAAAAAACAAGTGTACTGCAAGCAGCATATTATACAAAATAGTATTTTGATTTAATCCAAAATTGAAACAGGAAAATTTTAAGTCAAGTTAGGTTTAAAAGTACATTTTAAAGTTCACAGATGCGAAGGTTCAAAACCTAGATTTTACATACCAGCCTAAGGACATCAAGTAAACTTGGCAAACTTTTTAAACTGTTGTGCCATGAACTATTTAAGACTTTTCATTCTACATGTATATCGACAAAATGCATGCATGAAATTCATGCGATTTATCTTTCGCATGAATATTGTGAGAAATTTATACAATATTTGCATGAAAATTTCACATGATTAACACATGATTTTCACATGAATTTTTTGCATGGCATTTTTGCCTGTATACATTATACATTATTCTTTTATGTTTGAGAAAAACCTAAAATAATACACAAACCAGGAGTGTGCTGGAAGCAGTAACATCTAAGAAGGAACACGATATAAGCTGGTGCTATGTACAGGTAAATGTGTTTTAAGTTCAGGAGGACAGCAAACCAAAAGGCTCCATTCAAGTATCTCTCCTGAAATTGGTTAAAATATCACTTGATATAAAAAAAAGGGGGGGGGGCTGTGAGAAATACAAATGTACCTATTTGGTGGATATAAAACAGAGAAATCCCATGTACGTGTTTAAGTTTTCTAGTATTACATGTATCAATAACTTATGAAATACATTTAAGACAAATTACATTGTCCTCTCATTCTATGGTGAATAACCAATTTATATTTTACTAGAAATGAAAATATCCATATTCTTGTGAAGAACTCAGAAAGATGATGTAAGACAAAATAAAAGTCCATTCATATATCAACTTTTGAGTTAAGCAGTAGCCTTACCTGATACATTCTGGTGATGGACAAAAGTAAAATTCCAAACAGAAATCCATTATACTGGAAGTGAATATGTATATTGTATTAAGGTAAATAAATCATACTTTAAGGTTTCCTATATTATGCAAATGAAGAATAATACACCTAAATATACATGTATTTTTTCAGTTTATAATGAATAGGTTTATCTATGACACACGTTATTTGAAATAGCATGCATTATAAAACAGTTATGCAAAGTCTCTTACCTGTTGTACAACTAAGTACATGTATAAGTCATAATTGGGGCAACCTTAAAAACCCCCCATAAAACTAGGCCAACAATGATCAAAGTATCCAGCATTTAGCTATACATTGAATTAATTTTAAACCACTCCATTAACAATGAGCTGTTTGAAACATACATGTATGGTGCACTAAAATTTGTTATTTTTATGTCCAGAGGTTGTGTTTCTCTGACAGCATAGTTGGAACATTCCTCTTCTCTATACAAAATGTACAAAAAGGATATGATCAACAATCAGTAGTCCAGCATTACACATGAGGATTATAGCCAGCACGAGTCGAGGGCTTGTAAATATAGCATCCTCTGATGGTAGCTTCTTGCTGAGCCGCACTTCACTTTTCTTTCTACCACAAAACCTATATGATGGAAAGAAATGAATAAAAAAGAAAAGATGTTTCTGTCATTTCCTTACGCACACTTCAAACTTTAAATACACAATGTATGTGACAATTCTTCATATGAAAAAGAAATGCATACAGTATAAAGGACAAGCATTTTACATTAAGTGAGCATATGAAATGCATGACTTTGCAGTAAATTTTCAATGTCATAAAATATGTTTTGATTTTCACAACTTTGACCTTGTTAAACATGTTAAAGTGCTACATCTCAGTTTTTGCACAAGTAGCTAACTTTTTCTATAGAACATTTTCGTGCATATTAAGATTAATACATGTACATCATCTTATATAATATTCATGCATATATTAAAACAAAGTGCAAATTCATCCCTTACTCTTTAACAGCATATATGAAAACCAGATCTGTCACAATCACAGAGAGTCTTTGGAAGAGCACAGTGGCATCAGAGGAATAATTCAGGTTGGAAAGCACCAACATTTTCTTATCGAAATACGCAGCAATGTTAGACAGGAAAAACTCGAACCAAGCAAAGAAAGGGGGATAATCCAAGGTCCATTCTGATGTTTTCTGAAAAATAAAAACATGCAATTCATGATATGTGTAAGTGAGATGTATAATACAAGCCATTACAAAAAGTGTTTGAGGATTCGAGATACAAAATGCTTGTAAAAACCATCTTTTTATTTCTATTTCATATGATGTACAAAAAATCTGTCTAACAATACATGTACATAACCATTAACTTTAGAAGCTTTCCTCTCCTGTTGCAGAACTTATGAAAGTAAAAATACATTGTATGATGATACAAATACATTTTGGATTTATCATAACTAAGAACTCAAGAGTCTACATGTAACTTTCCCTTGTTTCCTTGATTATGAGGGCAATATATATAATACTCTGGACAGTCATGTTCAAATTCTATGAACATGATGAAACATCAATTTTTTATGTTATATTTTTCAGTATTTACAAATTTCTAAATTTCTCTAACCATATGGGTATTCTATTTTCCTATAACCCCAAATTGTGTTAAATAGTTAATGAATTCTACCAACATTCAAAGCTCAAATGCAACATCACTATAGGCAGAGAGAATTTAACTAAGTGCATTAAACATACCGTATGATCATGATGATAGGGATTCTTAATGTAAATATAATTGTATTAAATATTGTGCAACATACAGACCTGCCTACCTGTTCCTCACAATAAGTGTAATATTTTTTCACGTAAGTGTAATTTTGGGAGACAAAAGCGTAATATAAACTGCTAATGCAATTTTGAAAAAAAAAAACATTGTCTTCTGTCCCATGGTCTGCTTCACCAATTGTTACAAATATTAAGAATTTATGCACGATGTGGAAGACATTTGTTCAATCAAGTGCTCAAAAAAAATTGAAAATGTCAATTGATCAAAAGTAAGTTTTAGGTGTAAAATGGAATAGCAAAAGCGTAGGAAGCATAATGAACGGTCGAAAATTGTAAAACTAAGCCAAAATTGTAAAAGTAGGCAGGTCTGAACATACATGTAAGTATGCAGGGTACCTACCTCAAAATACCATTCGCTCAGTGGAAGACTATGTGTTATAGCAAGCCAATTCCTATGCACTTCAAAATCTGTTGATTTACTGAAAAATTTATAGAGAAATAAAACTTAGTATCCTCTATTTTTTTCAATTCTATGTCTTCATATATCTATACATGAATAGATCACACTTGATAATGGCACCATGCAAATTGAGAAAGAAAAATTGAGAGATAGTAGTTTTCCTATCAGATTTGTTCTGCATGGCCATGGTTCTCAAACTCATTTTTGTGACTGTGACCAGAGCCTTTGAAATTGGAAAATAAGAAGTGTTTTCTCAAATATTGGGAAAATATATAAGAAGATTTGGATTCCTTTTCACTTGAAATTTAGCATTTTCAATTTGTTTTTTCTAATTTTTCGATGAGGTTTCAAATTGGGGAAAATTAGATAATGAATTGGGAAAAAAGATACTGTTTTGTATAGGGAATGGGGCTGAATATTAGTGCTGGGTATCGCAGCTGAAAACTGTATTGCAATGTGCCAAATTTGAATCGCTATTTATTGCAATACTTTAGGATTTGATATTTTACAAATCGAATAAAATTCAAAGACAAAATTTTGCTTTATGTCTGAGCAAGAACTGACAAAAATATTTCTGTGATGTCATCATATGCGAGATGAGTTTTCAATTGTTTGGTGCTACCGGAGTATTTAACCTCCTCACTACAATGATTGCAAAGAGCAAAATTGCTGTTTAATAAAATCTGAATTAGGCACGGTCCATTTGATATTCTGGAGAGGGGGGGCTTGGTCCGTTTTTGTCGGAGCAAGATTATTTTTTTCGCCCCGGACCGGGGCAAAATTATTTTTTTCTTGCAAAGTTGGAGCAAGGAAATTTTTTTATAACATGTGAATAATAAGAATGTTTGTGTTTTTTCAATAGAAATTCTTTATTTTTACTTAGATTACTCCAAACATTATTTTTATGTAAAACTTACATATAATCCCTTCTAAACTGAGAGAGATGGAAGATTTTTACAATATGCGATATATTTTTAGTAAACAAAATGTATATTATTAAAGGTCATGTAACATGTAATAGGGCCTGATGCAAGTTTTAACATGTAGAAATGAAAATGAGTGAAAAACTTAATAGATTCTCCTTCCAAGCTTGTATATAAAATTAGACACTATGGTGATACATGTATCTGTTAATAGTAATAAATTATATTGATAATGTTTAAGCATTTTAATTGTTTCAGTCACATGCATTCTTTTGATATTTTTCAAATATGAACTTGCCATTAGAGAAGAAAACTATGGCGAGCGAAGCGAGGCAAAATTTTTAATAGAAAGTAAAAACTGCGGCAAGCGAAGCGAGCCGAAAAATTTTCAGGAATTTTAAGCGAATTGTATGGTTATTCTTCAAATTCAGATTACTTGTAAGACATGTAAGAGCAAGATTATTTTTTTCTGTCACACCATAAGCAAATTTATTTTTTTCATCAAAATTCAGAGCAAAATTATTTTTTTCGAAAAAACCCAAGCCCCCCCCCCAGGATATCAAATGGACCGTGCCTTAAAATGACTTAAATGTCCGAAATAAGCTTTTTTAATAATTCGTTACCAACAGACTTGAACCAGTATTTTGGAAAAAAGTATTTAGTATTGCAATATGTATTGGGAATGAAAATATCGCAATATACCAGTAAACCGGTTTTATGGCACAGCACTACTGAATATCGGCCCTAAATCATGCCGCTGGAGTGGAGAGCCTTATAGCTGATACGGTATAATACTAATTCATAAACATTGTACATACGTTTATGAAAGTACATACTACAGATATGGATCTAATTCCCTCAGTTTGAATAAAGGAAAGGCAGTGGCTCCAGGTACGAACATTTGTATCTTTAGACCTGTGTCTTGGTGTCACGAACAAAATTCTGATGGGTCTGTAACGGTCACATGACCAGGGTCATGTGTCCATGGTAAAGAAAATAGTTGGTTTTTGCAATTATATCAAGGTATATGAGTTTCTTCTGCATACTCAGTAATTTAGTAACCGGGACAAAAGCCTATAATATATATTACATTATATATTATTATAGTGATCACTGATCAGTAATACACTGTATACACGCACTTGTCATTTACCGTGAGTACCGATAGCACATCGCTCGAGTAGAAGTTGAAGTTTTTGAAAGTTGTGAGAAGATAACGGTGACGGATAAACTTGACCACTATCCCTAATCCTAACCCTTTACTGTTTCTATTTTTAGAAGTCATGTGACTAGATCATGTGATATTTGCAATAAGCACACCGCCATACAACTTCTACCCTTACCCTAACCCTAACCTTAAATGCGTACATGTAGATTTAACTGCTTTTTATTTATTTACTTTTCAGAATATGTCACAAAAGAGATCTGGTTTTAACGCAAGTTGCCTTGGGAAAAAAACACTGGCCAAATATGTGGTGATATCAATATAGCTAACTATATGTGGAGATACAAATGTTCATATCTGAGGAAAAGCAGTGTCATTACTTTTGTAGGGTTCTAATATGAGGAAAGGACTTTAGGGAGGTGAGTATGTGAATTTTTCTCCTTGTCATGTGTGTGACATAGTTCTATAACATATAACCTCGCTTCGAGCAGCATAAAAAAGAATATAGGAGTCTTGTTAGCAAGACTACTGTCCGCGCAGCTCTGAACTTGGATAAACGCGATTTTGAATACTTTGTCGTACATAAAACTTAATGAAATTGGCACTATTCAATAGATCTCGTTTAGTCGTAAATTTCAGTATAAGTTATACGATAGTCAGTGCTTGCTATCAAACATTACAGACAAAATAATTTTTAGATGGGCGATTTCCCATGCTAATATTTCCCATGGCGTCGTGACGCTGTCCATAGACTCTATGTTAAACTCGGCGAAGTCATACTAAAACATTGAAAATGTCCCATCTAAAAAGTATTTTGTCTCTATCATATGATTGCATAAACTCAAGACCATATAATTATATACCAAAATTTACGACTAAGCGAGATCTATTGAATTGTTACATTAATTTCATTTAAACTTTTGCGTTACAAAGTATTCAAAATATCGTTTATCCAGTTTCCGAAGTGAGCCGCGCGGACAGTAGTGTATGACTTGGCAAATCAAATCCAATAACATTTATTTAGAGTCGGACATGTCAACGATACAAACATTTAGCTCTTACATTGTAATAAGAGTCTTATGAGCTATTTACCAACTAGACATATATAAAAGTATCACAATAAACTTAAAAATTAACAAATGATTAAAGACGCTATACACTAAATATGCAAATGACTAAAACTAAACTAAACTAAGACAATGAAACTAAAGCACCTGTCTCAGACTCAGAGTAAATGCAGTGCTTTAAACATGAAAATAACGGGTTTTCCTAAATCATGATTTGTAACTTCTTAATTTTGACTTACTAGGATGGCAAAAGCAACAGCTTTAAACAGCTAATTGACATTCCAACTATCCAAAATTCCTCCATCCTCATGATCCTGCACAGTACTAGTAACACAGATAGCTACACGTTAGTTCTAAACCGAAAGTAGGAGAAAACCGGGTGATGACAGACAATTTCCGGATTTCACATTTGGCCATCTGTTTTTTTTTTTTTTTTTTTTTTTTTTTTTTTTTTTTTTTTGCTTTGTTTTTGTTTTGTTTGTTTGTTTGTTTGCTTTTAAGGAATTTGAAATGAAAAATTTTTGGTATCCAGTAGAAACATTTTTTTTTGGCAAAACCAGGTCTAATTATTTTGAGAATATATACAGTATAGAATCCATTTCAATATTTGAAATACTTTCGACATTGATATTGTTTGGAGACTGTTCAAAAAGCCTGGTTCATGCGTAAAACATCGTCGGAAACCCACAGCCTATTACCTAAAGCCGGGCTTCCACTGTCGCGAATGCATAGGCGATAGATTCAAACTGTTGAAAACATTCGCGTCTGAATTCTTATTCGCCTCACACTCGCGGCACATGCGCAGCGCATTCGCCTTGCATTCTCCTCCATTCGCGGCGCGTTCTCCTCACATTCGCGTGCATTATTGTTCCCAAGGTGAAAGAGAATGAGCCACGATAGAGCCCCGATAGAACCACGATAGAGCCCCGACAAGAAAGAATCTGACGCGATTGTGTTGCGAATGCGCCGAGAGTGTGACGCGAATGAAAAAATCAACGCGATTCAGCCATGATCTTGACACGATAGTGACACGATATTAATTGCCACGATAGTACTACATACACACACGACAGTGACAATAATAATTATCTCAGAGTTGATGTAAAAGTATGCGGATCAATGTTTTGAAAACTTTGACAATGCCTTTCAAGAGAAAACAACCTGGAAAGAGGTCAAAGTCAACAAAGGGTATTGATGCTCCTGGATATGTCAAATGATTTTGAGTTTGCTCTTGTCACATTCTTGTCATGATCGCAGCGCTATCGGGTTAAAGTCGTGTCTCAATCTCCTGCATTCGCCTCAGTATCTTTTTATCGTGGCACATTCGTGTCGCATTCTTCTCTATTCTTATCACACTCGCCTCACTATCGTAGAGGACGCGTAGCATATTCTTGTTGCATTCGCGGCGCTATCGTGTGCCTATCGCGCCAAGAAATACTTAATGAGAACAGACAAGAATGTGACACGATTGTTCATTCGCCTCTGATCCTAGCTCATTCTCCTCTACATTCGCGACAGTGGAAGCCCGGCTTTACGAAGTAGAACGGAGAAGAAGCCGTGGGTTTCCGACGATATGCGTAAAATAGAAACAACATTTCGCGCACTCAGTCTTATATATAGTGCTCTAATTACCATTTGACACTTTAAGTGGGAGTCGACTTTGAAGTGCTTTACAGTGGCGGATTTAAGGGGGTCTTGGGGGGGGGGGGGGGGGGGGGCTCTTGTCAGAATAGAGCAAAATGTAATTTCAAGTGAATTTGTGACGCATTTATACGTCTTTTTGAAGTTTTAAAAAAATATTGTTTTTTCTTCTATATATTAGTGAACTTTTTTCACATAATAGCTGTTTATTTATACAATGCTTTTTCAGAGATTTATTTTTTGAGTTTTCATGATTTTTGTCTGATGCAAGAAAGGGCATGAATGGGTCATTCCCGTGAATTTTTATTTTCTTCATTCTTCTTCTTCAACAATGTGAATATGATTGTCGGTGAGCGATACAGGCCAACTTGGGTCTCCTGTTTTTCATGAAATCTCCCTAGCTGCAATATAGAATTCAATCAAACCTTACAGGAAGGGAGAACTCAAGGTCCATGTCGGTCATTATAATAAACTAAGTCGTAATTACGAGATAATTACGAGATAGGTAAGTCGTAGTTACGAGATAAGTAAGTCGTAAATACGACATACTTATTCGTAATTACCACCACCACCACCACCACCAACAACAACAACAACAAAGTGTTTGTGAAACACAATGCCTCCGTTGGCAACATTTCTGAGGTATTGCTGAAAGTGTATTTTTGTAAAAGTATGTCATACTCAAAGGTCAATGTCATCGGGTCAAGATGCAAAATGAAAGGGCTTGTCACAAGCCATCGTTGGAAACCCACGGCTTCTTCTCCGTTCTACTTCTATAATCGTAGGGCAATAGGCTGTGGGTTTCCGATGATGGTCACAAGCAAACAACATGTGAAATATGTTTACAAGCTGTATATGATATGATTCAAAAGTTAAGACCAATGCTAAAATATTCTAAAACACCGCAGATCAGTCATGAAGATCAATGTCATGGGGTAGAAGGAAGGCACATGTGAAATATTAGTATCCCTTCTTTCAAAATGACGGAGATGCATTGCTGAAAGTGCCTTTTCCTACGAGTAAAGGTCAAACTCAAAGGTCGATGGGATAGGTGCCAAAAGAAAGGGCTTGTCACAAGCAATTCACATGTAAATTATCTAAGCTGAAATGGTTCGTAAGTTAAATTATGGCCAAGATTTTTTTTTTAAAGTTTTGGCTAAAAAATTATAAACTTGAGGTCAGTCAAAGGTCAAGGTCACAGGGTAAAAAAAAATCAGGGTATCAATAGAATATGGTTATGAGATAAGGAACGCACTTGAAATATGAACATCATATATTTAAAAATGATGGAGATATTGCTGAACATGCATTTTCCTAAAAGTAGGTACAACTCCAAGGTCTAGGGATCAAAGGTCAAGGCGTCAAATGAAAAGTATTTCCACATGCAATCTAAATGTGAAATATCAAAGCTGTATCTCATGTGGTTCAAAAGTTAATGCTAATGGTTCGGAAAGACAGACAGACAGACAGACGGACGGACGGACAGCCAGCCAGCCAGACAGAAAAAACAATATGCCGGATCTTCGGTACAGAAGCATAAGAACTATTTTACAGTCGATATGGTCGGATTGAGAAGCGTCAAGGTACATACTTTTGGCATCAAAATCCGGGTTATGAAAGTGACGTCCGCCTATCTACGTCAAGGACTTTAAAGGGTAAAATCTCGAAACTTGGTAAAGAGAAAGATCTGAACGCGGGTACTTTCTTTGACCTTGACCTTGAAAAATCAGATAAATATATAACTAACCAGATACATAAAATAAAATACCTTACTTATATGGCTTTTATAGTTAATTTCCATTTATAATACTAGTAAATAACAATGAACACTCTATATCCACAAATTTTCGGTCACTCGGCCTTTATTCAGTGGAAAAGCACGAATACAAAAGAATTCTACGTAATATCCATAACTGCTGGTAAACAAAGCCCAGCGTAAAATGCACTTGATAAAGTTTTTCACTAGATAAAGGCCGAGTGCTAATACTATATAGATATCACATATAAACTTTGCATTGAGATTGGAATTGATTTCAGATACTGACTTTTACGTATGTAGAGGTACGACGTGGACTACATGTATATTGTATAGTCAAAAGTAGCAATGCACCAAAAACATATTTTAAACTAGAAAGGTTTCTTGTTGCGGTTGCAACAAGAGTGTCTTCCTCCTATACAATTTTTGGTTTGGAAATATGAAGGACGTCACATTACATGTATTTATATTATATATTTAAGTTTTCAAATAGCAGTAACATTAAATTTTCAAACCGATAATTGTTGGTGAGCAACCATTTGATTTGGGGGGGGGGGGGGGGGGGGGCAGGAATTCTATTGCCAGCCGGTAAAATTTTTTCAGCAATTTTCTGAGCAGGCCATTTTTTTCAGCCATTACCAGAGTAGGAGAAAAATTTTCGCCGGTTCTTCGGGCCGGATTTAAACAAATTGTCAAATGTTATGAATGTCTGTGTAAGTTAAACTCCCCGCTGTTACAGAGTATGAGTTAATAACCGTTCCTGCAATTAGCGAATTTCAGACAGATTGTATGATGTTTAAATAGAACCTTTTCTAGATTTTTGTGCCTATGCGTATTAGGTCTCTGGTAGATACAGCTATGTGAACAGTTTGTATTTATATTGATTAATTTTTTGACTTTAAATTGTCTGGCACAAAGGGCCAGCAAAAATTTCCATATCATGCAATGTATCCTTACTTTTGCATGGTCCGGGAAAAAAAATTGCCGGCCCTTTGGGCCGGAATATTTTTTTCAGCATTTTTCAGAGCCGGGATTTTTTTTTTGCAAATTCTTCCTGCCCCCTTCCCCCATAAAAAAGGCGAGCTCGTAGCTGTAGAACCAATTTTCTTGAGAAGAGAAATGGTAATAACAAGTTACGTTCAATATATATATATAAATACCATGAGGTTCTCGCTGTGCAGGTTCAAATTTGGACCCCCCCCCTTCCCTTTTTTCAAAGTTTATTTTGAATTTCCATCATGGCGACATCGTTCAATATAAACAGAACTGTTTTCGAAAAACGAGGGGAGGGAAGAATGTTGGAGAAATTGTTCATCAATTTGTAAATAAACCAACCGAAAATTATGTTCGAACGTTTGCTAGAATTAGAAATTAAACTTGATGTTCAAAATATAGTTATTGAAGTTTAGAAACAGGTTTGTAGGTTAGAAATCGGAATCAAACTACCACTTTTTGTGTGTAAATTCTGGTTTGTAGCTGATCTCTTCTAAATTAATCAACTGTTTTAAAATCAAATTGTGTATATCGAAATGTATTTATGAAATGCATATTCATCATTGCCGTGAAATCGGAATTTGAAAATCTCAACACTGCTTTTCTCGAGTCGGACTCGGACTACCAATTTTAGTGTGCGCCCGATCTGTTGGCGTGAAGGTGTATCGAAATATCTTTTCAACAGTAAGAGATAGGAAAAATCAGAAAGACTAAATAAGACAGATATATGGATAAAAAATAATAATATTGAAATTTTTAGGAAACTTCATAAGCTTAATTTTTGTTTACTATTATAAGCAAAAAAGTGTCTTCCTCCTATGAACTTCTGAATTTGGAAATATGAAGGACGGTGAAGGACGTCATCGTAATAAATCGTTACAGTGTGCATCTAGCATTTCATATCTTGCATGGCTGTCGACTTTCAAAAAGAATGGAAATTGTAGATAGCAAAATACGAGATATTTAAGCTTACAAATAGCAAAACATGAAATTTTCGGTCCTTTTGAGTAATTCGACGCTCCCGTCAAATATTTGAATCTACTAAAAAACATGATAAAAAAATAACAGAGACCAAAAATAAAAAAAGACCAATCTAGCTTTTACTCCAAACGTAACGTTGGAGAACTTTCATTGTCCTAGCTTACAGGGTTCTTGAGAAATCGCTGATCCAATTTTCCACGGTTACGAAAACAATAGGTCTTCCGACGGAAGTCGGAAGACCTAAATATTACATTTACAATTGGCATGGAGATAGATATAAGCAAGTAGGCCTGATTTCAAAAACTGACCTTGAAAATTGACCTTGGCTTGAACTTGAGTATGATTTAATTGATTTTGAATTAAACTACATTGTACCAATACTACATTAATTATTGCATCAAAATTTAAAGAGTGGAAATGATTGGTTTCAGCTTAATGAGGTACTGAACACTTGGACGCCAAATTCAATTTTTCTCAAAATTTCTGAAATTATATATTTCTTGTCTGTCCATAATTACTAGTATACAAACTTACATTTGATTCTATCCACAGGAAATTTTTCAACGAGACTTTGAAATATGCATTAATTGACGTTTTCGTGAATTTCTTGATGACGTCATAATATTGAAAGCGTCATTCCAGTTCTCGTAAAGCTATGGGAAATTAATTTTGATTTAACATCCAGAATCAATATAAATGTATTGCGCTTACATATGGAAAAGATGAGATGAATTGTGTTTTAAACAAAGGCAGGATACTGGAATCAAATATGACACTGTCGCTCAAAAAATTGCAATTTCGAGCAGATCAGATTGCCTGTAGTTGTTGAATAATTGTTAGGAATTCTGTGGATGAATATTTGTCAAACACTAACAAAATTATCAACAATTTCCAGAGATGATTTCATGATTAAGTGAGAAAAATTAGATTTTGGATTAAAATATTACACAGCTTTATATTTTCCAATTTTTCTTTCGAAAATCGTCCATTTTCAATGAAGTGAGATCTGCTCTCTGTAATGTTAATTTGTCAACTAATTCACTGTGATGAAGATTAAATTTTCTGTTGTATACATGCAAAGTTTCAATGCGATACGTTTGGAATTAATGTTTTTATTGCATTTTGAATGCGAAGGTTTTTGACGCCATTTTCCCCGATAACGTCGAAATGACGTCGTTGTTTGCTCATGGATATTCCCAAAGTGCACAATTTCGACAATCGCCATAATTTCTTCAAATGACACCGGAAATTATTAAAACTTCATCAGGATACTCAAAAATAATCAGCGTATCAAATGTTTTTTGGAAGTAAAGACTGTACTTAACTGTACCCCGGTCTTTTGCTAAAAGAAGAGCAAAAGACCTGGGGTATCCGACGATGCTCAAAAAAGTGTTTACTGGGCACGTGAAAAGGTCGGAAGAGAGGGGGGGGGGGCAATTTCATGATCCTTACAATTTTTTTGGTCGGTCCTTTGGGCCTGAAAATTTTTTTCCCTAAAATTTCGATCCGGTATTTTTTTGTGGTTTTTTTTTTTTTTTTGTAAAGTCTTCCTCCCCCTTCCCATAAAAATCAAATGGTTGCTCCCTAAGCAAGGGGGTGTACATACTCTGAGCTAAATAATGACAAATCCGGATGATGAAATCACCTCAATTTTGAATGTCCAAATAGCTGAAATGTTTTTCAAAAAATAAGAATAATACTAAGCTTAGCAATGAAAAATTGTTGTGAGGATTCTGCGAGTATGGAACTACCTTAAGGCTGATTTTGTGATAATTCTTCAAACTGAGCTTACAAGAGCAAGATCAAGCGCGGATCCAGAGGGGATCCCCCCCCCCTGGAATTTTCGAAGCATGGCTAATTTTTTTTTTTTTTTTATTAATATACATATTTCAATTCCCCTTTTGTTGTCACAATATTTGAAAAATATAACATGAATTTGTATTAGAAGTCTTTCATTTTGATAATATTTTGACGTCAGCATTTCAACAATTTTCACTGGCGAGCAGACGCTCGCCAGAATTTAACTGAAAAGACCCTAATAGTGGATTTTATTCCAATTCTCGGGAAAAAAAATTCGCTGCCTCGCTATCGCTCACCATTTGTTGTATTTACCATAGAACTGACAACCAATAAGCAAGTACTATGATGTGAAAATTCAAGATTTTAAGCCTTTTGCTCGCTATTGCTCTCCAGTTACCTGTTTTTTTAATAATTAGAAGCAAAACTGACATAAACTTTTAGCGTTTGCTTTTTCTTTCTTTTCTTTTTTGTTTCTTTTTTTTTTTGCTCTGCAAAAATTTCGGACTTTAGGACCCCCCCCCCCCCCCCCGAAAAAATTCCTGGATCCGCCCATGAAGATTATCTATATCTTAAGTTATTTCCTGATTTTTATGCCCCCGGAATCAAAGATTCGGGGGCATATAGTTTTTGGCCTGTCCGTCTGTTTTTCTGTTAGTCTGTTTGTCCGAAAAACTTAAACATTGGACATAACTTTTGAATGGGAGGTGATAGGGCTCTCATATTTCACATGTATATTCCTTGTGACAAGACCTTTCCATTGATACCAAAATTTTTGACCTCATGACCTTGACCTTTGACCTACTTTTCAAAAACTTTAACATTGGGAATAACATTTGAATGGTAAGTGATAGGGCTTTGATATTTCACATGTGTATTCCTTGTCACAAGATTTTTCCACCAAACATTTTAACCAAGTGACCCTGACCTTGACCTTTCATATACATGTACTTAATAGAAAATAGGTGTTTACACTAACAAAGATGCCACCGGGGGCATTCGTGTTTCATAAACACAGGCTTTATTTAAAGTTACTGTTACCTCCCCAATAAATATCTCTCTCCCCATCCTCCCCCTTCTCCTAACCCCTTCCTTTCACCGTGTCCACCCCCTCATATAGTCTCGCATTCGTCACTACTTGAATTCAAGGGGGTGTTGACCACCCACTGCCCAGTCTGGAATGAGGGGAGGGTTGTTCTGTCAGCTATAGATTTTGAGAAAAAAGTTACGAGACGAACGTGCACACCCACGAGTTTTTCACCAAGTATATATATATTTTTGAAAAAGCGCGCCTTTGAATATCCTATTTTTAGATGACCTCATATGAAAAGGTCGATTTTCCTTATTAGGTAAATGTACTGATGCGCATCTCAAGTTACTGCAGGTCGCAGTTAAAGTGAAATATCATTTCTATTGAAAAAAAATCCATAGTTTACTATGAATTTCATCATTCAAAATATTCCAATACGTTAGATAGTACAAAAAAGAAAAGTGAGATTTAAAAAATAGATACGAAGTAGCGGCTGAAAATCATCGTTTGTTTCCGGAATTTCCCGAAATAGGTTTGGCAACAGTAGCAACTCGAAAGAAGAGAAATAAGTGTTTTTCAAGGAAAAGTATATTACCCAAAGGCTACATTTTGTAGCTAGATAAAACTGGAAAGAGATCAAATCTAGCAATGCCGGTTTTCCATACAAAAACCATCGAAAGCATCCTTGAGCCGGTGGCTCAGCAGGTAGGCGCCTCAAGTCAAATAAGATTTTATTGTTGTTGACCCGAATGAACCACTGTAAAAGTACATGTTCCAGTTGTAGAGATGCAATGATACTCAATTTGACGATACGATACGTATCAGGATACACCATTCACAATATGATGCGTATCACGATACACCATTCATGATACGTAGTCCGACTTGCAGACCTACGACGGTGTTATCTGTTTTTTCGAAAAAACAGATAACACGGTCGTAGGTATGCAAGTCGGACTACACGATACGATACGTATCACCATACTTTAGTTTGATATATCAAAATGGCTTGGAAATTGTAAGTTTTCATTGAGCAATTTAAGGGGTATGGACAAACCGTTATTCGCCATATTGGATTTTATGTAGTGTGTTATTGAAAATCTTTCCTTACACCGAGTCATGGCTCCAACTTCAACTATTTTAATCCCAAGTATTCTCAATCCCAATAGCTACATTTTCCCATATTTTCTACGGAAAATTACATTAAGATTTTAACATTAGAAACTTTTTTAATTCATGCACTGAACTGCACAGCTGCACCTCAGAAGAATTTATTAATAATACTATAACTTACATTAAACATTACATTGATACTATATCTACAACCATTTGTCCTTCGATTTTGAGCACAAGGTCTCATTATCATATAAATCTCTTGTTAATTCAACACGGTGTCTTTTCGAACACGAGTTTTTACAGGTAGCCATTTTCACGTGCCAATCCGCCCCAACATAGGTAGAAAAAATAAACGATTTTAAAGTTCCTGGGGTAATTCACTAGAATTTCGACTGTTTGCGATTCAATTATTAATTATTTACATGATATTTATTAGAGAAGTGGGATAGTCATGTGAATTATAGGTGACAAATTACAGATGTGCAACATTCCGGGGATCCGCCCCTGGATTCATTTCTATGTTGATATGGCTACTAGCCCCTTGCGTGTAAAATGAAGATACCCAGTATTTTGAGAAAGTATGATCAAAATTGGAGGACAAATGTTTGTAGACATATGATGTTAGTAACGTTTAAGGTAGGTTATAGTATTAATCATGAATTCTGCAAACCTGTAGCTGCGCAGTTCGGTGCACTAAGTTCAAATGGTTTTCATGTAAAAATATTGATGCAGTTTTTGTTTAAAATTATGGGAAAATGACGATGTTGAGGTAAAGAAAATTCAGTATTAAAATGGTTAAGATTGGAGTCTTAATTCTGCAGAACGACAGATTTTCAAGTATGCTTCACGTCAAATCCAATATGGCCGATAAACTTTTGTCCATACCCCTTAATTCACAATATGTTTTTAATGTCTTTGATTCATGTCACTGTGAATGTGATGCATGATGTCAAATTGATTTCCAGATCGTAAGCATCAAGGTAGGATCTGCGAGCAGTGACAATGTACAATGATGAAATACATGTAGTGATGTACCTTTGATAAAGAATCAGTCCTCGGCAAGTTTAATATGTATATTACAGTATAAGTGATACATGTATTTGTTTCCCTTGAATGAATTGGATGTCGGAAATTTTCGAGGTTTGACGTTGTGCACGTAAGAAGTATATCTGCGAAAAGTATCGAAAATACAGTGATTCCATGTTGTATCAAATGCTTACATATTGTTGTTTATGCATCATCTTGTTCTGATTCATTGCCTAAAAACATTCAAATCTTCCATTTTAACCAGACAACTTTTCCATCAAAGTTGTTTTGATGTTACCTTTTACGGCAATTCGTAAAAGTGCTAAAGGATTAAATATAACAAATATTTAGATACCGAAATTTACGGATTTTGAATACCATAGACAATAAAGCCTGTGTTTGTGAAACACGAATGTCCCCGGTGGCATCTTTGTTAGTATAAACGCCATTTTCTGTTGAGTACGTGAAAGGTCAAAGTCAAGGTGACGAAGTCAAAACTTTTTGCTATCAATGAAATGGTCTTCTCACAAGGAATACACATGTGAAATATGAAAGCCCTATCACTTACTATTCGAAAGTTATGCCCAATGTTAAAGTTTTGGAAAAGTAGGTCAAAGGTCAAGGTCATGAAGACAAAACTTTTGGTATCAATGGAAAGGTCTTGTCACAAGGAATACACATGTGAAATATGAAAGCCCTATCACTTACCATTCAAAAGTTATGCCCAATGTTAAAGTTTTTGAAAAGTGGGTCAAAGGTCAAGGTCAAGGTTACAAGGTCAAAAATGTTAGTATCAATGGAAAGGTCTTGTCACAAGGAATACACATGTGAAATATGAAAGCCCTATCACTTACCATTCAAAAGTTATGCCCAATGTTAAAGTTTTTGACAAGTAGGTCAAAGTTCAAGGTCAAGGTCATGAGGTCAAAAATTTTGGTATCAATGGAAAGGTCTTGTCACAAGGAATACACATGTGAAATATGAAAGCCCTATCACTTACCATTCAAAAGTTATGACCAATGTTACAGTTTTTAGTTCGGACAAACAGACAAACAGACAGACGGACAGGCCAAAAACTATATGCCCCCGAATCTGTGATTCCGGGGGCATAAAAATGTGTGTATTGCGTATCGAACCATCAGGTAAATATCGCGGTGTAGGGTATTTCGGTATATCGTTGCATCTCTATCCAGTTGTCTGTAATTTGCAGAACAAAATGAATTTGAGAGCACTGTGTACAAAGTTTGTTGTCTGGGGATGTCCATCAAATAGCCAAATAGATCTACATGTACAAAAATGTATAGACTATGTACATTTTCCCAAAACAAATTCTTGTCTTCCTCAGTTCGAGTTGCACTGATCACTTATTCACTCGTCCGACAAGTCTGATGTGGACTGCAAATTGTTCCTTTTTGGTCTTTTTTTTCCCCCAATAAATTTTTGCCCAATTTACATTTACCTAATATACATGTGCCTAATAAGGCAAATCAACCTTTTCATATGGGGAAAAAACAAACAATTTGCCCCACACCAGACTTGTTGTTCTAATAGGTTATAGCTAGATATACTGAGTGACACATAAAAGTTTACACAAGTGATGGAAAAGATGAAAAGTAGAAAGTGAAAGGATCCATTTCTTCTTCAATAAAACATAAGAAAAAAGTGAATTCAAACAAAGTTTCATGCAATCTAACACCATTTTTCTGACGACATTACTGTGAGGTCACAATGAGATTCTCTTTTATGTGTATGTCAATATGTAGCCTTTGAGACAACTTATGTGTCTCACAATTTATATACAATGTAGGCTGTCTCACAGGGTACGAGCAAAACTGGAGAATACATGTATCTGATCACAAACTCAGACACAGGGGGCAAATGTGTCCCATTTTCCTCTGTACATTTTACAATAGAGAACACAGAGGAAAATGGCTCTTGTGATATTGATTGTTTGGAGACTTTATTTTATTATGATAATAACATAATTTATGGTTATTGACAGATGATACAGATACTTTTTCCTCATGTACCGGTAGTATGGCTGCAACATTTCACTGCCATTCTCATTTGAGAGAATTTGACTGCAGTTCACAGTGACTGATTGATTCACTGTACCTTTTGTATCATGTGTATGGCAATACCTCTGTATCGAGCTTTTTCGATTCATTTGATAAAGAAACTTGACGACATTTAAAAACAAAGTTTCAACATACATTTATATTATGTATAAGGAACTTGAAATATAGTCATTTGAAAGATACATGTATATTTCAATGTGATTGACACTTCATAGTATTGCTTTCTTATCGAGATTCTTCTGTTATATCAGTAGAAAATATGATTTAAGGGTGCCAAAAGCACTATCATAAGTCTGATTCCATCTTCCAGCTGAAAAATCGAAGAATTGTGATATGAATTGCACTGAAAGCAAATATGATGATAATACTGTATCGTGAGCATAGTGTACCCTGTACTGTTGCAGCCCTACCTACTAATGACAGTAACACCCTGGGTGTGTATACATGTAGAATTGTAGGAGAATTACATAGCTTGGGTAACTTCATCTTAAAACATTTGTGACTTTTAGCATAAACCCTTGTCTATGAATAAAAACTTCATGTTATGGGGGGTGGGGGACAGGGGGTACCCCTCTCCCCCTCCCATCCCCTTCCTCTGCCCTCCTGCTCCCTTACCTCCTTCCTCCCGTCCCCTTCCTCCCTCCCTCCTTCCCCCCCCCCCTCCTTTTAAGTTTAAGCCTAAGTCCAATGTGACCTTGACCTTTGATCCTTGACCTTTAAAATTAATAGGGTTCATTTCTTCCCCTTGGGCAACATTTGTCTAAGGTTTGGTGATCCTATGATGATTGCATTGTCTTCTATGCTGTTCTTTTGATTGTGACGTAAGAATTTACAGAAGTGATTGAAATTTCATCTTCTCCCGAGTTGAGCGTAGCGGAATCTTTGTGAAAAGATTTTAATCTTAAGTCACTGTGACCTTGACCATTGACCTTGAGAATCAATAGGGTCCAACCTCTCCCTAGGGTCAATTATTCAATGATGATTGCTTTGTCTTCTGTGTTGGACCCACCACAGTAATGTTATATCCCCTCTGTAACCACTGCTAACCAGGTCCTAAACAGTTCCTAACATTTTTGCATCCATGAGTATTTTATTATACCATCGTGGGGGTATAGCATCCCTGCCATTTGTATATGTGTTTGTTTGTGTGTTTGTGTATGTCCAGATTCTTGTGAATAACGTAGAAGACAAAATAATCATCATAGCTCATTCATTTCACATTCTGTTTTTCTAAAATACTAGTCTCCCATATTGAGCATGAATCTCCCTTATTTTTTTCACAAAAAAAAAACATATATATATATTTCATGATATTTCACATGCAGATTCCTCATTACTATAGCTCTCATTTCATACCATGACTTTTGGCCTAGTGACCTTTACCTTTTTTTTCATCAAATTCAAACTTGAGCCATATCTCATGAGCTTTAAATATCTCATGAACTATGAGGTGTAAGACTTTGTTATATCACATGCAGATTGCTCATAACCAGAAATTTCATTTTATACCATGACTTTTGACCAAATGACCTTGACCTTTGACTTTGACCTACCTAAAAGAATAATTTTGACTACACATGTATCTATTGAACTAAAAAGGAAGGAGCTTTGCTATTTCACGTTGAGATTCTCTTTACCTGAACTTTCATTTGATATTATAACTTTTGACCTAATTACCTTGACTTGTGATTTTGACCTACTTTAAAAAATCTTCATGTATCTTCTCCAGTGATGCTGGAAAGTGCCAGTCCGAAGGATTTGACTGGCAAAATTTCATTCGGACTGTCAGAAAGTTTAAAGTTTTGCTATACAATTCTTTATTCGGACTGGCATCATTTTGAAAATGACTTGCATGCCTCAAAAGTTTTCAGCATCTAACTAAAAGGGATTCCATTTGATGGACCTAGTGACCTCTTCTTTGAACGTTGAGCAATTCCTGTATGTTAAGCAAGCACACAACGATGAGCAAAGTTAAAAAATATGAATATCAATATGCACTTCATAGTTTTGATTTGAACCGTTTTGCCCTGTAGGTCAAATTTCATCTCAAAATCCCAAATTCATACATCACGAGGAGCATAACTCGTTAAACCTTCAAGTTTCCTGTTCAGGGCAAACTCAAAGTCTGTAAACGGTTTTAGATTAATAAATTTCATTGATAATATTAGTATTCCTCTCCCAAGCGTCTTACAAATAAACGTGATTTGTATTAGAGAGTTAAACCGTCGAAAAGTGGAAATTCGAAAGAGATTGACGTGACAGTCACAGACGGACGGATCAAGAGACAGACGGACGGATCAAGAGAAAAGTAATGCAAGTTGCTCCTTTTGACATGTTATCCGATTTGCTATTATAATATGATTTATTTTATGTGTTTGATGTATGGATTTTGTGAAAAACTGTTTGAAATTGTCCTCTGGAACCCAGCCCTACTCTTCATTGATTTGATCAATTTGCAGTTATTCCGAGAATTGTACAGAATTAATGCCAAATGTTACATCCCAGATTGCAAATTTCATGATTCAGAGTTTATCTGACTAACCATGCTAACTGTTACTCATCCCAAATATAAATAACGCCGTACCTTTAGCCGTGTGGGTGGACCTAATATACATGTTTTTTTTTTTTAAATACATTTGTATGTGGAAGTGGTATAAGAAGGAAGTAGACAAAAACTATTCTATAGGTTCCTTTCATTATAGGGAACGAAAAGAGGGGGGTGGGGTGCATGTTGCATCTTTTGATTTTCGGTAAATTACGTAAAGAAAATTAACAAAGACGGATTTTTTTCCAGAATATTTTAAAGAAATTGAGAGGGTTGGATGGATGGGACTTCTCTTTTCCGTACGTAGATGTCGACAGCTGACTTTTTTTTCAAAATTCAAAAGAAATTGACAGATAGATCGCAGACCTCTCAACCCCTTTATTTCCGCTCGTACAAAAAAAGATTAGCTGTCCGATTAAACAAAAAAAAAAAAAAAAGAAAAAGAAAAGAACTAATGGCAATCAGCCACCACCTTTTTCCCTATACACGTTATAGACAAAGGTTTGTACGTGCCTTGTTTCAAGGCCAGTTTAACATTATCTATAGCATATGTTTGTGTAAGTCGTTGTTTTATAGGGATATCATCCCATACAAAATCGCGCTATCTGTTTTCAATTGATCTCCTGGGAAAAGTATGCATTCCTCATGTACTATTACATGTTCCTGTACCGTAGTATTGCGCAACTCTCTTGTACATAAAAAAGGAATGATAACTGCGTCATAGGTCATAGATTTATCATGTTCATAAGGGTCCTTTTCTCCCTTGGAACTGTTAAAATGCCTTTCCCCCATTTTTGTATAATTTTCTCAAAACTAACCTGTCCTTGACTAGAGCATCCCCATTCCCTTTATACAGCATCCCACACCTACTGCCGATTCCACGCTTGAGGATTGGTATTAATAATGTATTTATCTTCTTTTTTAATGCATTCGGAATCAAAGATTCGGGGGCATATAATTTTTGGTCTGTCCGTCTGTTTGTTTGTTGATCTGTTTGTCCTCGGCAAAAAAAAAAACTTTAATATTGGGCACAACTTTTGAATAGTAGGTGATAAAGCCTTCATATTTTACAATTCATACCACAAGTTTTAACCTCGTAATCTTGACCTTGACCTACTTTGAAAAAAAAAACTTGAATGTTGGGCATAACATTTTAATGGTATTCATATTTCATCTGTACATGTATGCTTCAATTTCTGACAAGACCTTTCCTTTGTTACTTCTTGACCTTGAACTTTGACCTCCTTTTGAAAAGTTTTATCATTGGGCATAGTTTTGTTTGAAATGGTGAGTGATAGGGGTTTCATATTTCACATACACCAAAAGTTTTTACTTTTGTCGTTGACCTACCTTTGAAAATAAGCTTTTACCTTGGCCAAAACTTTTAAATGTTTGGTGATAGGAATTCCATATGCATTGATACCAAAATTTTGTCCCTGTGACCTTGACCTCGGGATAAGACTTACTGTTTACATTACAGCTATTTTACTGACAAAGATGCCGACGGGGGCATTCGTGTTTCACAAACACATGTTTTTTTCTAATTCATTGTACAAATACTTTTTCAATGAATATTGCATTCTATTATTGTAGTCCTTATCGCAAGTGGCCATAAGCTTGTTTTCCTGTCAGGAATTACTTCCTGTTGCCTCAAGTTGTATCGCTTCTGGTATATATATATTTTTACGGTAGATGTTTTGTAAAGTTGCAATGCCACAAGTATGGGTAACTTCATCACCCGCATGAATTTAATTTACATATGGATACAATGTTTGAGGCACTAGTATATCCTTACGCAATAAGCAACGTAACCTCCCGGATGCCCAACATGCCCAAGTACAAATGACATCCCTCCCCCGTTTAATTTTATCACGACTTGATCTATTTGTACAGGTTGTTGATACCAAACTGTCGAGAACTAAAGTGGGGGCCTTGATAAGCTGCATTATTTTGATGCGGAAACTACATAGGAAATAAAAAAAAAATGTATTCAAAAATAAACTCAGAGGTAGCTATAAATATATTTTTTTTCAATCTGACAGGCTCTTTCAAATATTCCCACACCTCGATGGGTCTTAGCAGGTGGGCTTAAATTGGCTCCTTTTGTAAGAAACTCTACACTCTAGATCCTATCTCTTACATATTATTTAACTTTATGTATCAAATTCGATTCTATTCATCGATGTTAGTACCCTCTATCAAAGCCTTATACAATGAGTAAACTGTTGTATTCGTGGATAGAGTGATTAGGGATATTGCTCCGTATTTAGTTCGATTTTAGATCTAAAGTAGGAACATGTCTGACACAAATATGCAAAATGCCAAATCAGGACAAGTTCATTAAGAGAAAACCCCAAATAAAATCGGTGATTTACTTAACCAGATTATTTTCTACACGAATGGAGTTTAGTTCGACTGCTCTGAGAAGGGATACTTTTCTAAAGAAATGACCCGATCTGTCGTTTTAAGTTGCCGAATGGAAAATATGTTCGCAACTCCGAATTTCTTTTCAAATGAAGGAGAACAAATATTCCGAAGGAAGTTTAGTATATTAATGATAGTGATAGTGTTTATTAATTGGATCATTCTGAAAATAAATAAATAAATAAATAAATAAATAAATAAATAAATAAATAAATAAATAAATAAATGAATAAATAAATAAATAAATAAATAAATAAATAAATAAATAAATAAATAATAAAGAAAGAAAGAAAGAAAGAAAGAAAGAAAGAAAGAAAGAAAGAAAGAAAGAAAAACCTGTACAATACATTTCACAAAGCATTATTCTAAATAAATGTATGTGAAATAAAACAAGATCATGCACGTATATACATGTAGTAAGCGAAAGACTTTAGTGGGCTTATCCCGTGAGTTGTAGAGATTAGGATCAGTTTGTTCTTAACGGGAAATCAGGACTTTAGCTTTTGTTTCACTTTCAATGCTGTCAAGTTTTAATCTGAACTTTTATGTACTACTGTTATAAAGAATTTTAAACTACATTGAAAATTCATATATAACACATGCATACGCAACGAAACAATAAGAATTTGAACTATGTTGATGATATTAATGATTATTTGAATCTGTACACTTGTACACGTGCCTTGTTTCAAGGCCAGTTTAACATTATTTATCCTGATCCTCCTCTTGGACTTCCATTCTACGGCTATGAGAAAAATAAGACAAATACATGTATTATAACCAGTCTTCATACATTCACATTGACATTCGTCACGTGTTGTACCCAAAAAGCCTACTCCATAATCATTCAAGCTATCCCATAAAGCATTTCATCCTGTATGTGGGATACTTGGATTGGGAGAGTAGGGGGGGGGGGGGGTAGTATGCGTCTGTTTCAAGCGTCCAAATCACTGAAGAGTTGTGAGGGCTTTCTTGTACAGAAACGCTCATGAAACAATCCCCCATACATACACCACCCGCAGCTATCTTTTGTGTGAAGACCAAGGCCATGACCCAAGGTGAAACCTTGATAAATGTGTCAGGCAGCCCTATCAGGCAGGACAAAAAACCCCGGCCTTAGAAATAACTTGGTGGAGTTATCAAGTCGGAAGAAGAAGTGGTAAAGCACAGGAGCTCGACGCCAACAACCCTCAATGGCAATCCCATCTCTTATAAGGAAAGTAGAGGCAGATGCATTTTGGGTCGTTGGCGTAGACTGAACATTGTAAAGCGAGAAGTAATTGGTTTTTACCTTTTAACCGTCTTTCAAAGAGCTTGTCTAAGCTATACTTTTTACACAATTCATTCAATAAACTTTTATTTTAATATTTTGTTGTTGACAACCCTATGGATTTTCACTCTTTTGAACCAAGGTCGAATGACGGAGGTCAAGGTCACTTGGTAAAGGAGGTAATGAGGTGAATAGGGGAAGGAGAGGCATCTGTTTTCTTTTGAAAATCACAATTTTGTTGTCCATTAAACTCGCATTTTAGGGACATGAAATCCATTTCATAAATCAGTCTGTAAAAAAAGTATGTATCGTAACTTTTCGATTAATGCATGTACCAATACGGATTTCAAGATATTCAAAATGGGACAAGACCTTTCTAATACTATGTACTAAGATGCTTAACGGTTAATTGTGGCCAGTACAAAAAGTTTGGACCATAAGTCTTCAAAAGGTGCCAGATTGTGAATTGTAGCTTTTTACATAAGCAAGAATCAAAATTAGTTTTCTGTGTCAGTAGACCTTGGCCTTGAACAAAATGTCTGGGTCTTAAAACTTGTAGTGGGTGTGAATTTAACATGAATGAAGAGCTTGTGAACAGGTAATATTAATGCCAAGTGCTAAATGAAGCTGAATTTGCACAAATAGCACCAGATATTGTATGATTTAAATAATATCAAATAGTTTCATTGAACTGGGTCAATATTGTGACACACATATCTTTAGATTTTCTTTGCAGATCCAGAAAATTTTGTCTTTGAGGATCCAATCAATTGCCGTCTGGCATTAGATTACAACTTGCAATTAGCAAATGACAAAGCTCAAATTCTAATTATTCTATTTATGAAAAGAATTGCAACCAGAAATTTGAGAATATTATAGGAAATGAAGGAGATCTTGCACCTGGACCCTGCCCTTGGTTTAGCTCCTGGCATTCTCTAAATGGGTCACTTAGTTTAGTATATATATTATGTAATTGTAGGTGTCCCGTTTGGTTATATTACATGAGGAAGCTGAAGATGGGAATGCTATGCCAGACCTGGCTCGGCCAGTACAGGCTGTTAAACTGGCTGTGGATAACTTAGTCAAGGTAAGTGGAAAGGGGGGGGGGGGGAGGAGAATACTCAAATTTATGAAGTTCATTACAAAATTTTAATTGCTATGGTGGTACAAACTTTGAAATATAAATTCAAGTCTAAAGATTGTCTTAATTTAATTAAAATGTTATATAAGCGCATGACCTAGTATACTTTATAGTAATGTTCTGAATTTCTCAGATTTTCTTGTATCTATGTGCTTTTAGATTTTGATGTAACCATACAGAAAGTCTTGCTTAAACATTTGATCTTTTAATCTTGCTAGGTTGGTTATGATACAATCAACAGCAGTGAAGACCAGATCCTGAAACAAGACATGCCTCCTGCCTTGAGGAGAGTAGAGGAGGCCTCACTCCTCCTCCTTCAGGCCTCTGAGATGCTTAGAGGAGATCCTTTCTCTGCTCCAGCTAGGAAAAAACTCATTGAAGGATCTAGAGGTGAGGTTTTGATAAGAACACACCAGTATTTAAGAAGGTGCATATGTCTGTATTGTATAAATAAGCATGCATACCCAATTTTGGCTGGATTGCGAAGCAAAGTCCAGTCTATGAAATGGGGAAGTCTGTTTGTCTGTCTCTCCATTCATCTGTCCATCAGTCCGTCAACATTTTGGTTAAACTGTTGCATTTTAAGTATTTTGTTGAGAAAACTGTTTGGAGCAGTAACTTGAAACTTTACATGGTGATACACCATAACAAATTTTGACCTTGACCTTTGACCTTGAGGTAGAAAATTTCTGAATTTGTGATTTAACCATTTGAAATTTTACAAAATAAGAAGAATTGACATGTAACTTCACATCATAATTGATCATGAAAAGAACTTCATTTGAGACCTTGACTTTTTACCTAGTGACATTGACCTTTAAGTTTGACCTACTTTTCAAAAACATTAACCTTGACCATATCTTTGGGGTAGGGATTGTATTTTACGTGTGCAAACTCCTTATGGTAAGATCTTTCATTTGTGACCTTGACTTTTGACCTAGTGACCTTGACTTTGAAGTTTGACCTATTTTCAAAAACATAAATTTTAGTTATATCTTTTCAACCGTGTTGGATAGGGCTTTCATATTTTACTCATAGGTTCCTTGAAACATGATCTTGAAATAAAACCATTACTTTTGACTTATTGGCCTTGACCTTGAACTTTGGTATACTTTTAAAAACTTTAACCTTGACTGTATCTCATGAACCATAAGTGGAATTGCTTTGATATTTTTAATCAAGATTCTTTATTTCAAGACCTTGCAAGTGAGACTGACCTTGAACCCTTCATTTGATACTGTAACCTTGACATTAAAATTAGCTATATCTCTTGAATTATAAAGGGTAGGGTACTGGTAGATTCCTTATGGTAACAATATCGTAGAAAAAGTATACATCAACTAAAACTGGCACTTCGCAATCCAGCCATAATGCATTTAGTGGTTTAGGGTTTATTATACCATGTACAAGAATTTAACTCATATTTACTCTGATGTTCTGTAATGTAACTTGTTTTTATGTCCCTATCTGCATCTAAATTCTTAATAAGAGACAGATTTTCCTTTTAACTGGTAATATGACATCATTAACATATTTTGAGTTACAATATTCCATATTTCAAAATAATGAATGTGAAACAACCTGTCCTGCAAATTTAAGACCAGTGTGTGATTTACATCTCGACCATTAAGTGTATGTTTGCATATTTCTAATGTATTAAAACAGTTTCATTAAGACTGATGCATGGGCCTTTTTGTATAATATTCTGCAATTCTGCTATGATGGTGTTTGACATGAGTGTTTCACAAACATATCACCTGTCTTTTCTAGGGATTTTGCAAGGAACCTCTTCGTTACTTTTAGCCTTTGATGAATCAGAAGTAAGGAAGATAATCCGAGTTTGTAAGAATGTGTTAGAGTACCTGGCTATTACAGAGGTAGTGGAGAGGATGGAAGATCTAGTCACATATGTCAAGGTAATTTGTTTATAAATATTCCGAGTTTGTAAGAACGTGCTAGAGTACCTGGCTATTACAGAGGTAGTGGAGAGGATGGAAGATCTAGTCACATATGTCAAGGTAATTTGTTTATAAATATTCCGAGTTTGTAAGAATGTGTTAGAGTACCTGGCTATTACAGAGGTAGTGGAAAGGATGGAAGATCTAGTCACATATGTCAAGGTAATTTGTTTATAAATATTCTGAGTTTGTAAGAATGTGTTAGAGTACCTGGCTATTACAGAGGTAGTGGAGAGGATGGAAGATCTAGTCACATATGTCAAGGTAATTTGTTTATAAATATTCCGAGTTTGTAAGAATGTGTTAGAGTACCTGGCTATTACAGAGGTAGTGGAAAGGATGGAAGATCTAGTCACATATGTCAAGGTAATTTGTTTATAAATATTCCGAGTTTGTAAGAATGTGTTAGAGTACCTGGCTATTACAGAGGTAGTGGAGAGGATGGAAGATCTAGTCACATACGTCAAGGTAATTTGTTTTATAAATATTCTGAGTTTGTAAGAATGTGTTAGAGTACCTGGCTATTACAGAGGTAGTGGAAAGGATGGAAGATCTAGTCACATACGTCAAGGTAATTTGTTTATAAATATTCCGAGTTTGTAAGAATGTGTTAGAGTACCTGGCTATTACAGAGGTAGTGGAAAGGATGGAAGATCTAGTCACATATGTCAAGGTAATTTGTTTATAAATATTCCGAGTTTGTAAGAATGTGTTAGAGTACCTGGCTATTACAGAGGTAGTGGAAAGGATGGAAGATCTAGTCACATATGTCAAGGTAATTTGTTTATAAATATTCTGAGTTTGTAAGAATGTGTTAGAGTACCTGGCTATTACAGAGGTAGTGGAAAGGATGGAAGATCTAGTCACATATGTCAAGGTAATTTGTTTATAAATATTCTGAGTTTGTAAGAATGTGTTAGAGTACCTGGCTATTACAGAGGTAGTGGAAAGGATGGAAGATCTAGTCACATATGTCAAGGTAATTTGTTTATAAATATTCCGAGTTTGTAAGAATGTGTTAGAGTACCTGGCTATTACAGAGGTAGTGGAAAGGATGGAAGATCTAGTCACATATGTCAAGGTAATTTGTTTATAAATATTCTGAGTTTGTAAGAATGTGTTAGAGTACCTGGCTATTACAGAGGTAGTGGAAAGGATGGAAGATCTAGTCACACATGTCAAGGTAATTTGTTTATAAATATTCCGAGTTTGTAAGAATGTGTTAGAGTACCTGGCTATTACAGAGGTAGTGGAAAGGATGGAAGATCTAGTCACATATGTCAAGGTAATTTGTTTATAAATATTCCGAGTTTGTAAGAATGTGTTAGAGTACCTGGCTATTACAGAGGTAGTGGAAAGGATGGAAGATCTAGTCACATATGTCAAGGTAATTTGTTTATAAATATTCCGAGTTTGTAAGAATGTGTTAGAGTACCTGGCTATTACAGAGGTAGTGGAAAGGATGGAAGATCTAGTCACATATGTCAAGGTAATTTGTTTATAAATATTCCGAGTTTGTAAGAATGTGTTAGAGTACCTGGCTATTACAGAGGTAGTGGAAAGGATGGAAGATCTAGTCACATATGTCAAGGTAATTTGTTTATAAATATTCCGAGTTTGTAAGAATGTGTTAGAGTACCTGGCTATTACAGAGGTAGTGGAAAGGATGGAAGATCTAGTCACATATGTCAAGGTAATTTGTTTTATAAATATTCCGAGTTTGTAAGAATGTGTTAGAGTACCTGGCTATTACAGAGGTAGTGGAAAGGATGGAAGATCTAGTCACATATGTCAAGGTAATTTGTTTATAAATATTCCGAGTTTGTAAGAAAGTGTTAGAGTACCTGGCTATTACAGAGGTAGTGGAAAGGATGGAAGATCTAGTCACATATGTCAAGGTAATTTGTTTTATAAATATTCCGAGTTTGTAAGAACGTGTTAGAGTACCTGGCTATTACAGAGGTAGTGGAGAGGATGGAAGATCTAGTCACATACGTCAAGGTAATTTGTTTTATAAATATTCCGAGTTTGTAAGAACGTGTTAGAGTACCTGGCTATTACAGAGGTAGTGGAAAGGATGGAAGATCTAGTCACATATGTCAAGGTAATTTAATGTTTTATAAATATTCTGAGTTTGTAAGAACGTGCTAGAGTACCTGGCTATTACAGAGGTAGTGGAAAGGATGGAAGATCTAGTCACATACGTCAAGGTAATTTAATGTTTTATAAATATTCCGAGTTTGTAAGAAAGTGTTAGAGTACCTGGCTATTACAGAGGTAGTGGAAAGGATGGAAGATCTAGTCACATACGTCAAGGTAATTTGTTTATAAATATTCAGAGTGTGTAAGAACGTGCTAGAGTACCTGGCTATTACAGAGGTAGTGGAGAGGATGGAAGATCTAGTCACATACGTCAAGGTAATTTGTTTATAAATATTCCGAGTTTGTAAGAATGTGTTAGAGTACCTGGCTATTACAGAGGTAGTGGAAAGGATGGAAGATCTAGTCACATATGTCAAGGTAATTTGTTTATAAATATTCCGAGTTTGTAAGAACGTGCTAGAGTACCTGGCTATTACAGAGGTAGTGGAAAGGATGGAAGATCTAGTCACATACGTCAAGGTAATTTGTTTATAAATATTCCGAGTTTGTAAGAATGTGTTAGAGTACCTGGCTATTACAGAGGTAGTGGAAAGGATGGAAGATCTAGTCACATATGTCAAGGTAATTTGTTTATAAATATTCCGAGTTTGTAAGAACGTGCTAGAGTACCTGGCTATTACAGAGGTAGTGGAAAGGATGGAAGATCTAGTCACATACGTCAAGGTAATTTGTTTTATAAATATTCCGAGTTTGTAAGAATGTGCTAGAGTACCTGGCTATTACAGAGGTAGTGGAAAGGATGGAAGATCTAGTCACATATGTCAAGGTAATTTGTTTATAAATATTCAGAGTGTGTAAGAATGTGTTAGAGTACCTGGCTATTACAGAGGTAGTGGAGAGGATGGAAGATCTAGTCACATATGTCAAGGTAATTTGTTTTATAAATATTCAGAGTGTGTAAGAATGTGTTAGAGTACCTGGCTATTACAGAGGTAGTGGAAAGGATGGAAGATCTAGTCACATACGTCAAGGTAATTTGTTTTATAAATATTAGGAGTTTGTAAGAACGTGCTAGAGTACCTGGCTATTACAGAGGTAGTGGAGAGGATGGAAGATCTAGTCACATACGTCAAGGTAATTTGTTTATAAATATTCAGAGTGTGTAAGAACGTGTTAGAGTACCTGGCTATTACAGAGGTAGTGGAAAGGATGGAAGATCTAGTCACATACGTCAAGGTAATTTGTTTATAAATATTCAGAGTGTGTAAGAATGTGTTAGAGTACCTGGCTATTACAGAGGTAGTGGAAAGGATGGAAGATCTAGTCACATATGTCAAGGTAATTTGTTTTATAAATATTCTGAGTTTGTAAGAACGTGCTAGAGTACCTGGCTATTACAGAGGTAGTGGAAAGGATGGAAGATCTAGTCACATATGTCAAGGTAATTTGTTTTACTTCTATAAATATGTATGGGCCCTGACCCCCTTTCCCCAAAATGAGAAAAAAATGAGAAAAAATACTGTCAACTGAGTATGAAATTATTGATTGATCTATTGTAAAGGACTAGGTGCGCTAACCCCTCATATCGGCCCTATAATTTCGACGAAAAATATTTTTGATAAACTAATTATTAATTATCACTTTTTGTAAAGTTGAATGTTTGAGAAAATACCGCGTCATAATTTTGAGCCCTCGTAACGTCACGCGCGTGATGTATGACGTCATGTTTTGACGTCATCTACCCTGAATGACGCAAAAATCATCGTATTTTACACACAAATCTTCAAAATTCATCTATGCTCCAGGCCTCGCCCATGAATTTTTTATGCAAATAAAAAGGCCGATCAGAAATCCATCGATTGACACAAAAATATTTATGGGCAAGGCCTGGATTACCACTTGTTTTCATAGTTTTGTATCGAAATATTGCTCATTTATTGATATTTTCAATGATTTCAGCGTTTTTAGACGTTTTGAGCTACCTATTATTCAGTATAGGACTGTGAAATAAAAAAAAGCTTTCATGATTTGGACTCACCATACATTTGACATTTTATAAACTAAAATATTATGGATATATAAACAACTTTGAAAATAAAGCCGGAAAGACAGGTTACCGCACCTACTCCTTTACTTGTACAAATGTAGTTCAGTGGAAAGTAAATGGGAATGATGGCCTAAAAATGATGCATCTATTTTTGTCAGATACTGCTTCAAAATGGAAATAATTAACGTATATGTACACTATACATAATGATGCACGTGAGTGTGACTTTTACCTTAGCCATGATTAGGATGTCCTCCAACAAGTTTTGAACATGTGTCGTATAATTTAGAATTTAACTCCTGTTTTGACCAAAATGACGAGAGAAGTTGATGCCAGAGAGAAAGAACTGACACACCAAGTTCACAGAGAAATGTTGGTACGATCCTTGGAGCAAGTTAAGAACTTGACCCCTCTGCTCATCAGTGGAATTAAAACCTATATCACCATCAAGGAATCGGGTAAGCGTCTCTGTATAGTACTGACTGTCTGCTTTTTGAACTTATAAGTTCTTTGTAAAAATCGTAGCAGTAAACGATTGATCTTGCAAATTCAGTGAAGAAAAGTTGTATGCTTCTTATGAAACTCCGATTTTGTTTCCAAGTGATATTTCTAGGCGTACTGTCTGCATAGCTCCTTTTAGAAAATGTTAAACATACATTTACTGTTATATCTGTCATGTTAAAGACCACCATGGAATTAAATGATTAACCTTATAAGGAGTCTTGTGAATATTTCTGATTTCTACATGTAGGATAAAAGCGGTTTTTGTGTCGCCTGCGAAGCATAGCGACACTTAGGGATCACTTTGTCCGTTGTCCGTCTGTGTCGCCTGCGAAGCATAGCGACACTTAGGGATCACTTTGTCCGTTGTCCGTCTGTCCGTCTGTCCGTCCGTCCGTCAGTCCGTCTGTCTGTCTGTCACACTTTGGGTGTCACAGCCCATAACTTTTGATTGGTAAGTGATAGGGCTTTGATATTTCACATGTGTATTTCTTGTGACAAGACCTTCCTACACATACCATAATTTTTGACCTAGTGACCTTGACCTACATATTTGACCTACTTTTCAAAAAAATTACATATGGATATATCTTTTGATTGGTAAGTGTTAGGACTTTAATATTTCACATGTGCAATCCTTGTGGCAAGACCTTTCAACACATACCATAATTTTTGACCTTGTGACCTTGACCTTGATATTTGACCTACTTTTGAAAAAAAGATAAGATTCACTGTATCTTTTGATTGGTAAGTGATAGGGCTTTGATATTTCACATGTGTATTCCTTGTGACAAGACCTTCCTACACATACCATAATTTTTGACCTATTGACCTTGACCTACATATTTGACCTACTTTTCAAAAAAATTAAGAATGGATATATCTTTTGATTGGTAAGTGAAAGGGCTTTGGTATTTCACATGTGTATTCCTTGTGACAAGAACTTTCTACACAGACCATAATATTTGACCTTTTGACCTTGATCTAGATATTTGATCTTCTTTTCAAGAAAAGTAATATTGGCTATATCTTATGATTGGTAGGTAATAGGGCTTTGATATTTCACATGTATTTTCCTTGTAACAATGCCATTCTACACATACTATAATTTTTTACCTTTTGACCTTGACCTAGCTATTTGACCTTCTTTTCTAAGGTTGTATATATCTTTTAATTGGTAGGTGATAGGTCTTTAATATTTCTTATGATGAGACCTTTTTGTTACCAACTTTTACGTAGTGACCTTGACCTAGATGATTGGCACTCTGTTCTGAAAATTTGAGAATAACTTTTAATTTGTAATTAAGAGGTTTGATATTTCAAATGAATTTCATTTGACAAGACTTTTCTACTGATACCAATAATTCGATCCACTTTCTAGAATAATAATCAAACCGCTTCGCAGGCGACACAAGCATTCCTTGGATTGCTATTTTTAGTCCCCTACCGGCAACGCCGAAGTGGACTCTTAGTTTCCTCTCGGTCTGTCTGTCCGTCTGTCTGTCTGTCCGTCCGTCTGTCCGTCCGTCCGTCTGTCCCTCCGTCTGTCCGAATATCAGTTTTACGGACTTTTTTCTGCAACGGATGGAGATATTCAGATGAAATTTGATGCACAGCTTGGTCTTGGATAGTTACAGAGCAAGTTTGACTTTCGTCACGCTTGACCCATTTTTCGAGGATTTATGCCCCTTGATGACTTGGAAAATTCAGTTTTTTTCAGTTTTCCGGACCTTTTTCTGCAACGGATGGAGATATTCAGATGAAATTTGATACACAGCTTGGTCTTGGATAGTTACAGAGCAAGTTTGACTTTCGTCACGCTTGACCCATTTTTCGAGGATTTATGCCCCTTGATGACTTGGAAAATCCAGTTTTTGTCAGTTTTCCGGACTTTTTTCTGCAACGGATGGAGATATTCAAATGAAATTTGATACACAGCTTGTTCTTGGATAGTTACAGAGCAAGTTTGACTTTCGTCACGCTTGACCCATTTTTCAAGGAGTTATGCCCCTTGCTGACTTGGAAAATTCAGTTTTTGTCAGTTTTCCGGACTTTTTTCTGCAACAGATGGAGATATTCAGATGAAATGTGATACACAGTTTGGTCTTGGATAGTTACAGAGCAACTTTGACTTTCGTCACGCTTGACCCATTTTTCAAGGAGTTATGCCCCTTGATGACTTGGAAAATTCAGTTTTTGTCAGTTTTCCGGACTTTTTTCTGCAACGGATGGAGATATTCAGATGAAATTTGATACACAGTTTGGTCTTGGATAGTTACAGAGCAAGTTTGACTTTCGTCACGCTTGACCCATTTTTCAAGGAGTTATGCCCCTTGATGACTTGGAAAATTCAGTTTTTGTCAGTTTTCCGGACTTTTTTCTGCAACGGATGGAGATATTCAGATGAAATTTGATACACAGCTTATTCTTGGATAGTTACAGAGCAAGTTTGACTTTCGTCAGGCTTGACCTATTTTGCAAGGAGTTATGCCCCTCTATAACTTGGAAAATTAAGTTTTTGTCAGTTTTCCGGACTTTTTTTTCTGCAACGGATGAAGATATTCAGATGAAATGTGATACACAGCTTGGTCTTGGATAGTTACAGAGCAAGTTCGACTTATGTCACACTTGACCTATTTTTCTTGGAGTTATGCCCCTTTTTGACTTGGAAAATTCAGTTTTTGTCAGTTTTCCAGACTTTTTTCTGCAACAAATAGAGATATTCAGGTGAAATTTGATACTCAGCTTAGTCTTGGATAGTTACAGAGCAAGTTCAACTTTCGTCACGCTTGACCTCTTTTTCGAATCGATAAAGCAGATAAAACCTCAGAACTGAGCTGCACAGACAGTATGTTTAATTTAAACTCATATACACTGTATGTTTAATTGAGGAGTAATTCACAGGCAGAGTTGCAGGATATAAATATATGCCGCCGGTAGGGGACTATATCGCTCAGCGATCATAACATTTTTAATTGATGTGTAACTTATGAAATGATTCATGAACAATACACCACTTGTCAGAAATTTATAATGTATGACAAAATAATGAAAAATGTCTGAAGTAGGAACTTTAAAGCCTCTTTTTCATTGTTATGTCTCAACGGAATCACTCCTTTAACAGTGACGGCACAATGAATAACAATGCCAGAAGATGTTGTCTCAGACATTTTTAGCTCAATAACAAGAATGTAAAATTATATAATTATATCCTCTCTAAAGTAACTTACTTTGTCTTGATCTAGGTAAGAGTTTTAGTGACGCTCAGGGTAATCGTGACTATGTAGTCAGGAAGATGTCAGATGAGATACACGAGATAATCCGAGTTCTAACGCTTACCACCTATGATGAGGACGAATGGGATGCAGACGATATCACCGTAATGAAAAAGTCACAGGTTTGTAGGATGTTTTATTTAATGTCAAGAGAAGGTAAAAATAATTCAAAGGATACTAAAAGCTGGGTTTTCCAACCGGGCGGTCATTATTATGCACACCTGAGTGAAAAAGGCTTGGTAGACGTGATAAACATGGTCAGTGAGGAAGTGACAGAAAATTTACATGTCTTCTTTTATAGTCCCCACCAAGCCTTTAAGAACAATGCCAAGCTGTAAACCTTTTTTCTGATAACTATCTAATACTGCATTATATCAATTAAGAGAGATAACTCAAAAATTAAAACAAAATGCAATATAAAATCATTGTGCGTAGGAAGTGACCTTAAAGGCATAATTTTAGCCCATTGATCACAAGGTAAAATAGATCTTGATTCAGAATTGATATTGTCTACCTGACACAATCTTTTTGATATCAATTTATTTTATTATTTCCAGAGTGCCATAGAGCAGAAGATGAAGCAGGCCACTGATTGGCTACAGGATCCTGCTGCATTAGTGGGAAGTCTGGGTAAGCAAATTTTCAAATCAAAATGTACTTGTACCTTAAAAGATTAGCATTTGTCTCTGATATCAACACATGGAATAAGCTGATTAAAAAAAAATTCCAGAGGCACATCCCATCTGGAGGAGGGAGGGGGGAGGAGGGGAGCCTATGATTGTGAAAGAAAATATATGTAAAAACCAGAAAAATACATCTAAGCTTTGGGCAAATTACAGGGGAGGGATCTTGACCCTCCCTGACTCCCCCTCCCCCTCCTCTCTAGATCTGGGCTTGAATGGATTTGAAGACAAAATGACAACACCAAATTATTATTTTATTATGATATTTCATAGAAAATAGGTATGGCACATTGTGCCTTTGAACGTATAGATTTTGTGTAAAATGCCTTTTTATCTGACCAGGTGACAAAGCATTAAACCAGATTTTAGAGGACGCTAGGAAAGTTGCAGAGAGATGTACGAACCCTGAAGATCGGGAGCAAATACTGAAGACTGTCAGTGATATAGAATCAATGAAAAATGCCCTATCAGAGCTCAGGCAGCAAGGAAAGGTATGGCAAATTAATCGGAATTCAGAAATTTAAGACTCAAATAAAAGCTGCACAACATCATTTTATTTTGTTGTCAAATGTAAATATTTAAAGATTAAGTGCAAAATGTATGTCAATTTTCTTATGTAAAAGTACATGTGATGGAAGAAAATATATTTCTATTTACGTTTAGAGTTTTAATGTAAGAGGTTATTTCAACTAACTCTCTAGACACAGATAGATTTGTACCTATAAATTCCAGTACAGAAAATATTACAGAACTTTCAGCATAGAAATTGAAATTCTAATGCACTCCGTTTGTAACGCGTATTCTGATTGGCTAAGCGATTAAAAAAACTGCAAGGGGATTCACGTTTCACTGCAGTTTTTGCTATAACGTCATGCGTTGCTATGGCGACGTCGTTAAAAGCAGACGTTTTCTAGCTTCTTACTGACCAAAGCATTAGAATAGGGTTACCATACTGATGTTTTACAAAAACTGACAGGGTATCGGCGAATCCCCTGTCAGAAATATCCGTTTTACAGCTCGGCTGACGCCTCGCGGTAAAACTCAATTTCTGACAGGGGATTCGCCGATACCCTGTCCGTTTTTGTAAAACACACGCATGGTAACCCCTAATTATTCTTCTATAACAGGGAAGTAGCCCTCAGGCTATGGCACTAGCCAGAGAAATTCAGAACAAACTACGAGAGTTGGAGAATCAGACCAATGTGGGTATTCAGAACACTGAGAGGAGTGGCATTCGTAAACCTGCCCCTACGGTGGAAGGAAAAGTAGAACAGGCCAGGCAATGGCTAATGAACCCAGCTATTGATGATAAGGGCTTAGGTATGTCAACAGAAAATAAGAAAAATTCAAGTAAGGTCAAATAGAGTAAAAAAGTTATAGGAAAAAGAAAGAATAAAAAAACATTAGAGAATTAAGAAATGAAAGAATAAAGAAAATAATAAAAGAATAAATAATAAAGAAAAATGTATAATGGATTCTATGAATAATCGAGACTCTCCATGAAAGAGAAATCAGATTTCATCAAAATGAATTACTATAAGTTTTGGTATATAACAAACTTTATTTTTTCGAAACCAGCTTACACTATACCCTTGTATATTTTTTTAAGCATTTTCCGATACTACCCAAATGAATTGACAATTTTGAAACCTGTTCTCGATTTCTGTTCATTCAGATGAAAGTGTTTATATTATATTGTAAAATCATGTATTATTTCTTTGAATATCAGGTGAGCAAGCGACACGTTTGGTAGTAGCCGAGGGAAGGAGGGTAGCCGAATCCTGTACTGGGGCAGAGAGAGCTAATCTTCTGAGACTGTGCGACCAGACAGAAATTCTGACCAATCAGCTTGCAGATCTCATTAGAAAAGGACAAGTATGTCTATTTCATGATGTTTTGATTGTTGACATAGAAAACTTTTGTTGTTAATTTTTTTAGGCTTATTTAAGGATTGTTTTTCAGCTTTTGCACTTTATCGGCGTGTATTGGCTGTAGGGAATGGAAACAAAATATGTAAAGCACAAAGTATTTTCATGAATTTTGTTTCCATTCCCTACTGCCAATACACACTGATAAAGCGCAAAAGCTGAAAAACAATCCTTATATTTACATTTTACGTGTTTATTAAGCTATTTCTGCAAATTTTCATCCTGTTTCTTTACATTTGTAATATCATTGCGGAGGGAGAACGTCACTTGATGTAACAACAAACAAACATTGGACGTCTTTCGCTATATTCGAAGTAGTACCATCTGTACGGAACGTTGTTGAAAAATAAGAAATTGAATTTTGTCCTTTGGCTGTATTTTGAACATTTCCATTAAAACTGAAAAAATTGAATCGTGAAAATTCGTGACTTTTGTCCAACATAATTCAGACACAGTGGAGGGTTAAACTGGAGAAATTTCACAGAACTTGGAGGGAAAACATTTGAAAACTCACTTTAACACACTGTTAAACGCTTAAGACCTATGAAATCAATCGGTATTATTATATGAACCTCTGTAAAATTACCCTATTTCTTCTGGAAGTAATTAGAATAACGCAAAAGTCAAGTACAGCCATGGAAAACGCGAAAACTTTCAATATTTTAATGACTTACCTCAACATCGTGGCTCAAGATTCCCTGATACTCGAAATATTTCTGATATTATGAATCCATAAGAAGCAAAGATAAATTCACTGTTGATAAATGACACAAGTGAATCAAATCCTCATCCTAAATACTGAATATTTGATCCACTAATGCCTGAATATTCGCTCATCCAAACACGGCATCTTTCTACAGACAGCAATGCAGTTCGTCCTTGAACTTCGTCTACTGATGCGTGATCGACTTACTACGTCACACTTCTTGGAAGTGAGTGAACTAGATTTTGACACATTTAATCACTTGGGGTAGACGGTGCCGTTTGATAATGGATACGTGTTTTGAATCTGTGTTGTAGTAAATAAAATGGGCATTTTATCAGAAATTAATCCGCGTAAGTTCTAAAGTCACGTGATAGGCTCTTGCGTTTATCGAGAAATAAAGCAACAGTTTGTTTGGTACCTTTATATAAGGAAAACGCAGTAGGAATGTAAATATTTGATTTTATTAAAATAATGACACTGTATATGCAGAATAGAATCATGGGCTGTGCAATCAGCATTGTGTAGCGAAAGTTTATCTCGGTGAAAAAGTATGCACATGTTTAACTCGGTATCATTGGGAGAAATCCGTGAACCATTGTCCATGCGAAAAGACTTAATTTAACAAAACTGTGTAAAAAATTCTACTTATACATGTACATTCAAACCTGTGATAGACTGTCAGCTTTTGGAGAAATCACAAATGGCTGCGTAAGACAGGTGACCTTTCAGGTTGACAATATAGGTACATGTAATCATAACTTGTCGCACTATATGAGGTACAACTATGTTGTATTTTAACATCTCTCATTGACCAAATACATTGATATGTTTGAATTAAGCTTGGTTGTGTTTCACATGCATAAAAAATAGATACGTATATATACACATTAAGGAAACAAACAAAATAAATTTCTCTGTTTAAAATGACTGTTCAGAACAGTCTAGAAAGGGGCTTGGTCAAGAGTTTTGGTGACCGTTGGTCGCATTACAGGAGTGGCCGTTGAATTGGGTACTTTTGATATAGCAAAGGCTGGTCTGTTTGTACAGTATTTATATTCTGCTGAATGGGAGTAATGAGATGAAAAAAGATGTAGACGTTATGAAGACTATCAGTTATGATTACAAGTAGGAAAAAGTGAATGAAAAGTTTGTATAACCAATTCATCCTTTGAAGGTAAACTGGTAAGAATAAGAATTTATATGTAATGCATCGTAACGAAATACATAGGTTTAAAATAACTGGTAAGGATTTCATGCTTATAAAAATTTAGATGTAGTAAAAGCTTGAACGAGTGGACACATTCTTTCCTTGTCTGATTAATCTACTATCAGTCAAAGGGTGAGAATGCATCCAGCAAACTACTACCGTTCACTCTTACTGTCTTTTCACTGTTTATGTCCTTACCGGTATTTGTAAGCCATTTGAGGCTTAACCTCTTATAATTTGTTGTGTATTTTTTTTTGCAGGGTAACTCTCCACAAGCCAAGGCATTAGCTAGAAATCTCAATGAGAAATTGTTCGAGCTGAAAAACAAAATAGAGGAGGCATTAGTGAACAAGGTCAGTACTCTGATCGTGTTTAATGATGGGCTATTAAATCGTGAGTTGAGGGAAGCCTTTGTATTTTCTTTTCATTGGAATTATACATTTTTATGTGAATAGATTTCAGTCTGTCTAGATGTCTGTCACAGAGGTTTTATAAGGTTATTGAATATTTTTGTGCATAGTTAGGGAAAAAATTGTATTAGTGCATGCCATAGAGCAGAAGGTATTGTATGAGACACTGGAAGCATCAAGTACAATACAGGTTTTCCTTGCAGGCATGGAAGAGCACGTTATATTCAATCATAGATACTGCATGAAAATTGCCCAAAGTACAATACTTAAAATATTTGTACTTTTCAAGTGTACACTTTAAGTGTACACAGCAGTTTTCTAGAGAGATTATGCTTTCACATGGCCATTTTGATTGACTTTTGTCCAAGTAGAAACCTATGTGGATTTACATGTATACTCTAAAATTTAGAGTTATTGAAGGATAATAGGACAATTAAGATTCAGATTAAAAAAATCATATTGTATACCTGTTTTTCCTGTACAGGTGGCTGAGGATTTCATAGACATCTCAACTCCTCTCAAACAGCTTGATGATGCAGCCACTAGACCCCTGGGTGAGGAAAAATTCAGTATTGCTTTGTAAAACTCAGTCGGGGAAGATTCACAATGAAGATGTCCCACAGATTTGATATGCCCTCTTATAAACAATCAAAATCACTAATGGTCTCCTAAATCCAATATTGCAAAGTCTATACATATTTTATTCATTATTAGATGTATACAGAAATATGCCAGTTTGGGCAATTAATAATTGTCAGGAATAATTGTTTCTTTTAAAGAAGAATGCCAATATCATGCATGTAAATTTGAACAACATAGAAAAAATGATAACAAAAAAAGATATTAACATATGATGACTAAGCTGATGAATAAGGGTATTTTAATTTCGTATGATTTTTGTTTGCATGAAGCAAGTGGAACAAATGGGAGGAAGGGGGGAGGGGTATCATACCTGTAGAAAAGTTCTTGTCTTTTCTCTTTCAAGACAAAGTTTATTGAATTCAAAAATTCCAGAATTAAGTCAATACTTTGCTTTTGATGACAAAGAAAATAATTGTTGAGATTTAGTTCAGTAATATTAATAATTATTGAAAATGCCTTTAATACAAAAGAGGATAGTGAAAGTGGTAAGGCAAAGTACATGTAATAAAGCTTGCTTAAAAACAAATGACTGAGCGATTAAGTTACATTGTCAGGGTATACTCTAGCTCTGAATGACTCAGCTTGGCTTAGAAAATACAAAGCATCTAAGATTTGACTTACATGACTAAGGTTGTATGACTTACATGTGTAACTTGCTAAACAATGTACATTTATGTGGAAAGATATGTTCATCCGAGATATAAAGAAAAAAGAAAAAATATTTCCCTTCCCATATTTTGCTCAAAGTGGATCACTTCTTCTTAACTTCTTTCCTGAAGATTTACGCTTACACCATAATTGTTTATAAGGCTGTGTCTAAACAATCTTGCTTACCTTGTTATAGTTACGATCTGAATGGTAACTTATGTTACTCAATTGTATTTTGCAGAGCTATTTCCCATTTGGAATGTTATCTGATGTGTTTAATGATAGGGCAACATACAAGAATTACTGTTTTGGATGTCCGTCTGTTTCGTAATCACACTTTCACACAAATGACTACAGCTTAATTGATAAACACTAAACTCTGATTAAACCTGCAGGGATGGTCCAGCATGATTAGACTCAACACCCAATGGGAAGCAAGGTCACCTCTAAGGTCAAGTTGACACAGTTGTCACATGACATACCTGTTCTTGCACAGTCTAGTAAACAATGAACTCGCTTCTTGCTATACAAATGTAGCAAAAGAAAAAAACAAACAAACAAGCGGAGAAAGTGGAAGTAATCATTTTCCTTGGGTCTTTGTAAAGAAAAAATACTTGATTATTTAACATAGCAGTCACAGACTTCTGAATTTGGTATTGTTTTGACTATTTGGACCAAGTCAGATGTTTGTTGACCAAGGTCCACTGAAATAAAAAGATTGTAGTCTTATAGTGACATTATTTATATCATATAGTAATGTTTTGTTTGAAGCCTCTTTTACCTTACAATTTCATCCTCAGATACCCAGGCTCCATTGCATTACACTTAAGAGCAAGCGCAATCGAGCCTGGGTTTTCGAGGATGTTACAATTTATGCTTTCCATAAGGGGTGAAACGATACGCCAAAAGTGAATCGTGATATACAATGTATTGCGATATTTTATAAGCTGTATTGTGATGTAATGTTTCTTTTCATTTTTATCATTGGCCGGATTGCAAAGCAATTCTGGTCTATAGATTGACTCTGTCCGTCCGTCCGTCCGTCCGTCCGTCCGTCTGCCGTCAACATTTTGGTTTAAGTTTCTGGTTGAGGCAAAATCTAAAGAACTATATGCAGTAGAAACTTTATATTATGCATGAAGCTTGCCCATGACGAGACCTTTCAATTTATGCCGTAACATTTGACCTAGTGACCTTGACCTTGGACTTTGACCTAGTTAAAGATTTTGGTTAAAGTTTCTGGTTGAGGCAAAATCTAAGGAACTATATGCAGTAGAAACTTTATATTATACATGAAACTTGCCCATGACAAGACCTTTCAATTTATGCCGTAACATTTGACCTAGTGACCTTGACCTTGGACTTTGACCTAGTTAAAGACTTTGGTTAAAGTTTCTGGTTGAAGCAAAATCTATGGAACTGAATGCAGTAGAAACCTTATATTATGCATTTAGGTTGCCCATGACAAGACCTTTCAATTTATGCCGTAACATTTGACCTTGTGACCTTGACCTTGGACTTTGACCTAGTTAAAGATTTTGGTTAAAGTTCCTGGTTGAGGCAAAATCTAAGGACTTATATGCAGTAGAAACTTTATATTATACATGAAGCTTGCCCATGACAAGACCTTTCAATTTATGCCGTAACATTTGACCTAGTGACCTTGACCTTGGACTTTGACCTAGTTAAAGACTTTGGTTAAAGTTTCAGGTTGAAGCAAAATCTATGGAACTGAATGCAGTAGAAACCTTATATTATGCATTTAGGTTGCCCATGACAAGACCTTTCAATTTATGCCGTAACATTTGACCTTGTGACCTTGACCTTGGACTTTGACCTAGTTAAAGATTTTGGTTAAAGTTCCTGGTTGAGGCAAAATCTAAGGACTTATATGCAGTAGAAACTTTATATTATACATGAAGCTTGCCCATGACAAGACCTTTCAATTTATGCCGTAACATTTGACCTAGTGACCTTGACCTTGGACTTTGATAATGGTTAAAGTTTGTGGTTTAAGCAAAATCTAAGGAACTGTATGCAGTAGAAACTTAATATTATACATGTAGGTTGCCTCTGACAAGACCTCTCAATGTATGCAATATTTTACCTAGTGACCTTGACCCAGTTGGTGACAAAAACTTACTTTGCAATCCGGCCATACCGTCTTTAGCGGTGTTTTATTTTTTATGTTAAATCAGGTTCCTCTTTGTATGTTTGCAATATATCGATATATTGTTACACCCCTACTTTCCATGGGACTTAGTTTTATCTTATAATTAATTTACATAACATTCTGTCTCAAATGGGAAGTAACTTTGCACATAGAAAAATTTAATGTACTATGAATATTAAGTGATCATCTTACTGCTTCATGTATGGGATTATGACTAAAGGAGTAGGTGCAGTAACCTGCCATTTCGGCCCTATTTTCAAAGTTATTCATATATCCATTATATTCTAGTGTATAAAATGTCAAATATTTGTTGAATCCAAATCAGGGATTCCTGTTTTGATTTCACAGTCCTATACTGAATAATACGTCACTCAAAACGTCTGAAAACATTGATTCATTGGAAATATCAATAAATGAGTGAAATTAAGATACAAAATTATGAAATCAAGTAGCACTCCAAGCCTTGCCCACAAATATTTTTGTACCAATCAGTGGATTTCTGACAGCCTTTTAATTTGCATGAATATTGTGGGCAAGGCCTGGAGCGTAGATGAATTTTGAAGATTTGTGTGTAAAATACGATGATTTCCCTTTGTTTTGCGTCATTCAGGGCAAATGACGTCAGAACATGACGTCATACATTACCCCCGTGATGATATGAGGGCTCAAAATTATGACACTGTATTTTCTCAAACATTCAACATTGCAAAAAATGATAATTAATAATTTGTTTATCAAAAGCATTTTTCGTCGAAATTAAAGGGCCGATATGAGGGGTAAGCGCTACTAGTCCTTTATGATATTTCTTTCATAATTCAATTAAAACAATAGTTTATGTAACCTGTATTGCGGCCAATATGAGGCTTCTATAACGTTATAATGCTCTCTGCATATCATATGGAATGGACTCTCAAAATGACTGCCTAAATAATATTGACATTTATAGTTTTATAGTTTAAAAAATATTTATTTAGTTTAAAACAAAGTATAAAGAAAATTAATTTTTAAATGAAATATTTTGATCACCATATTTTATCTTGAAAAATTTATAGATAAATTCAGTAATTTTTCATTTAATTTCACAAATTCATTTACATGTAAACATAATGGAGAAAGAGCTTAGTTGAATAGACTATAAGCATACATCATCTACAGAGCATTTTGTATATACTAGTAATACTGATTTTACCATCCACTTATTGTCTATGTTACATCAGGTACTCCTGGAAGAGAGCAGAATTTTGCTGAGAAAGCACGTAACTTTGAGAATCATGCTGGCAAATTGGCAGACACAGCAAACATGTTAGCTACAGCAGGTGGTTGTAGGAACAAGAAAACAGTGGAGGAAATATTCAAAACTTCTGCACAGGTATCAATGGATTTAATTATGTTCATGTAGATCTCCAAAGTTTAATCTTTTGATAGTTCAGAAAAGAAGTTTACCGAAGTCAGTTTGAATAAAGTAGGGATTACATAATATACAATTATTGACTTTTGATGAGGTCTACTCGTGACTATACAGACCTCGGTCAACCAATACCTGACCAGGTCTATATAGTCACGAGTAGACCGAAATCAAAAGTCAATAACTGCTTTATTAAATTATCAGGATTTTATTAACATTTGTATTGTAATGATACGCGAAGTTAAAGATCTAACACTACAAAAATCAATGCACGTGCTGGTACCGCACGTGCTAATCCCGAATAGACCGCTTTGGAGCGTTAGCGGTCAACTCACTCTGAGGTACACTCTATCAAACAGCGTCTCCGCCAATCAGAAATAAGCAAAATCAGCAATAATTCCTGATCATTTAATAACGGGTATTGTAGACTTTTTATTTCTGACCACATTAGGATTCTCATGCAGAATGTTATATGACTGGTTTGTTTTATTTGTGAAATGATTGTGTTTATTGGTCTGTCTTTGATGTCTCAAACAGCTCACAGCTTCTCCCAAAGTTGTAGAGAATCATACTGACATGAACCAAACTGCATGTCTACATTATAGTGACTTGGTGGTTCGAAAATTAAAGTTTTAAGGTCATGTCTTTTGGCCAATGACATATTGAAATTGTTCATGACACTCTTATTTACATCAAGGGGACAAATTGCTGATGCATGTACAATAGATACATTTTTGTACATGATTGGTACATACATGTATATTGGTATGTTATGTATAGGTGGATGACCTGACGCCCCAGGTGGTCACTGCAGCCAGGATAGTGTTCAGTGACCCTGAAAACCAGGCCGCTAGGGAACATTTTCAGAAGATGAAGGAGCGGTGGACAGACAATATGGAGAGGCTGAGAGGACTTGTGGATGAAGCTGTTGACTCTACGGCTCTGATCAAAGCTGAAGGTGGCTGACTTATTACCATTAGTCTCGTTTTAATTAGGTCTTCCGTCGGAAGACCTATTGTTTTCGTAACCGTGGAAAATTGGATCAGCGATTTCTCAAGAACCCTGTAAGCTAGGACAATGAAAGTTCTCCAACGTTACGTTTGGAGTAAAAGCTAGATTGGTCTTTTTTATTTTTGGTCTCTGTTATTTTTTTTATCATGTTTTTTAGTAGATTCAAATATTTGACGGGAGCGTCGAATTACTCAAAAGGACCGAAAATTTCATGTTTTGCTATTTGTAAGCTTAAATATCTCGTATTTTGCTATCTACAATTTCCATTCTTTTTGAAAGTCGACAGCCATGCAAGATATGAAATGCTAGATGCACACTGTAACGATTTATTACGATGACGTCCTTCACCGTCCTTCATATTTCCAAATTCAGAAGTTCATAGGAGGAAGACACTTTTTTGCTTATAATAGTAAACAAAAATTAAGCTTTTGAAGTTTCCTAAAAATTTCAATATTATTATTTTTTATCCATATATCTGTCTTATTTAGTCTTTCTGATTTTTCCTATCTCTTACTGTTGAAAAGATATGAGCATCGAAATTTTGAGTTGGGTATTTCGATACACCTTCACGCCAACAGATCGGGCGCACACTAAAATTGGTAGTCCGAGTCCGACTCGAGAAAAGCAGTGTTGAGATTTTCAAATTCCGATTTCACGGCAATGATGAATATGCATTTCATAAATACATTTCGATATACACAATTTGATTTTAAAACAATTGATTAATTTAGAAGAGATCAGCTACAAACCAGAATTTACACACAAAAAGTGGTAGTTTGATTCCGATTTCTAACCTACAAACCTGTTTCTAAACTTCAATAACTATATTTTGAACATCAAGTTTAATTTCTAATTCTAGCAAACGTTCGAACATAATTTTCGGTTGGTTTATTTACAAATTGATGAACAATTTCTCCAACATTCTTCCCTTCCCTCGTTTTTCAAAAACAGTTCTGTTTATATTGAACGATGTCGCCATGATGGAAATTCAAAATAAACTTTGAAAAAAGGGAAGGGGGGGTCCAAATTTGAACCTGCACAGCGAGAACCTCATGGTATATATATATATATATATTGAACGTAACTTGTTATTACCATTTCTCTTCTCAAGAAAATTGGTTCTACAGCTACGAGCTCGCCTTTTTTATGGGGGAAGGGGGCAGGAAGAATTTGCCAAAAAAAAAAAAATCTCGGCTCTGAAAAATGCTGAAAAAAATATTCCGGCCCAAAGGGCCGGCAATTTTTTTTTCCCGGACCATGCAAAAGTAAGGATACATTGCATGATATGGAAATTTTTGCTGGCCCTTTGTGCCAGACAATTTAAAGTCAAAAAATTAATTAATATAAATACAAACTGTTCACATAGCTGTATCTACCAGAGACCTAATACGCATAGGCACAAAAATCTAGAAAAGGTTCTATTTAAACATCATACAATCTGTCTGAAATTCGCTAATTGCAAAGAGACATCTGAAGGAACGGTTATTAACTCATACTCTGTAACAGCGGGGAGTTTAACTTACACAGACATTCACAACATTTGACAATTTGTTTAAATCCGGCCCGAAGAACCGGCGAAAATTTTTCTCCGACTCTGGTAATGGCTGAAAAAAATGGCCTGCTCAGAAAATTGCTGAAAAAATGCCGGCTGGCAATAGAATTCCTGCCCCCCCCCCCCCCCCCCCCCCCCAAAAAAAAAAATCAAATGGTTGCTCACCAACAATTATCGGTTTGAAAATTTAATGTTACTGCTATTTGAAAACTTAAATATATAATATAAATACATGTAATGTGACGTCCTTCATATTTCCAAAACAAAAATTGTATAGGAGGAAGACACTCTTGTTGCAACCGCAACAAGAAACCTTTCTAGTTACATGTACATTCATCATAGGATTTGCAAATTATTTTGTTCGCTTTCTCTTTCAAAAGTGATAGCTATAATTTCATATACATTATATGTTATATACTGTGTACAGGGAAATTTTGGCCTACATGTATTTTATTTGCGCCCAATGATTAGAAAGACTGGGCAAATGAAATCATATACTCAATGCCTTGTTAAGCAAAAATCATTATGAGGTGAATTCAGGATGGGGTGAAAATGAGATAGGGCAAATTCAAGGCAGTACTTACATCTATGTATACAATATGTAGCAAAAGACTGGAAATTTTGAAAAGTATTCTAGTACAGCTTTGAATTTGCCCTGTCATATTTTGACCAGTTTAGATAGGAGACTGATTTGCTCACCATTGAATTTGCTCACTAACACTTTTCCCTAAGAAATCCTTTAAAAATTCTTTAAAAATTCGCCCTCATGACATTTGGTGAAAATACATGTATAACTGAGGAGAAAATTTTCCAGCTTAACTGTTTTGTAGACTAATGTTATACAATTTTTAACAGAGGAGGGTATATTGAGGGACACTGACCGAGTGGAGGATGGTATAAAAGCAGGCGATCCTGCTACCATCGGTGTTAATGCCTCAAACATTGCACGTCGGGCCAACCGTGTCCTACAGGTAGCAGCACAGGAAGCAGAAAACAGTGAGGATCCCAGATACGTTGACAGAGTTAATGAAGCAGCAGATAGACTTAAATCAAGTATGCCTAATTTATGTTTTTTCAGAATTTTCTTGGTTTCAAAAAATAAAATTTGCCTCTGTTGGGACTTTGCCTTTGTCACTTGTATGTTGGGTACTTCATATGCATGGGCTATTCCTTTTGAACCATGCATCCAATCACTTTCACATTTCAATTTGGTTTTGGTAATTAATATACAATTTCACATCAACATTTGACCAAATATTATTTCCTTGGGAATGTATGAGTTTGATTTCTCTCTCTTCTAAAAAAAATTTCATTTATATGTACTTTACTTTAGCTTTGTGCTCGAGAGTACTTGAATCTTTGGAGAATCCCAACTGGTACATGTATTACGAAAATTGAAGAAAATTGACATTGAAAGTCTTATAAAATTTATTTCATCTTCAAATTACCATTCAAATATTTTCATGAAAGATGCATTCTAGATACATGTATGCTTAGATTTTCAAAAACTGCATTTCAAAGTCAAGAAATTCAAACAATTTTCTCCAGGGCATATAACTCTAGAGCTACATTTACACGTGAGGTTTACCTGAATTTTACTCATAAAATTGTTTATGTGTGTTTACTAAGTGCCAGTAGCATTTGAATGACATGTTAGCATCATTAACTTTATATCTTATTTTCATTTAGCGATTACCCCTATGGTAGAGAATGCTAGGGAAGTTACAAAGAATCCACACAATGTCAATGCTGCCAATAATTGGAGGAGAGCCAACGAAAATGTAAGAACTAATACTCTGGTATTTTTTATCTAACATCTTGCATATATATAGAATAAGTGTTTTAATTTGTGTTTTGTTACAGTTATGCAACACACAGCAAGTGCATTTCTCATACATGTAATGCATGTTAGTGCATTTCATGTGTTAATGCACTTGCTGTGTGTTGCATACCCGTAACAAAACACAAATTATGACATTTATTCTATATATATGCACCACAATTGTCAGTTTATTCTTGTATTCTGAAGTCGCTTTTTCTATGTAAAAAGGTGACTTTAAAATTCAGGCCACTGTGGGTTCAGTTTACAGGTTAGAACAGCCATCGCAGCATGTTTCTTTGGATTTTATGCATTGTGAAAAGCATTTTCGTGCAAAATGCAAACACGTTCCTTTTAGTAGTTTCATCTCAGGGAATTACATTGGTTGTGCATATACATATACATGTATATCATACTTATTTAGGGATATGTCATATACATGTATATGGACCCATGCTTGCATCAGAATTAATTCGAAGGATGATTCATCTAACTGTATTTAAAGACACAGGGTAGACTTTCTCAAATTTTTATGATTTTTTCTGTTTTAGAGATTTCTGTCGACTCGTATGTTGCAGTGGCTTAGAGCTTGGTCTATAATATTTTTTATTTCACATGTGGAAAATATGTTTTCACAGAAATTTCCTATCCAAATCTGCATTCTCGTCATAATTTTGTTGTCATTCTCTTGTATGCTATCAGCAGTGTGATCAGTTAGAATTCTAATGATATGAATCTCAAACTGACTGAGCAGTGGTAGAACTTAATTCATCAAGGAAAGGATAAATTTGAATAGGAGGTGGCATGTATTTGTTTTATTTGTACCCAATGTACAAATGAAGATCTCTCCATTTAAACAGTGTTAAAAGTATCTTTGGCAGTGTCTTGATATTTTGGATAGTTTGGCTTAGATGATGGTTGGCATTTTGACTTTTGATTTTTGTCATGGTAGATACATGTATATATAGGTAAAAATATGCTGTGATTCTAGCTACATGTGTTTAATGGTTTTCTGATTTTCCTATTGTAGCTAATAGCAGCTGTTGGTGACGTGAAGGATGCCGTTACCGTGGATACGACCCCTGATCACTTCCCTCCACCACCACCTCCACCAGACATGTCACAACTCCACATATCAGGTATGTTACCATGGAAACAGGTGCTTGCTTGTGTGAAATAGTTATTGTGAGGTGAAGAAATGTTGAATCACATTTGACCATTTACCAATCTTGGATATCAAGCTCTTAGTTTGGAGTTGACATCGTTTGGTATTTGTCATTTTAGCCTCACAGTAAATGCCATTCTATTGTGATGTTACAGTGAAAAAATGCCAAGTGTGTTCAGCTCTCATATAAATGCTGTTTTCTGTTATCCATTAGAAATATTTATGAAGGTTAATGGTCTACTGACAATTTTTTCAGTACATTAGATTTGTACCAATGGAAATTGTGTTCAGCACAGTCATGCATAATGTAGATGATATGAAGATGTACATGTTTTATTGAGTGAATAACCTTACCTCTACATAAATAATCAAAATTTTATAGATAACAAGTTTTATTTTAGGATCTCTGTTCAGTCATTATTAAAATAATTGTTTTCCTACAGATAAATAAATCTTCAATTTGGATTGTAACATTTTGTTTGGCTTTGTATTAGAAATTTTTCAATACAGTATGCATTAGCACCAAATAAGGCTAAATGAAGACATAGTCAATTTAGAGGAACATTGATGAATTATTCAAAGTTTGCCATTGTTGTGCAGTGATGTCCATATGATGTTTTTGTAATATCGATACATAATACAGGTGTATGTTTGTCACTTTATATATATAAATGTAAATCATCTCATTGTTTGCAACTAAATATTTTTAAAATTATGACGTATCTAGACGTGATTGATATTGATGTGTACGAGTAGAGAAAATAGATACTCCACTGTTCTGTGTATTCATGTAAACAAGTAACATGGCTTCATTACTATGTGTAGATCCCTTCGCAGCGCCCCCTAGGAGGCATGAACCTGTTGTGCCGGCTCAGGAGTTCTTAGAGGTTTTTGAGAGAGGGGATGCTCCTGTGTACATGCACAAAGGGCCGCCCCTACCAGACTATAATTCCCCATATGCCACTAGTGGTCCTCATGATAGACACGCGGCTGCTAGAGGTAGTTTGCACGCACAGCATGAGTTACCTGCTCCTGACATTTGCAGAGTTGTCCCTCTTTCCTTATCATTGTTTTTCTACACCATAGCAATTTTTCCTTCAAAGTGTGAACCTCAGTGGAATGAAACCATTTTCATTTCTAGAATTTATTTCAGAACAAGAGGCCCAGCTGCATAATCTACAGTACACCAGGGGTGCGTTCCATCATAGAACAATTTCAAATTCTATTATGAACTTAATTTTTGAGTATGGTGAATTTGAAAATTTCCCTACATCCAGTGTTGCTATAGTGAAGACATTTGGAGACTTTTTGTTCCATTATCAGAATGGGATCATTCTTGAATGTTCTGCATTATGGAATGCACCCCAGGATTTTCTCCCATGTATTTTTTTTTTTATTATTTGCCTTCGGACACGAGGAAGAATTGAAATCTGGAAAAATCATAAATACATGTAAATGCTGATTGAACACATCTAGAAAGGGACCTAACTCAAGAATGCACGAATTAGTCCAGTTTCTCTATGTGGCAAAAATTTCAGTTTGCAAGATAAACACAGACTATTGTTAAATTTACCGGGGTAGAGAGCTTTTATTTTCATTATTTTAAAATCTAAAATGAATCATTTTAAATGGAGTCTATAATTACTATATTATGATATAAGCTTGAGATAAAAATTAAATTCTGGATGTATTGTACAGCTGGTCCATGAATGATTATTTACATACTAATGAGTAAATGTCATAAATGTGTAGAGTGTACTGAATGCAGATTAATCACAGAATTATTTTGGCTGTTAATTACTGCAGTTCTGACCAGTAATGTCTGAATGAAGGGAAAAAGATTTACATGTGTAATATTGATCTCAGACACCCGAAGCATATATCTCTAAAAGAATTACCCCTACAAGCAAAGAATTTTCACCTGAATAACAATATTAGATAAAGGTTTTATTGACACTTTGATTTTTTAAAGGTTTTATTGACACTGTTTGATTTTTTCAATAAAGTGTGAGATTTAAGTGACTAACTTTAAATGTACATGCATTTGACCTGTTTACACATGCACATGTTCAGTAAACGAATAACTCCAAAAACACATATATGCTGTCTGCATATGTTCAGTAAAATAATAATTCCACAATTAAGGGGTTTCTAGTGTATCCATATGAAGCATGGAATTAAGATTTATCATTTTCACTATTTGAACATTTACACTTGCCCTTACATGTTCCTCAATGAATTTACTAAAGATAGAATTATTTTCTGTACGTTTTAGTTTAGAAATAACTTGTATTATGCTTTATCCAACCAGCATTCTAGTCCTCATTTTGTTGGTCAGAACTACAATTAATGCAGCTACATTTCTTTTATAACTGTGATTTGTTTTTATCATCTGCTGATAGATTGACATGTTAACATACCTAGTACCACCTAAATGTACACTACACTGGCTATTTGTCCTAACACAATGTACAATGTAGCAAGTGTAGAAAATAATGCTGATGTTCTACCTTAAAATCGCTACTTTATATTCTTATTTAGAGTACACGCTAGAAAAAGCTAGAAAAAAATTGACTGTTTATACATCACTGACCTCTACATACATTTATTTTAAGATTTCGTTTTTCATCTTCACTGCCATTGAAATTCTATAGATCCTTGTTGAAACTAATGAATTTGTGTGCACTAAAATCATCCAATGTAAGTGCATATATGTTTTGTATTTCTGTGTGATTACTTGTATGTTTTGTATTAGTCTGTTATGTTTTCTCATGTGATAGTCATATAATGTACTTCTTATTTCCAGCCTCCCATAAATAATAATAAGTCACTTAGTGTAAAAGGTACATAACATGATAAAAAACAAAAGTACCCAAACATCATTGTTATTCCATATTCACAAATCCAACTTGAACGTTTGTAATGATCATGAATAACATGCAAGTTTAAGAATTTGAAACATACAGAAAGAGTCTACAATACAACAGTCTTATTGTTCTTTTTCAGCTAAATATATATCGTCCATACTTCTGTATTTTGAATTCAAAAACCTTATTGTCACTATATGTATACAAGGGTAATGTCATACATACTTCATGTCACTCTTAATGAAATCATTATACCATCATCTTTGTCATGTTTAGTTCCAGACCAGTTTGCAGATGGACCCACCATGTTTCAGCCTCAAGGTACCTCAAGCTTCCTGTCCCCTCCTTCCCATAATGCTTTGATCTTTACCCACAATGCATCTGACATGCCCTGCAGTAAATCTCTCTCGATTTTCATCAGTTACGACCATTTTAGTTCATTTATTTTTGTTTTAAAGCGAAGTTGTTTTATTTTTTAATGTGATCCTGTATTATTGACTTTTTTAGTTCACTTAAGTTTGAATGATTTTTTTAAAATTTTATTTTGTATTTCCCCATTTCGTTTTAGAGAGACTTACTGGCCCTAATCTTGCACATGAGCTTAATATTTCTTATTTCTCGGCACCCTTTTTATATTTTACGTTCTTTTAATTTCTTTTTGACGACATGAATTTAATTCAGTAGTTAGACCTCTTTACAATACTTGATAGCATTATTCTGTAAACATTTTTATACACGAATCAATAAGAACTGCTGAATCAACTTATTATTACTGTTGCAAATTAAGCTTATGTAAATGCTCATATACTGCATCCTATAGCATTATGTAGAGTTTCATTCAATTATCAACATACATATATTTACTTTTAGAAAATGGACCTTTATGTAAGTTTGCATATCTGCATAAATGATGATGATGTTGAAAAAGTTGAAGTAGATATACATTTTTGTATAATACTTTTCAATAAGCTGTACGCATTGCAAATATATATGTGTCTATAGGAATGTAAGAAGTAACATGTATGGTGCAGTATAATACTGAAAGTAGCAATTTTGTGGTGTCTTTCCATGTTGTCATGACAACATATTATGAAAAAGTCCCTTGTGTACCTGATTTCATTGGTCTTGTAGTCAGTTGAATAATGCAGGTCTGTGTATCAGAAAAAAATCCTGCAATATTCAGAGTTGTAAAGGTATACTGATGTCTGTATGATTCAGTTTTGGACTATTTTCCATGTACATGTATGATTAATTTACTGTGCGTGTATTTATCTTAGCGCAACCAAATTTTAGCGGAAAGAGAGCAGAATTGGGTAAATTGACATATTAGCGTAAACATGAATTAGCGCTTTGACTTATTTTCCACATAAATTTATACGAGATTCATGATTCAGCGTATTTTTGAATTAGAGCAGTCTTAGCAGCGCTAACTCCGCTAAAATATGAATCTTGCTAAAGTAAATACACATACAGTATGTTAGTAGATACCGTATATTAGACAGCTTCTAGTGTCGTCATTGATGTTTCAGCCACCATGCAGCCACATTACTACAGTCAGCAACACGCGGCACCCCCCATGCCGCCACCCCCGGTCCCCCCACCCCCACAGGAATTTGGCTACTATGGCAGAGGTCAATTTGCATCCATTGTGATTGTGTGGCCATTTTATGTTGTGACTGACATTTTGAGACCTTTGTTAGTGTTACTTTAAAAATGTTGTATATGTATTGATTTGTGCATCTTTCATCTCCTATGATCAGATGATCATGAACCTATAAAATGAGAAAAATGACTGGAGAAATCACTGTTACATTTTTACTACTGAAAGACTGGTATTCGCATCATATACTATTACTTTCTGTATAATATGGGGTTCCTATAGGAAACATTTCTACAGAAGTATCCATTTTGTCATAACTTCTCTATTTCTATAGAATTCATTATTATTATGATTTCACCCCCCCCCCCCCCCAAAAAAAAATTATGTCATCATCTGAAGTGATTCTTTGTACAATTTGATTTGGTATTTTTCAAATTTCATTAATTCTATTCAAAACATTTTTTTCTCTAAAGAAAAAGATTTAGATACTTAATCATTGTCTGCACCTTTATGTTCGCAAAATCTTACAAAAGCATCGACTGGTTTTACGTTATTCTAAAAACTCTTGGGTGGAGTATATTTGTTTCATTGCATTAAAATGTCCTGTAAACTTGGCCCTTATGTAAAGAAATTTTCTTGGAAGTTCATACTTTTTGAAAACATCAGACTTTCTGGAGATCAATTTAAAAAAAAAACATACATAAAAAAACAAACCAATCCAGAAAAAAGAAAGATTTTTAAAACAAACGGAATAAATAGACTTGCATGTGTTTGACAGATATCAGTCGCTTAAAACACAGTTGTATGTTTGTATTTACATGTATGTATTGTATAGTATCTGAATGAATGCATGAACGAATGTGTATATATATGTATTTGAATGGCAATACATAAGCATTGTTAAGATTTTCTCATTGAGAGGTGTGCTTCCATCATAAGAAAAATGGTATTTTTGAATATGATGGAATTATTTCCAATTGAATTCATAATGCTGTTTTTGAAAAGCATTCTTGATCTTGTGTGTTACTTTGTATTGCACTTCAAACCCTCCAACAATCCAACCCAATATTAATAATGAGTTTTCCTTTAACGGAATTCACTGCAAGAAGTAATTCACAGTGTTTGTATTTCTCACCATGTAATCAACAATAAATCACTGCAAAAAAAAGTATATTCATTTTACTTTAATTAGTACTTGTAGTTCAAAATATCACTTCATTAGTACAGTTATTATGCAATATTTAGTTTTCTGAAATCAGTATAAAGTTGTGTTCTATTATAAAAGCTTTGGTTTTATAAAGTTTTCATATAAAGGTACAATGTATGTATGATGATTATAAGCAAAAGAATGTACAATATTAATATTCATAGTCATAATCATATCTTTTTATTATAGAGGTATAATATTTATTTGTCTCAATCAAACTTATTTTTCAGTGAGCAGAGAAGGGAGGCTTTTTAATACCACACACTTTTCTGTTGATTAACTCTTTCATTTTGCTGATCTCATATACATGTATGTAAAATATCATTGTTGTATTTGTAGATGGTGGTGCCCCACCCCGTCCACCTCTCCCAGAGGACTCTACTCCACCCAGACCACCACCCCCAGAGACAGATGATGAAGATGAGGCTGCCTTCCCCACCCCTCAGGCGAATCAGCCAATCATGGTTAGTCTTATATAGACTAAGTGTATTTATCTCATACATGTACATGTATATGTAACATTCTCCCAAGGGATTCCACTCTGCCACACCCACCTTCTCAAGAGACAGATTATGAACATAAGGCCGCCTTCCCCACCCCTCCGGCCAATCAGCTAATCATTGTTAGTTTCATATTGAAAGAAGAATTATAGGGAATAACTAGCTTCTGACATTATGTTTGCGGCTGATAAATACTGGTTTTACGACATATGTATTAGTTGAGCTAGAAAGACATGTAAAATTGTACAGTAAAATGAGCATTTACCGGATACAAACACAATGTAAGATTCTAGGTTTTCAATTCACATTCTAATGCAATTTGTATTTTTAAGAATGGAAGGCAAAACGTGATGCTAGCAACTTTAATGATGATTATTGTTTGATGGATGTAACTCAGGAGCGATCAACCAGTGAAATTTGACGTTATTGTGACGTTGCATTTAAATTAGCGTTTTGCTTCAGGACTAGTAGTCAAAGCACAAAGAGATATTTGTCTTACTCTTTGTCTATGAATTGAGTAAATGTGTTTGTGATGTAGTTTGGAGTATGAGGGGGTGAAAGGTACAATAAAAGAAAAAATAGGAGGGGGAGGAAGGGTATGAGGGAAAGCTGTGAAGTTATGTTGAAGAGTTGAAGATTCCCTTGAATTAACGTAAATAAAACTAGAATAAAAGTTGCATAAAGTAAATGTTATATATAAGATTTTTTTGTGAGGGCATGAAATAATATGTATGTAATGCAAAATATTAATTTCCTTAAATTCCATAACAGGTGAACTGATTTTGATATCTGGTTGACATTGTAGATGGCAGCACATGCCTTACATATGGAGGCCAAGCAGTGGTCGAGTAAAGACAATGATATTATTGCCGCAGCTAAAAAGATGGCGCTTCTCATGGCAAAACTCAGTCAACTTGTCAGGTTAGTCAAACTGGCATATTGTTAACTTGTCATATAAAATGTGTTGTTCTTGACGGCAGTGGTAAGAAGGAATTATAAAGATATATCTCAGGTCTGTCCCTTGAGTGATTCTACCAAAGAGACTAATAGAATCTAATCAATACACTTGTTGTGATAATTGAAGGGAAAATCTAACTAAAGTGTCGGGATTTGCTTGTACCATGATGAGGCTGACGAGTCATAGATGTGTCGTCAGTCACACCTTATGATTATTTTTGGCCGGATTGCAAAGCAATTCCGGTCTATGGATTGACGATGTCCGTCTGTCTGTCCGTCTGTCCGTCCGTCCGTCCGTCTGTCCGTCCGTCCGTCCGTCTGTCTGTCCGTCTGCTGTCAACATTTTGGTTGAAGTTTCTGGTTGAGGCAAAATCTAAGGAACTATATGCATTAGAAACTTTATATTATACATGAAGGTTGCCCATGACAAGACCTTTCAATTTATGCCGTAACATTGGACCTAGTGACCTTGACCTTGGACTTTGACCTAGTTAAAGATTTTGGTTAAAGTTCCTGGTTTAAGCAAAATCTATGGAACTGTATGCAGTAGAAACTTTATATTATACATGTAGGTTGCCCATGACCAGACCTTTCAATTTATGCCGTAACATTGGACCTAGTGACCTTGACCTTGGACTTTGACCTAGTTAAAGATTTTGGTTAAAGTTTCTGGTTTAAGCAAAATTTAAGGAACTGTATGCAGTAGAAACTTTATATTATACGTTTAGGTTGCCCATGATGAGACCTTTCAATTTATGCCGTAACATTGGACCAAGTGACCTTGACCTTGGACTTTGACCTAGTTAAAGACTTTGGTTAAAGTTCCTGGTTTGAGCAAAATCTAAGGAACTGCATGCAGTAGAAACTTTATGTTATACATGTAGGTTGCCTCTGACAAGACCTCTCTATGTATGCTGTAATATTTGACCTAGTGACCTTGACCCAGTTAGTGACAAAAACTTACTTTGCAATCCGGCCGTACCGTCTTTAGCGGTGTTTTATTCTCCCTTTATCTGAAAAACATCCAAAGTATTAATTATCATACATGTTCCTGCCATGTGCTGATTAAGATTGAAGCTCACGTAATGTGATCGTCAATTATGGCATCATAGTTACTGTCTGCAAGATCAATTAGTCATTTTGCATATTTTGTAAGGATAACTATGTGAATATTAGAGAAGATATTTTACTTTAAAAAAAAACAATCTTTAAAAAGCTTAAAAAGTTAACAAAGTAAGATCTCTAGATACATTGAACAAGAACAAAAGTGTATGGCAAGTAAAATGAGTATTTACTCCTTGTGTGATCTAAGCAATTCAATGTTTATACTCTGAATTTGTATCATAAATTTATTTCCATAGAGGAGAAGGTGGTACCAAGAAAGATCTGATTTCTACAGCCAAAATGATCGCTGAAGCTTCTGAAGAAGTCACTCGACTTGCCAAAAAACTTGCTGCAGAATGTACAGATAAAAAGATGAGAACAGTAAGAGAAGATTGATGGTCATAGCTTATTGTAAATATATGTATAACTTTTTTCAAAATTCTGTAAATCTGACCGTAAGTTCTTGGTTTTTAGCTCACCTGAGTGAACCTCAAGTGAGCTTTTGTCATATATAGCGTGTCATCGGTCATCCCATCTGCCTGCTGAAAGTTATTAACATTTTCAACATCTCTTCTGCAACCACTGCTCAAATTTTCACAAAACTTTACAGGAAGCAAGTACTCAAGGTTCTCTATCAAGATTGTGTTTTTCAGCCGTTTAGACAACAAATATGGATGCCAAGGGCTCTGATTGGCAGACACAATTTTGACATCTCCTCTGCAACCACGGCACAGAATTTCACAAAACCTTACAGGAAGCAAGTACTCAAGGTCCTCTACCAAGTTTGTGGATTTTGAGCTGAGCAGTCAACAAATACATGTACATGTATGTCCCAAAGGGGCTCTGATTGGCCAACACATTTTCCACATCTCCTCTGCAACCGCTGCATAGAATCTCATGAATCCATAAAGGAAGCAAGTACTCAAAGTCTACCAAGTTTATGATTTTTTAGCTGATTGGTCAAAAAACATGGCCACTGAGGGCTCTGATTGGCTAACACATTTTCGACTTCCCTGTAACTGCTTCACAGATTTTAACGAAACCTTACAGGAAGCAAGTACATGTACTCAAGATTCTCTATTAGATTGGCAACTATAAGCCCTTCATCAACAACTCTAGCGATGTGACCCCCTTGGGCCTCTTGTTTGAGGGATACACTCAAGGGTGTCAAGGTCATTTTAAAAAAGGTCATACTATGAACATGTACCTGATCTTCTTTCTTATTACAGAACCTTCTGCAAGTATGTGAGAGGATACCTACCATTGGTACACAGCTAAAGATCCTGTCTACAGTCAAAGCCACCATGTTAGGAGCCCAAGGTACGTATTTACCACTCACTTTCTACTCAGGGCTTCAGCTTTTGCCATCCTATAATGATTTCCATTATTACTGTATTTATGTACTATATATGATCAAAGAAAAAGCTATAGGCTAGCTGTTTGAAATCTCTATCAGCTTTCGACAAGGACATCACTAGGTTGATTTTTTTACAAATCTGTCAAAGATGGTTAAGTTGATAGATATTGACCTTCTTTAATATATTTATCTTAAGGCAAGTCGATGCATTTTAAAATAGGTCTTGTGAAAAATGGAGATCAGTAGATTGCTATGTTAAGAGTTGCACTTTTGTCATATTTCTCTCAAATGAAGGCTTTATCAAATACAAAGTATATAAAAAATAGTGCTGTGACTTATGTATTATGTTTTTGAGTATTTTAAGAAGATATTGAATCAAATGTAAATATGACATTTTATTATGATAGAGCCCATACCAGCCCCTGATGGCAGTGAAATTGCTTGTGGTAAAACATTAGGAATATTTGCATTTTGAGAATTGAGATATGTCACGTTTTGGCATTGTGTAAAAAGTTTGAAATTGTGACTAATACATTGTATATTCAGTGCACTTGTTTTAGTGCAAAGCCGTTTAAGTAGTGTTGTCTCCACATTTCGTAAGAGTGAGCTGTGATGTATTATTACTAACATTCCCAAGTTGTAGGTTGTTTGCTGTTTTTCTGATGTATAGTTGAAAAAGAAAATGAAAAAATGTCCGTAGATTGATCACCATTCATTAATTCTAGATCCACGTCTTATCAAAGTCTGCCTCGTTTAGTTTTGCTATGCATAATGTATCAATGCTGGCTTGTATAGTCATCTTATTATAAAAGGATTACATTTCTTCCTCATCAACAAAAGCGTGTCTCAAAATGAAAAAAAGAAACACCTGTACTGTAAATCTGCAGGTTTCTTTCAAGGCTAACAACATGCACATCCACAAATACTATATACATACTTAAACTACCAGTCAATATCATTGTTTTCATGTTAAAATCTTAAAATTTTGAAGATTAATCAGTAGTAATCGTATTTCAAATCCCTGCAGATACAGCTAGTAAGTAAAGTTTCCAGAACTTACACTTAATTGATTTTAAATTTAATCAGTAATCAACAGTATTATGAAATAACATTTCTTATACTCTTTCTCAAGTAAACTACCACTGAGCCATACAGACATACTGTTTTATACCATGAATCATGATACTTATCGGTACTTATGTTTTCTGTGCCATTTGAGTTTTACTTTGATTGCGCAATTCTTACTATCAGGTGCACTTCGAAATTGCTTTCTCTTACAGCTTTGTGTAATACAAGAACTTGGCTTTATTACATTAATTTTATTTTGACTGTGGCAGTTAAAATTGTTTAGAGAAATGACAATGATTTCTGTATTCTTCTTGATGCTTCATATGCTTTGAACTTAACTTAATGCCTAAGGCATGTTTAACATTGCTTGTAACTTCATTATGAGTTTCCATTTTAAACATCTTTAAAATTTTAATTTATCTGATCTTACTTTTCTTGATTATGTTTGAAATATAATTGAACTTCTTGTATGTTATGTTCTGATATATTCTTTGCATGAACTTTCTTGTGCCATTTCTGTGACATACATGTAGTAAGTATATTGTCAAATGATAATTTTATATGCTCGAAAAAAGATTAAGGGGATTGAGTAGGAAAATTGGATTTACATGTATGTTCATTTGAAAAAAAAAAGAGAAATAAGAATTAGTTTTTCTTCTCCATATTTCAGTATGAGAATCAGTTATTTTCTGCTAGTCTTTTTTACTATCCTACTATGCTATGATTGATTTATGATAAAAAGAATTCATATAATTTTGAAACCTAAAGTGAATGATAATTAAGAAAGAAGGGAGGGATTTAAAGGGCGGATACATGTAGCGAGGAAGAAAGTAAGAATGTAATCTTATTTTAAATTCAGATATGCATTTTCTTTTTATGATAAATGTAAAGCAAAAGAGGAGGAGCATCTTTAGTGTACTCAGATAAGTGAGATAGAGATATAGAATATGTTAAAAATTAAAATATCCTTTGAATAACTCACTACTGATGTACAGAATGGCACATCCTATGACTTGAGTAATACATATACGTCTTTTGATACATGTATGTGTTATCTAAGTTTGTTTACAGTAAATGCTTAGCTCCAGTGCATGTGTGTGCAATGGTTGATAATGCTTTATGTCTACCATTCTAACCAATGCATTTTGCCTTCTTTTCTTCCTGCTTCTGGTTGACATGGAAACAGAATCTAGTAAGTTACTTCAATTTCAGACTTAAGAACATCTACTTTTGCATTGAACGTTTGTAAGAAGCTAAGCAAGTGTTTACTTTTATGTCAATTTCTTGTCATTTAAATCTATTTTTCAAAAGGGACAAGAAGAATTCCAATTAAATCTTTATGAGCAATTTAACTACATATGTAAGAGAAAAGAGTAAATATTGATTTATCCAGAGAGAGTGAGAGAGAGAGAGCAAAATAAGGATCAAGGATGATGAGCTATCAGATGTTCAAAATACTGAATTCATATTTTTCATATCTTTTAAAAATCCTCAATGAATGAACATTCTAATTGATCATGGATTAGTTCATGATGTTTAGATAATGATATAAATGAGTTCAATTCTCGTTTATGATGCATTTGTTCATTATTTTATAAATTTATGTATCTCCATTGTATCAATTTCTGTTTTACAGGTTCAGAAGAGGACCAAGAAGCGACAGAGATGTTAGTAGGTAACGCCCAGAATTTGATGCAGGCCGTCAAGGAGACTGTGAGAGCTGCCGAAGCTGCGTCCATCAAGATCCGTGTGGATTCCGGTTATACAATCCGCTGGCTGAGGCGCCGTCCCTGGTACACATCATGAGATGTGCCGTTAAGATCGTTATGACAGGCTTATGTTAGATAGGGACAACAAAAAAGTTTTATAAAATTGTACGTGCAATGATTTATATGTGGTATCGAATGATGATCTGAAATGAGCTCCCTTTTTGAGGAAGTTCATTATGATATAGTAGTGTCTAAAATATATATTAAGTTGCTTTTTGAAATTGCTTCTATATAGCCCGTAGACAATTATGAATGATTTTTTTGTCTCATAATTTCAAATGAATTTATGTTTAGTTCATGTGTCAATCATACCGGTATAGCATTTATACATATACATGTACATGTAAAACTAATGATAATTTATTAGCCATAATTAGTACATGTTTTATTAATTGATCTATGTTCAAAATTAAAAAAAAAAATCTTTTGCTTTTTACAAATATTTCATACTGCATTCAGCCAATAATTTTACACCTAGAAAAAAAAAGACTATACATGTATGTACGTATAGGACTTCGTGCTTATTTTGACGTTGATACATTGTTTCTGTTTTTTCTTAACATAATTATGTATTGTTTGAAAATCTTGTTAAATGAGATAACCTGATTAGTAGTAAAAAATTTCATGAAACACATACATGTATGACAAATAAAAACCATTGTAAATTTGGCCAAATTTGAAATACTTGTAAATTAAAGATTAATTATTTCGATTTGACAACTTCCTTATCATATCATCATTTACATGAAAACATTTGAAGTTACAGTATTTATGATAGTGGTGCTATTCTTGGTTTGTAATGCACATTTTGATGTTGATATTGTTCACTTAATATTATATATTTTGTAGAGTGTATTTTTTTTTCGCATTATCACGTGTATGTAAGATACCATTCTTTGTTGATAAGAAATGGGTATTTGTAATCAACTTTTACATAGGCTTTTATATGAACTACCTTTAAGCTATCATTGGAAGGCATATCTGTTTTTATAACGATGATTAATTTAACATCGTTAAGCAATGATTTCTAGATATTTATTGAGGCTCCGTGTAATGAATGCATAAGGAAAGTGTGTAGGGAAATTAATTTGCAAAATGTTCAAACGTACACAAGTTACGTGTGTCAAAAAATTGTTATGTCATGACAGATTTTTAATCAATATTTTTTTCAGATATCTATAACATTTAGTGTGATATAATATTGTATCTTTATTATTATATATATATATATATATTGTGCATGCTGAAACCCTGTGTGACACCATAGTAGACTGTGATATACCTCTGTATTTTACAACCCAAGTCATTCTACCTTTGGGAATATATCTTAACTATGAAAAGCCATATAAATTGATATGCAAAATTTTTATGTTTGATGTCGTAATTGATGCATTCATACTGACAAATCGTTACACAGTATGGTGAACAAAGGAAGTCAGTTATTAGATAAAAATAAGTGTGTTATTTAAAGTTACCAAGGTATATCTTGTTTCAGTTTTGTGTGTATTACATGGCAATTACTTATAGGAAAAAAAGGCAAGACAAAGGCCCTCTTAGTGCTAGCTTATCCTTAATTTGTCTGATACAAATATAAATGTACATGCACTTGTACATGTCAAGGGGAGGGGGGTACCAAAGGTTTATACATTGCTGATTTTATGTTTTGACTCCAACTTGTGCATTTAGTTTTCTTGTTTTTGCTGCAGTTCCATTCTTTTAAATTGGTATTTCTTTTGTTGTTTCCTTTTTCTCCATGACTCTTCTTATTTTGTAGAGCGATTTTTGTCTTCTTTTTAACCTCCTCTTTTGTAAGATTTTCTTCATTTTGTAGTATTCCCTTCCAGACTTTTCGGTACCATTTCATACATACATGGTCTTGGAGTTCTTCTGGCCATTGTTTGATTCCTCTCTTTCAAAAAATTATGTGTTGACTCTCAAATAGAAGCAATAAAAAAAAAAAATTATGTTGAATGTTGACTTCTTTTTATGTCATATGTGTCCAAAAAAAAAGTTATAGTGCTTGAAAAACTTGATAATGTAAAACGTAGAAGGATTATTTGCATACAGGAAAAATTTGTCCCCTTAAAATACTAGAAGTTTTGTTTTTTTGAGTTTTGTTTTGTCTTCTAAAATTGTTGTTGGATTGTTTCTTTTGACAACATTGTTTTCTCATTAGCATGATTAGTATCACTTGAAATCAATACAACATTAGCACCATTCTTCCAATGTGTGTTTGGGACAGCAGCTACATCTTATTCAGAGGAAACCATGATATGATGTGTTACACCATTGACATTTGCATATGGATTGTATACAAGCGTATAATTTAAATGTACAAGTATGTCATAATTCGTGTTTATTTTATGAATACAAGTGCAATTAGAGATAGTTGACTGGTAGCAGCGAATACATTATAATGCTGAATTAGTACGGTATTTTTACACAATTTTTATGCCTATTTATCGTAGCTTAATTGATAAACTACTATTATTGACTGTGTATGAAAAATGTATGATTTGCGATATGCACTAAAATAAATTACCATGAACTGGTATCTGGTCTTTTTGTCCTACACATGTATTTATGTTGCATGGAGCAACCAAAACTTAGCAGGGGCAAACAGCTAAAGCATAATTCACATAAAATCATTGTGGTAAAAGTTTAGGTTCTTAGCCTGATTATCCCCACTTTCAACTTTTTTTATGAGGGAATTGTGTGCGGAAATAAAATCCTCAAAGTTTATATTAATATCCCTTGTTGCTCCACCATGCAACTTTTTTTGCAGAGGGAATAATGTGTAAATCTGACCTACTTTTTCTGCTGGTGTGACAGAGTTAAGAAGTTTGTGATAATTCAATATTTGACAAAGTACTGAACCTACAGGAAACAAACTTGCATGATTAGGGAATCATCTTAGGATGGAGTACCCATGTATCGGATGCTTCGGACTTGTCTGACCTACGTACATCTATATTTCTCTTTCAGTGTCTGGCATACAATATAGCTCAGTATCAGAAAAAAACAATTTGATCAAACTTGTACCGATGGTCACCAGTAATCTTTGACTTTGGATACTGTATCTGACCTACTTTTCCACTTATTACAAATGATTTTGCATAGAATGACATACATTCATTGACATTGGGAAATTATATAAGTGGTACATTATATGCATATACTAGTAGACATTGGATGTAGCTTGGATAAAACTTTCATAAATTGACCTAGATCTTGGCCTAGCTTTCCCTTCTTCCCGAAAAAAATGAGGGCTGCTACTTCGAAATTATCTCACTATGAGTTAAAAGCGTTTTGTTTTACTTCATAAAAATCACCGACTCCCTTTTTCGTTATTTGCTTTCAATAGCGAAGTGTTAATGGTACATGTGTGCCAAAATTGAAGAATGGGTGTATCTTGAGTTAAGATTCATTAAATTCGTTACTTTTTGGACTTTGAACTTCTTGAAAATATCCTTGGCTATATCTGGTATATATCGTTGATTTCTCATGGCCAGATCATTTATTCCGTGTGATGACTTCTGACCTAGTGACCTTAACCTTGGACCTTATTATAACATAATTCAAAGGTTTTCTGTATGTAATTGTTGCTCAGTATTTTCAAACAAACACCCACTCCGCGAGCTCTTTCTGGCAAGTATCTCTACATTTTTTTTTATTAGAAAGAAGATGGATTAGCATAAGTTTGTCCAAACTTGTTTCCAGATCCTGAATTAATCACCATCATTTACTATATGAAATTTTGTGACAAATAAATGTTAGAATATCGGCCCGTGGACAATACCTACCCATTTTAGAATGAAAAAGAAAAAAAATGTCATTGGTACCATGCAAAACCCTAAACTACGGTAATGAACTTGTGTCATTTATGACCTTAAAATTTATATCTAGGACTTTTCATACATCATTGAGTCAAAGAAGATCCAGACGATAATCTCAACAGCACTCACAATAGAGCATAAAATTGAGCATCAAGTTCCAATTAATGAAGTAATGTACTGAAACTTCAAATTTCCTTTTACTTTGCTTTTGACTCACTTTGAGGATGATAAAGGAATACGTCTTTTCATTGATTTAATGTGACAAGTAAGGCCTTTTGGACAGACTATAACAATATGATAATTATCTTTTTTCTTTACATTCAAATGGCGTTTCATGTATAATATGTTTTACGTCTATTATACGGGCTGACCAACACCCCCCCCCCCCCCCAGCTTCAATATTTCGCCCGTCCCACACGTTATTTCTATTCGGTTATTACACACAAAAATAACCCGAATAGGAACAACGTGTAAGACGGGCGAAATGTTGAAGCTAACCCCCCCCCCCCCAAAAAAAAATAATACTATATAGATCCGCCCATATAAATTTTAAACATCATTTTAAAAGTCCTAAATTACCTTTTCCCACCGAAGGGCTTTGGCCTAGATCTAGGCAACGCATCCCACTCCAAAACTCTGTTTAAAACTCTAAAACTTCCCACAATATTTGAAAACGGCCAAGTTTGCCGAAACTTTAAATCATGTAAAAATGTAGACAAGGTTTTTTTTCGCTGGAAATTTCTATGTCGTATTTGGTCTTTTGTCGTCTCCCTCAACCCATGAGGGGTACTAACGTGGACAGGGTCAAAGGGAGGGGGAGAAGGGAGGAAGGGGGCGGGAGGAGGGAGAGAAGGGGTGGTATGGGGAGAAAGAGATATGATTGGGAGGGTAACAGTAACAAACAAAAAAAGGAAATTACTTTTAATATAAATATTCTTGCTCTTATGCGTTCATGACGTACATAATCTCAGTTTGAAAAATTACCACGAAATTCATCTTTATATACCCTAAAAAATTTTCCGCCTCGCTTCGCTCGCAGCAATTTTCAGTTATTTTTCAAATATTTAAGGCTCGCTTCGCTCACCTTAGTTTTTCATCTAAACAGGTCTTTTTTCAAGGTTAAAAAATGGACATAACCCAAATAGCTTCACAGTATTGCACCAATTTACACTTTGAAGTTTAAACATTTGTCTTCATCCTCCCCAAGACCCTGCTCCCCCACTTTACAAAGTTTACATGTACCTCATGTATAGTTTGCACGCATTCTTCAAAACAGCCATAGATATATATATTTCCTATAATCCCTATATTTTTGGATGTGCCCTATGTTCCTTATATTTTGGCCAAAATAACCCAAATTTTCCTATATTATCCCTGTAATTTAAGATTTCATTGAAAGCAAAATCTTACTCCTAAATGATAATATTCACTGTTTCCTCTAAATTGAATTATTGCACGAAATACTGCAGTACATCCTAACAAAAATTTCCGGCTCGCTTCGCTCGCCAAAGCTTTCTCTTACGTGCATAGATCTATATTTGCCTGTGCATTACAGATTTACTAGTATTATATACATGTAATTCTATAGATTGAAAAAATTGTTTGCTCCAACTTTGTAAGAAAAAAATTATCTCCCCCTAGTCCGGAGCGAAAAACAAATCTTGCCCCGACAACAACAAAAAAACAAAAAACAAAAAAACAAAAAAAAACCCAAAAAAAACAAACAAAAAAAAAAACAACAAAAAACAAAAAAGAAAACAAAAACAAGCCCCCCCCCCCCCCCCCCCCGATATTCAAATGGACCGCGTCTAAAAGCCAACAGCTAAGTAATGTACACTAAAAACCATGTCCACTCGTGTTATTTATAAGTTTCCAAAGGCCTTTTTCTGTTTACTCGTATATGTCAGCTTAAGTGCATTTTCATACATGTATTTTCTTTTAGCACGTGGACTTTTGATTGAAAAAGGAGGAGGGGGGAAGGGGGAGGGAGAAAAGGGTGGGTGGGAGGGGGAGAGTGGTACTCCCCTGTCCCCCCCCCCCCCTACCCACCTATGTCCACTTTTGGATGTTTCTATGCTTTCCCACCAGTTCTACAACCAAATCCTGTTGATGTGAACTCAACTTCAAGAGCGTTTCATCTGAAAAATTTACCTAAAAAATTCTTGATAGATCTTATTAAAATTTGTACCCCGTGTAAGGCCTCATTTTAGTCATCGGGTATTTTCCTTTGTTCCGACAAAGAAAGCTCGAGATATTCCGAGGATATACTTCGCTGCACGTATTTTGCATGATATATATTGTAATTATCGACTAATTAATGTCGTAATTTTCATTTGCACATCCAAAATTGAAGCCTTGCATGTTTATAAATACAATCACGATTTTAATGGCCAATTTATTTACAAGCACGGGCACCTGCTTATCCACGGTCATTGATTTTCCATATTTGGAAAGGTGTGGAAGGTCATCTCCATGGAGCAGCCAATCAAAAGCGTGGGATTTAAAAGGAGGAATAAATAGCAGCCAATTAGATTGTCAGATTTTAAACTAGTAGTTTCCCTTTGTTCGAACGAAAACGTACGATACAGGAGTACTACAGGTGAATTTCGGGCTCCTTTCCATGTTTTAGAGTGATTCAAGGAAAAACAATAATAATTGCAGCGTGACATTTCGACAACAGATTATTTGTACCTTCTGGGAGGTAAGTAAACTCTCATTTTGATGTGAAACTCGTGCAACAAAGGTGATCTAGAAAAAAATTGGCTTCAAACCATTCGGGTTCTTCGGCCATGATTGCACGGAGAAGGGGAAGTCAAAAACGAAAGCACTGTTGCACGTGCTATTTGGCGTATTTTTGAAATGTGCATGACAATTCATTGAGCTAACATCTGATTATGATTAAGTCAAATCTTAAATGTGACATCGTTCAGTTTGGTGTAAATTTAGCATGAGCATAAAATCTACACTGTCCATGGCTGAAAAAATCCCTACTTACCAGTACTGTGTGTAAAAAATGAAGCGCGGCTAAGCTCAAATATTGAGATCATCCTTTCAAGACATGAACCATTCGCAAAATTTTAAAATATTTGAAAAGGTGATGTCGATTACCAGTGGCGGATCCAGCGCCCCCTTTGCCGGGGGTCAAGGGGCGAATTTTGCCGATTTTTACTGAAAATGGGCAAAAATATACCTGTTTTTGGAAAATTTGGGATCAGTGCCGGGGGGGGGGGGGAGCGCCCCCTCCGCACCCCCTGAATCCGCCACTGGATTACTTTTTTTTTTAATCTCTCCTAAATACATCGATCATTTAGCGGCAGCGGTAGAGAATGGATTATTTAGTCTATCCGCCCTGTCCCCTACCCCTGGCCCTCCCCTTTTCTTTAATCCAAAGTAGATTCCACTCATTATATCAATTTTTAAGGTAAAAAATCTTATGACTTGATCAAATACATTGTATTTCACTTTTCAGTAATAATGATTTTTTTTCTTTTATTTCAGATTTTGTTTTATATTGTCATACCAACCTAATGTCCTCTGTAGCAGTACATAATGATGAGTATGGCGTTCTGTAATCCAGGTGACATGGATTTTCTTTGCGATCAAGTTTCGATGGATCCCCACGACTTACAAGGGGAGATGGAAAGGATCCTTCAAAACTCTGACTTCTTACATAGTGAAGATAGTAATCAAGGAAATAGTGCTTTTGATTTTGACACAAACGGACAAAATACCATTGATGAATGGATCTCAAATATTCACTGGACTGATGTGGCCAAAATCCAACAGAACTTGATGGACAATTCATTTGAAATTGAGAATAACAATCCAAATTTGTTAGTGAACCCACAAGCCGTTATGCCCATTCAGTTAACGCCTGCATACCACAGCTCGCCAAAAAAGTCACATTATGGACATCAAATGACGGTTAAATCCGAACCTCAGGATGAAGAAAGTACGCTCAAAATAGAAAATGTTGTCAGTTTAAATCCGCTAGCACAAGGGGGGCATACATACGGACAGCAAATTACAGAACAAAACAACAACAGAATCAGTAACAGAAATGTGGCACAGAACTCTCCAGTGCTTGTTGAGCACCTTCAGAATCGTTCGATATTTGCGCCAAAGACGACAGTTAGCACTGTGACGTTATCTAGTCTGCAGTCCCAGAAAATGGTGAGGACGCAGCAGCAGGAGAGAGTGTTTCCCAAGCCTGTGTACTCCTATAGCTGTTTGATAGCCATGGCCCTTAAAAACAGTAGGAAGGGGAGCTTACCTGTCAGTGAAATCTACAACTTCATGACGTAAGGAATTACTATACATGTCCATTGTTAGATAATATTGATCTTAATCTAACATTTGTTGAATATGGACGAATGAATGATTGAAATATGCCACAAAAAAGGGAGGATGGGTAGGCCAAAGAGAGGGGGGGGGTGTTTAAGAATTAAAAATTAGTTATTTAAAAAATTGTTGTATGTTACATGTATACCAGGTGATAGATACAGAAAAATCTTATTCTTTTTAAATATAAATGGAGGATATTCAAACCTTACAGAATTTCTTTTGAATCTGGATGTCTGTGTTGAGCAATAGTTTACAATGATGTTTTCAAGTATTTGTAAATAACTTATTGTCATTTTCTTTTTCAGTGAACATTTTCCTTATTTCAAAACAGCACCTGATGGCTGGAAGGTAAATACATGTAACATTGAGTCAATGAAATCTCATTGATAGTGAATCATTTACATGTTTGTTGTCTAACTTTCCTTTGACATCACAATTCAAAGAAACCTGTAGATCAAGATAAATCATATACACAAAGAAAAATGAAGACTAGAAATTCTGACTGATTTAAATATAAATAGATTCTTTCTCCAATAGTATCTGGGTGCTTGTCAATTATTCAGGTTTTTAAATTTACCTGCACAACTCTATATGTATAATGTTCATTGACCCAAATCTTGTTACTACATATAGAAAACTTGGATTTCTTGTTCTATAAATAGACTGCATCTGATGTAAAAATACATCTCATTGTAGAATTCAGTCAGGCATAATTTGTCCCTGAATAAGTGCTTTGAAAAGGTTGATTCTCCCAAAGTCAATGGCAATTCAAAGAAGGGATGTCTATGGGCTCTGAATCCGGCTAAAATAGAGAAAATGGAAGAAGAAATTGCCAAACATCGCAAGAAGGATTTAGAGGCCATTAGAAGCAGCATGTCAAAACCAGGTAATTTAATAGGTCATCAAGAATACACCAATATATTGAATTATGTTGATATTTTAAACAATGCCACATTATCCCTAAATAATATGTATTTATTTTGTATCAAAATATTTATCTTGGATTTTTCAAAATTTTAAAAATAAAAGGCAATAAATATTATAAACATGATAAAGATTTAAAGCTTTAAAGAAATTAAAAAAAAAAATGAATTAAAACATGTAAAAGAAACCTCTGCCTTTGTATAAACTTTTTTTAAAAGGTAAAATGCAGAAATATAAATATTTATAATGGAATAATGAAAAATTCCCATGAAAGTTTCATGATATGTTACAAAGAAATACCAATGTAGGAATTTGAACCTGTTGAATGGGAACTGCATAATTATACATAATTGAATATGAGATCAATGTTAGATTAGCATGTATGTTTGTCATACACACATAGAACATTGTAAAAGCTCCTCTGGAGATCAAAGCCCTGATACAATGACTTCACAGGAAACATCAAAGCTAGATAACAATAGCTGACAGGGAATTCCATTGATAACTGTAAACAATGGTCCCTAAGGTATTACTTACTGTAAAGGGCTAATAGGGGCTCACCAAGGGGAATGGACTTTTTTTCTAGAATTGTTTATTCTTAAAAGTCTATATTTGTAGATAGTTCTAAAATATATTATGAATATTCATTTTATGATATAAAGTCAAACTTTTTATTAATTTTACTGTAGCATACACAAATTTTGAATTATTAAAATTTCAAAATATTTAAATAATATCTAAAAATAAATTGAAATAAATTTAAATGCATTGATTTATATTCATTTCTTTGATTGAGAAACTCATTACTAAAAATTAAGTGAGTAAAGAGAGGTGACTTCAATAAATTAATGTCAGATATTAATCCTGAAAATAAATATTCAACAGCAATAAGTAATATTATTTTTCATGTTCAGTAGAAATTATTGTAAAGCCATAAGCAGATAAGTGTCATACTTTGACTCTAAAATTAAAGAAAATTAATCAAAGAAAATAATTTCTCACATTCCTCTTCTATAATTAAGATTTATTAAAACATATCAAAAAGAAATCTTACACCTGTATTTTTGGTCAATTAATTTAATTAGCCAGAATTCAAAGGGTGTGAAAGAGTAACAGATTTGTCAGTCTTTGATTGAGTTATTATTTATCAATTGAGATGTCTTACCTATAGGTAATAGGTCATTATATCATTAAGTCAACAATTGGGGGTGACATGATTATGTAACTAGGTCAATTAACTAGACAGCTGTTAAGCACTCAGGTGATTGACAGGTGGCTTTGACAGATTTACTCCCCCTTACCTGAGATTACCTTTTACCTGAGCTAGGTAATTATAGGTTGTCTCCCCTTCTCTCACCAAGTACTTATCACATATTTACAGTTAGAATTAGTAGAGGCCTTCTCAATCATGTCAATGTGTATGCAGTGGTCAACTAAATATAATACAAAGACTTAATGTAAGGAGATGAAGATGTAAGCAAAATGCCAAATGACAATGAATAAAAAAAAAACATTCCTTACTTTCAGTAAGAAAAATATAAATTGATTGTAAATGTGTCAAATCTTGATATTTGTATATATCTAATATTAAATCTTGGATATAGGGATACATAAGGCCATACCAAATTAATTAAATGTTCTTTGGATTTTCTTGTGAAAAAAAGGGTGCGAGCGGGCGAAAATATAATTATTTTATTTTTTTAAGTATTGCAGTTTTTAAGGTGCGGGCGAGTAGAATAATTTCATTTTTGATATAGGTTACCCCAGTAATACATTTCTGATGGGACAACAACTTTGCTCCCAACATATTTTTTCAAACACGAGAAGTATCATTTTCTTTGAAATTTGCACAATCTCAGACTTCTAGAGGCTTTAAGATTTGCAGAAGTCACAACCAACCCTAAAAAAATCTTGAGCCAGAAATTCCGTGGTGCGGGCTATCATTTAATTTTATAATATTATTTTTTGAATTTTGAAAAATATGGTGCGGGAAATCCAAAGAACATTTAATTATTTTGGTATGGCCTAATAAAGATAATTGCTTTCAGAATGAACTGAATGATTAATAAATATTAGATTATAATTTATATAAACATTGACTTCGTTGAGGTAAAACACTTAGCTATGAAATTATACATTTATCAAGATGTATTTTAAGGTATGAAACTATGAATATTAACTGAAGCCCTGTGGTATGACTTTTCGAACAATGCCTCAAAACCTTCAAAAAAAAAAAAATTTTTTTTTATTTATTGTTAGAAATTTTTTGAGAGAAAGAGAAGGATGCATCATGAATCATGTACTTGTGAATTATATGGTCACCCAAACCTTTTTGTAAATGTTATGTTTTGTATTAATTACAGAAAAGCTGGAGTTAATTGAAGCTGGTAAAGCAGGACCAGTTGGTGGATCCAGGGATGACCCCCCCTCCCCGGAGCCCCTGACCCCCATCAGCAGAAAGACAGTATCCAAAGAGAAAAAAGAGCTAATGGAGATCAATATCATGGATAGTAATTTAACCCTGGATCAGCCCCTGCCAGAACTCAATCTACAGGTATTTATATGTTTTTACTGTCAAGGTTTGATACAAAATATTCTACTTGTGATTAGTTTTGATTTACAATGTTTGAGCAACAGTTACTGTCAAGTTGTATTTATTTTGTCAAAAACTCTGAAATAGCAACTATAGATTTTTGATTTACAAACCAACAGTAGACATGGTAGAAGATTACTGTATTTGCTCAAGTTGACCTTGATCATTGGAAGATGATAAAATATCTTTAAGAGAGTACTTTACATTACTGTATTCCATGCTTATTTGTGATACAAGTATACACCTTTTGCTAATTCTGAATATAATTTAGTAAACTGTAATGTCTGAAATGTTGAAGTAGTGGTAGTAACTAGTATGCATATTTTAAAGCAAATCATTTGTGTTCTAACAAGTCATGTTATGTCATATCGTTACAGAATGGGATCTGGGACGATCTTCCAACAGATATTAAAATCGAGCCAATAGCTACGACATCAACGGGCACCCAGCCACAAATTGTTACACTTAGTGCTATATCATCACTTCCATCCACTATTACCATTGGTAAGACTTACTTATTTTTTTAGATAGAAGGATGTGTTCTTTTACATTATAATCTGCTGTAACAAATCTACTCTTATGGACTGTGGTAGTCCTGGGTGATATTCTCTTCTTGTTCCTGAAATTCACAAAGAACTAGCGCAACTTGAGCATGTTGAGAGAACAAGGAGAAAATTACTCCATGAGGGAACAGTCCATAACTGTAACTATACTTTCACATTGTTGTCATCCAATGCATACATAATTTTTTCGGCTTTAAAGAGGAATTCTGCAATCCAGATCTGATTCATCTGAAGAGTCTGCACTTGAAAATTGTTTGACTATTTCCAGGTGCAGGAATTTTAAGACAAAAAGTTACATTTTACTAAATTTGTACAGAAAAAGATTCACAGGGTATAAATATACCGGAAATGAAAACATGTTGTATGAACCTTTATACAAATGTATTTGTCTCACATTCATGAACCATATACTTTAAATAAAGAGACAACTTATTAAATTTTGTTATTTCAGCAAATGGTAATATTTACCAGGGAGGGTATAACTGTTCCAGTCCCCTGATATCCCAGCAGAGTACCACGCCCACAAGTCAAGTACCGTCCTATATAGTCGCCACACAGATCTAGTCGACAATGTGTTCACCTTGTACAAATGTATTATACATTCCATATTTAATAGCTAAATGTGGACAATTACAAAGGCCATATATTATTTTTCTGTAGATTCATGTGACGTTTATGTAAGATGATAAGGACATTTTGTGCCTTATATTAGCTCAAATTTGTATTCCATAAAATTAGGGCAATGTATAGTTTGACTACAAATTCAAATGTACGCAGTTTGAATGCTCTTTTGTAGTATAATCAGCAATCAGCAAATCTTCATCTTCTGTTGCTATATTTTTGAAAATGAATAATATAAAATGAAGATAATGATTTTTAAATTCATAACTTCCATATTTGAAAATTCAAAATTAACATGTACATTTTGGAATAATCTTCACGATCAAAGGAATTTACAAATCGAAAGGCTGCATTAGTTTACGGAAATTATTTTTTTGGATACTGTATGAGAATTGGGTTTGTTTGTGTTTCATAATAGTGCAGTTCAAATGTTGATTTTGTTTCTGAAATTTGAGATGATGCCATACATGTAGATTGTTGTAAATATTAACATGTAATTTTCCTGCTTCAAGAACATATCAGTTATAAACATGATGAATATTCCTTATTGAAATCCATTGAGATATTATTCTATGTTGAAATTGAAAAAAATACTAATCAGAGATATTACAATGTGATAATTTTTCATAGCGTGATAAATGTTGGTGCAAGTCAATGCTGAATTAAAATCTAAAATTATTTTTGTATTTTCGAATCTGATTCTATTACGTCTATCATGAAAATCTATTTCTTCCATTATTTGCACAATATGTTTCGAAAGCTACACAATTATTTCCAATTTACAAAGTAGGAAATTTACTTTGTAACTCTCACAATCTTGTATTTGGTAGCTATGATTTATAATTGATGGATCTCCATAATTGTGCTGAGATGTGTTCATTTATTTTGATCTCAAGCAATTAGCAATTGTTTTATTTCAATATTCGTACAATGATGTAAGATTGTTATAACTTTGTGCTATTTATATGTACATGTTTCAAAGTGTCCTATTGAGCCATGTAGTCGTCAAAGAGAAAATTTGATCTGTGTATATACATATGTATTGTGAAGTGGAGATATGACTTTGTGGCAAGAATGAATTCAAGAGAGGTATTGCTATGAATACTACAGACTTGTGCATTTGCATGTGGAGCATTCTAGGAGACTGAATTAAATGTATTCAAGAGTGCCTTTTTTCAGTACACTGAATTCATATATAAACAATAAATATCAGGGTCCATATACAATAAAAGCCTTCATATTTAGATTGTATATTTGTTGGTGCCAAACTTTGGTATAACAAGTGAAAAAAGATGGGTCTTTGAATTTACACAGGCAGCATATAAAAATGTGTATCAAATTGTACATAATTTTAGACAACTTTTTTGCTCACTTTTTAAATGTTTGTATATTATATATATAAAAGAATGTTGTTGATCAACACTGCTTTTAATTAGATTGTTTTTCATTGAATAATTGTTTTCTTGACGGTATTGTATCTAGTACTAGAGATTTATGCACAGAGTTGTCTTTCTTTGTATTCTAGTGTGTCCTGAAGTGCAAGCGAAAAAGTTGTCTTTCGACATAGTTTCATCTTTGTAAGCCAAAGTTTTGATTTAAATTTTCTTATCTCTATCTTGATGTATTCAAGGCACTTCAAATTTCATTTGGAATTATACAAATTTAACGTTTTATTCTATCGTCATATTTGGTATAATGGGTATCATATCTGCATTCAGTAACAATTATCAGAAATGATCAATGTCAAGTATCTAGGCCTTTGTCCAGTTTTTCTTCTGGTCATGCAAAAAATTTGATCTCATTGATTCTGGTAAACTCTCTTAGAAATTGTGACATGCCCTAAATACTCCAAGGTATAGAATTTAGTAAAAACCAATCAGAATTTTGTCTTGCAGAGATGAAACGGTTGTCATTATGGATTCTTTAATTAATTCTTGAAATGTTTTATTTAGTGGAGTGAAATCCGTATTTTGTCATCATGAGTACAAAGGAAACAAAGTGTCATACTGTAGAAAATTGTCCCCATTGTGCACATCAAGAATTTTATATCTAATACGGGAGAACTTCATCTAAATGTCTGATGGAGGATTTTGGTAAAATACTACGTGGAATTTTATGTAGTATTTTATATACGGTGGCCTTCTTATCATGGAGGGTCGTATCATTTATCGTAGATTATCATTGAAAGACTAACATTACCAGGGATGGTCTTAGATAATCACCTGTTTATTGAGAAGGGACTTAGGTTATCGAGGCAGGAAAAAGTTACTAACAGTGGCATAAATAGGTGTTTTGTTGTTGAATGTTGATGAATTGTTACACATTGTTGAGTTGATACAGAAGATTCAGGTTTCTATGTTGTCAGTTTTACATATTTTGCACTTACAGAGGTTTGAATACAACTGGTGTTTACTAGTAACTGACTGTTTGTCTAAGTGTAGTAAAAACAAATTGTAATTTTTTTCTGAACTAGACAGTAGAAGTACCTATGTGTTATGCAAAACGTTCAGCGTCACTACGGAAATGGGATAGCAATATACAACATGTGTTCATTTCTACCAAACAGCTACTTATGATTTTATCATATACATGTAATGTTGTATACATTATTTACATGTGAATTTGATTGCTTTTTACAGTATAGTACTGCAGCAAAATATTGAGAGATGTATAATGGTACATATATATTTTAAAATGTGTTAAAAATTTTTGACTAGATGTGTTTGAAAAAATGAGTATTTGTGAAAGATTTATGTGTACATAATACCTTACTCCCCCTTGTCCAATGTCATTCACAAAACTGCGTCTCGGTGAGTTTTCGTTAGGAGACTTATCAATCTAGAACTTCCAATAAAGTACTAGCAAAAGTGGGTTTTTCATGTGTTTGAATGATTTTACTCTCATTGGATTGCTTGTATATGAAAATAGTAGACTCGGAACTTGTTGTATATACACCCCGAGCAAAGCTCACCGGAGACGCAGTTTTGTGTATGACAACGGACAAAAGGGAGTAAGGAGTTACATGCACTTGTCTCGAGAAGGTGGCAAATTTGATGAATGTAGAGTAAATGAAGAACACGTGAAACTGTAGACATGTCTGATTTGCGGTGTAATCATTGAGAAACTGATCTATGTTGTACCAGAAATGTGTTCACAGAATAACATTTTTTTTATATGGTTGATATACTAGTGATCTTTTGATAGAAATCTGACCAAGAAGAATGGCATATACAGTGCAAGCCAATAAATAGTGATTCTTAAAAAAATCTCATTGTTTAGTCTTGTATTTTAAACATTTTCTATGAAGATGATATTTAAAGAAGGATGTGGGCTCCCAAGTTTAGGCTTTAGAGGGAGCTATACTGGTTTCATCTTGTCTGTCCATCTGCTTGTCCACAGAAACAAACTTAATTTCTGCAGCATAATTATTTCTCTGCAGTGATTTATAACACATCACGTATAAAGTGATCAATATCAAAGGAGGATCTCTACTGATTTTAAGGTCAAAAGTTCAAGGTAACACACAGAAAATCGGCTTACCCCATAACTTGTGTATTTCTTGACCTGCAGCGATGAAACTTTACACATACGCTGCCAGTGATTAGAGATGGACCCTTTTGATAGAGAGGTCCAAAGGTGAAGGTTAAACTTAACATTTACTTCTTGCTGATGACAAAAAAGGACAAGGTTATGATAATGTCTAGCTTATGTAGATGAATATGCCTCCACTTCTTTGCTTAATAGTAAATATTGGTACACTGCATATCACACCTGTTTTATTTTTTTCGTGGTCAAGGAAGGATTCAAAAATGGATATTGTGTTTGTGTACCACTGGGATTGACCAAATCACATTGGCATCAAATGCCAAAATCAAACTTTGCATAGATTGATAAATAAGTCTGCATCATAACTGGAGTATCTATTTAAAAAAAACCTCATAGACATCCAAAGAGGAATCTCTTAACTCGGGTCAAGGTCAAACTCGACTTCAGTGAAAAACTGATCTTAACCTACATTTATCATACTGCACACACACACTTTGTCGCGATCTAAGCGGAACTTGTTTATGTCAAAAAACTTGTTTAATTCATAACTAAACAATTCTGACGTTGTCTGTCTACTCGATGATTTGTCCTCTACGGTGATTCGAATATTAATATTTTACAGCATTCTTAGACATGTAGTTGTTCCTGCATCTCATCTGTATTTCTCCCTCCTCAAACTACGTATAATACTGTGTTATTTGTAATGTTTTTGTTGTTTACCTTAACATATAATCTTAAACTGCTACTGCATTCTACTGGGCAGAAACACACACACACACACCCTCACACAAAAAACACACGAAAACTATGATAGTTTTATTCTTTATTCTCCTTGGCACATAGTTGATAGGATCAATTTGATCCGTCATGTTGACGTAACAACAACAGTAACTTTATGTCATAACAATACTCATAGAAAACTGAATGTATTATTCGATAATATAATGAAATCACAGGTTGACAAATGTAACTAAAAATTGCTCATATTTTAACAGAAAGTGTTCATGGTAACACTAGGAAAACTCAAAACTAACATGACGATTTGAATTTCAACATCACACTTACCAATATTGTTACACGCTACCTGATATGTATTTAATACACCTTTAATGCCGTTTCGATGATTTATGTGATAAAAAACTGAACCATTTGATAAGTTTGATACATTATATAAGCATGTATCTGACCCTCATATGTTGTTAACTTTGGGTTTGATGATTACCCTTTCGTGGAAAGGTACAAAAACAGGGTGAATATTTACAAAGGTTCACGGTGCAATAAAATAACAATTTTAAACATAATACATGTATTTAATATTGAAAGACAAACAATAAGTGTATGCATCTCTTTAAAAATTGCTTTCCCGAAGTTCGGGATATTCTAGTTTTCCCCCCTTTTTTTTTTATCTTTTTATATTTTGAATGACATTCTGCAATATCAAGCTCGATATTTTGTTTGCTATACTAACAGGTTAAATGAAAAGGAATTATATAATAAGTTTTAATTTATTTGAGATGCATATTTTAGAGAATACCAGTATTCAAGAACGAAAAGCCACCATGCAGACATCTTTTACAAATACATGTAATTGGAAAAAAAAAGAGAAAAGGAATCAAGTTTTGGCAAATCTTTGTGCGGCACCTGTTAATAATCTTTCATTGTATAGTTTCACCAGAAGGTATAATGATATTACAAATGTCTGATGTTTAATTGATGCATTGCATTAAATACTACCGTTTTGTTTTTTCGAGAAATTACGTATTTTATACATAACAATATTTGCATTTCATTTTGCTCGAACACTCTGATAACGATGTACATGATGGGAGGGGAGTGTTCGAAAAGGTGCTCGTCGCTCTCAAATCACCGTAAATCCTACAAAATTTGCGGCATCTGAAGATACGAAGTGAACGCATTTGCTCGTTAAATAGAAGCCCTCCCTCTCCTCAACTAAATATTTGGATCTGCACCTGCCACTTCAATGTCTTCGACACTAAGTGTAGGATATAGTTTTTTGTATCTAAAATTCCTCAATGACATCTTCATCGTCTTGATTAAAATCTTCAGACACGTATATCACAAGAACTGGCTGTGTTATACTTCGTTAAGGTAACGTAGAGGACACATGGCTTGTTTCTTATTGGCTGCTTGTACATGAATCATTCCATGTTCTTCCTCGCCAATTTGAAGAACTATCTGTAAAATGTAAACACAGAAATCGCATCATAATAACACATCATAATGGAAGCCTCGTTGGGCATTTCGGCTTCTTAGTAAATTGAGACTTAAACAAAACTAGGTTTAAATTACTTAAACAAAACTATTTTTATATCAAGCGAATTTAGAAAATTGGTAAGGCTTCATACATAAGGGAAATCCCTTTTACAAAGCCACGTTACATTGCAATGGCAACAGCAGAACACAAACGCATGATTGCAACAAACAACCGGATACAATACCCCCTCCCTCTTTCCCATCTTGAACCCCTCCTCTCCCACATGTATAAGCGCAATTTCATAATAAATTTGAGGACGCCCTATTTGTCCATTGCCGCATCAATTTTACTTAATATCATCTCGGTCTTCAATTCAATACTGACGATTTTAATCGCTACTCTAGTCATATTTGATTACAAATGAAACAAATAAAATACATGGTTGTTACAAGTTCTACACAGTTTGCCGGATACTTTATATATAGTGCCTATTACAGATGTCGCCATTTGCTATGAAAATAAGGATTTTAGAAACACGCACATAAAGTTCATAGAATTCGGTTTGCTATTATCAGTAAAGGAGTTATCAAAGTTTCTTGAGAAAAAGGGTTATCACCAATCCAACAAAGATGATGTGTTTCAAGCAATATTGGCCGTAACAGAAATATGGCGCCGTTTGCCAAAAGCAGTTTCTCAACTCTTATCCCCATCCCAGATCCGCCCCTGATAAGAATGGTGGCGTTCATCATGTAAACTTCATGATTTCTCTGATGATCACAAACATGGAGGCACATTACTACTCTGTAATAATGATAGATTTAATAAATCTATTTTCATTTCATTAAATGGAATCCATTTCACAAAGTGCTTATCGACATTTGATGTCTCCGAAATAATCACCCATACACTACTCCCCACAAATCTATTTTATCTTCGTGTAGAGAAACACTCTGTTTAATTTACTGGGATGTGTCGCTCAAAATACCACCCAAAATAAGGAAGAATTATTGAATTCTACACAATCTAACGTTAGAAATTGAATGGAAGACCATAAAACTAACAATAATACAAAGATCTTTTCACAAGAGTAATATTTTCCCCAAATTAAGAAAACATACCGGTGATTTGAGGAAAGAGGCTTACATATACGAGTAAAACATGCGCGGATCTAGAGGGGGCAATGGGGATCAGATTCCATCCCCTAGAATTTGTAAAAAAAATCTCATATAAACAATAATGAAGTATCCGCGGAACACACACGTATAATTGCAACAAACATAGACATCAATCGAGCACAACAACAAATAACATAAGACAACGAAAACTCTCTCATAAAATGGACTAAAAGCCTAAATGAATATACAAAGGAGAAATGCGCAGCCGGTTCAGACTTTGGACGATGATGTAAAATATGAATACTCAAATAGTATGCGTATCTGGATTGCTTATTCACACCACTTGCTATCGACAAAACCTTGATCGCACTGTATACTGACATAAGAACAAGGCAGCAAGTTCCAGAGGCCTATAATATAACATTAAACCAGAAAATAGATATCAGACATTGGGGATACGAAAACAGTCCGTGTTGTGCTGGCTTGCAATAGAGAACTCGATCGCGATCAATCCCCCGAGAAGTCCGCCAAATTTCACATTGGACCAAGGCCCAGTCATCTATGTCTAGATTTGTACGTTGCCCACCATTAAGTCTTGTCGACACGGTTGATAAGTGTGCAAAGGGCATACCTGGTCTTTGTTGAGTTTTATTGTATACCATTAACGTACCTGATCTTTGTGAAGTTTCATGCCGTTGTCTCCCTCTGTCAGGTGCATAGGGTGTGTCACCTGGAATACTCGTTGGTCTTTTTGTAATGGTATCACATACGTCGCTGGGAAATACCCAACCTTACCGTTGTATTTACCCTATGGAATGGACATGAAGTCATATATATAGGGATGTCAGAACACAATAAACAAAAAGTTCTGATAATAATGATAAATCAAAACAGACACAGTATCTAGTCTTGAAAAAAAAAGATTAAATATATACCTTCCACCAGTCTTGATCGGATCCGTCTATCACACTCACACGCCAACCCGCCCTGGAAGAATTTAGTAGATTTGAAACAAATATTATAAGCACAAGAACTTTTCTTCGCCACTTTTCTTGTACTTTTCGATTGACCGACGTTTCATGAAGTTTCCAAAAGAGATATTCTGGTTTAAATTGAAATACAATACATGGCTGTATATTCTGAATTTGGTCAAAAGAGTCAACTGGGTAAACGTTCATTCTAATCCAATGAGAAATTATGGTTCATGTATAACGAGACTGGATCCCTTTGTGTTATTAATGTGTGCTCTTATCTTTTCAAAATTTTATTTTTCATAATTTTACCTTAAATCGAGGTCATCCTTTTCTTTTCCCTTGAAATTATACAGAACAACAAACATCTGTGTTGATTTTCTTTGTGATTTCTGTAATAAAAGACGGCAATTCGTGCATATGAAAATAATGTTCTGCTCTTTTCATATTTCTGATATGTGAACTAGAAATGGTTTAGAATACTACCAAAATAATATACCTTACCCTCCTGTTTAGCCTACAATGGTACAAGACAGTCATCGTAAACAACTTCTAACAAGCAACATTTTAGACAAAGCTTCATGACATTTTTTCCTATCGAATTGGAAAGAAATAATTCATGGTAATGTCTAGCCTCTATATATACCGGTAGTGAAGTTTTAAAAGAGGAAATCCAGATAGTGAATGAAAATCTCAATAATTTTTTCGCCTGATTTAAACATTTTAAGAATAATGCATGTGTACGTGTATGTTTTCTTGATCGGTGAGTACCTTTCAGATGTAAAGCGAAACGTTTCATTTTAAAACATTACCCTACTGCTACCCAATACTAAAACGAAACGTTTCATTAATATTACCCTACTACTACTACTACTCAATACTAAAACGAAACGTTTGATTAATATCACCCTATTACTTCCCAATACTAAAACGAAACGTTTCATTAATATTACCCTACTACTACACAATACTAAAACGAAACGTTTGATTACTATTACCCTATTACTTCCCAATACTAAAACGAAACGTTTCAATAATATTACCCTACTACTACTACTCAATACTAAAACGAAACGTTTCATTAATATTACCCTACTACTACACAATACTAAAACGAAACGTTTCATTAATATTACCCTACTACTACACAATACTAAAACGAAACGTTTCATTAATATTACCCTACTACTACACAATACTAAAACGAAACGTTTCATTAATATTACCCTACTACTACACAATACTAAAACGAAACGTTTGATTACTATTACCCTATTACTTCCCAATACTAAAACGAAACGTTTCATTAATATTACCCTACTACTACTACTCAATACTAAAACGAAACGTTTCATTAATATTACCCTACTACTACACAATACTAAAACGAAACGTTTCATTAATATTACCCTACTACTACACAATACTAAAACGAAACGTTTCATTAATATTACCCTACTACTACTACACAATACTAAAACGAAACGTTTGATTACTATTACCCTACTACTACTACACAATACTAAAACGAAACGTTTCATTAATATTACCCTACTACTACACAATACTAAAACGAAACGTTTCATTAATATTACCCTACTACTACTACTACACAATACTAAAACGAAACGTTTCATTAATATTACCCTACTACTACTACTCAATACTAAAACGAAACGTTTCATTAATATTACCCTACTACTACACAATACTAAAACGAAACGTTTCATTAATATCACCCTACTACTACTCAATACTAAAACGAAACGTTTCATTAATATCACCCTACTACTACTCAATACTAAAACGAAACGTTTCATTAATATTACCCTACTACTACTCAATACTAAAACGAAACGTTTCATTAATATCACCCTACTACTACCCAATACTAAAACGAAACGTTTCATTGATATTACACTACTACTACCTAATACTAAAACGACCTACTACTATCCGACTACTACCCGACTACTGTGACTGTTTCGCTATTCTTGTCGTACCGGTGATTCTCGAGGCGATGGCGATGTACTTCCTCGTTTCTTGTCTTCGATGTCTAGTGAACTGGCTTTATTGGAGGCAGCGAACTTCTTCCTGAGATTAGCGGCTGTGAATGTGTACTTTTCATCGGGACTTGTCGAACCTAGTGAGTCATATACAACGTGAAGTGTAAATAATAAGGTACGACAGAAGTAGATATCACTAGTGAATCGTATATCATTATTTGGAATTTTGATTTTGTGTCCTTCTCATGCATAGTTTGAAATTAAACTCTACATTTTCCCCCAATTATATTAACCATAGAATGTGTCATACAGAAAATATTTGGGAATAGATATATGAAATGTTTATTGAAATTGTTATACACAAAGTTTTCCATTAATTTGGACGTAACTTATCACATAAAATGAGCCGCAAAGGTTCTACAAAGTAATAAGATCTACAAAGAAAGAAAGAAATCTGATATTGTCTATCAATGATGTATATTGTCTTTCATATTACCCGAAATGCAGTCACCTTCTAAATGGAAATAAACCATGAAGGTTTGGTAAATATGTGTACTCACTTAAAAATATATGATTGAAAATAAAAGACTGTGAAATACTATTATAGAAAGAGCAACCTTGTAGAAAAGAAGAAGCGTAATAATTCAATAATTTAAAGAAAAATTGTCTGAAAATATGTTTATACATCGTACTCTCCAGCATCTTTGAGAAAAAAGTTAATGTTATAATACTCACCTGTGAAAGAAATGGTCATGAGAATGACATTGTATTAATTAGAGACGGAACGGATATACTTACAGAGAGATGTTGTCTTGACATGTGAACGTGGAAATAATCAGCTGTTAAAAATAAGCAAATGCATACTCATGCTATGAACTGAGAATAAAGTCGTTCTAGGAATTTGAAGATGATGGCCTCCGATTCGAATGAAGTCATACTCACCTTCTTAGAGCAAGAAAGTAGGTCTTTGAATGTGCAAAACTTACCTCTTGGGGTAAAGAAGTCGGCCTGAGAATTTGGGAATAGATTAGAACGATGACCTGGGATAAAGAGAGGGCACACATAATCACAATCACAGGTTCAAGGTTATTAGAGAGGTCAAAGGTCAAAAGGTTAATGATATATATACATTTACTACTAGAAAGACGTGCATTCATAGATACGGATGATGTAAGTATAGGTATCATTCTGTCAAGTATATGACAAGATTAAAGTTACATTATTCTTATCGAGTAAAGTGCAAGAAAATGCCACCATTTTGAAACGTGTAGTTTAAAAATATTCATGGGATACAAAATATGCACAAGATCATTTATGCTTCCATAATGGGGAAAAGGCATTTTGATTTTGAAATAGTTTTTACAGATCAAGTTTTCGCTGTTATTAAAGTATCACGATTGCAATAACGTGACATTTATCTGCCCTGAAGCAATAAGACTGAATAAAGAGGAGAAACAATTAAAAGAAGGAAGAATGGAAAAAAGTTAGAATGTATACATGTACTCCTGCATACCTGGTAATTTTTGCGTTTGTATAATTTCGCTAGAGTGAGATACAAGACTATTTCACTATGTTTATTTTTGCGTACTAGGATTGTTATGTCTGTGTCATTGGATTAATTATGCAAATCGTATATATACAGTTAACGAAAAGAATGAAATTATTTAAAGAAAAAGACCAAATTTACAGTAGTACAGAAATCGTCTGAAGTATATGTATACATGAATATAACATTTTAGTAGAGTATCTAACCTACAACAATAAAGGTATGGATATTAATGTGTATGCATGTAAGAATATTTTCATTTTGAATAAAAAAAAAAAAAATAAATACAAAATATTTTGGATTTTTGTTTCTTACAATATCCGAAATATCAAGATAAATCAAATGTATTATCTTTTGCCTTTCATCTAATTTTTGCAATGTATCTGAGATTATGCGAAAAAATCCACGTTATAGATTATAAAATTGGAGTACCAAATGGATTATATATGTTATAGATGAAATCTCTACACATGCAACATATACATTATGGTCATGATACAACATAAACAATGGTTTTCTCACAACGGTCAGTATGTAAAATGGTCACCTTTAAAACAAGTGTTAGTAAATGAACTGCTCTTCTTTTTGGTTGTTTCGTCAATTCCTAGCAAATGTTTGGTAGGTTCCGGGGTATCAAGGGAGAAGCTTTTCATGCGAGCGTTTAACTTTTTTCTCCGACTCTTTGGACTATGACTTGCTACAAAAGAGAGAACATTATTCCTTGAAAACCAGAATTTGTAATTCTTCCTTCATTTCCAATATTATATGACGCATTCAGTGTAGGCTTTTTTAGTCCACTACAATGAGTTAAAGAAGATCCTGACGATAATCTCAACAACACTCACAATAGAGTACCAAAATGAGCATCGACGGACCCCTAGCAAGCCAGAGGTGGGACCAGGTGCCCGGGAGGAGTAAGCATCCCCTGTTGGCTGGCCGCACCCGCAGTCGATGTTACAAGGCTCGCTGAAGGTATATTATTTTTCTATCTGGGGTTTCTGGCAAAATCGAGGTCTCTCTTAACTCTATACTCTCTATCCAACGAATTCATTTGGTTTGAACTTTTTCTTTTGATAAAAACGGAGTCTTCTCGTTTGTAAGAAATCCCATTCTTAACTAGTGGAATTGTTCCGGGTTGATCACAGCAGTCCAAGCGTGACCAATTATAGAATGTTCATTATTGAAAAGGTATAATCTAAACTCTTCTACGACCAATCAAGATGTTCATTATTGAAAGGGTATAATCAAATCTATCTTGACTTTAAATTGGAGGATGTATGAAACTGGAACACAATTGGATCATATACTTCGAACCAAAAATTACAGCAAGTTTTTAGTATACACTGTATACCATTGCATGCTTTAGCATGTCCAGCGTACAAAAATTGCTTTACTAGGGTCATGACTGTACTGCTCCAGCCACACACACACTAGAATATTTTTCTTTTATTGAATCAAATCCTTTTTTTCTATATCATGTAAATATAGATTATATTACACAAATCAGAAGACGTCGTATGACGTTGGAGAGTGATATCTAGGTCCGTGTAAATCTTGGAAGAAAGCAACGAATAATATGCACCCCTGTCCAAAATGATCTTGCTGAAGCTTAGGGTAAAAGGGGTATTAGAAAGATGATTTGTCAGAATGTCACTAGTTCAAACATTTTGGTATAAAAAGTGAAGCCATGTCAACTTCATTCATGAAACTTACGTGGTATGTGAGAACCCTAACACTATGCACGAGACAGATCAGACCCCAACACAGACAGACAGACAGACAGACAGACAGACAGACAGACAGACAGATACCAATACATCTTTAGCTTGCACTGTATGGCGAAACACTTGATCATATTCACGATCATGGGCCAATGAACAAACGTTTTATCCGACTGATTGTCGCTAACTTGCGTGGGACGACTAGCACTGCATCAATTCATGCCAGTTTTGTCTATTCCAATTTGTGATTTGGTAATTCAACAATTGGCATAGTGATAGAACAATCAAAATCCAATGAATATTTCATCTTTATTAAATCAAACAAAGTGATAAGAACTAACGATATATCATGTTCAACCATCATAAAGTATCATTAGATACATTCAGCAATAAACTCTACAGTGTGGGCTAAGTTATAGGGCTTAAAAGTCAAAACCTAAAATAAGGATATAATTATCCATTAAGTGTACCAGTTTATTTCCTCAGGAGAATATCAAAGTATTCATGAACCAATGTGAAAAAAATGGTATTAAAGCTTATTGCCATAATATATTATGCCTGGTTAAGATAAAATATGAAGAATATTGTAAATTTCCCGTTAAGGATTTGAAAATGTGTAACAAAGATAAATTTTCCTACTGATTGAATTTTAATTGTTGATTAGTGTACCGGTTTATTTTCCATAGCTTTCATCAGCGAATGTGAAAAAGGGGTATTTAAGGGGTGAATATAAGCTTTTTGACATGATTTAATATATGGCAAAATCCTTTTAATAGGGTAAAAATGTGAAAAAAATAATGTAGATTTCCCGCTAAGGATGTGAAAATGTGTACCAAAGATAATTATTTTTTTATTGATTTGATAAAATGGGAGGACGCATTTTATGATATCATTTTAAGCACTATAGGATAAAAGCAAATAAATAAACAAAAATTGCTACAAAATATCACATAATTTTTCACAAAATGTAAAATGTAAACGAACCAACATGATAACAACAATGAAAATGGATAACAGACATGGACGACCTTAAATGAATAACATTCAGTCTATGTTTCAAGACTTATGATTTACTTTTCATAAACATGTTTTGAAAAATAAATAAATATTCAACAATGAATCGGTATCACACGCACATAAATTCGAATTACACATGAAGAATATGAAAAAAAATGAAGATGTAAAAATGGAAATGAGGATGAGTTTATAAATCTCTATGATCTTCTAGATACAACTGCAACGAAAGGATTTTATTTTGCCAAATCCCCTTCGCATTATTCGTAATATTAAGTAGATTCTGGCTTATCATAAGTCAAAAATAAATCAAAGAAAATCCAGGCAGCTCTCCACCCATAGGTTTGATGTAGAGCTTTATGGATCAAGAAAATCTTGATATAAATTTGAATTATTATTGAATATCTGTTACTTTTCTATAGTCACATTTTAAGCCTAACCCCGAAGAAAAGCAAGAGTAAAAACTTTTAGGATAGCGATATAAACATCAAATAGGTACCCAGCAATTATTCGGTCTCAAAGTCGAGAAGGTAAGACAAATTCATTAGAATTTCCAGTTGAACAGTTGCAAACCCCGGAATAAATAAAATTCCAAAGTCAGAATATTCCGATTTTTGACCATGCCACATGAATAATATAGTAATATATAGCAATGATTTAAAGATTCTCGAAAAATGAAATCAAAACTAAAGGTGGGACAATATACCTTGATTGTTCTTGATACTTTAACTGAAAATGTACATGAATCTGCTGCAATGAAGGAGACTCGGCAAAATATCACTCCTCTATTGCAGTTGTAGCTTATTGAATCGTCTACACATCTTTCTACAGAAAATTAACACAACCAAAATGGATCGGAATCATCTAGAATTTGAACGCTTTACAAGTATGACAAAACACTGGAACTTTACACTGAGGTATACAATATTCAAACTAACTAAATTCATTAATTTTTCAAACTAAAATTTACAACAATATTTATACACAAAATTCTACATCCACAGAGCAAAGTGTATGAAATTCAACTTTGTCAACAACACATAAAACCAGAAAAAGCAATCTGAAACGCGCGGATATAGAAAATGTTGCCAAAGAGGTACCGGGCCTTTTAAGGACCAGGGGCTGTTTTACAAAATACTTAAGAAAAATTTTAAGAATTTTCGTAACTTTCATCACCTAATAGAAGCATAAAATCATTTTCGCTTTAGATTATGTTGTCCTTTCTAATATCATTTCTACATACTAAATACAAATTCACAAACAAAACATCACGAATTTTAGTTTATAAGAAGTACTAGGAGATCGAAAGTGACAAAAATTGCTTAAATTTTTCGATAGAATTTTTGTAAAACAGGCACCTTGTCTATAGTTTTGAGAAAATTAGTCGAAGTTGTTGCACATTCCAGGGGGAATGTTCTAAGATATGCACGTTCATTTGTATATCCAAACTGATTTTAAAAATGTCATCTTCAGAAAAAAGATGTAAAACCCAGCTGATTCAGCTGTATGTCACACACTTACAAGTCTATCATATTCGTAATTACAACAACTCGTTCTGTGGATATAGTTGATTACAAAATTATCAATAAAATACCTTACGCTAACAGGACTTTATATTCATTTTTACAACAACTCGTTATGCGGATATACTAGTAGTTGATTATAAAATTGCAAAAATACTCGAAAATTGCTTTAAGGTTAATTTATTTTCAGCTGGTAAAAACAACCATGCATTCTTGACCAGATGGTGGTTACTGTAAGACATATTTTTGCTACGAAAAGACAAAATTCAGTTGTGAGCGAAGCGATAAAAAATCAAAATTAGGTAAACTCTATTGAAAATCTGGATGTAAACAATATATGAGAAAGTGTATCACTTTTACAAAGAATGGAAAATATCCAAAATTTTTACCCCTCATATTCGAAAATTTCTTTTGCTATTCCTTTTGTAATATCGAAAACCAAAGGAAGCCCTATTTACTTTTCTCTAAATAAGTTTGGTACAGTAATTCCAGTATTGCTCTATTCTGTTTTTGTCAACGGTCATTTATTCAAATTCGGATTTAAAGAGGAGTAAAATGATTCGGATAGAAGTAATTATCTAAATGGTATATATTTTTACAGCAATTGCATATGAAAATGCATTGAATTGAAAAGTGATTATCAAAGATAAGCAATAGGGAGAAAAAAGTACAAAGCTTTTTACAACAATAAACTAGTATTCCTGTGCAAAAAGACGTAAAGGTGTTCCATTAAAACAGATATAAGAACCATAACGATGAGTCAAAAATACCCTTAAAGAGCGCTTAAACTGCATTTTCAAAGAACCAGTGTACTGGAAAATAATGTCACTTCTAGAAACAAAACCATTTATTGTTATTTCACTAATTACTCGGAGAAATAATGTGATATTGACCTTTTACTCTGCTTTTTGCACAGGAAATTAAAAGCATACATTCATCAACAGTGAATACAAAACAGGAAGAAATAAATTGGTCAACAATAGATCTCATCAGAAGGATATAAAGTCAAAAGGCGATGAAGATTTTTTCATTGCTGGACTAGTAAGTTTGTAATAGTTCTTGAAATCCCCGCCTAAGCTTTGACTCATATCTTGGGCTCCTGTTAAAAATTGTAGAAACAGAATATTTTCATTTGAAGAATAATAGAACCACAATGTACTAGTATGTTGTTTATGGAAGAATATCCAACAAATATTCTGTAACCCTTTACCTTTATTTATTTTACCTTTATTGATAAATATCACTGATTTTTCCCAGCTTTAAGCTAGATAATACAATACAAGCGTAGAAACTCATCGCAAAAAGCGGATATAAAGATGATTGTTTTGTTTTCCGACAATCCTGCTCACAAAGCTAGAGTTCCTTTGACTTTAACAATCACGACGGTTCCTCCTTCTCTTAGAAAAAGCTTTTTCAAAATATGTATGATTTCTTGACGATTAGATTATATTCTTTCTTGCTCACAAATGTTTTAAGCTACAGTCCTTTGTGACCTTGATCCTTGACCTCGATAATCAATTTAGAAAAAAAATGTGATTCTTGCTTTGTCATTTCTTTCAACTTATTTTAAATATCTGAACATCTAATCATGATCTTGTTTTTTTACCTTGCTAATACATTTTAAAGTCTTATCCTGATTCCGCGATGATTGTCCTGTCTCGGACATTATCCATATTTGTCAGTCGTATAATTTTCCAGAAGTATTTAATTGAAATTAATTCGTGGTTGTGATTATTTTTCAGGTATCTACCTGACTAAGACTATTGACACACAGATTAAGGCACTGACAGACAAACAGGCACACGGACATACTACAGCCATGATAAATCCCCTTTGCATCTATATTGTAAGGAGAGAAACAGAGTGCTAAAAATAAAGGTGCTTTTTGTAGAAACTGAGAAGTGCTGAAGACAAAAGAGAGTGAAAAGGAACCTTTGATGCGAGGTTAAGTTCCTTTTAGGATAAAGTTTAAAAAAAAAAAGAAAACGGAAGATCATGCAATAAAACGCAAAGTTTCAAGATTTGCCTAACATATTTCATAGAAATCATGTCAAACGTTCTGGAGAAGAAATAACATGGAATATTGCCTTCGTTGTGTTTAAAGAACGTCGCAAGCAAGCAAGACTTTGAGGTGTGTTTCGAGGGAGAAAAAGGAACGTCATTGCGTCATCCAAATTTTGGTTATTTTTAGATAAGCATACCCGGTAGTCGTTGAACGGGATCAATCTATTGAAATATGTTGTAAGACATTTGAACCACAATATATTAAAGCTTTTTCTCGTCCGAGAAAAATTACTGTAAATTGTTATAGGGAATCCTATATATATATACTACGTCTTCAGTTTTGTGAAAACGTAATGTTCTCCAATTCCGACTTACGTGATATAGATTTAAGAAGCCTACTCTGACTTCTAACAAAATGTGATTTATGTAGAATTTTCCTAAACTTTTCTTAAGATTGTTCACGAACGCAGGATTGAATTAGAAATTGTCCAATCTTAGAAAAAGCTGAGACAGCGACCGGAAATATAGAATTATCATATATCCATGAATAACATTAATAAATAACATTAATAAATATTTAACTAGTTTGAATAAAATCTTTTAAAAGTTAGAAAAAAATCAAATCAGCCAGTCAAAGTACCGAATTCGAAATACAGTCTAACCTGACGAAGACGGACTGGACGTTTTTGACGTGCTTTCACTGGAATCGCCCGGACTACGGAATGACTGACCGTGGTGACCGGAACAGTGTGGATGGAGACCACAGGGGACTTTCTTTGGCAAGTCAGCTGCACATTTTAATAGGCTATATACAGGATCTATCTCTTTGGCTGCAATGGAAATTAAAATCAATGTTTAACTTCTTACTTCCACGTTACTAGAATCGAAGATTATTAATAAAAGCTAATTAAATGTTAGAATTAGATAACGGTTAAATGAAGATAATTATTTCCTGACATCAAGTATAGAGAGGGTATGGCAATTTTTTCCATAATGATGCCACTAGAAACGGACAGACAAAGAAGTACATCAGAAAGGGTATAGCTATTGTCGCCGTATTGCTGCTTAGTAGAAACTGACAGACAAAACAGTGGACAGGCATATAATTCAAGAAAAGATCAGGGACCGTAAAATAATTGGAATCATGTGTATTTTCTTCCTGGTCCTTCTACCTAAATTCCTTAGCACCGTAGCTATGAAAGTGACATTTTTAAAGTAACACTAGAAAGACAATGGCAAAATGAAACACTCTCTTCAAACTTAGGGTTGCCAATAACCAAAAAGTACAACAAAATACAAACAGACAGTAAAATACGTGCATGGTAGGAGTCTGGATAAGAAATGTAATTTTATCTCCCAAAATGTAACGTGTACTTTAGATCTCCGTGTCGTACTTTGATACAGTGATACACATCAAAGAGGACAATGATCAAGTTTACGTGAGGGGGAATAGGGACTCTCTACAAACCGATATTGGCACTCAAAATAATATCTGCAGAATAGTAAAATTCTTTTCTGTGCTGTGTGTGATGGATATCAGGGGAAACACCATTCTCGTTTACTATAGATTACATTTCGCGAATTTATTTCCGAAATAATGTGATCTGCTTGACGTATGCAATTCGTTTTGTGTTTTATTAAGCACTTTCCGGTAATTGTAAAATAACCATAAAGGCAATAGGGCGGTACATCAAAGGATTTCAAAACAATCTAACACGGAGTCCAACTAGCCAAAAAACGCTCTGATTCATTTCACAGAATATGCATGTTATTTGTGGAAGTCTTTATTTTTTTGAATTGGTATAATCATCAATACTGTCGATTTAGATTGCAAATCAGCCTGGGATTCTTATCAAATGTATTTTTGCCGCAAAAGAATACGGTATTTTCCTTAAATATACAACAAAGAAAAACGTCAATTAACAGCCGCAATGTCAATGACATTTTAGCAGTTTTGTTTGGGCGTATTAACGTGGGTGACAAAAATTGGCCAAGAGTTTTAGAGAACCTTTTAACATGTTTAAATGTTTTACGTATAAACAGCAGATTGACAAAGAGGGATGCCTGATTGCTTTTGTTGATTTCAATGAAACGTAAGACTAAATTTTTGACGCATCTGACAATCTTTTTCAGGATATGCAATATGATGCTATTGAATTTGAAGACGTTTAAGATTTGTTCCACTTGGTGAGTGTCATTGCTGGTGGACCAGGAGTCCCCGAGGGCACATGTAACCAAGTTCGATCAAATTCGGTCGATAGCTTCTTCAACGCATTCGAAAATTTCTGTTATCAAAATTTCTTGAAATTTCTAAAACGTGGGTCCAATAGCATCATATCCCACCCACCCTGCTACACTGTACGTCTTTCGGTACATTTTGGACATAATTTTCACTCTTTAGCAATATTAAATTGTTTAGATTGAGGATCATTCACGACGGTTAAGTACCCGAAACGTTCATGTCTGGTCCATGCTGAAAATTCATGAAATTCTCAAATGATGCTATTGAATTTGAAGACGTTTAACACATGATATCCCTCCCTACTTTTCTTTTCATTTTATTAACCTTATTGGAGGTATGAACCCATTTGAAGTATATTCGTTTTTTTAATGATCATGATCTCGTTGGCAGAAATAATGCTAGAACTCTATTTTGATCAGTGAATTGGTATACCGTATAGGGATGGAATAGTATCGCAAGGTTGCTTCTTTGCTTCTAATTTGAAGACGTTAAACATTTCTACCAATATTATAAAAAATAACAGTCTTGTAATCGAAAGAAAATTGAGTGAAACCTCTGTCAGGGCAAAACGTTTTTCAGGTTCATATTTAATCGTTATTGTTTTTCAAAAGTAGACAAAATTTTACGAAATTCTTAACATGCTGAAGTAGTTTCATCGAGATGAACATAGCGAATAGGCCTACTAGCTTGAGGCTCCTTGGGTAATTAATGACTTCTACAAAAGTATGACAAAATCTTTGTCTTCCAACGAAGCCATGCATGTATAATTAATCTGTCCTAAACTAAAATTATTATAAAAGAAGGAAATTGAACTGTGCTTTTCAATGTGTCTGATTTCCACCCAACAAAAACTCTGACAGGTACTGAGGGAGAAATAATGATATCATGATTCGTTAGATGGAATCAGTTCATTCCACTGACGTCAGAGGCAATTTGGTAGGTAAGTTTGGCAAAGCAATTTAGAAGGCGCACGGAGAACGTTTTGCTTAATTTATCACTCGAGAAAATAAAAACACCTTGGCTTAATGGTATAACAGATTATTTCTTCGATCGTCATCAGGGTCAGAGTGCGGGGTTTTGATGTCGAGAGGAGATAGAAACATTAAAACAATTTTGTAAGATTAAGTGGTCTTACATCTTTATTATATGCCCGATTGTTGGATCAGAGAGTGCCGAGAATCGGTAATGAAATGCCGCACTTATAGATAATATTCTTAGAGAGGAAAGCACACATTTTCAATCTAAATCATGAAGAATATAGGTACATTTTTTTTGTAATGGGAATGATAGAATATAGATTATGGTTAAAATGAAATAAAGGATCCAAATACAAAAACAGGCAATTTCAAACCATTAAATCGGGAAAATATACAATTAAATCAGGGAAATATACAATCAATAATGCCAAGAAAAGAATTTAACTTTTGAAAAAGAGATGGAACCCGGTGCATTGTATGAGAAAACATCCCCTGTCTGCATACTATGGAAATGTCAATGAATATATTTACTCTTTATATTGCATTGATATCTGGTACTTTGATAAAGGCAGGCAATCTATCTCTAAACATTGAATATACAGTGTGTGTAAAAGATATTCATTTCAAAGATGTGTGTGAAAATAAATGTGTAAATGTGTAAATAAATAAGTGTGTAAAATATATTCATGTCAAAGATGTGTGTGTAAATAAATGTGTAAATAAATGTGTGTGTAAAATATATTCATGTCAAAGATGTGTATGTAAATAAATGTGTAAATGTGTAAATGTGTAAATGAATGTGTAAATGTGTAAATAAATGTGTGTGTAAAATATATTCATGTCAAAGATTTAGCTAAAATTAATCCACCAGAAAGTGTCAATGTGGGACAATTTTATTGTTTTAGTTAAAACTGAAAACCCAAATTATACATTTTCAACTTATGTTTGGTCTTGAAGCGTCCTTGAAGCAATAGCAAACCGGAGTATCCAGAGATTACTCCGAGACCGGATGGGTGACTGCGATACCTTCCCAAATGTAGGATTCAATCCCAAAATCTCTGTGGTGAGAAGCTAGTCTGTGCTTACCTGGCCAATATATAAATCTACCTGGCCAATATATAAATCAGACTCTGCATAAGATTACAGTCCAAAGTTAACTACGACAGATTGGAACCTTGATTATGATTAAAGTTTTAGCAAACTTCAGATTGGAATCTTGAGCATAAATTAAGTTTTAGCATGTACTATAACTTTCAGTGTGTAAAGTTATTTATTGCAGACAAGGTCAAGGTTTCTTTTCCATTTATTGTTGTCTCTTTTCAGGAGGAAATCAAGTTCTAAAAACATTGTCCTTTTTCATAATCTCATAATCGACATTTTAGATGCTATACTGAAAATTGGCGAATACTGAAAATATTTTTTAACTAACTGGGTACATCGAAGCAATTTCTTGTTCAGTAAACACAATCTCAAAGACAGATGAAAATCCTTATTCGTTGCTTTGTCGCAAAAATAGGAATATGCAATTTACATTTTATGATAATGAAGAAGTTCTGAGATGACAAGGCAGATTTTGATTATACATAAAACTATGACAGACAACAATTTACTATGCAGTGCTTGATTTGACCTAATCAGTGAGACATTCAGAAGTGAAAACCTTGAGCATACTAGGATTGAATTTTGATGGTCAGGTCCAAAATATGTTTCAAAAATTTCTTCCTTCCAGAAAGTATGTTTTACTCAATAAAACAAAATCTTCTTGATAAATGAGAAAATTACATGCTGTAAATATTAGTGCTATATATTGAAATACATTTTTCAATACAATCAATACATTTTTCAATACAATCAATACATTTTGCTTCAGTATTCAATATTTTTTTTCATTTTTCTCAAATTTATCAAATTTATCATTATAATGAATCAATAAATGGAGTTTTTATGTTTAAATCAATGACAGAAAAACAGAACAAAAATAAACAACAAAGGTATTTTTCAATTAATTCAAAAGCAAAAAAGGAATAAAAAGATAACAATAGCAGCAGTTTCTTTTTCTACCAAAGATTTATTTTTATATACGAGTAATTACATTTGTCTTTTTTTGGCATCGATTTTATGAAAATGCTGCCAAACAGCTGACTTTAAAATTTTGTTTTTCAACTCAATGTAAGACTGATAGAATGACAAATATGGATAAGACCATATCCCAATACACAAAAATCATAAACCGAGGGCATACAAAATCATGGTAAAACAGGAACCAAAGTAAACCAAAAAAAAAAAAAAATAAAAAAAATAAAAAAATAAAAAAAAAAAAAAAATAAAAATCACCACATGGAAAGAAGCGAACTCCCAATTTGGGAGTGAGACCAGGTGCCCTGAAGCTTTTATTTGAGCTTATATGCCTAAATGTACAAGAAATCGAAGAGTAATAAGAAGAAATATAAAAATAAAAGCAAAAACGAATTTAAAGTTTATATTTATAATAATTTATTAAATGTATTGAAAGTATCGATACTCAGCATTTGTGTATCGATACGTATTGAAAATATCAAAATATCGATGCTCTTCAATATTTCAATATCAATATACAGCACTAGTAAACATGCATGCAGAAAATAATTTAAAATAGTTTATATGTAATTAATGTACAGAATAATATTTTCTAGAGTTTTTGAATGACATGTCACAAAGCTAGTGAACACATTTCCGACAGGAGGTCATTGAACTATGAATCGAACCAAAACATCTTTCTGAATAAGTAAAATGCTTTTGTTTTGTTATTATCGTATTGAAATATATGTTCTTTCGTATTCTTTTTATGAGAAAAACTTCAAATATGTTTCAAGTCAGTGCAAGAAGCATAGTAAAATTAGGCGAACGACATCCTCGGTGACTGACGAACGACATCCTCGGTGACTGACGAACGACATCCTTGGTGACTGGCGAACGACATCCTCGGTGACATTCGGATCAGCCTCGACCTTTTCCTTCGAAAAAAGACTCGGAGGTCACACGGCGCCATTTTAAAAATAGTTCCCCGTTGATCTATTAGTTTTGTTATAATCTATTATGAAATACAAGTTCCAACATTGGATCGTAACTGACAAATATATTGCTCACAACATTACAGACTCAAGTCGAAGCATATTGAATGTTGAAAAAGTGCCTTTTTACTTTTACATCGATTTGATGTAAAACCTTCCACCATTGGCATCCGAGTCTTTTTATGCCGTTACAAATAAAGGGCGAGGGGGTCCGAATGCCTCGGTGACTGAAGAACGACATCCTCGGTGACTGACGAACGACATCCTCGGTGACTGGCGAACGACATCCTCGGTGACTGACGAGCGACACCTTCGGCGACTACATGTAACAGTCAACCAGCAAAGGTATAAATTATCAAATTGGAAAAAAAAATGCTGGTGAAAAATGTGCATCATATGCACATTTCAACAAATAATGTATCATCGGTGATGCTTGAGGCCGCAAATAGGTTGATACGTCACGGTTCTGAAGGAGTTCTACGTGATCGAGTAAGCGCCACTTGTAGTTGGATCCGTAAGAATAAGACACAAAGAGGACGGCATGATATGACAACAGTTCATTCGATCTTTGCTTCAAAGCAAGGAAACTATATGCAGTTTTGAAGAAGTGTTTATTACAGAAAACATGGTGAAGTGTAATATATCATACACACTTCAATGTGGCACGTGCCGTTAAATTGAAAACAGCTGCTAAACATACCTCAAATTAATAAGGGACTGCATTGTCTATAAAATATGTAGATGTGTCTGTGCTTGGTAGATGGATTCCTTTGAACTATCACATATGTCTCAGATGTTGAAGTATTTCGTGTTTATTTATTGGAAGTGTGGTCCTCGTCAAATTAATCAAAATCTATATGATTAAATCGTCATTGACGAAAGTATCAGAAGCTGCTCTAACAAGATTATCACAACTTATGAAGAAAAACACAAGCTGAAACTTGGAGACCGGAGGTAAAAAAGTCAATAACAGGCAGTGCAAATCAGTAAGAATAATATTAGATTTTGCATTTTAAAAATAGGAGACAATTCCTTCGGACATTACATTTAACCCTAGATTGTTCTTTTGGTATTAAATTTAAGAAAACTTTGAAGTTTGCTCTTGAAATATTGAATCATATATAAAACCTCTTTTTTGTCTCCCGTATCACTTGAGAGACATTATTTGTCATTATGTACACATGGCCCCAAATTATTTATAAATATATTGTAACCACTTGGAGAGTATCTCATTCACAGGTAATTTGTATTGCTTTTAATTCAAATAAGGAGGGGGATCCCAAACATGACGATGTACATTTACACATTCTGTTATTTGCTTCTAGTTAAGAGAAATTGTTTGTCAAAAAGGCTATACGATATAACTTAATTGTAAATTGTGTTCCTACACAACAACAATACACGCCCAGTTAGCGCGCACATAGGGGGTTTCGACTATGTATCAAAAGGGCTTCAGTTCCGAAGCGGGCGACAGAAGGACTTTGTGAACTATATATAGATCTATATGTTTCATTTATGACAATGCAATTCATACCTGGCACAATCTGAACTGATTCAACGTCATTATGGGGATACCTTATAATCCTCCTCTTCTGTGCACTATATTTAGTCCTTATAAAATAGGTAGAAATGAAGAAACTGATTCTATACTTCCAATAGTCCATTTTCCAGAAAAAAATATTTTAAAAGTCTTGATTTAATATGCACAGACACCAGACATCACATAATTTGGCAAAAACTTAATTGTGACGTCATATTTGATTGCACTGACTTTATGCGTAGTCATGTTTTCTATTGTGACGTCATAATGAAAATATCGCCAAATTTTGTGATGTCTGATGTCACACCACCCTATGAATTTACTGGAAAATCAGCTATTGATGTCTAATCTCCGCTTCGGAATCGAAATCCCTGTTGACACTTAACCGAAACGTCCCATGTGCGCTCTAAGCGGGTGATACACAGCCAATTGTGCCTCACATAAAATTCATATGAAATGAGCATCATGTAAATTTCACATGAAAGTTCTTGTAAAATTCATATAAATTTCACATAAGATCTATGTGAAAAATATTTCACATGAATTTCACATAAATTTCCTGCACATGAATTTCACATTAATTTTTCTAAGTGACCTTCACAGGAAACTGAATTCACATAACATCCATGTAAAAATCTTCACATGAATTTCATGTGAAAAATTTCATGTAAATTTCATGTTCGTGCTCATTTCACATAAATTTCAAGTGAACTTTCATGTAAAGTTCATGTAAATTTCACATGAATTTCATATGAGGCACAATTGGCTTTGTACATGAGAGATTGAACATAGGACGATTTATCGCTGCTTAATGCGCGCTAATTCAAGACAATGCTGAATTCTTCTTTTGTTATAGCTTATTTTGAAAAAAAAATCTAGTGCGCTAATTTATTATAACGCTGTTAAGTCAACTGACTCATTTCTGTCCTGCTTTTGGTAAACTTCGGTTGCGCTGCAAAACGTTCATCAATATAAGAGTTATGTATTAATGTCTAATATGGTCAACCATTCAAACGATAAGAATCTAAAAATACAACTTAATGGTGTTAAATCTTTTTATCAAAGAGCATATCATTTACTCTATAATCTTCAGATAAAGGAAATAAAGTTGATAAAAATTACCGGTTTTTCAGACTATGAAAACGATTTGCGTATGCCCATTTACAATGTCTTCTAGTAGTTGCAGAGTTAGAACATTGAGTTGGTTGGGGTCTCAGAAATATATAAGGATTGATCGTTATAGGATAAAACGACAGTCCTGTTCGCGAATGGCAAATATAATTCCATATAATTGGTCCCTTAAGAGCAAAAGGAAAAAAAATCTTTCGAAGGGAACTCTGACATTCTCTAAAACGAAAAATATTTTTATGGTTCCAATGGACAACAAAACGTCTGAATATTTGCTCGAGTTAATGCCTCTATCATTGGGATAATGAATTATTCTTTTCTTGTTTGCATATCGTTGCCTCGATGAAAAGATAAGGTTTAGGGTTTCAGGGGAATTACATGTGAATGATTTCTGCATCGTGTTGGCATATGAACATGAGATATGTATAAGTATTTACTAAGTACATTAGAGATAATTCAGAGCAGGTGTTTTATGCAAGGCATGATTAGCCAATCAATGCATCGGTATACGAGGCCAAACAGTCGACTGATAGAGGTCAAAATAGTATTCAGTATATAGGTCGACTATCAATATTATTCGCTATGACACAAGGAATCTCCCCAGACATGATACTTATGACTTGACAGCAATCACACGAACGACGAGGAATGCTGGTCAAAAGAGCACTCAGTATGTAGGTCGGCTGTCGATTTGATCTTATATGACATCGGTATCATCCTCGAAAAACTAATACAAAATTCGACAGAGGTACTATGTCACATAGAATTAACTAGATTTTCAGAATTCTACGCCTCTAGATGAGTACAGAATTATGAAAATCTAACTCTTTTTCTTAAAACAAGCAAACGCATTGTCTCTTTTCAGCTTAAGAATATCACGAGAAACCACCATAGGGTAAAGATAGAAGGAAACTGTAATTCTGATAGAGATGATGACTAAACCTGAACTTGTGATACTTTTTTACAGACCGAAGCAGAAAAGGTTACGTAAGGAAGGTTACTATTTTGAAAGCTGGTTATTTTCTGTCTATGTTGGCAAATACAACTCATGTTGTCTTTTTCAGTTTTTCTCAAATTTGTTTAAGAATTCTTCTGAATCGATGATCGCAACGATATAAAATACACAAATACTACGTTGTTTCGATGAAAATTAAAGTATGTGAAATCTGATGAAATACTGACATTCAAAATGACAAGAAAAAAGAAGATCCCAGACATGACTATATCAAAGTAACCATAGCGGAACAACAACGAGAAAAGATGAATAAACTGACGGAGGAAACGAGAGAAATAACACCACATCAATGCACAATGAAGGACAACACTATTTATATGAACCATCTCTATAGACTCCACAGAGTGTTAAACAGAAATTAATTATAGGTGGCGCCACTCAACTGAATTAATGCAGTATCGCACGAATTCAAAATGGTTCCATTATATACAAAGAAACCAACAAATGCTGTCGTAGAAACGTTTGACAAACGTCGACAAATACCGTTTGTAGTATAAATATGATACTCACGTTCTGAACTCTCCACGTCCTCCTCCTCTTTGGAATTTTGCTTTTTCTTTATTAAACTTCCTTTTTTGGTCTGAAAAATAAAGATTAAAGCAAAGCTATAAACTGGAAAAGGACACCCTCGCTAACTCAGTTGTTTGGTACAAGCCAATTTGGACAATTAGGAAACAAAATTGACATGGTATTGTATCAATTCTGCTCTCACGATAATAGTCAGCATAAATTGCAACTGGTAATTTAAAATACTCAAATCGGGATATATTTCACATAAACACAACACAATTACCTAGCATAAAAATACAACTCATATTTTCGTCATATTGGTTGATTTTGAAGAAATTTGACGCACAGATAAAATTCAAATAAAGTTTTTGCAATGCACAATTAGCGGAAATTAATTCATTGTTGTGAAATATTAATGACTTTTGTTCTTTGAAAATAATAAATTTTTAATGAATAGAAAAAGAACTGAAACAAAACCATAAAAGGCTTCTCATAAACTTTCAGTGCTATCTTCGGAAAAAACCCAAACCCAAATGCAATTTTCCCTCAAAATATTGACATGTCATAAATATGGATATTCACTTTATCACAGGAGAGGAGTCTGGTTGTTTTCTTTTTCTAAGACCTAGAGAATGGAAATATTTCGAAATCCAAGGGGGATATTACTGTTTCATAAAATTTCTCACCATCTCGTCACTTTCGTTAGATTCCGTACTTTGATTTGAGGTATCACTATCCACACTTGTAATACTTTTCATCCTTTTAAAAGCTTTCTTCCACAATGTAGCCATTTTAAGTAACGTTGATCACAATTGATAATTTTTAAGGACAAACTGGGATTAATTTTTCACATGATACAAACGAACACTAATAGGACAAACACATTTACATCCAAATCTACAAAGTCAGACGTAAAGAATAATATAATTGCTCCAAGATAATTTCTTGTGTAGCCTTGATTATGCGCTCCAAAAACACAGAAGGTGATGAAAGACTTTCCTTGAAGTCTGAAAACAACGAAAACTACTTGCACAACTCTGATCTAGTATACAGACAATAAATAGTACATGGATGCATGCAACCAAGTCCAAAGTATGCGCCCGAGGTCAAGATTTCGTGATATGCAATGCAAACAAGAAACTGCGTGGTCGTCAATGGACGAGGGTAGGACAAATAGGTTGGCAATACCCTCACATCATTGGCCATAACCCCGGGTTATTGCTTGCCTCCCACAGAATATGCTGCCATATGTTCCTCTACTTGACGCTGGCAAAATATAACCATTACCCGTACATCTATTGACGATACGACTTTCCCTACCTTCATCATTAGGATACCTATGGGTTGTGTAAGCTAATCTAAAGCTGAAGACAAAGGAAGAAGAAAGACCTACTAATTAATTGGTTGGTTTCATTTCTTATTTCCGACACGATGTATAATGATCACGGCAAACACCAAAAAGAACATCACTACCAGTATCATAAAGTTTGATCCCTTGTATGACGGTTGATAAAATAACCTTTCTTCGTTCTTTTGAGTCATCCATCGAAATGACCGGGATCATGACATATACAATTTGCAAAGATAATGTTGATTTAGCGGGTGGATGCTTTTAGCACTTTTAAGGTTTTGTTTGTTTACGAAAATTTACCTATAAAATCCAAAGGGCGCATGTTCTAATACTCTTTTGATAACTGATTTTTGATATTATTCTTGTATCATATAAGGTTCAAACAATAGAATTTTGAAATTTAATTGAGTTTTTTATTTGAAGATAATGGGTATAATCTAGAACGAAAGACATATTTAAATTTGGATCTAAAATTATTGATATGAACACTGACGTCACAATGAAAGAAAAGCAATATGCCAGACTTATTATGAAACGGGATTCCATTACGGTATGTACCGTTGGATACTGTTACAAATTGGTTATGTGCAGTTACTTCAGAAAGGACAGAGCTCTTTGATATTGTGTGATGAAAATTGGACTTTCACTTTGACGACATCTTTTCAGAAATCATAATACACATCCCTTTTTTTCCAGATGTAAGATCCTTGATAAAACCGACAGAGAATTCGAACACTTTTAGTGTACTCGCTTGTTTCACATTAATTTGTTAATGATTTGTAAGTAAAATTGTTTCTGATCAGTGACATTCTGGATTGCGATTGAATGGCTGTCATCATCACCAAACAATACATATTCACCTAATATATACATCAATATGTACATCGAGAAAAACACCGAATTTTACAAGTTTTCATGGAACTGATGCGACGGGTGTTGGATGTAGACAGGAGATGCGGTCTCTTCCCAGACAATTGGTCTCACTTCGGAATATTGTTCATCCCGAGGCTCGCAACTGTTCCAATGGCAATTCTAATGATTTTTCTTTACCTTCGCGACTTTGATACTGAATAAGTGATAGGTACTTCTTTGATTTTAACTCTACATCAAGCTTTACAAGATTCCAATTTCCCACGTCATGTTGTAGTTTCGTAATTAATTTGTTTAGAGATCCTTACAATTTTTACCTCGTGTAATCATTAGATATTATACCTTGAAGGTTGATCCCTCAGTATTAATTGACTGCATATTCAATACATTATATAAGCTTGCATGATCTTAATGTTGGTTTTTACTACAGAGTGTTATTCTGGTGACCCTCCTTTCCTATATTCGGAATAGAAACACAAAGTGTCACAACTTTGTTTTCAGGGGGAAGTTTGCAGAAAGTCCCTCGTGATAGCATCATCAAAACGTCATCATGGCATTTCTGTGCGTCCAAGGACACTAATATCAAAGCCTATAGTTCTACTCTTTTGTAGTCTGGTGTGTTATGTATCTTGTAGTGGTCAATGAACCTTTGATAACTAATCGATAGTACTACTATTATTGCCAATTTCCTATGCATCTGTATATCATCACAATTATCTGTACCTTCTCAATTAGCCAAGTATTATGTATACAATCCGATATCTCATAATGATCCGCCATGCCTCCGTAACATGAAAACATATATTGGTCAGCAGTCAGCTGAGCGGATCAATGACATGTTGATTTCACGTCGGGAGCAGAGTCAGACAAAATGTAATTAGTAGTAAAATCTCATTTGCCTAATGAAATAAAGGCAACACGAATAAGACAATTAAATAAAAAAAGGAAGATAGTAAAAGGCTGAATGGAAGAAAATTAATGTTTGTTAACCTTGATGGCAGAATTTCAATCTTAAGAGTACTGGAGTACTTTTGATCTAAAAATTCTCAATAGTGCATTGTTTCCCTTTTAAACAACATCAATTAAATTAAAAAAAACCGAAAGGGAATTTAGAATAAGAAAAAGGAAGCAACCCGAAGACGTATTGAAATGTCTATTATCTGTACCTTTGTAAAATCGTCTCGCAAAAGTGTGTACAGTGACGAAAAATACATAAAGATCTGTATTAGTACTATAATTTTGTTTATGACATTGCTAAGGGAATCAGCAATCTGCATGCGGATCCGTATCATAGTACGGTGTTACGGTTCTCGTATGCCCTATTTAGAATTTGATCAAATACATTTTACATAAAGTTTGCATTGCCACCCCTTAACTCGTTAATGTTGGTCATAGGAAAACTAAACACTTTCACGAAATCAAGAGAGGGTGTGTTCTTGACACTCTTATTCCTTTCCTTCTAGACCTGAGCGACTCCGTGCTCCAATACGAAATTCATAACAAAAAGAGGCACCAACTGTTCAATATATGTAGTCAACCAACCGGAGGAAAATAAGTAGAACACAATCAACAACAAGAGTGTTCAGAGTAGGTGATGATTTGTTTGCGAAGTAAACTACTCTCATAAAAATTCTGTGTCAAGACCTTCTCAGAGAAAATTGTGTCACCATCCAAGTGTTCGTGAAGAGAATGACTATGTGTTTCAGCAGAAACTAGGACAGCCGACAATCATCGTGATCAATATTACTTTTTTGTATGCAGTGAATTAAGTAAGTCCTTGAATAATTTTCAAACAATCAGACAGAGAGCTAGAGCCGGAGAATGATAATATTGTCTCACCAGTTTTGTGTCTGAGGTGCTCTTGAGGCTTTTGAACGCCTTCTTCCACATGCCCTTGATGGTTGCCGCAGACTTCCCCCTGTCCTGGTCCAGTTTCTCGATGGAACCATTCTGTTTTGGCGACATCAGCTCTATCTACAAATACAGAGATGAACGATCTTTTTTTTAGAAACTGGATTTTTGCTTTTTATTCATAAAAGAAAACACTCTACCTAGTCAGTACGAACATAATGTGTTCTCTCCCGTAGGCATTTTTTTTTCAGACGGGGCAATAAGAATTTAATTGGGAAAATTTATTAACCATGGCAAATTTTGAAGCAAAACTAATATGAAAATGTGTATAATTTTTGGTATAATTCATATTCATGGAGCTGTTTTCGTTCATAATTTGCCAAATTTGAGATTTAATCCTTAACAAGACTATGTTTAATGAAACCTTCTATATGTAGACAAATATTGTGTTCCCTTTCCCGGATTCTCGTTTTCCTGTGAAGGCTTATGCTGATACATCGAACAAAAACATGAAAATTCTTTTTGATAATTTGATATTTGATGCATGCTAATAAAAACTTTTTGGACAACACAATCATAAGCCAAACATTTTTTTCTGTAAACCATTGAAATATCTTATCTTGACTCACAGCATTTCGTTTCAGGTAGCATGACAAATATGGATAATGACCATATCCCTGTTTACAGCACAAAATCGATAACCCAGAAAATCAGAAACCGAAGGCATACAAAATCAGGATAAAACAGGAACCAAAGCAAACAAACAAAAACCTCCACCACATGAAAAGAAGCAAACTCCCGATATGAGAGTGAGACCAGGTGTTACGCTACTTTGTTCAGGTTTTGTTACTGCAGAGTTTCTTTTTTTGTGAAACATTATGCAAAATGTATGATCCCTGAAGTATTTGTTTGGATAAATACTACTTATCCGTTATAAGCTTAGCAAGCCGTTTTTGTTTTTATTGTATGAGCAATGACAATAAAAACATATAGATGATAATATCTAAGACTTGTTTTATTGTGAACGTTATAACCTATTGATCAAAGAGAGCATTATAGGAGAATAAAAAAATGTTTGATGGTTGATATTAGGAATTCCTTTTCCTCCGTTGTACTGAATGCAAAAAGAGTTCTCTACCTTGTTTTGCTTTGTGACCCTCATGCGTTTAATAATAGAAAAGGAGACAAGTTTTTACAACTTTTTTATTTACAAAGCAGAATAACTTCCATTGTTTTTTTTAAACAAAATTTCAATAAAATTGAATTGCTGTTGTTATGGAAAGTATTTTTGTTGTAGTTATGGAAATAGAAATGTAATGATTTTTTTTATACTGCATCGATTGAAAAAATAGGATGATCGATAGTATTGCATAACGCAAAAGGAGGGGATCCCCTACAAGATTCTGTTGTAGTGCCCACAGCAAAACATCGAACACTCTTATGTGAAACACAGAGTAGACACGCACAAACTGAGACACAAAAAGGAAAGGAACACCAACAATGCACAGTTTAAGTTAAACCTTCCTCCATATCTAAATATGCTCCTCAAAAGAAGAAACGCATATAACAATATTATAATGTATAATTATTATTCAATATCCACAAGGTATTGATTATGTGACCTTATTTGTTTGCATTAATGATTGTATAGAGATAGGACAAACAGTTTGGGGCTAAAGAAGATTGTTCGATCATCATTAAGTCTGTTTTGGGAAAAAACATGAAATTTTGGATTTTCGACTTTTTCATTTTTTATATATATACAATTTCCATGTCTATAAGGAATTTTTGTATGGTTGTTCGCAAAAATAGTATAAAAATAGAAATTCCTCGATGTACTACTGATGTTAATTTTGCTTGGAGGGAATCAACTTTGACAAACCAAATTTGAAAATACGGTAAAATTCAAAAGGAACAGAAATTGGATACCAGCTTCTATAACATATACTGCATGTCAGAAAATAACTATAATATGAAACAGGTCTCTGTCCCTCCCTGTCTCTTTATTCTACATAAGTTCCACACATTATTACGTAAGTTACAACACGTTTTCACGTACGACATTAAAAGATTCATCAATTCCTATGTCATTAGTGATAAGTGGTTACAGCCCCACTGTCACTTACAAAAGACATAGCTATCAGGGTCTAATTTTAAAATCTGCACCTGAAGTAAATAATCAATTAGGGACGCGACACATCGGATGAACAATGCGCCTAGTGCAGTACAAGTTTTTGGCAAACCTTGAGGAGGTGAGATAATTTGATGTCTACCGCTGTTAAAACGCAAACGCAAATGATTTTTGTTCATCAGTTGCACGTATTGTTGATACATGTACCTATCACAACACTGATAAACAATGTCCATGCCAAGGTAATTACTTTCAACAACTGAAAAATCAATCAGGGACATTTATTTCAGTTAGGTGCTTGATTACTTTATCGGTTAAAAGTAGACAAAAAATCAGATATAATTTCAAATTCAATATGCAAAAATACAAGAAAAGGCTTAAACAAACAAACGTGAAAACGTCATCTATAAACCACTATCATATGATATTGATCTCAAAAGTAATTCTTACCATTTTATTATCAAAAGACAGAGAGTGTGAACGGCGAAAGTTGGTAAATTGCTCTCTTCTTTAGCTTAGTTTCAAATCAAAATTTAATTTGATCTCAAATTTGGTTTTCTCAGAGTATAATAGTTCGGTAATTTCATGAATAACTGTTGTTCACGCTTGCTTTCTTTTAACAGTGACGCCAGCACTTGTTTCATTTCATCATATAATTCCTGGTGGATGAATTTATCTACTGAAGAAGAATCAAATATGGTCTCTCTTTCTATAAAATCATCATATGAAAATACCCGAAACGACTGATATGTTTTATATATTGGTATTCATCCCCGTCTATCTGGATTACAACAAGTATGAGAGTCGATGTATTTTGACAACAAACAAGAAAATCTCTATCAAAAGTGAACACCATTGATCAAAAATAATAAGTTTTGGACTGCATTGTGGTACTTTGCCTACATGAAAAGGTCAGAACTCCAATATAAGTCTTGTTTCTGGACAATATCATGACTAAATCGTTAACCCTGGCTAGTACCTGTCAGAAACAATGACCTTGGTATTCCAGGGTTAAACTTACATTGACCAGTGGTACATTGTACCACGCTGTTTTGAAAGAAAAACTTATATTTATAGTTAATTTGAGGATCCAGATAATGAAGGAGTGTTGATTCTGCCAGTGGAAGGGTAGGGGGGGGAACCCGGTTTTCAGAAACTGCGAAAATATACATCACTCTAGGCCAGATATACTATCAACTTAAAAAAAATCCCAGCCCTTCTTCATTCTGTGGAAGAAATACTGCCATCCAAGAAAATATCTTCTTGGGAACACGTGCATACTATAATATATCTTTGCAGTTTGTCAAGATAGTGCATACCAACATAATAATCTGTAACCATCCTTGGAGAAGGTGAGTATTACTGACGGTCAGTCTTTGTCCGGTCACTATCACTTACATACAACATGAAATGCATGTTAGAGTATACAAGAGGTATCAAAGGGGTGGACCTAGAGGGGGATTTGCGGTCAGGACCCATCTCCTGGAAATACCAAAATATCTGAATTTTATTTCAATCATAGGCTGGCTCACCTTCACCTAGGAGCCCTATTTTTTGGACGGGGCCTGCCCTTTAAGAAACATACTGGTAAAGATGACGTTTTTAGACACTTAAAAGGTCTTATTTATTAATTCTATCAAAGCATACTGAAATCTTTTTAAAAGAAATATTCTGCAATTAATATTTGAATTACGATGACATTTTAGACACCTGCAAGCTCCCATTTCACAATTATAGTAACTGAAGTCATACGGAAAATATTATGTCTTTAACTTTGCCAGAAAAGTGTTCACCGTAATACACAAAGGAAAATTCTCAATATGTAATAAAAATACATTTCTTCTTCCCACTTGTGGAAGCAATGACGTCATTTCCCAGTCAAAAATATGAGGTATTCTTCATTACTCTCTAATGAACAGAACAATAAATCTTTTCTCCAGAGTTTTTGCACTCCTGTAGGCAAAACACTAAGGTAATCAGGAATGAGCCTGTAACATACAACCAGTATTACGAGAGAGCAATAAAAAGTCTTTATATAAAAGGTCGACTCTATCTTAAGAAAGCCATATCACGCAGGGCATAGAAAATCTATAGTTGGACCTTTTTTTTTTAAATATCCAGGACTGAATAATTTCACCTTTATAACAAACGTTTACATGTATTTAGAGAGGGTTTAAGAGGGTCAGGAATCCCCCCTTGGAAGTGGTCACAAATGCTGATTTTTCTGGTGTTAAGGTACAGCTTTTCTTTATAGGTTGGATCCTCATGGTGGGCTTGACCGCCCTGAAATTATGTTATAGGATCCGCCCATGTTAAATTGAAGAAAAAGAAAAATATTTGTACCAAATAAATCTTATTAATTTGTTTTCTAAATAGAAGGTAAATTTCATAAACTTTTTCTTAAGAGTCATAAAATGACATAAATCATCGTTACGCCTTTTATAAACTTCTTCATTGTCTACATTTTATTACAAGAAAAATATCATGAAGACACAATTTATTGCTCAGGGATTTGACCTATTGTGGAACGTATTAGAATGATGTAGACTTTCAGACTAAGGACAGGGATATGTTTACATATCCTTTTCTTCTCGAGTAAAAGAGCGTGAAATCATATCGTGAAATGTGATTGTGCTTTTTCTTTATAAATCTATATGTTCTGCCTTGAGAAGTTTTTCAAAAGGAGCAAATGTTTAGAAAAGAATTTCCCGTCATCATATAATATAAAGGCACAAAGTTATTTTTAGCCTGAGACTGACCTTGACTTTATTAAATAACCTTGAGTGACCTTTGTCTTAACGGGGCTATTCTTATGAACTATTGTCTGAAATGCAATGTATGATAAAATTCTGATGTAGAGGCAAAAAGGCGTGAGCTCGGATGGACGGACAGACAGACAAAACGACAAACAGTCAGTCAGAGAGTCGGAGAGAAGGACACGACAGCGAGTATAAGTTGTCCCAACATTTAATTCGGGGACAATAACTAGATTAAGAGTACTGATCAACAGGATTGCTAGCTTATCTTGAATAGGAAAAGAAATGTTTTACGGAGAATATTTCCGGACATGATAAAAAGTATTTCGAAATAGAAGAAATGTCCGTACCGACCTAGTAACACGAATGACAGAGCCATCTATAATGTTGGCACCGACAACTGACAGACAGTATGGTTCCCTGTAGTACCCTGTGTTTCTGTATATACCATGTATTGTATGGATACTTATGTAGATCTGAGATGACAGGTGCTCGAGAAACAATAGACTGGTTATATATAAACCTACCAAAATATCGGCATACGTCTAAAAGTAAAACCATTATCTCATACAGTTTTATCTCGGCATCACATATGACTGTTACCCTCATGATCTCATTTGGGGAGTTCTAATTATAACTCATTTAGTGGATTACATTTCAAACTAAAATATGGCTCACTTGCATTTTTTTTTTTTGCATTTCTTACGTCACATTCTCAGAAATTTCATGTCAGTTTCTTTAGTTTAAATTAAACATAAAGTATATTCTTGGAGGCAATATAACAAGGATTGGACAAGAAGAAAATTCATTTCGATAATCAACTTCTCATATGTTAAACGTCCTCAAATTTAATAGCATCATTTAAGAACAGATAAACTTTGCAGCATGGACCAGGCATGCACATTTCGGGTACTAAACCTTCATCAGTGATCCTCAATCTCAACAATGTACAGTTGCACCGTTAACCCGTAAAAGGACGAAAGAGGACAAAGGTTCACCATTTTAATGATGCTACAAGTCAATGCTGGTGGACCAGAAGTCGCCGAGGGCAAATGTAGCCAAGTTCGATCATTTCTTCAACGCATTCGAAAGTTTCTCATTTCAGAATTTCTTGAAATTTCTAAAAAGTGGGTCCTGTAGCATCATATCCCACCCAACCTGCTACGTCTTTCGGTCCATTTTTGGATATAATAACTTTCACACTCTTTAGTCATATTACATTGCTTAGATTGAGGATCACTGACGAGGGTTAAGTACCCGAAACGTGCATGTTTTGTCTATGCTGCCAATTTATCTGTACTTGAATTATGCTATTAAATTTGAAGACGTTTAATATTTGTACCACGTGGTGAGTGCCGCTGCTGGTGGACCAGGAGTCCTCGAGGGCACGTGTAGCCATTTTCGATCAACTTCGGTTAATCGTTTCTTCGACGCATTCGATAATTTCTGTTGTCTAAATATCTCAAAAATTCTAAAACGTGGGTCCTGTAGCATCCTATCCCATCCATCCTGCTACGTCTTTCGGTACATTTTTGGACATAATAACTTTCACACTCTTTGCATTGTTTAGATTGAGGATCACTGACGAGGGTTAAGTAACCCAAACAAGCATGTCTGAACCATGCTGCCAATCTATCTGTTTTTAATTGATGCTACTGAATTTGAAGACTAACAATTGTACTGATCGTAGTTGTCAACAGGAATTTTCAAGTGGTTTGCGCACCTGCTTTCCGGGCAATCGGATCCGGTTCGATCCAAATCACTGTCATGATTTCCGTATTTATTTAGATATTATATTGACTCTGATATTGCAAAATGTTATTAATGACAATATGAAGTTCTCTTATTACGTCAAAGTGGAAATGAGACGATGCAACTAACAGAACATTATTTAGCGATAATCGAACAAAATATTCTATCAATATCATCTATGAATTTTCATTTCTGAAAGATGTTTTCAAACCTACTGTAAATGAAGCAAATTCATAAAACAAATTTCTAGGACAAGATATTCGAAAAAACCCCAAACTCTTGCATCATTATATTACATCAGTTAAAGAAGATCCTGACGATAATCTCAACAGCACTCACAATAGAGTACAAAATTAAACATCGACTGACCCCTAGCAAGCTAGAGGTGGGACCAGGTGCCCGGGAGGAGTAAGCATTCCCTGTTGGCTAGCCGCACCCGCCGTCGATGTTTATTTAAGCACGAAAATGAAAACAATACATAAACTTCATTTATATATTTGGAATCATTTTCCTTAGCTCAGCGTCGTTCTCCAAATTGAATTTTAAGTTTAGCGTGTTCTGCTGACGGTGGAGAAATATATGGCTGTACACAAGAGAGCAATATCGCGTCAAGTGATGTCTGGAAATGTTTGCAAACTTTATGTTAAAACGATAAAGCCTCAGTGAAAAATTAGTGATAATACAGACACTGTTTCCACAAACTGATCGAAGATCAATAAATAATTCATACAAGCGATAGATTGAATAGCAATTTGAAAGTACAAGACGAGAATGCCTCTGAAATATGAGAAGTAAACTATACATGAATTCAATCAATATATACATAATTACACGCCTTCCTAGAGGACACAGTATCCAGTATATGGCACCTTCTCTATCCAAGAACAAGCTAATGACATATTTGCGATGTTTACCTACTTTTTACTTTGTCTATATAGGAGTGCTAACGAGACAAAGGGATTTCAGAAATTCAGTTAAAAAAATGCAGCAACAAAAGATTCATGATGGCTAGTGGCAACGTTGATATACCAATGTAGTTTCTCTCATTCTTTTCTACGAAATGCACATAAGTCACTTGTTAATGAAAGATAATTTTGGTTCAAATAGGTTTGCAATCAAAATATAGCCGTGAGACTTGAAACAGCGTTCCTGAAAATTGGTTACTGCTTTACTGTTTACTTTAGATTGCTGATACTTTCTACAGAAATACTGTTTTCATAAGAGAAAAATTAATGTTGCAGTCAATCATGAGAATATGATATTGTGCATTCGGAGAAAAACTCTCTTCACCACAGAAACTAGCATGTTTCGAATATTTCAGTATACGTTGCAAAAACTAGATTTTGTTTAAAAGATCGATTGCATCAAGGGCATATCATAGTACTGATAATCATGATACTTTGTATAATTGTGTTGTATTCAAAAAAGGAGCGTGGTTTGAAGTAGGAAAGCATCACGTACTGAATCTCCCTCTTGTAGATAGGAGCTGTATGCATCTCAAATTCTGTTGTTTACAAGATCACAAATTATTCTTTGTTGGGTATCTTGACAATCACCCAAACACACTGAGATAATGTGTAAACATGAATAATCGGTCGTCTTTTATGTGAAGCACATAGTCAGATTTTATAAAGATTAGCTCGGATTATCTCTGTTTTATACCGGATACCTTTCATCGTGCACTTCATAACATTATATCACATTTTATTCTTTGTTGATCTCCGGAAAGAAAAGAAGAAAAACAGAAGATTGAATAATTTCAATGTTAATCATAAGTTAAATGTCAAATTCTTTTAACCTTAACCCTTCGCTGACAAGATGATTCTTATTTGTGCTGAAGCATGGTCCGTCAGAAATAATTCTGAAATATCTTTTCTTTTATTATGATATCATAGTATACATCTGAATTAGGAGAAATAAAAAAATCGGTCGGTCGGTCGGTCGGTCGGTCGGTCGGTCGAGAGAATTGACAACTGCATAAGTATAAGAATAAAGAAGCTTTTATTTCAAAAGTTTGCACTTTGAAACTTGTGCATGCGGCATTAATGATTCACGTGTGGTAAGATATCAAAAGATAATTCGGCGCATTTCTAATCGTTTGAAGTGAAGATGTCAAAGTGAAATTCAAAATCCACCCACTTTATCTTCTGAGTATTGCATCTGGTGTAAGCTTAGAAACAAGGGCCTCAAGAATCGAACATTTTAAGTCTTTTACATGGATATCTGGTCTGCTTTAAAGAACGATACTTTTAACTTCAATTGTATGGTGTTATGTAATGAGAAATTGTTGGCTAAATTTCTTGGCAAATGCTACATGTGTTACTTAAAACGAAATGTATATAATGGTACATAAACATTTGATGAAGTGTAAAAGATGTAAAAAAAAGCTGAAGAAGGAAAACCCGGAAAAATGGAAAATTCCCAAACACAAAGGCAAAAACAAGAAATGAAAGCAAGCAAACAAAAACATCCCAGATACAATGGATACTTAATTTATATATTATTCACTAAGTAAAGTGTCATCGCTTCGACGATGATGTAGAAATGAATTATAAATGAAGAACAAAGAATTGTAGAAGTCTCTGTTAATATCACGGGGTCTTAACTTCTTAAGGCATCGTGCATTTCACTCGCATTGAATAATTCAGATGTGAAAATTGGGTCGGATTCAATTTGCATTTTCATCACTGAACTAATTTGAATCAACATGCATTGGCATAAGGTTGATTTTGAATGCAAATGTGACATTTCAAAAGTCAGTTTGGTTCGGGTTCTTAGTTCACTTAATTTGGTTGGAATCCTTATCCTTGATTAAGTCATTTACACTTTCCATTTGTCCAATCCAAAACAGCTTTAAACACAAAACTTTCTAAAATACTACTCCGATTGACCTAAAATTGGCTCTTACCCATGCATGAAGTAGATTAACATTATAATTTTGACTTTGTAAAATTCGAATTAGTAGCAAATGATGTGAATGTGTCTCTGTTCTACAACGAAATAGGTCTAGGAAAATCAGAATCCATAAGTTACGGCAAAGGAAATTGAATTTCAACTGGAGAATCGTTCTTTATCATCTCGATAATCGGGAAGAAATGAATACTGAAGAAAAAAAACACAAAGAAAGACAGAAGCACAAAAATGACGAAAGCAAAGGAGTGAAAAAGAAAGGATACGGTTTTACCTGAGCTCGAAGACTCGCCAATTGCATATTAGCCTGTCGTATTTCATTACGTTTTCTACACATGTCTTCTTGTGTCTCATAAACTTTTGAATAAAGATGATTGGCTAAATTTCTGAAACAAGAGAAGAAAAAGGTATCTGAAATTAATAATATAAAAAAAATTATCCTACCTGGCTATCATCTAATGACTTGAGGTCACCAACACTATGGACACCTTCACCCATTCCATGTTTACTTGTGCTTGGCATCTTCATACTTTGGCTTCTTTTGACATTACTTCCACTGCTCCGGGATTTTAAATTCCGTTTTGATTTACTTTTTTCACTATCGGATCGTTCGATTCTGCCTTCCGTTTTACTTCGGCAGTATTCCTTTGGTCTAGTGGTCATTTCGGTCACAATACCACTGTCCTTTGACTCCTGTTTGTGTATCTGACGACGAACCTTCAGTTCATTGTCACTACTTTCGGATCCAGTGGTGGATGTTTGTCGATTGAGTTGTGACTTATTCCGTTCCCCCTTCACACTTTCTCCCCTTACTTTTGATCTTGCCGAGGGCGAAGTCCTCAAATTGTCCCCAAGAGTACCGGTAGAAAACGACTCGTGTATTGGCATCGTTAAATGATGTAGGTTGTTTCACGCTATCAATGATACTTCCTCACTAGAATTATATACCATCGGATTCTTCATATGAAATGCAGCGTAAGATTTTATTTTAAAACTTTCCCGATCTTCGATTTTATATATTTAGAAAAAAATCTCATTCAAGAAATTTTTAAAGTCTCTCAATTTGTTACAAATTCGAACCGAAATAGACGATTATGAACTATAAAAGATTCAGTAAAAGAAATGAAAAGACAGTTGAGTTTCAACTTTCCTTCTGGCAGCGAGTTAATAATACTATGACTGCCAAGACGGCATATGCAAACAATTACACGGAACACAATAAGTTTATTTTTGTGCCAAATTTTTTGGTTCCTGTTTGTTTTCCGATCCCGCCTTAAAAAAGAGAATCCGCGTATACACTGCGCGACAAGTTTTACATATGGCACAAAAAAGTTCCGCCGATATTTTTGTATCTGAGCTCTGTTATTAATCCCTTGGTTGTTATACCGGCCCAGGAAATTCCAAAATTATCATCCTATAGTAATGTAAGGATGAAGCGAAGCGTCCACAATACCGTTGTTCTTATGCCCCATTACTTTACGCTGTTGCTGATATGAACTGAACGTTAACTAATTGCTTGACTATCCATAGACTTGTAAGCTACGGTAATTGTCAATTATTGTTGAAAAAGGCCGTCAGTAAAATAAATTGTAAGCATTCACAGAGCATGAATGGGTAACTCTTAATAGCACAGGGGAATCACGTAAAATGACAGCAGTATCACTTGTGCTCGCTAGCAAAAATTGCCCACTAACTCACAGAGCACGAATGGATACCACTGGTAACACAGAGAAATCATGTAAAATGACATCGGTCACTCTTGCTCTATGGCGAAAAAACCCCACTAAAATAAGCCGATCTACGTATCAACCGACATGCATCCTCACAGTAAAAAGTGCTGTTTACAGCTTAATCCTCTTTGGCGTTTAGCAACAATATTACGTCTAAACTAATCTAACGCTCCTCTAATCAACCTTAATAAGTACGTTTTACCGCTACGTTATGATTAAATAATTCTCTTCACCATTTTCAAGCTGTTTGCGTGGGAATGTAAATGTAATAGTGTGTTATGGGAAAATGTTGCCTTCATCATCACATCACTCTTATTGCGAAATCTAAACACAACGTAATAAAGCTTGATTTTGTTCAGTACATACCCTTAATAAAGTTATAACTTTCGGAGTTCATAAACATTTGCTATGGCTAATGAAGAAACTGAATCGCTGGTTATGTCTCGGATTCTAAATCGAGCAAATTCCAGTCTCGTGTGCGATACTGAATAATCGTATCGACAGTCTATGAACATGGAATAATTTGATTATTAAATGAAGCTGATACATGCTTCACCCTCTAGTTTATCGGGTCATCTTGCAGTCATTAGTTGCGCTCGGTGGGTGCCGTTTGTACAGTATATGTTAACCCCCGCTAAGCACTCTGAGCTTACTTTGCAAGATCTAGAAAGTTGATAGCATTTTCCAAGTTTCTGCACAATAAAAGTTGCTCTTGCACTCTTTCGAGCTGGTTTTTTTTAATATTCAAACTGTCCTTCACGTGAACTTAAATCGTAAGTATGCTTTATCGATCGATATCTGAAAAGGATATAAGGATCTTTGACCCTCGTTAATTCGCTTTCAGAATCTGTATTATTTATCATCCACTTGCGAATTATATCCTACGTTACATATGGGCAGTAAATGACTACAAAGTTAGGCCTACACGAGCCAGTACTCCAATTGAGTGGACCATAAACATGGACATTTGTATTAATTAATTATTAGGAGAAAGACTCATAACCTAGTTTACATAATTAAAGTTATGCATACATTATAGAAAATAAGCCGTGCTGCCTTTCCTCTTGTTCTCTCTAGATCCACATAGGATATTCATTGAAATACACATACATGGTATTATAGGCTGCAATGAAAGTCTTATTGAAATGTCAGGTTTTATCCCTATAATGACATCACTAGCACGACTAGCGACTTCAGTAGTCAGAAAAGAAATAATTTGATTATGGACATACTGATTCCTCGTCTAAATACAAAGGGATGCTTGTGATATTATCAGCAGCGTTTGTATAGAAAGAACATTAATGGTTAAAGCTGCAAGAAAACATAGGCAGTATCATATCCCGAGAGGATACTTCTCCCTTGATCATGTCGATAAATGCGTACTGTATTTTTTCGTGATGCATCTTTTCTTGCTGACTGTATGCATTGCATTATAAATTGTAAACAATAAATTTATACCTACAGCGGTGCAGGAACAGCTGTTTTCACGCGCGAACTGTAGTTTAATACTCTATGAATAATTAATATTGTTCTAAAAAATTGTAAAATCACCCAGAAAGAAAAAAAATATTTCTTACGTATTTTTGATTGCCTTGCGAATAGTTTTGATACTTTTGCAACTATTGGATCCGAGTTAATGAATGATTGAACCTGAAACCCCTTTGAGTCAAAGCCTGCAGATTGTGACACTCCGTCAAAAATGAGGCGGATGTGAAGATTGAGAAAGCGCACCTTTTGGAAATCTATGCAGTGGAAAGTTAATAAGGAAAATACAATAAAACAATAGAGATTGCTGAAACAAAATTATATTTTTATTACGAAGCTGTGTTCGACCTTTCTTAACACTGAGTGAACTGAATTCGTTTACTTTTGTAAGGAAGATGCGGCCTGCACCTCTCACCTAGAAGTATACTTGATCAGTTCTACCTGTAGCTACCTCATTATGCTGAGAGATAACACAATGTACTTGAGGTTCCGCAAAGTTCATCTAGGATCTGACCTGAACAGATGTACCAAGATATACTCTTGTTTTATTCATTCCTAATTGCCTCTGTTTGTTGTGCCATATTTCAAAACAAAATAGTGATATCAAGAGCCTAATTACACGATATCCTACTGCTAAGAGAGTAGGCCCCATAGCAGAGAAGAGCGCGGTGAAACAATCAAGACGGTAGATGAAGAGGCGGGAATGCCTTCTACCTCGATCTGTCATCGTTGATAACGTCGCACGCGCAAGGAAAGGGAAAACAATACAAGCAATCATTGTAATGTGAAGTGCTACGTCTGATTGTGTAATCATGTGTAAATAAAGAAATACATTATTTCTGGAATGGCATGAAAGAATATAACCATATGCTAAATTTGTTTCAGCAAATGAAAATATCACCAAAGTAATCAAAACTTTAGCAACATGCGTAAATGAAGGAATTTGTACTTTATGGTTTAATACTCGATGATGAATACTCTAATTTAAGATACATGTATACGAGAAATTCATACAGATGCTGTAAACGCTTTGAGTAAAATTTATTTGGACTTATATTGCGTGCTTCAATTTTTAATATTCTTCGTGTGAAATTGACTTTGCTTACAAAATATGAAAATAATTTTACATGTGATCAAAATTAAAATCGATAATCTGAAAGAAGTATTCGACAATTTCGAAATTGAAACTTTTAGTTATAGTAACAGACTAGTCTTCAACATAGCAATTTGGAGAGTTTTACCCTTATCAACTGTGCAGAAGGAACTCTGTAACGAGCTCTTCATTTTATCAGACAGAACTTTGATTCAACTTTCTAATAATGTCGAAGGGTTCAAACTCTATACCTTCTTGAAGAAAATTCCAAACAAATTTCCAGGCACCAGACACGTGTTTCGAAAATTGAATTTTCATCAGTGATGCTTCCAGCGGAGCCACCAAAATTTCAGTGGCGCCTTCTTTATTTTTTTGAATTTAGATTTGTACATTTACATTACAGAGAGTGCGCGGCTAAAACACATGAGCACGCCCCAGTCCCTAGAACAAGGATTGATTTGAAAAGTTGACCATATACCTCCGTTTCAAAATTAAGTCAATATTTCCAGCTATTTTGTTTTGCATGTACATGTATAGCCAAACGTTTAACAAGAAAACAATAATCTGTTTAATTGCTTCGTGTCATTAGATATGTTCGCTCCTAGATATGGTGATTTCACACATATACATGTTTGAATATTTCGCTAAGATAGATGCAATGTAGAATTGTTGAAATAAGTACCTATCAGTTATTCAGTCTCAAAGTCGAGAAAGTTAATCAGTCTCAATGTCGAGTCGAACAGCTTTTAAACCATTCTCGTGTGCAATCCGGGTGTCCATAAAATTGGAGGGTTCTGTGCAAGTAATCAGGATGAATCATCATGGACACTTTCAATGGTAAATAAATGTTGCTATCTGATATGTCCGTTATGTCAGCATTTTTTAAAAATGTTTTCTGCTTGTGGACTGTTAGTCCTCGAGGATAACGTTCGTCTTGTTTCACTGTACTTCTGCATTAACTTGAAATGTACTTGCAATTAACTTTTCTGATACTAAATTTAATCTATTATTCTGAAACTATAAGGAGTACCAATCCCATGATTAAGCTCCGTTCTTAGCTAGATCTTTGGTATACATTTTAGGTCATGATAAGAATTTTGGCTTTTGATTTATTTGGATTTACTCTTTCGGCCTTAAGCATAACTGATGATACATTGTATCATTCGCACTTTAGTAAGCTTTAATATGTTACAAATTTAAATTCTAAAAATAAAACCTAGTGAAATGAATTTGAACGGCTGATGAAAAGCACTTTGGCTGGAAGCATCACTGATGAGAATTTAATATCCGAAACATGTGTCTGGTGCATAAAAATTGGTTTGAAGTTTTCTTCAAGAAGGTATAGAGTTGGAACACTTCAGTATTATTTCAACCATTGGGTTGGTATCAGCCCGAAGATATCACTATGCTTCAGCACCGACTTGAGGTAAATTTGTTTTTCTTATACTGAATATGTCCGAGCATCAGCTCTGTCCTTACAGCTGGCTCTTTGACATACATTTTAGGTCATGATTAGAATTTTGATCTTCGTATCATCATAATTTGGATTTCCTCTATTTCGGCCTCGAGCATCACTGATGATACATTGATTGATGAATTGCGTATATGGTGCACTAAATTATTAGGGTAGAACATATATTTTTTTCAATAGGAACATTTCAACCAATGGATTGGTATCTCTGTTGGTGGACTGTTTAGCCCGGAGGAAATCTTTCTTTCGCTTAGTTTCACTTTCCTTCTGAAATGAAGTACTTCTTCGATATTTATATATTTGTATTTTTTCATACTATATTTAATGAATTATTCTGAAACTAAGGGTTGCCTCCCTCATGGCATAGCTCAGTCCTTAGCTGGCTCTTTGACATACAGTTTAGGTCATGATTAGAATTTCGTTCTTCATATGTTCGCTATTTGGATTTTCTCTTTCGACCTCCAACATTACTGATGATACATTGATTGATGAAATACGCATATGGTGCACTATATTATTACGATAGAACATGAACTTCAATATGATACACATCCAATTGTGCCTCATATGATATTCATGGGAAATTTACATGAATTTTACAAAAAAAGTTCACATGAAATTTATGTGAGACGAGCACGAACATGAAATTTATATGATTTTTTTTTACATGAAATTCATGTGAAGTTTCCGACATAAATTCTATGTGAATTCAATTCCGCATGAAACTCTTAAAAAAGTTCATGTGGAGTAAATTTATGTGAAATTCATGTGAAGATTTCTTAACGTAAATGGTATGTGTAATGGATATGAATTTCACATGAATTTCATGTAAGGCACAATTGGCTGTGTAATATACATTTCTCTTAATTCTTGTTTTCTTTTTGCCTTATCTGAAATCGTTTGACCGATCGATGATCCGTTATTTTCTCAGATATATTAAACCTTACGAATCCCATGTTTCATACACCTGGAATTATCCATAAAATGCCAGGTAAAGCAGATCAAGCTTAATTTTTTATGCTTTCACCTGAACTTAACCGAGGTCATCATGGGGTGAAAACCTCTGCCTCCTTCGATATGATCAACGGGATACTGCAAACAGTGATGAAATTCTATGCATTTGATACAAGTATAAATCATTAATTTCTGAGTCCCCTGACTAAAGATGAGTGAATTATTTGATTCTTTGCAAACCAAGTGAGGGAAACCTCATCGATTCTGACAACTGGGCGTCGATTTTTTTGAGTTTGGCAAGAATTTATGGGTTCGCAAAGTTTTTTGCGTGCTGAACTGTAGTTTTGGTCGTGGTAGAAGTATCAATCTAGTCCATACTAAATCGTTATGTTGTCCAAGCCTGATATTTGCTTCCTCATGTTTTATAGCTTTTGATATCTCCGAATAACGAGAAAATGACGAAATCATACGGACATTATATGATCTTTTATCTATAATCAAGTTTTGTCAATGACAGAATGCGTAGTTGCGTCAATAAGATATTATTTCAGTACATGGGAATACGGAAGCATAGAAGGGACATAGTGAGAAAAAAAATTATCTCGTGCGCACGACTTACTAACTCGTGCGCACGACTTTGTAAGTCGTGCGCACGACTTTGTAACTCGTGCTCACGACTTAGTAACTCGTGCGCACGACTTACTAACTCGTGCTCACGACTTAGTAACTCGTGCGCACGACTTTGTAACTCGTGCGCACGACTTAGTAACTCGTGATCACGACTTTTGTAACTCGTGCGCACGACTTTGTAACATGTGCTCACGACTTTGTAACTCGTGCGCACGACTTAGTAACTCGTGCTCACGACTTTTTGTCGTCATTCTATTGGTCAATTATCTCGTGCCCACGACTTTGTAACTCGTGCTCACGAGATAATCAACCAATAGAAAACTTGGACCAAATAAAATGGCAACAATTGATAATGATCATGCATGTATATTGAAATAATCTCGTCTATCAAAAGTACAGTAAACATCTTATGCTGTATTACAAAATTACCTGCATTGTGCTCCACACAAAACGTATTTTTCAGGGGTACCCCGATTAACTCTTGGAAGTACACGGACCCCCCCCCCCCCCCCTCCCCCCCCCACCTTATGTTGAAAGTAACATAAATGGGTTCATAGCTTGAATATAATGATGCAGTGCTCTACTCCCCATCCCCTCCCTCATGTTTTTTTTTAAAAACGTTGCGTCGATCAAGAGGTAAGGGGGATGTTATCATTCAATACGGATATTTATATGATAGTTCCTATTATTCTATTTACTTTTTTCAACAATTTGTTTAAAGTCACATAATGTGTCTCTTGATTTGTCTCCCTGTCAGTGTTTACTATTAATTTAAAGTGTTTGAGACATCAACATGACTGTGTGAAATGGGTCCTCAGATAAGTATAATTCGAATAATTCTAGACCAGAACCAGGTACATGACTTTAAAAAAAAATTGAAAACGTTGTTTACTTTGAATCTTTACGGCATTTTTGTATGTGATTCAAATGAAATGTCTGATCATTTTAAAGTATAGTGTCAATGTGTTTGAGTTGGTGCCATTTGAGAGAATTTTTCTCCTATTTTTGATAAGAAAGTACTTGAAAAAGTGAAGTGTGACAGACAGACGGACAGACAGACAGACTGCAGACCGTGATCCCTATATATATATATATATATATATATATATATATATATATATATATATATATATATATATATATATATATATATATATATGTTTGGGGGGGGGTTGGTTTGTTTTGTTTTTGTGGAATTTTCCGGTATTGAATTTAGTGTTTATTCTCCAATATATACATGTACTTCAAATAAAACATATCACGTACGATGTATACGTGCATTTTTGTTCTTTCAACCTTACGTCGAATTCAGCTTTCATGGGTCAGTGTTCATGAATAAGGCCACAATTAAAAAATTGTTTGTTTCCCCTCCCCCCGGGTCTGTTTTTTCCAAGTGACCCGGCAGGCGGGTACTTTTTTTTTTTTGCTGCCAGAACTACAAGTATCAAATATGTTTAAAGTCGTTTGAATCCAAATTGCACATTACTGGACTCCTTACAGCTGCGCAGTCACACTCTGTGATATGATAAAGACTAAGAGCTGGCAGCCGGCGATTTCTCGCCTCCTACTTCGGGAAAATCGCCGCCTGCTTTCCGTAAAAAAAAATATCCTATGTGTCTCAATTTCTATCGCTGGTTAAGTATGAAATGTCAATTCATTTTATTGAATATGTTCAAAAAAAGATTACGTTGTCCTGTAAAGTCTATTGTATATAAACAAAATTGTCCCAAGATACACGATATATATTTCCGCAACAGGTGCATCGAGTGTTTCAGCGCGGCATAACGGGTCATTTAACGGCAACGTCAAGATGATTACATCTCGATTTTTTTTACGACTTGTAAAATATTGAATTTGTATAGATATTGACCACGCGCAATCTGACTCGGCGGCGTTTTTCCTGACCCGGTCTGGGCGAGGGGAAACAAACAATTTTTTAATTATGGCCTAAACGTACTTCGTACCATATTATATACAGAAACTTGAATGAAAGCAGATAGTTGAACAGAATATAATTTGATGGGTTTAACATATATACGAGGTGCACATACACTCCCAAACAATTCACGGAACCTGAGCCCCCCCCCCCCCCTCCCCCCTCCCCTCCCTCCAATTCATTTTCTTCATATTTCTTTTAAATCGTATGTGGTTTTGTGCTTATAACCGTATTGGAAGAAAATTGTGCATTTAGGATGAAAAGAATACATGTCGAAATGATGGATCCAGCCCCCTCCCCGGCAGTTTTTTTTTTTTTTTTGGTATTCCTTTTGATAAAAACGAATATTTTTAAGACTAAATTTTATCTTCATTTAACATAAAACTTATTCACAAGTGAGAAACTAGCAAAGTCGGAGTCTAGCATACAGTTTTAAGCTTCATTCCGAACTTATACCTTACAAACAGAGAAAAACGCGGAATTGTAAAAATAGGAGGGTGGGGTGCGTTTTTGCCTTATTGCGAATCGTTATATCCATATTTGCATACTACCGGTATTTTCATCTGATAAAGCTTGGAAATGGTCAATGGCACAGAACAAGGAAAGGAATTACAATACAAGCCCGGAAATTTCTTTTTCTGGTTGATTTTACGCAATTTTTACAGATTGTTTCAGCCCTCTCTGGCCTCTCGGGGAAAAAACATATAAATTCTAAACATACAGTATGAAATTTTTATATTTAAAAGATCCTTAGATCAAAGTTGAAGGAAGGCAACACAGTGTATTTAATCTAAATAACTTTATTTAGAGGAGAACAGGACAGTTTTGAAAATGGAGAACATGAAAATGTAATGAATTTTGCCACATATTGCGTGCTTAGAACATGTAGAAATAGAGCCAATCGCGCTTCATTTTCAAATGTGCTGAAACTTGGTACGTAGCAAATAAACATATTGATAAATATGACGGAACTATGAATTTGTTGAAATTAAAAGAGGGACACGAGGGGTAATATAAGTTCACCATACTGCTCGGCTTGACTGTCCCCTCCCGATAAGAAATGCATGATACATACATGACTATCATGACATCGGGATGGGGCCAACCTTTGATTTAAAAAGATATGCATAAAAAATGGAGAAATTGTCCATACTGAGAAGGGTCCGTCAAGCCCAGCATTTGACTTGGGGTACGGTATTACTAGTGTTTGTTCTTTGTTAAAGTTATCTCTGTTTACGAAATCGAGGGGGGGGGGGGGCCGAGGGTGTCCGTGTGCTTCCAAGAATTAATCAGGGGTACTGTTGTAAAATACGTTTCGTAATGAGCACAACGCCGATAACTTATGAATGAATACAGCATAAGAAGTTTACTGTACTTTTGATAGACGAGAGTATTTCAACATACATGCATGATCATTATCAATTATCGCCATTTTATTTGATCATAGTTTTCTATTGGTTGATTATCTCGTGAGCACGAGTTGCAAAGTCGTGGGCACGAGATAATTGACCAATAGAATTACAACAAAATGTCGTGCGCACGAGTTACTAAGTCGTGCGCACGAGTTAGTAAGTCGTGCTCACGAGTTAGTAAGTCGTGCGCACGAGTTACTAAGTCGTGCGCACGAGATAGTAAGTCGTGCGCACGAGATAGTAAGTCGTGCTCACGAGTTAGTAAGTCGTGCGCACGAGTTACAAAAGTCGTGAGCACGAGTTACAAAGTCGTGAGCACGAGTTACAAAGTCGTGCGCACGAGTTACAAAGTCGTGCGCACGAGTTACTAAGTCTCGCGCACGAGTTACTAAGTCGTGTGCACGAGATAATTTTTTTCTCGCAATGTCCCTTCTATGCCTCCGTATGGGAACGGAATCGGATACAAAATAATATTGCTACTTGATAATCGTGAGACGCAAAATCAACCGTAGAAGGTTTTGCGAATACGTTACGTACAAAGAAACATTAGTGCTCTTAGACAGATTTATACATGTAGCGCTCACTTTTTGTTCAAATAGTTCATTGTTCCAAAGAGTAAATTAAGATCTTTCTTCGACATCCCTCGGAAACCAATAAACCTAATTTTATGTCTTTGATATTGGATAAGCATGTAAAGATGTCCGTAATCAAGTCGGAAATTATATACCAAAAGGTTATCAAACATGGTCATAAACATAGCTACATCATTTATTTATGCCCCTGAATACAAAAAGAGCCAGATGAATGTTTGCCTGTCTTGCCGCCTGTCTGTCCGTCTGTCTGTTTGTCTACGGATAAGCGTTACCATTAACAAAAACGTATAACTGATAGGGATTTCCTATCTGACATGTGTATTCATTGTGACAAGATCTTTCTTACAATTCGAAGTCTTTGATGTAGGACTTCATCATGTATAAACACTTATTTTTACCTATGTTCACACGATAAACTGTTGTTTGACATTTTTGCTTGCTTTTCGGTGAACTGGTAAATGAATCTCGGCATGAACGATGGTCTTATTCTTTTTCTCCCAATTTTAAATATGACTATGATAGAACAGAATCCCTTGTAATATGAAGATATACAGCTGAGTTATCCCGAGTTATGCGATATTATTTCAAAATTCCCAACGTCAGGGTGACTTTTTAGTTTGACTCTTTTTGGCATAACGTTTGATTAGATAAGGATAAACTATCATATTCGTATTTCTTATGACAAAACTTTCTCAATTAATCCAAAGCTTTTTTTACTTTGACAATGAATATTGATAAAAATTTTAAAAATGCTTTATCAAACCTTTTTTACACCTTCCAACAAGGAGGATTTTAGTGAAATAAACTATTACTAATGATAGGAATGATAAAACCAGCAGCATATGATCGCATCATGTTCAATATCAAAATGGGCGTCACATATGAAGAAGTAAAAATGTAATCAAAATGAAAATAAAAAACTCCAACAATATAGAGATACTGATATTATATCATTAGGCTTTCCGAAACAGATTATCTTTTAAACTCTAAAATTTCATACTTTATATTTAAAAATTGGAGCAATCAATTCATTTATAAGATAAATATTTGATAACGATTTGCAGGTGCTTGCAAAAGCGATTGTAACCTACATTTTCCCTATTTCTTCTGCCTCTATAATTATTCTAGATTTATAAAAGACCGGAAGGCGCAGAAATGGGAGAAGGGAGGGGGATTACAACAATTTTTGCAGACACCTGTGATAACGATGTTCAACTCTCTTAAAATTATGATCATCTCCAGGAGCACCTGGAGCCTGTTTTACAAAAATACTGACAATTTTTTTCTGGAATCTTCGTAGGTTTTGACAGCTTAGTACTTCTTATAAACTAAAAATCGCGACGTTTTGTTTCTGTATTTGTAATTAGTATGCTATTAGATAGGGCAACAAAAGATTTTAAGGTTCTATTTGATGATGAAAGTTACGAAAATTCCTAAATATTTTTCTTGAGTAATTTTGTAAAACAGGCTTCAGATCTCATTTCTACTGGGATTCAATTTTGTTTGCTTTTGCATTTTTTTTCATGGTTTGTATAAAAATTGATAGTTCTATTTTGATATTTGGATTTCGGTACGATGACCTTATGTTGTATAACACATATTATCATTTTATTACAATGCATTATAATACGCAAACCCTCGTGTACAATATTGTTTCTACAAAATTTATTTACATTAAAATATAAATATGCGTTTCAAAACTTCGGGTATTTCATATTTTCTTCGTAAAAGATGACACAATTAACAAACGTATTCGTTCAAGAGTATACATAGTTGATTAATCGAGAAAAAAAACTTCATTCTCTCACCTTTGACATATATTCATGAGCGAATGAATAACATCTTGATTTTGTTTGATGTATGACGTCATTTCCGCGGCATCCCTTTGAAGTCGATGTCGTCTCTCTTGTAGAGAAGGTTCAGTATGTTTGTCGATGATTAAGCAGTTGATCATAGATTCCTGAAACATTTAACGTAAAGGTAAACTAATTTTCATCGTCATTAATCGATTAAAATAATTGGTTAATGAAATATCCAGGCAATGAGGTGAAAATTGAGTTTTTCGGTAAATGCAAATGTGCAATTAAGACCGTTACACAACATATACATGTTGGCATCTTCAGAGTAAATATGAAGATTTAATAAAAGTTCCAACGAATGCCATATTATTCGGAGGACGTCAATGAAAGAGAGGAAGATAACTAAAAGCCCACGTTATTACAGTGATCACCGTGGAACACTCAAACATGAGAGCAACACCCTCCGAAACCTGAACCAAAACACACATATACATACACACACAATAAATACCCAAAATAGAAGGAGTCTGAAGGTCATCAAGGAGACACAGTTGATGTATAAATCATTTAATTTCCATTGTTATTATTAAGAAACGACGATTCTGATTGGCCGAGAAATTTTGTTGATACCTGTATCAACACAAAACGGAAGTACGCGCTTGGCAACGTCATAAGCAACGTCGTTAGCAACGCGATTTCAAAGCTGCAAATAAACGTTAAAAGGCGTCGAAATGAAATGATAAGTAATCAATGTCATATTTTTTTGGTTGATCGAGGTATCAACACCAAAAATTGAGGGAAAACTTAAGCATCTTGCGCTACGCGCACGATGCAGTTTTCCCTCAATTTTTGGTGTTGATACCTCGATCAACCAAAAAAATATCACAATGATTCCTTAAATAAAAGAAATTCTTTCACTGTAAGGTAAAACAATAAATTTCAGTGGTCTTAAGTTGCAAAATTCTCTGTTAATGTAAAGAATATCCAAATCATTTGGCGTACTAGTTAATCAGTGTATGAAAGTCAAACACAAATGCCGAAACCAGATTTAAAAAAAAGCCACAATTGAAAGGCGTACGAATTTTGAAAAAAACAACAATATAGAATAGAACTTTCTCATGCGAAAAGAAAATAGGACAGTCAGACGGAAATAATGACACGAGTTTCACAGAATCCCCAGTGCAAGTACGGAAGGCACTGTAGAATGCATTGTAGGTGTCGCTGTTACGAATGTAAAACGCGCCGCACTAATTATTCTCATATATCACATGAAGTCAACGCAACAGCCAAGTATTTGAATGTATGATATGTTCGAGACAGCAATCCATAAAAATAAGACTGATTCTCATAAATATCAAGAATGAGATTTAAAAGGAGTAAATACGAGTATGATCAAACAAATATGAATTTTACAAAACAGATGTGTTTCACATACATTTTAAAAATCTTTTTTAAATGATTCATTGTCCATGAAATTCAACAGAAATTAAATCATCTTCCATCAATTTTACATCAAATAAAGAAGGGAGTAAGGAAAGGTGATTTACGTCGTCATTTCAATAATACGGGAGTGTCCCAACTCTATACCTTCCCAAAGAAAATTTCAAACCAAATTACTGATGAACCAGACATGTCATCAAAATCGGAGCACTAACTTCAACAGATTTTGTGTTTCAAAGACGTGTTGTGTTTTTCTCGTTGTCTTCATTTCTTGTCAGTTCACGTGGTGGTTCTGTGTGCTTTCCACAGTTGCAATACTCACGGCAAAAACATGAGAAACTGAGTTTCCATATAAGAATTTTTGAAATCATCGTCAAATAAATCTTTGAATTTCAATTTTTTGTTCATCATATATAAGAAACATTATTTTTAATGATATGATACTCTATCATTATCATTATCACTGTACATGTATATCATTAAACCCTCGTCTCTTAAATTATTACTACTAAGTAGATATGTTTGTAGGCCTACTGTTCGTTCTTCATGGATATAAGCGCAAATTTTTCAAGTGCATATGCACTGAAGTGAATATGCTGACCGTGGGACTACATTTTAAAAATCACTCAGGGGACATCCCTCTTGTATGTTACTAATTCATTTACAATCATATATATAGGATCTCAAATGAATTTTCATTTCATACGATGTTTTATGAAACGAGTTGTGTGTTTTATATCCCCGAGCCTTGGTGAGGGGATATAAAACGCACAACGAAATTCATAATACATCGTATGAAATGAAAATTCATTTGAGATTCTTTTTATCACATGATATTGCCTGGAATATGTGCATTTCTAACGTGAAATCAACGTTTCTGAGAATTAGAGGCGAACCACGCCGTGACCTACAGGTCGTCTGGTACGCAATGAGAAGTAGTTCCCCATCGTATTGATAAATTCTGTGCGTAAGAGAAAAATATTTCAAATCTATTTAGTATTCAATACAATAATTAATTCTACAGCAATTTTAATCACTTATATTGAATCTGGATTTAACAATTGATCGATATTTGAAAGGTCACACTTGTCAAATTTTATGTGATTAGGTTCCAAACTTGACCAATCGCATTCAAGCAGAGCGATATGTAACGTGTTATCATATCATATATTTATGAAATGGCTTTATGAAACTGCATAACGGGTGTATCATGTGATAAATATATATACGTAATTTGATCAAACTTCGTTTATTCAAGTTTTTTTTTTTACATATAATAAATTTACTAATATTTTCTTATTTCATAATCTACATGATAGCTCAATTTCCCTTCATTTTGTAAGAAGAAGGATAACTCTCATTTAGACACGAGCCTACCTCGGAGCTAACGATTGCTATATCAGCTGGTCTGAATTTATGGAAACTAAGCTCTAGCTTGGCTTGTTCTGGATTCAATGCATTCATAAAGAAGGAAATATCTAACTGAGGATTAACTTGGCGACATATCTTCAAGAGATCCTCAAATCTTCGACGTTGTTCGTTGGCCTGGAAAGAAACAGATGAGATTTGCATTTATATTTTATCTTATTTCCAGTAATTTCTTGAACTTTTCCCACTATTCTCATTCGCAAATTCCAAATTTCTTTTATAAAAAGAATACAGGAAGCGAAAACTTTAACACGTAAATCAAAAAGCATAAAATTTTTAAAAGTTTATTAATTCATTTCTTTACAATAATCAATTATTTTAAATGCGTTCAATTGTTTATGCTAACGTTTGTTAATAGAAGTAATACATGACATTCAAGGGATGAAGCTATTTAAGATAAATAATTTACATCCAAAACAATATTGCGAAAGACGGATAGACTGACTAATGAAAGGACAGACAAGTTAACGTTGTTAATTGATCGTACATAGGGTTGTCTCTCAACTTGCATATAAAAGAAAGTGGAAATTACAGATGATTTGCATCGTTAAATACGTTCCTAGTGTTTATGATTACCTTTGTTAATAGAAGTAAAGCATGACTCTCTATCGCCACATTGATCGTGTTGCTAGTATCTATGTAAATTTCTTCAAATTCCTGGAAGAAAAGAATACAATTTGTCGATCATATAATTGTAAATAGTAAAAAGGCACAAAATAGCAAACAAATCAAAATACATTTCATGGGCGAATCCAGGAATTTTTTTTCAGGGGGGGACCTAAAGTCCGAATTTTTTGAAGAGCAAAAAAAAAAAAAAAAAAAAAAAGCAAACGCAAGAAAATAAAGTTATTGATTGATGATTGTCGGTTCTGTTTCTAATTATTATTAAAATAGGTGACTGGAGAGCAACGGCGAGCAGAAAGCTTAAAATCTTGAATTTTCACATGATAGTGCTTGATTATTGATTGTCAGTTCTATTATGTGATTACAATAAATGGCGAGCGATAGCGAGCCAGCGAATTTTTTTTCCGAGGATTGGAATGAAATTCACAATTCGTGTCCTTTTCAGTTTCTTTTCGTCTACTTAGTGCCCTTGTTTATTGAACTAGGTGTAATGTAGATGTGTTGTATATAAGAAAGTGCAGCATCATTTGAAAACAACGTACATGTATGTAATAAATTCTGGCGAGCGGTAGCGAGCCAGGGAAAAGTTATATTTTTCAAATATTATGACAACAAAAGGGGAATTGGGACTTAATCTTATGAAATATGTATATTAATTAAAAAAAAAGCTATGTTTCGAAAATTCCAGGGGGGGGGGGGGGGGGGGGGGTCCGGACACCCCCCCCCCTCTCTGGATCCGCGCTTGCATTTTGATTTGAATGACTTCGTTATAGAGTGCAATATGTATTATGGTACAAGATTTTGCACGACCAGACATTCTCTTCAGTAGAAGCAAAGGGAGTACATTCAAGTTATAGATGATTCTTCAACTCAAAAGGTATACAAATATACATACTGAAATACATTTAGCTGTGTCTGAGAATCACTGCGGCATTTTATAAGTACGACTGAGGAGGATTTACTAACCGAAACACGTGTCTGGTGTATTAGAATTGAAATGTTCCTCAAGTAGGTAAAGAGTTGGAACAATTCCATGTTATACAAGGACGGGACAATATGTGAGGAAAGTATTTCCTCTCTTTATCAAAATAATATGCAAAATGTAGTCATGAATCTAAACTACTAGGCTATATATACAAGTATGGTCAAAGTCCGCGTGGACGGTGCGTCCAAAACAAGCTAACGATATCAGGCCAACAGCAGTATTACAAAACTAGTGGTTGCAGTGGTACTACATTTCTTATATGATTTCAGTGCACCATATGCGCATTTCAACAAATAAACTCTACTGCCAGCGAACAACTTACTGGACAGACATTCTAAATTCGCCGCATCAGACATTTATGCTTCGGTTAATCAATCCTCTTCAGTGGTATAAAAAAAGTTGAATGAAATATTCCATTGAAGTGTCCCTAGTTTCATTTTGAAATTCCATATATCGAATTTGTAAAAAGTGAGCGGGTCCAAATTTTGTATATGGTCTATTCAGGGGCGTAATTTAATTAAAATATGGACGTCATCAGTGAATTTGGAGGCTGAGGGAGAAGAGAACAACTGATATTAATAGTATGGACTGAAATACGGAAGAAGTAACATTTATGAAAGAAGAGAAGCATTAAATCAAGTGATTCTGGTCATGGGTGCTTCCTTGTTCAAAGGAATTGGGTCAAAATTGACAGCCAGTTTTTACCTCCAATCATTTTTCGATAAAAATATAGTTTTCTCTTTTTAGATACCTCCTGTAAGCATACGCACTGGTTTATTTACAATATATAGGGAAGGACGAGTTTGGATCGGCTTGAGGAAGACGGAGAAATTGGGTAGGGGATGTGACCAAGGAGGTCTGGAAGGGAGGGGTATTTGAAGGGGATTGACCCATGCAGTAACGATTTTATTCCCTCCTTTTTCGTTAGATTGAAGACGTATGGGAAGGTAGCAATTATTTGGGGGTAAAGGCTTAATCCAAATGGAAATTTTTGTCGTTTTTCAAAGACGGATAATTTTTTTTAATTCACGACAGCTGCAAGATCCGATCTCTTTTCGCTTTGCTGACTGGAAATGTTTTCTTATTGCAAAGTCTACCTCCTCCAACCCAGTAAAATCAACTGGCTGCTCCAAACTAAGATTTCTGGGTGGGAAAAACTTATATTGGCTTGACTTTATATCATTGAACATATTTTTCAAGTTAAGTGTATCTAATAATTAGTTCAGGGTCCATAATATGCCCTCTAGAATGAGTTTGATCTCATGATCGAACTGCATATATATACCAAACTGTTACACGAAAAGAGTATAAAAAGAAAGAGAAACGAAGTGCAAAGTAGATTTCTGCAATAAACAATCGCCTTTGGCATTTCATACATCGGCTTCAGGACTATAATTCTGTTATACGCCATGCAGTTCTGTCATGGGACCTATAACTATCTATTACTATCAATATTCCGTATAGGAGTCAAGAGCGTATCAAAGCCTTAGTGCTCAGACTTCCGTGGGAATTCTTTAGGTTAGACCAAATCGACCTTAGGATTTTTTACCTCTAAAAGCTGTGGTATAACAGTTTGGAATTCATCAATAGTTCTATTGGAAGCCCGTAGTTGGAACACATATTCGTTGTGTGCATTGTAAAAATCGTTTTTGGCATTTTCTCTGGAATTTTGCGAGCTGCAACTTTGGTAATTTTTGTACGTCTGAACATAGTTCTCTTCTGCCTGCAAAATAACACAAAGGAAGGTGCATTGAAACATGGGAAGAAAAATGTCGTTGAAAATGAAAATGCAATGATACAGGATTCTATTAATAGAGGATCTCAAATAATTTTGTACTTCAAATGATATCTAAAAAGTACAAAACTTATGTTATTTTGCTCTTAGTTTGTCATTAAAAGTTACTATGACCATTTTCTCTGATCTTAAAAACTCTTTAAAATACTTCTTGCTATTGTGCTTATTTTATTTCAAGCATGAATATTAAAGGAATATGCCTTTTTTAAAATTAGTAAAATTTGAGATAAACAAGTATGAATTCATAACAAGCGCTTGGAAACTTAATACCAGTGCAAAATTTCATCACATGGTATTGACCCCATGTGCTCACCTATATCATGGAATTGGGGAATTTACAGAGAAGTGTACTTTATAAATGCTGTCATGTTCCAAAAGATATCGTGAAAGACAGACGGTCAGACTGGACAGACAGACAGGCGAACGCTGAAAATTGATATTGAACATTGAGAGTACGTGGGGTCTTCTTTCAAGTAACATATAAAAGAAATAGGAAGTCATTTCTCCCTACTTGTATCAGCTGATCCTCTGCATTGTTCAATGTATCCTCAAACTTATCCCGAAAAGCAATCATTTTCTGTGTCTGGCTTTGCTTATACTTGGCCAATTCCTCCAAAGGTTTATAAACGTTCTTGATTAACAAGCTAGCCGCGTCTAGATGAGCCTGTAAACATAGAACAAAGAAACTACTGAGGGGGATGCTGGCAAATTAGGCCTATTGGCGAAAACTATATTACATTATGGAATACAAGGTTTACCCTGGGGTAGGTGACCAATGTTTATTACAAAAAGGAAAGGTTTATGACAAGCTTCGTATGATGGACCTTAAAAATACTCAATATTATGGTTCTTATCTGCTAATTACTTTTTTGCCAATAACGATATATTTTCAATCGAAAGATTTATGAATCTTCACATACATGCAAGGAAGCGTTGTTTTCCTAAGAGATATAGTCAAAAGCTGAGGATTTAAAAATCAATTGGTTAGACATTTCTGTACAATCTACTATTTATCTAAACTAAAATGAAAAATACGTGAAATCACATTCTGATTTAGACCATTTAGTTCATCAAGTACTTAGAATTCCTTAACTGGATTACATATAGGGAACTAAATACTAGTGGTGTAACGATATATCGTTCGTACTCGTATCGCGATACAATAGCTTAACGATACGTATCACGATACATCTTCCATTCAAACGATACGCAACGATACAGTATTTTCTTACAAAATCAAGCACATTACACTTCAAATAGAGACAAACAAATAGAGATACAATTTATCACATCATTTACTTATAATGCACATTGTATAAATTAAGCCGATAGTAATCACCATGTAACTTGTGAGACCCCTCTATTAGTTAAGACTAAGTTGATGCAAGCATGTTCAGTTTTTCTTTGGATTCAAGGAATATGTGAGTGTTGGATTGGATAGAAAAGTGTATCGTGATACGTATCGTGTCGTGAGCTTTGTATCGTGATACGTATCGTCTTTTTTGTAAAACATCAGTATGGTAACCCTATTCTAATGTGTCCTTTTCTAACTTTCAATTCTGAATCATTAAAAGTGAGCACATGACTACTAAATGCAAATGGTCAGTAATGCGCTAGAAAGCGTCTTCTTTTAACGACGTCGCCATGGGAACGTATGACGTCATTGCAGAAACTGTAGTGAAACGTCATTCGGATTAGCCTCGACCTTTTCTTTCGAAAAAAGACTCGGACGTCAGACGGCGCCATTTTAAAAATAGTTCCCCGTTGATCTAATAGTTTTATTTTAATCCATCATGAAATACAAGTTCCAACACTGGATCGTAACTGACAAATATGTTACTCACAACATTACTCACTCGAGTTTGAGAATTTTGAATGTTGAAAAAGTGCCTTTTTTACTTTTACATCGATTTGATGTAAAACCTTCCACTATTGGCATCCGAGTCTTTTTATGCCGTTACAAATAAAGGGCGAGGGGATCCGAATGGTGAAACGTGAATCCCCTTGCATTTTTTCATCGCTCAACCAATCAAAATGCGCGCTACAAACAGAATGCATTAGAATACCCATATCAATAGTGCATACTATCCATCTTCTATTTATGTGGAAAGCAACTGTCAAAGAGAATTTTCTGTCTACTTGCGGTAATGTCAATAAGCGACAAGTGCTATCAGGGCTTAAAAAGGGATAAAAGGAAGAAAAACATTTATCCGGTTCTTTCCAAGGTACAGGAAAATCTCATTTATAAATAATAATTAGTGGACCACAAAGTGATGTAGGTATCAGCAAGAGGTAATCAATCATCATTACTTGAGCGTCGATCTCCGTCCCTTGTAAGAGGCTTTCCCAAGCGGTGAAGATTGTGCAGGGCGTATCCACTGTCCTTTAAAAGAAAGGGATATAAAAACGTTATATGTTTTCTGTTAGAGAATGATATCCCTTTACATTCTGTTTTTTTCTTTTTGTTTTTCATTATCTATACTTCATACCAAGGTAAAGTAAATCTATTTTTTAACAGCCTCGTAAGGGTAAATTTCGACCCAAAGACCATTCAAATATATAAAAAACAAAAAATGAATGTTATGCCATAATACCAGTTATTTTCAGAACTTCAATCTATTTCTATAGTCGAGTCTTTATAAATTGTAAACAAGATGAGACCAGAATTTGAATCTTTTCCGTAAATGATTATCTCTACGTAACTGAAAAGGGACTCAATGTTTTTTCTTGAAACCCTTTGATATTCAATGCCAATAGAAGAGAGACCGTCATAGCTTCACATGGAAAATATTTCCAGCAAGACTATTTTGTCTCGTTCACAGCGGAACACACACATGATTAAAAAAAACAATAGAAATAAGACAAAGCACTTTCTACAAACAACAGGGTAGGACAACAAGAACACAGCAACGTCATCACCAAATTGAGCACTGCACGCCCAATGTTTCTTGGTGGTTTTGTGCGCGTTGTCCCCCTTTCCTATCTCGGTCGTATTGTTTGAAATACCTGATTTCTAATATTAAGTTCAAAGTGTATGATATGTATATCACTGCCTTAAATTATCAAAATATATTTTTTTGCTATTTTGTAGATCGAAATGTTCAGACCAAGCACGCCCATTTTAAACGATATCACATGGGTAATAGAAAAGTATTTGAAAGAGCAACTTGATACATCCATCAGAGAACGCAAATAGTATACTGTATCGTGACTTGTAATACATTACCTTTCCTTTTTCAGTTCGTAATTCTTTCTGCGGAATGTTGCTATGACATTTTGGATCTCTTTTGAGAAATGTTCGTATATGGCGGCCATCTGCTGTGCAAACTCTGCAACTATAAAGATGATCAAACTGAGAGACTCTGTGATCATAAAACTACTGATATGATTATAATAATCTGTATCAATCACGAAACATGCACGCTATATGTTATAAGTTATCAATCCATATTAAGTACGGTATACTGCAGTATAGCCAGTGGTGCCATCTACATGTATCTACTGTTTGTTATAGGTATATAACCAGTGGTGTCATCTACATGTATCAACTGTTTGTTATAGGTATATAGCCAGTGGTGCCATCTACATGTATCAACTGTTTGTTATAGGTGCCATCTACATGTATCTACTATTCGTTATTCGGCTTCAAATGGATTTCATATGCATGCATTATGAACTTGCTCCGGCCAACTGAAAGTACCTTAATAGCAACAGGATCAATTGGTTTTTATGCCCCCGGAATCAAAGATTCGGGGGCATATAGTTTTTGGCCTGTCCGTCTGTTTGTCTGTTTATCTGTTTGTCTGTTTGTCTGTTTGTCTGTTTGTCCGAAAAACTTTAACATTGGACATAACTTTTGAATGGGAAGTGATAGGGCTTTCATATTTCACATGTGTATTCCTTGTGACAAGACCTTTCCATTGATACCAAAATTTTTGACCTTGTGACCTTGACCTTGACCTTTGACCTACTTTTCAAAAACTTTAACATTGGGCATAACTTTTGAATGGGAAGTGATAGGGCTTTCATATTTCACATGTGTATTCCTTGTGACAAGACCTTTCCATTGATACCAACATTTTTGACCTCGTGACCTTGACCTTGACCTTTGACCTACTTTTCAAAAACTTTAACATTGGGCATAACTTTTGAATGGGAAGTGATAGGGCTTTCATATTTCACATGTGTATTCCTTGTGACAAGACCTTTCCATTGATACCAACATTTTTGACCTCGTGACCTTGACCTTGACCTTTGACCTACTTTTCAAAAACTTTAACATTGGGCATAACTTTTGAATGGGAAGTGATAGGGCTTTCATATTTCACATGTGTATTCCTTGTGACAAGACCTTTCCATTGATACCAACATTTTTGACCTCGTGACCTTGACCTTGACCTTTGACCTACTTTTCAAAAACTTTTACATTGGGCATAACTTTTGAATGGGAAGTGATAGGGCTTTCATATTTCACATGTGTATTCCTTGTGACAAGACCTTTCCATTGATACTAAAATTTTTGACCTCGTGACCTTGACCTTGACCTTTGACCTACTTTTCAAAAACTTTAACATTGGGCATAACTTTTGAATGGGAAGTGATAGGGCTTTCATATTTCACATGTGTATTCCTTGTGACAAGACCTTTCCATTGATACCAAAATTTTTGACCTCGTGGCCTTGACCTTTGACCTTTTAACCCAGTGTCCTCACATACATGTACTTAACAGAAAATAGTGTTCATACTAACAAAGATGCCACCGGGGGCATTCGTGTTTCACAAACACAGGCTTTATTTTTTCTGGATTTTTTTTGGTTAATAAATTTTATGATTTATATTCACCTTATTTTAAGCATATGATTTCCAAAGCATTTTTCAGAGGCGGATTAATACAAAGGATTATACATCTCAATTCAAAGTGCATCAATTTTAATAATTGTTATGTAATTGCAGAATGCAGGTATACAGCACGAGGCCGATATTCATAAATCTTACGTTGTGCTATTCTGAGATCGGAAAGACATTATTTTTTGTTCAGACGCCCACCTGCTGGATAGAGTAAGGATTTTCTCTAAAGTATAGTAAGACCTGTCAGGAAGATAGTGTAGGAGTAATAATGTATCGCAAGAACTCTGGTAGTGCTGGGGTTTCCACGAACAAGACCACTTAATCTTTCTTTTGAAGTGAGTTCGGTTTCTTATAGAGAAATATATGTAACATTAATGCAGTGATTCGGTTTGATCCTTAATCCATCGATAATAGACCTAGGGAAGAAAGCAGGTGTTTTCTCTCATCGTGAGATTTTATTTGTATTTTAAATCTGGTTGATTTGATGTAGACAATTGGATATTTCTAGAGATCATTATGCAACTGCACTTTTACTTTCATCTAATATTTTTCAGAATTTGCTCAAAGAAATTCTGTCTGTATGTAATAAGTATCTGTATCATCTAGTATCATAGAAACAGAAAATGAAACATATAACTCCTGAGAGGTAGATGCTTAACAAAATTTTATCGTTTTTGTTTTTTGCTTGAAATGTTCTCTAAGATGTAGATAATCTGCATTAAGAAAGGAAAAAAATAAAGAATTTTTTTTGTAATATTGTCTTTTTAAATTCTGCTTTTCATGTCCGTTTTCTTTTTGCATTATGTAATCGATAAATCATTTTGATGTATGGTATTATAGAGACATTCTATTCAGCTTTAAATGAATGCTGAGTACGATATAACTAAGATAAAACGTGTCGTAGAAAACAAAATTTAAATAAACTAAAGTCCTTCAAACAAAAGAAAAGATACTATCTCCACAAGAATTTATTGCGAAATCAAAGATATACGTAAAAACCAACAAAAACACAAAAAGGAGGAACACTTAAAAAGAGTTGACTATCCGACCAGTTAGAAACAAAATCAAACAAACACAACCAGAAACGGCCGTATAGGCGCAAACAAACCAGAAAAGCACAACCACATAAATATGCATGGGTACAAATACAACCAGACAAAACTCAGATGACGCCAACAAGAGGCTGACGCGCTGACACAAAGGATATACATATGCATGGGTACAAATACAACCAGACAAAACTCAGATGACGCCAACAAGAGTCTGACGCGCTGACACAAAGGATATACATATGCATGGGTACAAATACAACCAGACAAAACTCAGATGGCGCCAACAAGAGGCTGACGCGCTGACACAAAGAATATAAGCTCATGGGTACAAATACAACCAGACAAAACTCAGATGACGCCAACAAGAGGCTGACGCGCTGACACAAAGGATATAAGCTCATGGCAGAGGCAGATGCATAGGTACATGTAAAACGATCACCTCAGATGGACGCAATGGTACAAACAAAACCAGATTGACATAACTATAGAAGATAAAGGTACAAACAAAATAAGATTAACATTACCAAAAAGGTACAAACAAAACAAGATAGATATCACCAGAGACAGACACAAGGGGACAAACAAAAACTAGGCAAACACATCTAGTTTACTGTTTGTGTAAATTATTATATGAAATGCTTATCCGATAAATCAAGAAAAAGAAGACTTGAAGTGACATGATTCAGACGGATGGTTTTAAGTACAGTTATGCCAGAGCCAAACGTTATGCTTATTGTGCCAATTAGAAATATGTTTGTGTTATATATTCTCGGTAGATCTCCGTTATAACTTGTTATCGGAGATCGTTCAACCCAAGTGCCGAATTAATCCGCACGGTGCAATCAACAGGAAATTTAGTCCTTTTTCACTAAATTAGGCTGGTTGTGGAGAGTGAACCAATATCCGTAGCTGGCACGGACATATAATCGGGGAACAGAGACGGTCAATTAGAGCAAAAAATGAAGTTACTTCGGATTGCCCAGAATTAATAAGTGCTTAAAAGGTATCTCTTATCATCTTTCCTTCAGAGCTAAAAGTTCTTCGATGTCATATTTTTTATCCTTTTAATATCAATACTAGATGTTCTTTTATTTATAGGAATATTAAATCATTGAAATCGTTATATATATGGAAAGAAATCTTTCCAAAAGAAAATGTCTTAAGTAGGAACATTTTTAAGTGTTACATATGGGTAATTCGACGGGTCAAGTTCTATAGTGATTCTTTGGTAAAACAAGGTAGACCGTCCAAAGGGAATTGTACAGCTAGGTAAAAATAAAACTTGACATGAACTGAATAGAAAAAATCTATACATGAAGGTTCAAGTGACAAAAATACTTATTGCGTTAAGAACAATGACTTTTACTACAAATCAGTATAGAATCAGTGATGTAAAGCCAGGCGAACAATAACCCGGAGATTAAACGTCCACATGCAGCAAGTATCAACTATAAGGAATTGATATGTATTAAACATCATGTTTTGAACACGCATATGATGCACTGAAATCATAACCATGGAATATATTTTTATATTAAATACAATCAAAGTGATACATCGTAATGTGCACATAGCAGCACCTATAGCAAAACACCAAAATATCCTAATGCGAAAACACACCATAGACAAATTAATACAACAAGAGATATCCAAGGGGCAAGGAAGTCCAATACTAAAACACTGAACATAAAAGGTTACATACAGTATCATAGTACTAGTGTTCATTTATTTTAAGCTTTTAAGAGAACTCGAACTTGAATAAATGTTTAATGGCATAATTAGAATGTAATTACGGCACCAGAAAGGTAATGTTGTCTGATGAAAGTTGTCTTCAATTTATTATATTCTTTATACAGTCCTGAAAACTTCATCTATTCCAGATCATATCACCTGTCTACAGTCGCTACTACACATAATTCTACAAAATATAACGTTCAGACAACGTTACCTACAGATGAACACGTTACCTGTTCAATGCCCAATTAGGGAATAACTAGCTTCTGACGTTATGTTTGCGGACGGTAAATGTTGATTTTACGGTGGCAAATTGAGTTTTTCTGACGATTCGCTAGCGGAGTACTCGTAACGGAAGTTTGCACCATAAAATTAGCATTTACCGTTCGCAAACATAACGTCAGTGTATCTAGTTATTTCCATTCTCATGCAATAATGCGGAAGGGTTCAAACTCCATACATTCCTGAAGAAAATCTCGAACCAATTTTCATGCACCAGATACGTGTTTCGAACACCAAACTCCCACCAGCGATGCCTCCAGCCAAAGTTCCACAAGCGCCCGCTAGCGTTATTTATAGAATTTAAATTTCTGCATTTACTTTACAGAGAGCGCGCGGCCCCAAAATTCCTGCAGTAGCATATCAAAAAAAAATTATGTTCAAAATAGCATTGGAGGGATGGTGCTAAGATGTTAACCTCCTTGAATTTCGATGATATTTTTCGATGAAATGGCAAGTTTCCGAAATAGCAAAAAATATAGATATGAGGTCACATTGATAAAGGGCCAAAACGAAGCTTCTTTCAGGCAACAGAGCTGGAAAGAAGTAATTAATACACTTGACAAACATCAGGTCACGGGGAATGATTTTAACTGCTCCACACTGCAACATGAAATAAGTGTTTATATTAATATTGCGAAAGGGTTCCAGCTCCATACCTTACTGAAGAGAATCTCAAACCAATTCTCATGCACCAGACACGTGTTTCGAACACCAAACTCCCACCAGCAATGCCTCCAGCCAAAGTGCCTTTCATAAGCAGTCCAAATTAATTTCACTAGCGCCCTCTTGCGTTATTTTTAGAATTTAAATTTTTGCATATACTTTACAGAGAGCGCGCGGCCCCAAAATTCCTGCAGGGTCCACCCAGTAGCATATCCAAATAAAATCTATATATTTTTTTGCAAATGCGAAATGTGACGTCGGCAATGTCAAAGTCCATTATGCTCTTGTTCTTCTGCCTTAACTAAGGAGCAAATAACCAATAAAAATTCCACGTTATGGCGACTTTGCATTAGAATAAGTAAGAACGTATGATATTGTGTATATACAGGCAATGTTATCTGTAGAAGACGAAAAATTGACTTGTCTAATGATGTGACGTATAATATTGCGTATACACAGCGAGCGTGCATATAAAGTATGTAGGCTAACTACAAACTGAACCCAAAATGTAAGATCGTTCATTCAACGCCTTACCAAACAAAAACATACGACGAAGATAGTTTAAATTCATCAAGGTCAGAATTTGTTGGGAAAGGTATCTTCCAGGACGTAAAGAAAACAAAATGGGGTCCGTTTTATCTACTAGCCACTGTTGATTTTAAATATAACTGTCAATTAGTCAGTGTTTTCACTCTCCTTTGAATTAAAAAAAATATATCCTCTTTTCAACAAGGCATTGATAACGTTTGGAATTTATATAATGTTAAACGTCTTCAAATTCAATAGCATCATTTAAGAACAGATAAATTTGCAGCATGGATAATACATGCACGTTTCGGGTACTTAACCTTCGTCAGTGATCATCAATCTAAAAAATGCAATATGGCCAAAGAGTGTGAAAGTTATTATGTCCAAAAGGTACCAAAAGGCGTAATAGGAAAGAGTTTGAAAGTTATTATGTTCAAAAATTTACCGAAAGACGTAGCAGGATGGGTGGGATATGATACTACATGACCCACGTTTAAGACGTTTTCGAATGCGTTAAAAAGTTGATCGTACTTGGCTACATGTACCCTCGGGCACTCCCGGTCCACCAGCAGTGACACTCATCAAGTGGTACGAATGTTTAACGTCTTCAATTTCAATAGCATCATTTAAGAACAGATAAATTTGCAGCATGGACCAGACATGCACGTTTCGGGTTCTTAATCCTCATCGGTGATCCTAAATCTAAACAATGCAATATGGCCAAATAGTGTAAAAGTTATGTCCAAAACTGTGTCGAAAGACAAAGCAGGATGGGTGGAATATGATGCTACAAGAACCACGTTTTAACATAATTATCCAACTAATTATAAAGATTATGGTATTATACTTTTTCTCGGGATATGCAGGTACTATACACCCACGATTCTAGTGTTATGTTTTTGAATTCTTATTGAGAACAGCGTTGACAAATGAAAAATCAAGGACTTGTCAGAAATGAAACAGAAATAAACGATAAGATAAGAAATAATCGTTCTTTTCAGACTAAATATTGACGTCATCAACCCAGAATCCATGGTCTTTTCACCTGTGAGACGAAATCAGATCAGTAATAAGGTTACGGAGACTAGTCCGCCCCCATGTTACGTAATCATGCCGCCATCAATTACTGATCAATCGGCTTTATGGTTGAAAGGTTTGTCCATAATCTGATGCCATGTCACTGAAGAAGCAAAAACGTTTCATTTGTTCTGGCAATGAGTTCAATCAATCTGGGTTGCAAATAGTTCAATTACGTCCGCAATTATACAAAAAGTCTATACTGTATTGTGCATTCGAGATGATTACAATCGTCCCTTATTCAATGATATGGACTTCTGACATTTCTTGCACATAATCACAAATATAACGTTTATATTTTGATAAGAAGAAAAATGTCAAAGATGGTGTACTTCGTATTTTGAGCAAAACCAAATAATGTCTACTCAGTAATGCTCGAGGCCGAAAGAGATGGTATTCAAATTTTAAACATACGAGGGCTGATTGATATGTTTTGAGCCTCGTATTGAAGAATTTGAATTTCATCAGACATTTTGCATAATTTTTTCTTCATAATCCCTCCAGTATCTAAATAATTTTGCCACCGGTGTTTACGGGCCTCAGAACTCCTTTTCTAGACTGGTCAGAAAGCCTTCCACTGCAAGTATGACGTCATGATCGGAATGAAAGTGGGTGCCAGAAATAGCTGCTTTCAGTTTGGGAACAGATGAAAGTCTGATGGAGCAAGATCAGACGAATATGGCGGATACTCAATCAAATTAAAGCCACAATCATGAATGGCAGCCATGGCAGTGACAGACCTGTGAACAGGAGCATTGTCCTGATGGAACAACACACCTTTTAACTAGACTAGCGAACTTTCCGCGGCACTTATGTATTATATTTTCACGTAACTTCGTCAGAAGTGAAGCATAGTATGTGCCATTGATTGCTTGTCCTTTTGGGAGATAAAATATCAGTAGAATACCTTCTGCGTCCCAGAAAACAGTGTTCGGTAAGGACAGAGCTGTGCCATCAGGCAGTTACGCTTTATTATTAGAATTCTTTATAAAATTAAGTTCAGAAAATGTACAAATACATTTCGAATACGTGCAGAAGTACATTGAAACTAGGAGAACGATATCCTCATAGACTACTCGTCCACCACCAGAGATACCCACCTAGTAAATGAAGCTGGTCGGAATTTGATACAATGTCATGCAAATAGGATAGTCAAAGATGATGTCGATTGTGTAAAATTCTCTGGCTACACAGTTATAGCTCGATTACCTTCTCAATTATGGAAAAAGCTACTACTGCCTCTACTATGTTATACTTTCAAAAAAGTTTGTCCACGCCCTACATTCAATTGAATCTTGATTACTGACATTTCTTCCAAAAGACCAAAAATATTCTGTTGGTATATGAGAATAATACAGAAAAATTTTAAGTTTTGAAATTAATTTTTTTTACGTGCGCTTTATCATAAAAGGAAATTCAAATTATTCAATTTGTCATTGATTCTTGTTTCCATTGATGTCAATTATTCTAATCACAACATTCAGTATCTTCATTCAGAATTGGCAGAAAAAAGTTTTATGTTATTCATATAATATTTTTAAAATGCTTCTTGGTCATCATATGAAAAAAGACATTTCAGGTGCACATGTATAGCCAAGTCTGATCAACTTCAGTTGATCGTTTCATCAAACGCATTCGAAAATTTCTGTTCACAAAATTTTCTCGAAATTTCTGGGATTCCTTTAGCATCATATTCCACCCATCCTGCTACGTCTTTTGGTACTTTTTTGGACATAACTTAACAGTCTTTGGCCATACTACATGGTATGAATTTGAAGACGTTTAACATTAAAAGACGGCGAATAAGGAGAAGAATTGCAACGTTTTACTTTTAGCGTGATGTACGTAATGGGAACAGATAAATAGTTCGCAGTGACTATATAGCAGATGATTTTCAAAAATTTGGTCCGCTTGCACATTTGCTATCCTCCTTTTAAGCACTATTCCCTGATAAGTTTGTTCCCGCGGCGTGAGTGTTTTCATTGGCCACATTGTCTCTTGTCTCCTAGGTTTATGTGTAGTCGTTAGTGTAGTCTTTAGTGTGTAGTGTTCTGGTGTCGTCTTTGGTGTTTGGTGTTTCTTGTTCCTTTGGTATCTCTTGCTTTGCTTGTCCACTTTGTGTTTATGCATTTTGTAGTTTCGGTTGTCAGTATTGAAATATATGTTCTATAGTACCAAATGAATGTTAAACATCTTCAAATTGAATAGCATCATTCAAGAACAGATAAATTGGCAGCATGGACCAGACATGCACGTTTCATTGTACTAGACATGTGTTTCGGATATTTGAATCCTCGTCAAGTGGTAGTACTTTATGCCAAACAGTTTAAATAAAGCCTAATTGAATTTTCCTGGCGTCATCTACAATACAGAGTTTTAATTTCCTCATGCCAAAATGAGCGACTCCAAATTTTGTGTCGGGTTTATTCGGTGCTTTGTTTTGGGTGCCGCAATAAAGTCCTGTTGGAGATTCACTCCTTTCTTTGTTTTTCGTGGTTTGGTTGTTGTTCTGTGTTTGCTGACCTATGTGTATGTGACCCACTGCAATCGCTGCAATGCTCTTTTCGTTATTAATAACGAACCTGAGATTATGCAAGATGACAAGCACGTACAAAAATATATGCTTGAACTTTTTTTCGAAATATCGGAAAAGCACTACTTTCCTTGTACCCTTGAATGCTTCCGTTATAAATCATTAGAATTGATTCTTGATTTCTCATTATAGAAAGATCGGAATAAATTACATTGTTCTTCGATTCATCTTCGTTAAGGAAAGCTCTTTACAATTCATTAGGTAATTTACGATCGGCAGAGCAAGAGATCTATCACAAGAAGAATAAACTTGTAGATTTATAGCAGTAGAGAGAGCTTGTCAGTGCTATTGTAACCGTGAGGAAATAATTGAATTTTCAAGAAAAATGAGGTAGCTGTCAGACTTAACACCGTTAGAGGTGTATACAAGGACGCATGCATGAAAGTGCACTAATATTATGGGAGCTTAGGAGGAAAGCAAGGGAATTATGGTTTATAAAGCGATAAACGAGATATCCGATATGGTTCTGATGGTACTACCCAAGGAACTCATGATACATGATTTATGACTTCATTATATACGTTGGAAAGATCTGGCTCGTAATAAATGGTAACACAGTACTTGTACAATGTTCAAGATATTATCCGCGGAAATTATATGCTATCAAATAAAAAAAATCTTCTACTTTCCTTGAACTTGTCAAAGATTCTTTGGTTTCCTTTTTAATTTACTTTCATATAGAAATAAAAGAGAACGATATAACTTTCAACAAGTTTATAGCCGTATTGTATCCATACATAATGTGTTGTATTTTCCCCCATAATGAATTCATTTCATGAATTCATATAGAATTTGAGCAAAATATATTTTCCTTTCGAAAAAAAGGAAAACGCAACTTCAGAATGAAATCTTATTGTTTTTAGTTCAAATTTGCTGTTACACTCTTTTAGCAACACTTATAAATTTCGCGGTGTAGTAATTCCATACATGGAATCTGTCGCCATTATTAGTTTCCTAAAGGCTAGAATGTTAACCGGTATCGCATGAAGTATATTGAAGAAAGGAGGGGGTCTCCAACGGGACTGGGTGTACACACCTACAGCAAAACACAGAAACATCTAATTGAGATAGAAAGAGGAGGCACCAAATGGACAAGAAAAAATAAAACACTTCACAAGACTATATCAAAACACTTAAAAAAGACTTCATAATCCAGCGAGACCAATGGGCAGTCAATATTTACTAAGGACGGCTATAGCAACGTCAGTCGCAGATGGTAAGGTTAATTGTTAATATAGGTCCTATATATTTCTTGCGTGTTTCGATGTTTTGCTGCGGGTGCAACAACCGAGTCTCTCTGGAGATCCCTTCCTGCGATGTGAAATAACGCGTTACATTAAGGTACAACGTCCACGCACGTTATCCGGATAACCACAGAATTTTCCATTAATATGGGGCTTGGAGTCAAACTTTTGCTTCGGTACTACCTCCTTTTTTAGCTCACATGAGCGAAGCTCAAGTGAGCTATTGTCGTAGCGCGCCGTCCGTCGACCGTCTGTCCGTCGTCGTCCGGTGTCCGGCGTAATTTTTTTACATTTTCGACTTTAAATCTGCAACTGCTGTACAGAATTTCACGAAACCTTACAGGAAGTAAGTACTCAAGGTCGTCAAACCAAATTTGTGTTTTGCCTGCCGATTGGTCAACAAATATGGCTGTCGAGGGCTCTGATTTGCGGATGTATTTTCGACCTCTCTGAAACCACTGCACAGAATTTCACGAAACTTTACAGGAAGCATTTGTGTTTTTCATGCCGATCGGTCAACTAATAATGCTACCGAGGGCTCAGACGGGCTTACGCATTTTCGACTTATCCTCTGCAACCGTTGCACAGAATTTTACAAAACCCTACAGGAAGCAAGTACTTACGGTCCTCAATCCAAGTTTGTGTTTTTCATGCCGACCGGTCAACAAATATGGCTGCCGAAGGCTCTGATTGGCGGACGCTGCAACCGCTGCAACCGCTGCACAGAATTCCACGAATCCTTACAGGAAGCAAGTACTCAAGGTCCTCTACCACGTTTGTGTTTTTCATGCCGATCGGTCAATAAATATGGCCGCCGAGGGCTCTGATTGGCTCACACATTTTCGACTTTTCCTCTGGAATTGCTACACAGAATTACATGAAACTTTAAACAGAAAGCAAGTACTCAAGGTCCTCTACCCAGTTTGTGTTTTTCGTGCCGATAGGTCAACAAATATGGCCGCCGAAGACTCTGATTTGCTGAAGCATTTTTGACATCTCCTCTGTAACCATTGCACAGAATTTTACAAAACCTTACAGGAAGCAAGTACTCAAGGTCTTCTACCAATGTTTGTTTTTTGTGCCAATCGGTCAACAGATATTGCGACCATGGGCTCTGATTGGCTGATAAAATTTCGACTTTTCTTCTGGAACTACTGCAGAGAATTTTATGAAACCTGACAGGAAGCAAGTACTCAAGGTCCTTTGCCAAATGTATTTTTTATCGTGCCAATCGGTCAACAAATATGACTGCCAAGGTCTCTGATTGGCTGTCACATTTTCAATTTCACTGCAACGGCTGCATAGAATTTCATGAAAACTTACAGGAAGCAAGTACTCAAGGGCCTGTACGAAATTGTCCACTATTATTCTTTTGTCTGCAACTCAGGTAGGCAATGCCCCCCCCCCCCCCTGGGCATCTTGATATCTTGTTATTTGTTTCCTTCAAGTTACAATCGTGTCTGTTGTTTTTTTGTGTGATTTTAGTCTCCCCGGTTGTTTGTTGATGTGGTTGTTTGATTTGATATTCTTGTTGTCTCTCACGTTCTGTTAATTTGGTCTAGATTTACGCACTGTCATTTCCTCGTTTGGGTTTCATACGCTCGTTCCTACGTGGTTATGGCAACGTCATAATGGTTGAGATTTTCTGCTTATTCTTTTAGACAATCATCTAAATTACATAAATGTCCATTTCTTCAACCGTTCATATGGAAACGTCTTATAGTGATTCATATCTTGAGCTGCGGATAACATACAATCTGAATAAAATCTACCAATGAATTGTCATCTGGGATCCTTTTCAGATCACTGTCACATTATTGATACTATCTATAACCTTGTCTGTATGTGATTTATAAACTCATTATGACTTATCTTTTCAGTTTCGACCGTTTGATCACTCGGGAACTGAAGTAACATAATTGCTGAAACAGTCACATAGTGAGGAAATGAAGTCCTTGAGAGGATGGACGATTCCCCAGGTTTGGTGCTGTTTGAATGTATCAGATCAAAAGCCTTCGCCTTTTGAGGACAGTTGTATCACGAAATCAAGAAATGGTCGATATTTGTTTCACCTGATAGCAATCAACTCACTTGAGAGAAGGAATCGATTGTTTGTGGTAAATGTACTGGTATGCAGAAAAAACAGATGCTTTGGAAACACTCTATATACATAAATCATCTAAGATGATAGTTGCAATCGTAATCTTAATTTAATCCCTCGATTAAGCCAGTGATCCAAAGCAATTAATGTTTTTCGCATCAAGCCCCATTTCGTATGCAAAATACAGATTTTTTCGGATCTTGATATTTTCCTCAATTGTTTGAAATGAGGCGTACAAATGAGAGAAGAGATAGAAAGTTTCGGCATCAATAAAATAGATCTAAACCCTTGAAAATGCGAACGTTGAAAACCAGTGTGAGAATAGAAATGTATTACAGGATATTATTATATTTTTTTTCCCAGAAAACTTAAAATTAAAGAGTTTTGTTTCACGAGGGCATATATAGTCAAAGTTGATATCTATGTCATTACACAGTATAAAAACATGATATCTACCTGTACAACAAAACAACAACAAATACCGAATTCCATACTTCGGAATTGCTTATCATACTACGATACTCAGAATCCAGGTAAATAATTATGTGGGCAAGCAAGAGATTCTTACTCTTCTCCGACACCTGAATTTCTACATTTCCACTGTGAGGTAATTTATTATCCATACGTATATATATATTTTTTTTTTCTTACTTGCTTTCTCATTCGTCTGTCTCTGTATGCTAGATTGCAATATATATTTTGACATGTCGATTTACAATGGTTTTGACAGTGACTACATTTTTTTCTTACAGAAAGCTATCTTATATAAGCTCGAAACCAACTTGATAGTGAGAATTAGTAGGATAATTTTGAACATATCGATTCAATTTAGAAATTAGACATAACCATAATAAAAATTATCAACTTGCAAAAGAACGTCCTCTTTCTTTAAAAGGTATCACGCATTAAGCGATAGATGAGAAAACACCGACTGGAATATGATTTCTTTTTTCCCGAAGCAAGTTATCCTGCCTTGAAAAAGATATTCCATCTTCATCAACACGTGGCTGATGGCGGTAAACCACATCACGCAACAACACTACCGCGAACAACCACTGTCGTCTGCTAATTAGAAACAAACGACATCTTGTGTGAACCTTTGCCATTTGGAAATGGTTCCGACTGCATCTTAATTGATTAATTTCTCAAGACAATGCGACTATGTCCGCATAATGAATAATGGCACTGATAGGATTGTGTTTACTTCCACTAATTGCATTTCAAATCAATATTGCAAATTCTCTGAGATTAGATCACGCATCGGCGATCAAAAGAACAATTCTAAAGTTGCACATTGCTGTTTAATGCAATATTTCACCCAAATAAAGTTATTATTCGTCACCATTGGTTTTTATCAGATTATAAGGAATCGTGCCTACATTAAGGAAACGCTGTCTCCAAATCACAGTATAAATGTGAATTCTATATAGGGAGTTTTCATAACGATATCTTATTACTTTATTACGTAATGGTATTACTTAAAAATGCAAACATGCTTGATTCAATGAAAAAAGTAAAAAAGGAATGGATTGAGCATCATTCGTTGCCCATATCAAACGTATCATAATTCACAAAGGCACTTTATACATAAAATACATATATATGATTATCCAGTTACATCATTTCGACAATATGCATGTATATATTGACACCTGCAAAACAGTAAATTAACTTCTCTTCCGTAACACGTACAGCTCAGTGGGAGTAAAAAGCAACGCACAAAAAAGACAAGATCAAGTGATGTTTACATCTGACATAAGGTATGCCAAGCGCCCCAGTGTTTGTCACTGTGACAACGGTATCCTTGGCAGGTCGTCCATTTCAAGCTGTGCCTTTCGGAAAGATGACCTAATTTTTGCATTATTTATGTGAATCGGAGCACATTTATCGTATCCATGAAAGACATTTGTTCATGGTACAGATTTATACGTAGAAAAAGTCAGAATGCGTACGACAAAATGTTGCTAATAATTATTGATATCTACTACTACGTACGAAGACGTCTTTGAGATAACAAATTGGACAAATGTTTTCATGATATGCCACAATTTTACCCCCATTTCTACTTGACAAAGACATTTGAAAAAGATTAAAATTGTCCTTCGTGTTTGAATGATGTCTCCGTCTGTTTGTCCGCTTTTTGCTATGTTATTGTCGTCGTCTGTTTGTCCGCTTTTTGCTATGTTATTGTCGTCGTCTGTTTGTCCCCTTTTTGCTATGTTATTGTATTCGTCTGTTTGTCCCCTTTTTGCTATGTTATTGTATTCGTCTGTTTGTCCCCTTTTTGCTATGTTACTGTCTTCGATTGTTTGTCCGCTTTTAGCTGTGTTATTGTCTCCGTCTGTTTGTCCGCTTCTTGCTGTGTTATTGTCGTCGTCTGTTTATCCGCTTTTTGCTTTGTTATTGTCTTCGTCTGTTTATCAGCTTTTTCTTATGTTATTGTCTTCGATTATTTGTCCGCTTTTTGCTATGTTATTGTCTTCGCTGTTTATCAGTTTTTTCTTATGTTATTGTCCTCGATAATTTGTCCGCTTTTTGCTATGTTATTGTCTTCGCTGTTTGTCCACTTTTTACTGTGTTATTGTCTTCGTCTATTTTTTCCGCTTTTTGCCATGTTATTGTTTCCGTCTGTTTGTCCACTTTTTACTGTGTTATTGTCTTCGTCTGTTTTTCCGACTTTTGCCATGTTATTGTCTTCGTCCGTTTGTCCGCTTTTTCCCTTCTCAATGGAATGCGTTCCGTTGTTTTCACTGTTTGGGATCTCCTCCATTTACCATTGTTCTGTTTTATATTTTCAAAAGTTATCATGCCTTATTAGTAAGTAAATTGAGCCTTCTGTAAAAGACCACTGGCCATGAACTCAACGATATGATTATCCTCAATTAATGAATATGTAAATGGTGAGTACACTTCCATAGCGGGTAGGATGAACGATATTAAATCAAGCTCTGATATCATATGGATGTAAATGAATCTTCATCAGAAACTTTCCGGGAGGACATATTATGTCCTAGTTCTCTATCAGGTTTCATTTGTGGTCTATCAATCTGTCCATTGATCTTCTTAATCGTAATAAACACTCGTATGTAGACTTTTCTAAACTGTTTCTTAATTTTGTGCTCTATTGTGGGTGCTGTTGAGATTATCGTCAGGATCTTCTTTAACTCATTGATATCAGAAGGCCATCCTAAGTCGGAACCGATTGCCCATTCGTCTCGTTGGTTAGTGTGTAGTCTTTTTGTGTTTTTAAAATGTAATGGTGTATTTGTGCTCCTTATCTCTTTTCCGTCTCTTTCTGTGCTTGTCTACACTGTGTTTTTGCATTGAGTGCTTTTGTATTTTGCTGTGGGTGCTTCAACTGAGTCTGGTTGGAAATGACCTCATTTCTTTTTTAATTGTGATAGTGACGATTGGAGAAGTGCCAGTGAAGATAACATTCAAGAGGGAAAGATGTCGCATTGTTTTACTGGAATAAATTTTGAAAGAGGGTCTAGAACACATGTTATGCGAAGTTATATGAAGTTTTCAAATTCAATATGAGAAAATTTTCGATAATCTTTAGCAGCACTGAAAACGGAGTAAAATTCGTTTCAGACGTGTTTGTCTTATGCTTAGAAAAATTTAGAGTTTGTCACAAACATTTTGAGTCAATTTTGTTAATTTTTCTTTAAAAATTTTAATACTCAGTACGAATTTGTGTGCAAAGATATATCCGCCCTTGACTCGGTTTTTTTTAGAAACCTTGCTTCTAATGGTCAAAGTTGGAGAATGGCGTTCCGGCTGGTAATTTGAGCAAATTATATATATAAACACATTATTTAAAAAAGGAGAAAAAATCTTTGAAACTCAAAGGAAATGAAAAAAATTGACCTTTTCACCGTCGCATATAACATAAAAAGAGCTGAAACAAAAATTTGCATAAGTAGCAAATCGTATTTCTCAGCTATTGGCGTACTTCTCTTTTGGTACCATTGATTATATGAATAATTCATGAAATATGCATGAAATATTGAGTTTTTGTGGCAATAAACAGTAACAAAATGAGCTCTGCAATCAAACATAATATCAAACAAAGATTCTCGTCAGATATTATTTGTTAAGGATTAACTTGTTAGATATCACCATCCCAATCCTCATCATGTCTATCTCTTATCTAAGTAGGATATTTGTAATTGTATAATATCCCGAAGAACCCAAACCGTACGCGTGTTTTGTCACCCATCATGGTTAACCAAGCAATGACGAAAGGTAATACAGGCGGTTGATGGGAGTAATAATCATTAAAAAGCTCTGTAATACATGTTATAACTTACTGAAATAGATAGCAACATGTTTGAAGATTGTTTGGAGGTGATAACACACCATACACATACTTATATTACGGTCAATATGATCTATATTATGGTCTGTCAGTTATAAAACTCTATTTCATTTTGTGATGTAAATAGGCACCAAGTTTAACACCATCTTCAATTATGAAATGACTTAGGTCAAATATAATGACTGTAACAAAGCATGAAGAGATGTAAATATTTTGCCATTTTTCAAGTAGAAGTACTTCGGACTTCACACTTCGCACTTCAGGGGCCATATAAAAGAAATCATGTACGATAAGAAAATGAAGTCAAAAGTGCCGAAATGACACTGTAGAGCTTTATATATATATCTCACAAATGAAAACAAGTAAATTCGTCGCACAGGGTATTCTAAATGCATCGGAAAAGAATCAACATTTTGCTTTTGTGACACAGTCCCTTCGAGGTGCGATGTCAGTTGTTCGAAGTCCGCGAACATGAAAAATGTGGACAATATGGTCATTTTTATCCACATTATTCCCAGCCATTGTTAATTTTTGAATGGACGACCTGCTTAGGTTGACAACTAGTCTTTTTGCCAGATATAAATATATATATATATATATTCTTAAATATTCAATAGACAAATAGTGTCTCGTTGTCATTGCAATGAGGTCAAGCTGGAGTTAATTTCCTATCTTCTTTTGGATGTATTATTGTAATGATATACCTCTTGGTACAAAAATGCCCGGAAGTATTTAGTGTCATTTTTCGATTCTTGTCTTGTTATTCGTCCATCAAAGAGACTAAATTATAAGGTTTCTTGTAATCTTTAAACAATTGTTCGAAATTCGATATTATTGAACTTACGTTATGCCGTTTACAGTATAGTATGGAAATCATTTTAGAACCTCCAATTGTACCTAAATTGAAAGATACGTATTTATCATGGAAAACCTCAATATGTAAAAAGAAGGGAGGAGATGTAAAGATTCAAATTGATTTCTTAAGAGTTTTTAAATTATTCTTTGACATCACAAAATCAGGCCAGGGCTGGAATCTTATTACATAGTATTGGAAGAAATCTATTAAAATTGAACAATTAACTGCATTACAAAATCTCCCACGCCAATGGAATGTACATATTGTTCAGCTCTAAAATCAATTTTTCATTGTGTTTAGTTTAGACAAGAGTTTCCTGGGTTAAATGTTTCAATTTCACCGATAACGATTTCATAAGTTCTATCGTAGAATATTTATACACTATGAGAGGTGACGGGAGGGAATTGAAAGTCTGCAGCAGGAATCCAAATACTTACATCGTAATTTTGACTCGTCACAGAATGGTTCAACTTCAGAAGGTAGAATGTTAAACAACATTAATTTGGATCGATGTTCAGACTCGTAATTTCAAATGCAGTCCAAATTCCCATCGGTAGTTTCCTTACATTTTAATAGATATCGCGATGTTGTACTATTCTTTTGTCATATATTCCAGAGGAATAATACATAATTTTAAATGTCTAGTATTTGAATTAACAAAAGATGAACGCAAACAGATGTTTTTTTCACCATGAATCAGAAGATAAATTAATTTTCGTTCGAGTGGAATTTCGTTTTTTTCAAGATCATTAATATAATATCAAAAGTTTTTTTTATCATATTAACTAAATGAAAATGTTTTCACCACTCTCTTTGACTTCATTGGTATCGAGAAAGGGAAGACCTATTCATTCAAGAAAACCAAACTACCCAATCTGAAATGAAAACACCCAATTATGGAGAAGGAGAACAACTACTTCAGCCTATGTCCGGATGATAATTGACGATTATCACGAGGAAAGTCTACTTGCACTCCAGGAAACGTAAGGAAACTGACACTTCTGATTGGGAAACATCAAAGTTCTGTATGGATCTTCCGCAAGAGGCAATGATGAGAGTAAATATGGAAATATCTGAAGATCCAAAACTTCTGAAGAAACGCAAGACTAGTGGGCATAATAGCGTCAAAAATGTTAATTCTTTCGATTTACATAGATAAGAGAATGTTGAAAATCATAATTTCTCCGTTCAGCGCTTAAGTACGACTCATCTCATAAATGGAACCATGGATTCAATGCTAACATCCAGACTATATGTGATTGTAGTCCTGAAATATTTGAGCAGTTTCCTGAAAGAAAAAGTCCTTCAGGGGATTCGGAGTGCAGAATATCTCAAATCATACCAAGTTACTAAAAGATATCAACGCTTCGTTCATGGTTTCTCCTATCATTAATAATGATTATATTCTTAAGAAGTACAACTTGAAGATTATATTAAAAACATTTCCACTTATGTCCTCAACGGGAATATCGCTTCAACTTTTACTGTTAAATAAAGTATCGCATCAAAATGTCTGCTACATGGTCCACATCATGATTTGCTGTCCTATTTACTTTAGACAATGCAAACTGTATAGAAAACTATAAAAGACAATATGCATAACAAGAGGACAAAAGGCTCGAACGGAAAGAGGTTAAATACAATTGTCGACATAAAACTAAGAGGACCGTTACACCATTGTATGACAAATGACCACCTACTGTATGGACAACAAGTGGAATTTTTGTTGGATGAAACAAGCACAACCTTGTTTCATATATAGAAGTTGCATTTTCAGTCAGTACAAAAAACCCCTTATAAACAAGCTAGGCTAACGGTATTTTCATAACATATATAAATCTATAAAGATACATATATAAATATGTATGAAAAGGATCCTCCGTTTTATGACTAAGAAAGAATTAATCAATATGAGCGTACCATAAAGAAACATATAGGCATACTATCGTGATGTTTTTCATTCATTATTAATCTCCTACTTTTGAATTTTCTATTTCTAATCATATCAAAAGTAATTTGCATCTTAAAATATGGGTCGAGATGGAACCCCGAAAACTTAACAGTTGAGGGTACTTTCGAATTGAAAGGAAGAGGCAATGCGCTGTCCAATAGTGCTTTAAAATTGCTGAATTCATTATCATTTAATTCAATAACAGAAACTATCCCTAAATTGGTCATGGAGTTTTATCTAACTATGCTACGGAATCGACCCTCTCTTTACACAGTACATGTATGTGTACACTTTATATCACTTTATATCACTTTGTCTCTTTATCACTTTATATCACTTTATATCAGAAAATAATTAGAGGGCGCTACTACAATGTACTAGTATTTGGGTGTGCCTGAAAATCACCTTGATATTTAAGTACCACTGATGAGGATTTACTGACCGAAACACGTGTCTGATGCATCAAAATTGGTTTGAAATTTTCTTCAAGATGGTAAAGAGTTGGAACACTTCCGTTATTATGCAAATATGAATTTTTAGATGCAACATTTCATATGTTAAGGAACTTGTTATAAAAGTGTTCTTGCGTTGACTTGTCAATTAGTTGTGAATGCTCTGTCTCAGTTTGTAAGTTATTTTGTTATAATCAAGTGAGTTTGTATTCCAGTGATATCACTAACACATTATTTTCTTGGATTTCCCATTATATCATGAAGAAGTGTTACTGTTAGCTAAATTAATTTAGTTTGTATTATTATATTGAATTGCATAACGTTGTTTTTGTTGAAATCACAAAACTTAAGCCTTGTGTTACTTTTCACAATTTTAAAAAGAAAAGATGTCAAAAAATCAAATACATCAAATACCTTTGCTTTTAATGTATCTTTTATCTCTATATTGAAAATTTTATCACATGATACACCCGTTATATAGTTTTATAAAGTCATTTCATAATCAACACGTTACAGATCTCTCTGCTTGAATGCGCTGGGTCAAGTTTGGAGCCTATAATCACCTAAACTTTGACATTTTTCAAATATCAGTCATTTGTTTAATTCAAACGCAGATTCAATATCAATGATTGATATTGTTGTTGTTGAATTAATTATTGCATTAAAATACTAAACAAATTTGAAATATTTTTCTCTATACGATCAGAACATTTATCTATACGATGGTGAACTTTTCATGGCGTAGTAGTCAATATACTTCTAGGTCACGGCGTGGTTCGCCTCTAGCTAGTTCTCAGAAACGTTGATTTCACGTTTGAAATACAGATTTTTAAGCAATATCATGTGATAAAAAGATTCTCAAATGAATTTTCATTCTATACGATGTAGTACGAAAGTCGTTGTACGTTTTGTATTCCATCGCCAATACCCAGGTATATAAAACTCACAACTCGTTTCCTAATACATCGTATGAAATGAAAATTCATTTGAGATCCTATATAAATGTTGTTCTGTTTCTGGTTGAGTGAATTGTGAAAAAAAATAAGTTTATAGTAAAATGCATATTCTGTTTTCTGTAGTGGATGTAGTACATATTTAACACTTTTCTCTCTAAGGCAATTATTGCGGCCATGATATACATGTATATGATACTGTATTACTACTGTATCATAGGTCGTTTGTTTTGCGTCCTTGTGCTGGTAGATTTTAAGCCCAAAGTAATAAAACAAAACAAAATCATAATGATAAAAGTCTCTTACAAATCAAATATGTTTTTTTTTACAAAAATTAAAAAAGAAATTGTTTAAATTTCATGTAAAATGTAAGAGTACTGCAATCATTCAAGGCATTGCATTATTTACCATTCTTTTATCAAAAATGAAAAAAATTGTCTGTCAGATTTCACATAGTCACATAATGTGAAATTGCTACTTTGTTTTATACATGTGTATGTATGTTTTTCTCCCTGGCTGGCTGGTAGCTTTTTTCAATTTCAAAAGGACGCAAAACAGAATAAAAACAGGAAATGGTCTTATGTAATAATCAAGCAATGAAATACGTCAACAGGTCTTTTTTACATGGAAATGTCATGTAAGATGTCAAGTACAGATATGAAACAAGTTAGAAAATTATATTGTTGCTACGCTAACGAAACGTCGCATCACAAACACATCATATTTATTACTCCTGATAAATTCAGGGTGGTTGTAATGGGGCCCCTAATTGAACCCTGAAGAAGTCTCAAGAATAACATGATTCATTACTTTCTTTTATTTCCTTTTTCCTGTATAGATCGATCTTTCTTCAACTTTTACTTCATCAATCAAATGATCAAGGACAAAGTTTCATAAGCAAATATTTCAAATAATGCAATGTTTCAAGGAACGGTCAGATGAGAGAGAGAGAGAGAGACTCAAATTTGTCATTATGATGTGGTATGCAGTTGATACTTTTTTACGAAAATAATCTACGTATGATCTTACTGAGCCATTGTTACACAAACTATGTACTAAATGAGCGATTGTAATTGATAAAACGGTAAAGGGCTATGAAGTTGATATATAATGAGGCATTAAGCATTCATTAATTTAGAGAAACCGTCTAAATGATACTGCCATACAGATAGGCAATATCTCATTAATTAGAAATTCTCCGTTACATAATGTCAATGATGAGATGTTTTCAATTTGAAAACTGCAACCATTCTGTTTTGTTGCGACTGCAAAGACAATGAAGTTTATAATTGCAAAGTTATGTAATGAATATGTCTCTTTCGAGATGCCAAAGATGGAGATGAGTCTAACAGGCCGTAACATTTTAAATATTTTCTGTTACCGTTAAATACTTGCCCGATATCATTTGTGCACCATTATCATTTAACAATGTTTCACTATTGTACAAGATGTCTCCAAAGAAAATGACATGGTAATTGTTATGAGACTTTGTGTGGCTCAAAATGTTCCGAGCGATCTGTTTACAGTAATGAAAAACCATAACAATTTCTAAAGTAGACAATAAACAGACTAGTCAAGGATACGTTTTGTTTTGATAAATAAGGCTGCTTAGAACATTAATTTGAAAGGATGTGCTTTTTTGGTTCAGCTTATATCAACAATGGGGGAATGTCAAAGAATATGTCTCCATCAACAATATGTAAAAATACCGAGGCAGATTTTTGGACTCATTCTCTTCCCTCCTTGATCTGAGGATATGAAATACAAATATTCGAAGATTCCGTAACCCAAGTGTTGGTAATAAGGGGCCAAATATGTTGTTTTCCTTTTTTATCTTCTTATAATAATAGTTCTGAATCCGCTCTGATGTAGGATTGCAACTAATATAAAGGTATCCGATTAGCGTTCGTGTCAGAGATCAAACGTGAGGAATCAAAATGTTAGTCCGGATTTTCTCGACCTCTTTCTGTTCAGTCTTCCATCCGTAGCCTTCTGATTGGTCAGATTTCATTTATGCTTTGTAATGACCTCTAAACAGATGACATCTGCGGATCTTCTTCTAATCTAGCTTGATTTTTATAATTCGATAGAATGCAGTGGACTTTCACTACAAAATTTTACTGCTTTTTTACTCTGTCTTTACATATGTTTGCTTCATATAAAGCTGTTACAAAGGAAATTTTCCTCTTAAGAAAAGGGAATGATCTCCAGCATGACCACCCTGCACTCGACCAGCGAAACAAACCCACAATAAACTACAAACCGCAAAAAAGACACAACAATACTCACTAGACCATCATACAAAACAATCTAAACAGACCTACAGAAACATAAAACATTTATCTACTCTAAAATGATGCTAATGAATTTGAAGACGTTAAACATTTGTGCCACTTGGTGAGTGTCACCGCTGGTGGACCAGGAGTCCCCGAGGGCACATGTAGCCAAGTTCGATCAATTTCGGTTGGTCGTTTTTTCAAACGCATTTGAAAATTTCTGTTTACAAAATTGTCTCATATTTCTAAAACCTGGGTCCTGTAGCATCATATCCCAGCCATCTTGCTACGTCTTTCGGTATATTTAGGACTTAATTTTCCCAGATTTTGGCCATATTACATTTTTTAGATTGGGGATCACTGACGAGGGTTAAATACCCGAAACGTACATGTATGATCCATGCTGTAAATTTATCTGCTCTAAAATGATGTTAATGAATTTGAAGACGTTAAATATTAATGAGAACAAATAAAATGAAGGAGAGCAATGTGCACCCGGCGTCGACTTTGGACGTCCATCTGTTATTAGAAATGGTGTGGTTATCCGGATTACGTGCGCGCATCCCTCCCACTTTCTGATTACCAAGAGGTGTGGTGTAAAATGACATATGAGATTGTTTTCTTTGTGCAGCATTTCTGCTTACATGTAATTTTAACTATTGCCTACTAGTTGTTATCTCATCTGTTCTTAACTTAATCTAGAAAGCGCTTTCCTTGATAATGACTTCGGGGATACGCTGTATTGGAGAATCATTTTGTTGAAGCGCTTTAATAAATGATGCAATTTAAATATTCATCAAAACTTTACGATCAATTACATAACATTGTTACAGATCAAAGTGCATTCTTGTTACGATTCGATGGTTCCATCATAATCATTGCTCTTACCCTTACACATACAACTCGATAATTCGCTTCTATCTGCGTTCATTTGCCGTTGAAAAGACAATTATTCTGAATGTTCATGTATTTTCTAGTAGACCTCCATACAAAGGTATCCTTAGATGTTTTATTATCTAACTTTATGTTTGGTAGAACTCTCTTCAAAGAAAAGTCAAGCACCCAATATTGCTGCCAGAGAGAACCCTTCCAGACGAAAATGTACAGTTGAACCCCTCATTAACTTTTCAACTATTCATGCTTTAGGTTTAAACTTCCTTTATTTCAGTCTCAGACTGTTTCTTTTTGCGTAATAGAATTGTTATTACGATACTGATTAACGATTGATATGAACATATATGGATACGTCAACATGCATCCACTTTTCATTGTACATCAACTTGTTATTTTTTTTACCAAAATAAAAAAAATGAACAGCCTAAACCCATCTTTACGCTCAATAAATGTACATGTACTTCCTTTTTTGGTTTCATAAGACATTGGAATTTTATCTGTTCTTGCTATTGAATTTGAAGACGTTTAACATTGCTCATGACAATCTTTATTGCTTCAATATCCAAACTGCCGTTGGCACTACGAGTATTGAAATGTTTAGTTCTACCTCTTACCCGAATATTTGTTTGGTTATTTAAGGAATTGCTCGATCTTCTATTTAGTTGCTGCTGGATGAAGTTATACCGCAAAATCAGGACACATGACTGCTTCATTGCGCGTAGCATAAATGTTACTACGATAATGATTAAGGATTGATATGAACATACTAGTATACAGATATGTCAACATGCATCTACTTTATATTGTATGTCAACTTGCAAGTTTTGTTTTTGTTTTTGTTTTTTGTTTTTTGTCAACTGTTTGGGTGTGGAATTTTTTTCTTGTCAAAGTAGAGTGCATGTTGACATCATTATCTTGCAGTCGTCATGATAACCTTGCATGTCAACATTATCTGTAGACATATCCTGCCTACAGGAGGCAGAAGTATGAATGGAATCGGATGCATGTTCGCATTGTACAAATTCCATCTAAAGAATAGTGCGTGCAATTGGAACTATCCGATACGATTGTCCGTTTGTTGCGGTTACTTTGTTCAGTTCTTTCTGCTGTATTCATATATATTCTACATATTTGTTTTTCTCCTACTGAGCTACAAATCAAAGAATGGGTAATCCATAATTGGACACCGTCTTTTTTCCAAGTCTTTTTGAAGATGCGGTCATGATAATTAAGCTTAACATGATCACCAGACCTACAAATTGTTCTTTCATTCTAGATGATGATAACGAAAATATTGACATTATTTTCTACTTACCCAAAAGAGCAAGCTTGAACGTTGAATAATTATTAACATTAATTGCATCCTGTAAACTGGGGTGAGTGTATTCAGCATAACATCCGGGTCTTGCTTGAGTAGATGTCATCTTCGTATCACCTCTGGAATATCGAACCAAATTTTCTTTTTTTTTTTTGTAAAACACAGTTTGTTCACAATAAAATCATATCACATCTAGCAAGAATTTCTCTTCCAGAACTTCACGATCGTTTTACCTGCACATGATATTGATTCTTCAGTATTATCCTGACAATAAAAATGGAATTCAACTTCATTAATAAAAGTCTGATTATCTATTGTACATTCCATTTCAGGAATCTAGCGGCATTAAATTTCTTTGATCCAAAAATTGGATTCACTTTCATTTCGAACGTAATCGCAAATAATTTGACGTATTTGTTCATCCGAGGTATTTATACCAGTGCTCGATAGTTGCGCAGAAAATTAATCAAAGTCTATCATGAATTTGACCCAAGGCCATGATTGAAGCGGATTCGAACGGTCCCTCGTCGTTGATGAGGCTGAACTCTCAATATTCCTGCAAGATAAGAAAAAATTTACTACGTATCTTTGAATTAAAAGAAAAACATAGCGTCTAATGATCATTGCATCAAACTCCTAAGGGACCCAACGCCATTGCACCTAAGGTAAATTATTAAAAGCGAAACTATTCTTTTCGCATCAAGAGATCAAACCTACCGGGAGTGCATCAATGCCTCAATGATATATAGCGTTAATATTTGATCTATCAGGAACAAAGCTTAGCTTTTCGATCGACTAAAATGACCTGTTTTCAATATATTAAACACTCATGAGAATATTTCCTGTTAGAATAACCTACGCTCTTTATAGAATTAATGGATCCGCTTCCCTTAAGACAGAAAAAGAGTCTTTACGTATATTTCATCAATGTGAAAATTACATGCAGCGTCAATTTGCAAGAAAAAAATCCATTAAAGATTACGAGAACATCGATGTACTCGAGATAAAAAATGAGCTTGATAGACAATTCCGGAAGCAAACAAGACACTAAATACAAGAGAAAAGAACTCACAATTTAAATAGGTTACATCTTATTAATAACTACGTTATTTCTGAAACAAGACTAGTTGCCTGCAAAGATAGGTAATTAGAAATTAAACACTTTTAAGTTATAACATGAGAACATAGATCTAAGATTGTCGTCCTTGGATTTCTTAAGAATTTTTGCCATTCTATTCGACGAAAAGTCAATTGTCGTAGCACAAATTGTGTAAAACTACGCAGTGTAATGAAAATCTGTAATATACGAGTATATGTAAGATTACAAAGATGTCGAGTTTACGCATATGATAAAGAGGCATAGATACATCAATTTAAATGAAAGTGATATGTGGTTGGAATTCACACATTTGTCCGCTACTGACTGAAGTAATATAATATGTCAGTAGGTTGACTCAATGTGAGTATTGAAGTATACTAGTGTAATTCATTATGACAAAAGTAATCAAATGAGTTAAACAAGATCCTGACAATAATCTCAACAGCACACACAATTGAGCATCGACGGACCCCTAGCAAGCTAAAGGTGAGACCAGGTGCCTGGGAGGAGTAAGCATCCCCTGTTTGGCTAGCCGCACCCGCCGTCGATGTTCACGCACGAAATAAGCAATCAGATATATATACACAACCAATGTAGATCCCTGAGATGAACCTACTGAAAGGAACATGAAACACTGGTACGTCACAATGCATAGACTCTACAGATTAGCATGACATGCAAAATGAACTTAAGGTGATCTAAATTTTAACGTCACCGATTTACCCGGAAAATGCGATTTCATAAAACAAGAATGGAACTTGTTAAGGTAATCGCGCATAACATGTACGATAAATGCACTTGCTGTGTGTTACACACCCGTAACAAAACACAAATTAAGACATTTACTCTCCATATGAAATATTTCTGATAACAATGGAGTTGTGTGTTCTATAACGAAAGGGACAATCCTTAGAACTGGTATCTTAATGGACAAAGTTTTACAAATATATAAGAATAGACGGGACAGTAAAAAAAATAATAAACATCATATATGCTATAATGGAATAATTCTATATCCCTTTGGTGTCATCAAAAGATGTTTATTTCAGCATAAAGTGTGTCCAATTTCACAAGTTCTCGGACTTTGACATACATTCATGCCGAAAGTATAGAGTAATATAGTATGGAAAATTTTCTATAGTTGATCAAATGTATTAGGACGCATCACTATATAAGTATATTCCAAATATCCGTACTGTAAGCGTGGAAATTTTCGCGTGGGGTCATATTTGCGTTTTTCGCGAATAGATGGATTTCGCGAAAATTTCTTATACGCGAAAATATCCCCGTCGCATTCTAAAAGTGGAAAAGACGTTTTTATCGCGAATATTTCCCCCAACGCGAGAAGTCTTGATGTTATAATCGCGAAATTTTCCCCAAGCGAAAATAATCACGTTTAAGTTATTCATCCATGCACAATATATGTTAAACGTCTTCAAATTCAGTAGCATCATTTAAGAATAGATAGATTTGCAGCATGGACCAGACAAGCACGTGCTTGGTACTTAACCCGGTCAATGATACTCAATGATGGCCAAAGAGTGTGGAAGTTATGTTAGAAAAAATACCAAAAGACGTAACAGGATGGGTGGGATATGATTTCAATAAAATAAGACTAAATAGCGAAGAATCCCACATCTTTAAACGTTTTGGTTTTTATTGTATAAAATGACACAAAGAATAGATGTACACAGTCCAGGGTATGTTCTGCTAGATCAAGAAAGGAATGCATTGTTTTAAAAGATTCGTCATCAAACAGCATTTTATCTGTTTAATCTCATTTAATCTTCACTTTAATATTACGTTCCAAAACGTATAATCATTCTCATTAGCAAATTGAAAAACGCAAAAATTTTATCTCAATTTTGCTGCAATTTTGCTGACACTCTTGAAAGGACGAAGGAAAAATTTGCCTTTTCATTTCCATCAGGTTCTCCAGGACTCAAATGAGACCAAATGAAACCACCAATATGCTATTTCCTTTAAATGACATTTAATCCTATCCTACTTTGGCACTTGAGCAATAATTTGCAGTATAGAGATTGACATTTGAAACCAATTAAACATGCCTCTCTGTGTAATCAGTGGCATTAAACTTCATCAAATATTCATGAAAGTTACAGCTAGCATTTGCAAACCTCTAACAAAATAAGATAAGTTTGAAAAGGTGACACCGTAGGGAAAGTTTAAAAGATATTTGCTACCATCAACACCTCTTTCGAAATTTCAATGTTTTTATTTTCTTATATGCACAAGCATTGTAATTCCCCGACATGAAACTATTGAGATTAAAGTGTAAACGTCCCTGACGTCACAATGCATAAACTCTTTCAAAAGAAACATGCCGCGACGGCTACTCTAACCAACAAACTGAACCCGCGGTGATATAATTCTTAACGTCACCTTTGGAAAAACGCGATAACAGAAAAGAAGAATGAAACTGACAATTGTGGTGCATACTTATAAAATAAATGTCATAATTTGGGTTTTCATCGAAATTTAAGGAGATTTACACCATCCCCCATGCTATTTTGAACATATATTTTATTTGGATATGCTATTGAATCGACCCATCAGGAAATTTGGAGCCGCGCACTCTCTGTAAAGTAAATGTACAAATCTAAATTCTAAACATTAAAGAGAGCGCTACTGAAATGAATTTTGAGGCCACTGGAAGCATCACTGGTGAGAATTAAATATTCGAAACACGTGTCTGGTGCAGAAAAAAATGGTTTGGAATTTTCTTCATGAAGGGACAGAGTTGGAACACTTCCGTATTATTAAAATGCGCGCATTACATGTACGATAAATATACATACTTGCTGTGTGTTACATACCCGTAACAAAACTCTCCTTCCTTTTATGTGTTGTCATTAATGTTGTAATGTATTTTTGTGATTTGTAGCTTTTGTCTGATGTCATTTACGTATCACTTTCTTGTGGGTTTGTTTCGCTGGGCGGGTGCAGGGCGCTCATGCTGGAGATAATCCCCTTTTCAAATTAAGACAATTATTCTATATTTTAAAAACTATTTGGAAAGAATGAAAGTGGAAGAGGTCCCTAGCAAGACAACCCTGCACAGATCACAGCAGAACACACCCGCAGAGGATGCAACGAACAACAAACATCAGACGAAGCAGCATGGAAAACGTAAAACACAACAACAACTACTCGGAACACACCAACAAACGATCAAAATAGACACTACAAAATATGAAATACGGAATCTATCTTTTCGATTTTACAGTCCTACGTTCGATTTGTGCAGGTATCTGACGTAAAAGCATTATGACGTCATTAAATTCCTTTGAAAACCTCATATATGTTACCCTGTTTCCCTGAATTTCATGCTTGTTTCCAAAGAATCTGATGACATCACAATGCGTTCAGGTCAGATACCTGCACAAATCGGAAGCAACTCTGTATTTCGAAAAGACCGAATGACAGTTAGATCACCAGAAATATCCGTGAGTATCACGTTTTATAGGTGTCAGATATGATGGTTTTGTATGTACATGTCATGAAGGTAACTCATGTTAAAAGAGCATTATACAAAAACTATACGTACTCTTTTTGCAATTTCCTCTTTTTGTATTACCCACAAAACTGAGGAATGGTGTATATATATATAAGCAATACCCTGCATGGATAGGTATACGAATTACTCATTCCTTTTGTGTAATTTTCGCGAGAGTTAATTTTCCGGAGAATAAAGCGAAATAAGTAAATCTGCTACATGCTAAACAAGTGTTACCAGATACTAAATAAAGAAAATAAAATGTCGTTTATGAAACTACAAAAAATTAAATTATGGACTGATCTAAAACAAGTATTTAACATAGATATAATGTTAAGAGTTTTCCTTTTGGTTAAATTATCTCAATTTACGAGAAACGGAGAACTATATTTTGCACATGGAAAATTTTAATTTTTCAAACACCGAAACTGTTTTTTGTGACTTTTAAAGTATTTGGGGTTTTCTTTTTCTTGTTGGCATAATGTAATAAATGAAACTTCAGTTATTATAAAATCAATAAAAATAAATAATATATAACGGATGCCAAACGTTTAAATTCAAGATCAATATGAAATTCAAGGAAACCCTCGAGTAATTTCAATTATGATGATTTTAAGAAGCTTATTAGTAATATCTACCTCAAGGTTATTGTCCTTTTCATGTTCAGTAGTTACACTCATCTTCGTGCTCCAATATTCATTCAGAAAGTATGTAGATGTCCATTAGGCGTTAAACAATGTCACAGTAAATAGAAGCGTTGAAGCATAGAATTCTGGTACAGCGAAATGTGACAGGCTTTTAAATCATAGTAGAGAAGTGTTTTCAACAATTAATATAAGACTCGAGATGTGAGCCATTGATTTTGGGATGCAAACATTGGCAGGGACCATAAGGGAATCAACTGTGTACTTAGTACTATATATCATGGATAATTGATAGGACAAGGGCGCTTATGGAAACATCTTTTGTCATATATGAGACTGCTTAACAGCATGATGTGTCTTCGTCATCGGTGTTAAGGTTGTAGAGATATTACCTTTGTGTTGTTATAAAGATACTAATTACCCAATCAGTAGCGATCAGATGTTGTTTTCGCTTGATATTGAACTATTTCGTGTTTCTTAAGAGCGCGCATTACTGCTTTAAGCATATTAGGATAATGTCATAAAAAGGGCAACAGGGTTTTCTCTGAATAGTATCTTTGGTACTCTTAAACCCTGCCATATATCTGAAGTAATTGCCTTGTGGTGAATACAGTGGACTAAAGCAATGAGAAGAACGCTAAATTCGGAAAGTAATAATAAGGTCTATACGTCATTCAATATGACCCTATCCGAGTTTGACTGTTAGTATATTATCAGTTTATGGCGTCATACATGTAAACAAGGCCATATATATCGAATAAATGCAAGACTAGTATTTATCAGAAGCTTACAAGGCTAATTTCAAATTTCCTTTCCTAACTCCCCTATGTTTTATGGTGCAATTGAAGCTAAGAATGTTACAAATTGAGCAAAGAAAACATTACTGTAGTACTTATCGAGATGAGTTTTAGTATTTCTGTAATTCCTTGATGACTTCAGCAACATCAAATAAGCTGATTGTAAAAGGAGATGTGCATTAAGTCTATATCATAGGGAAATTACATCAGATCCCAATCTCATTTTGATAACCATTAGTCTTCCATACTCCAATTATCGCCATGTTTGTATGCCTAGAAACTCACCGTTAGCATTATGATGTGTAACGTACCAAGGCCTACTAGACGAAGTATCTTTTCTGTACAAACACGTGGGTTGGTGACAGGAATAACCGAACACGATATGGGATAATGACACTGCAAATTTGATTATCATCTTCAACCATAAAACGAGTAATAAGACATATTTTTTCTATATCTTTAACAGAAAGTGTGGCTATGTGATACCATTAACCGAGTCCGTGGTATTTGTGTCTTGATCATTTTTGCACGGTTTTATTTGCCTCGACATTTATACTGACTCTTGGTTATCCAGTGTCCGTCAGTTCTTACGTCAAATTATACAAGCTATTACATTTCCAAATCATATATGTGAAGAAATAATTTCACATCGACATACAGCTTATGTATTGTTTCTATTTTCGTTCTACATGTGATGGTGATACACTAATACGTCTTAAAACTGAATCAAACTGGGCATGAAATTTCAAATGAATCCAATGAAAGAATAAGGCAATTTTGCTATCCCATTTATCATATAAAGCAGCTTGAAAAATTCAGTTTCATTTCTTTTTGACATTCAAACAAAGGGAAAAATTAAATGAACAGATGAGTATTACAGAAAAAATAAGTGTACCAACTCCTCTGCTGTAAGAGATAACCCCTCTAGTGATAAAAACATCTGACAAATATGTCCAACTTTGACAGAAGTATCTTCAATGAAAGAAAGGAGGGGATCTACATCAACACTCAGTTGCAGCAACCACAGCAAAACACCTAAGATTAAACCATGCAAAAACACAGAGTTGACATGCGCAGCACGAGACGCAAAAGGGACAAGGAACACCAAACCAAACACAGAAGCATCAAACACAAAAGACCACACATAAACTGGTGCCGACGTAGGACGGTCATCTGCTACGTCAGTAGCAAATGTTGTACTTATCCTGATTACGTGCGTACAACCCCATCCACTTTTCCTGTTACCAAGTTAACGAAGAACGCACAATAGTGGTGTATAATAACCTTCTCACTGTAAGATGATCATACAAACAATATACACAGATAGACATGTAAATGAATATGAAAATAGAGAGGTAACGAAATACAGTCCGTGCTCTGCCGGCTGTAGCGAGCACATGCATGTTATCAACCGAGGAGTCCGACCGATATTCAGAGAGGACAGGTGGTCGGGGCCCTGTCTTCTCTAAAGAGATTTTGACAGGGCCTGTCAAGAAGTCCCGTCGTCACAGTCAGAGTATAAGTTTTAAGAATGCGCTGGTACAAGGCTGTAAATTAGTCAAGTATCCGTCTGGTAACATTAGGATTATATCCACGGTATAAAAGGTGCTTGATGATTCTAATGCATTTTCGATCAGGTGAATATAAATTGAGCGCATAAAATTATACACAAAAAATGGAGAAAAAGAATATCAATTGATTCTGTTGCTATTAAAGGTACTCTCGTACATCATTTAGCCGAAGCAAGTTCAAAATGCATGCATATGAAATCCATATCATTTGAATGAACGAATAGTAGATGCATGTAGAGGTCACAAATGGCTATATGCCGTATGATCGACATTTAGAGAGCACAGGCGGTTGGGGCTTTGTCTTCTCTTCAGAGGTTTTGACAGGGCATGTCATTAAGTCCCGTCGTCACAGTCAGTCAGAATGCAATTTTTTAGAATGATACAAGACTGTAGATTGGTACAAAGCCAAGCCAAGTGTTCGTCAGGTGACACCAGGATGATATCCACGGTATAAAAGGCGTTTGATGATTCCGACGCAATTTCTGTCTGCCTTTGATCCTTCTTATTTTGTTTATAATGTCACCATAAAAGGCAGGTTGTGAAATACCGATAATATACCTGGTACTCTGTTTCATTAAGGCTCAATACTATTGCATTTGTACATAAAAATGTATCTTATCATTTATCTTATAAAAAAAATGCATTATAATGTATAACATGATCTTATTTGTATTTTTCAAATTTTGAATGCGAATTATAATCAGTTTCTCTTCGGCATTAGTATTTTTTTCTAAAGTTAATATTAATTCTTTGTCAATTAGTAGGTCTTTACATGTATCACTTGGAATTTAAAATATTAAAAACAAACCGGCGAAATGACAGATCAATTTATAAAGTTACAACCCAATCTTCAACTTCACGAGGAAACAGTTTTAAAGATAGGTTTGAACTTCAAAAAAGCTGATCATCTATCTCTTATCGTTGTTTGAATGTAATTCTATGAAATATAAGTATTACGATTCACAGATAGGGAGAATATTAATACAGTTAAGTAGCCTTAGTAATTGAAAGTCATAGAGTATAATGCAAAAACACCACCAGTTGATGCAAAAAGAAATTAAGCGGCAAAAACAAATACTATTTAAATCATATCTGAAATACGTATGTCATACCTACCAAAATCAGAATAAATATTCCAGGCTTTAAAAAAAGACGTGTAGAACAATCACTGGACTGACAGGTAAGGTTTCCCCAGTCTAAGATATATCGGCATGGCAATCAAGAGCACTGTACGCGTCAAGCTGACATTTATACCTCGTCTTCAGGCTGCAAAAATGTCCGTGACTTTCATCTCAGCCCAAGTGATTGTTGTGTAAAGTCAATGGCGCAATTCCTGAGCACTGAAGATCCGACAGGGATGATGGCGATAATTATACCTTTTCCCCATAAATAAGTGATGCAGGACGGGGAATTAGCTGAGAAATTGCGAGGAATAATCCTTGGAAGCTCAATGTTTATAACTTGTTACTCGTGGAAGCTTTGCTTGTCCTATTGTATTTGAATTTACTTTATGAGAAGGTGACATTTGGACCTCTATGTGTGATTAATGAAATCTGATTATTTAAGCGGACTATAAATGTCAAGACAATATAATATGGGTGATATGACATCAGAATAGAAGGAGACACATTTATATTAGAGGGTATCACAAGGTTTTGGCGAGGTTTCAAACATCATTATGAATTAAGATATATATATTGCTTCTCGTGTGTATGTCACATTTAGGATGGACCTCATGTAATTCGTTATTGTATTTTGTCAATATCACAAGCATCTATTGTTCCATCTGCAACACTAATATCAAAAGCTCTCGCAGAGGTTAACTTATATAGGTTTAAATACAGAGAATGAAAATAAATGTGTTTAAAATACTTTCCAAGAATTCAGTAAAATAAATTTAAAAGAATTCTGCAAAATAAATTCAAAAGAATTCTGCAAAATAATTCAGCAAAATAAAATCAAAAATTAAATTTTTAGAATTTATTTTAAAAATGTAGTCGAAGAAATCATTTATATCCGTGTATCAATTTTACATTTCAGTGAACTTATTCACAAACAGGCTTACCGAGTCAATGTTATCGCCAGTTGTCAATATCGCAAAATTGACCTACGATCAGCCAATTAGATTCTGGCGTTCTATCCAGAATATACCGTATTTTGAAAGTGCTTCATCAATTTTTTTTTTTGCGTTTGTAGTATCAAATTGGCTACCGAATAACATTTTACTACTACATGCTACTGAATCGACCCTACAGGAGGTTGGAGTCGCGCACGCTCTGCAAATTGCACGAATATAATTTCAAAAAATATAACCAGAGGAAGCTACTAAAATGAATTTTGGCTGTTTCTAAAACTAAATTTGGATGAATGCATCATAGTTGAGGATTTAATATCCGAAACACGTGTCTGGTGCATAATTAATTGGTTTGAAATGTTCTTCGGAAAGTAAAGAGTTGGAGCACTTCCATGTTTTGAAATTTTTGTTCGCAATTTTCGAAGTGTATGCAAACTGAAAGAAAGTTTTAACATTTCTCAAGCTAAAGAAATAGTCCAAAATTACACAAGTATTGTAATCGTATATCGATTAAGAGCAGAAATTGTATGATTTGTTGCTGCAGTTATGGTCGGTTCCGCTGCAAATAACAGAGAGGTGACATAACGCGAACATTGTAATTCCATACTCACCTGTTATTGATTTATCCCTCGGTGTCCCAGTTGAGAAAGCGTTCACATGAGGCTAGTATTGACACCATTCCATCAATCGTGTCGGATAGCTCTATATCATGTCTATCACAAATCTCATTTCAAGTGCCATTGCGTAACATATACTTTTCACGTAACAATGATTATCAAATCGTCTATGGATACGACTTCACAACTTTATCCGAAAGTAAATAGTATGAGGAGATTTAAAAAAATTGGTATATCATATGATATGAATTATAGCAACATTGAGAAAGGGTTCTTGAAAACAATTTCTCCTCTTTATGTTTGGTTTTGTCATTTTTCTTCATATTTCCTTAAAATTTTGTATATCTGTATAAATGGTAGGATGGTGCAATCTGGATAATCACACCATTTGCTATCTTATATTATTAAATGATCAGGAATTATTTAATGCTTAAATGATCAGGAACCATGCTTATTTCTGATTGGTGGAGACGCTGTTTGATAGACTGTACCTCAGAGTGAGTTGACCGCTAACACTAAAAAGCGGTCTATTCGGGATAAGCGCGTGCAGGACCAGCGCGTGCGTTGATTTTTGTAGTGTTAGATCTTTGACTTCGCGTATCATTACAATGCAAATATTAATAAAATCCTGATAATTTAATAAAGCAGTTATTGACTTTTGATTTCGGTAGACGAAATAACTGTCCAAAGACGGCGCCGGGTGCACATTGGTCTACCCCAATTTATGTGATGTCGTCCTGTTTCGATATGTGTGCTTTGATTGTTGGTCAATTTGATGTGGGTGTTTTATTGCTTCCCATGACCCATTTTTGATTTGTTTTGTCCGCTTCCATGGCTTGTTGCGATCCATGGACATGTCCCGCTGTTGCCAATGCAATGCGAAGGAGGTCTTTGCTGGAGGTCTTTTCCATATTCTTGTATTTAGTACACCACGTGACTTATTCTTGGGGTGCCATTGGTTAGTGTGTAGGAAGTATGAGACAATAATGATAAGGTACCGTTATTGGATTCTTGTAAATAAAATTAAGAGTACAACTTTTGTTCAGAATATTTACGATTTGAGGTCAAAAGATACACTTATCCTATCAATAGTTAAACTTCTTCAAATTCAATAGCATCATTTATAAACGGATAAATTTGCAGCATGGACCAGACATGCAATACCTTTTTTGAGGGCAATATGCTCCCATGTCATTGCTTTGGGAAATGCAAATGGAATATTTCTTTCCAAAGTAATGCTATATGAGATAATGGTACCTATAAAACTGGTATTAATTGGTCACCGTTCGCTGCAAAGAACGTATTTTAAAATCTTGCGCTGCAGCAACTTATCATGACGTCGGACGTTTTCATCGGAATCGTTTATACAAACCGACACCAAAACCATAAGGACCCCTCGGTCATCAATGGACAAAATGTGATGTGATGTACTGGATTTTACTGTTTTACAGTTGCTTTACTGGATGAGGAGTTGGAACAATCGTTCAATGTGACGGTTCTTTAACTAACTCCGGGTTTTATTTCAAGTTTTGGCAGACCATGCAAAAGTTACTTTTTTTCAAAACTAGATGTTCAGCTGTATCCTGTTTAAAAAATGTAGCCTCTAGATTGATTCTGGTCGAAGATATTTTAGAAGTTGTACTTTCCAGACCGGACCATAGTGAGGCATCGCGGCATCATTTAATTGTTGTGTTTTTTGTATATTTGTCTGTACAGCGCCACGTAAGTTCATTTCAGTTGCGTCATCTATAATGAATTTCGTTTTTTTTTTTCAAATAAGACCCTTTGAAATAAATGTGAAATTCCATGACATGATTTACTTCGTTGTTGAAGTTGTTTTTCTTATTCGTGTTTGCAATCGTCAATCAGAAGACAGAGAAAAGAAAACAGAAACATTATATTTTTTTTTAAATTTATTTCATAATGGGAATGCCGATTTTAATTATATACGTTCAAGACATCTTCTTATATACTTGGTACAATAACTCCTAAAGTTTTCTTTCATTTTTCATTTATGCCTGAGATCAATATTTGTCCTATCATATGTGAAGTACTATCCTTCAATCTTTACGTATGGTGTGCTCAGTAGATAGAGGCGGGTTGTTTACTTTTTGGGTCCATCATCTTCATCATCATGATTGAGCCTTTACCTGTATTTCCATCCATGCCATTCATCATTTTATTTCCACCATTGTTCATTGCTCCCATGTCCATTTTTCCATTCATCTTATCCATGCCGTTCATACCGTTCATCATGTTATTGCCGCCATTTATCATGTCCATACTATTTTGGTCATTCATAGTACTGTCTTTCTTGTTCATTATTTTCATAGCATTTATCATGTTCATATCGTTCATCATTTTAATTTCATTCATTATTTTCATATCGTTCATCATGTTCATTTTGTTAATCATTTTTATGTCGTTCATCATTTTCATCGCCATCTTGTCAATCATATTTTTCATATCATTGGTATTATCCATGGTTGCCATTTGCATACTGTTCATGCCATTTGCATTCGGACTATGCCATAGGGTTTTATGACCACTGTTTCCGTTATTGTTACCATTTCCATTCTGGCTATTCCATGGTGTTTCAGAGCCACTGTTACCATTGTTGTTACCATACTGACCATTATTTCCATTGTTATTGGCATTCCCATTCTGGCTATCCCACCAGGTTTTAGAGCCACTGTTACCGTTTCCGTTCTGGCTATCCCACCAGGTTTTAGAGCCACTGTTACCGTTTCCATTCTGGCTATCCCACCAGGATTTAGAGCCACCATTTCCATTGTTGTTTCCATTTCCATTCTGACTATCCCATGGAGTCATAGAGCCACTGTTACCATTATTGTTGCCATTTCCATTCGGACTTATCCAAGGGGAATACTGACCATTATTTCCATTGCTATTGCCGTTCCCGTTCTGGCTATACCATGGTGTTTTAGAGTCACTGTTACCATTATTGTTGCCATTTCCATTCGGACTTATCCAAGGGGAATATTTACCACTATTTCCATTGCTATTACCGTTCCCGTTCTGACTATCCCATGGGTTCTTAATGCCATTGTTGTTGCCGTTTCCATTCTGACTATCCCATGAACTCTCAATGCCATTGTTGTTGCCATTTCCATTCGGACTTATCCAAGGGGAATACTGACCATTATTTCCATTGCTATTACCGTTCCCATTCTGACTATCCCATGGTGTTTTAGAGCCACTGTTACCATTATTGTTGCCATTTCCATTCGGACTTATCCAAGGGGAATACTGTCCATTATTCCCATTGCTATTACCGTTCCCATTCTGGCTATCCCATGGTGTTTTAGAACCACTGTTGTTACCATTCATGTTAACCCAAGGAGAATACTGGCCACTGTGCCCATTGTTGTTGCCATTTCCATTGTTTCCATTTTGGCCATCCCATGGGGTTTCGGAACCACTGTTTCCATTGTTATTTTTGTCTCCATTAATCCCATTTCCATCTCTTCCATTTCCTGGTTTATCCATCATCTTTCCTCTTTTGATAAAGACTGTAAAATATTTTCATTATTACTAGTTCTTACAACTATCACCTCGTAGGCTGCAATAATTCATCGTATGATATTTTTATTCCCTTAAATAATTTTTTTTTTACAAAAGAGAGTATAAATTTTAAAATTGTTTAATATTAGATTGAGAGCCGAGTTATTTTCCCTTTCAGGTGTTTCGTTGATAATTCTTCCTTATCTTATATTCCATACAGACTATTATGGTTTCGGTAATAGTCATTTCATTGAGGGGGCTTATGAAGAACTTTAAAGTTCGATATAAGCCATCTCAAAACCAGTGTGGAACTCTTCCCGGATGATCATCAGAACAAAGCTTAAGATCTTCTTCAGTAATGTGAAATTAACTGTTACATGAATAAAAATGTTTGAATATCCAGAAAGCTAAGAGTTTTTTTTTTCTCAACCGATGTCCCTATGGACCATGTTTAATACTAGGGCTGATTGATATGATGTGCTTTAAGTTAAACATTTTCCCTTTACTGTGTCAGAAGTGAAGCACAGTATGTGTCATTGATTGTTTTCCTTTTTGGAGATAATCTATCAGCAGAATACCTTCTGCATCCCAGATAACCAAGGCTCACAACATATTAATCAGTCCTCGTATAAGGTGATCAAAACCACCAAGAGAGATGTCAGGACAGGAAGACATCATTGTTGATATCGCAAGGTGTAAGTGAGGCCAGTTACTCAGGAAAGATCAAAACGGTATCACCAAAGAAGCCATCTACTGGACAGTAGACGGCAACGGAAAAGAGGATCGAAGACCAATAAAAAAAAGATATATAGAAATGTTCGAGAACAGGTATGTCACCTGTTGCATGTTTGACCCTAAATACTTGACCTTGACCTTGAAAGTGACCTTGACCTATATTGCGCCATTAGTCTCATCATGCTTTACCATCCCTGCAAGTTTGAAAACGTCTAATATATATGAAGTAAGTCATAGCCAAACATGTAAAAGTGGGACTACCAGACAGACAGACAGACAGACAGACGCCGGACAAAGTTATCCCTATATGTCGCTCTTGCGTTGTAGGCGACATAAGGGAGCAACCATTTGATATTTTTGGGGGGGGTGCAGAAAGAACTTTGCCAAAAAAATCCTAATCGAGATTATAGGGGAAACAAATTCCGGCCCGAAGGGCTGGCAAATAAAATTCGGATTATAAGATCCCCCCCCCTCTTCTGACCTTTCCATATTCCCGGTAAACACCTTTTTGTGTTATAATCTAAGTAGTACAGATATGTGGTGGCATACTTCTGCCTCCTTTATGCGAGATATTTTCTGTAGGTTATGTCGTCATGCGACTTATCAAAATCAACATGCAAGATAATTATGTTGACATGCAGGATGATTATGTTGACATGCAGGATGATTATGTTGACACGCAAGATAATTATATTGTCATGCAAGGTAAATAAGCTGCATGGTGAAATAAATAAGTTGCATAATAAAATAAATAAATTTATGAATCGCAAGCGATATAAGTCCCCTACCGGCATTAATCCATGTCCTTCAACTCTGCCTTGACCTGAACTTACACGAAAAGATGAATCCAACTATATGTGTATTTGAGAGGTCTAAAAAAGCAGGAAAATTAAATGAAATTTGCTATGAGGTCATACCTTTTGTAAGAACAAATAAATCAAACCCAACTTCAACTTTATATACTTTATCATACTATAATATATCTGGATACCAAAAATCAGCTCAATATCTACAACAACAGACATGAAAAGACTGCATGGAAACTGAGAAGTTCATAAAATTTGCTAAGTCCACGGGCCATAACTCCTGTAGAAATGGGTCAATCAAACTGAAACACGAACTTGATTTGTATCACACTGAGATATATTCACATACCAAAAAAGGTTTTCAATATCTGCAATACCATGGAAGAAAAGTCCGGAAAACTGAGAATTTCATGAAATTTGCTAAGTCCAAGGGCCATAACTCTTGTGAAAGTAGGTCAATCGGAACCAAACTCAAACTTAATCCTGTACAACACTAAGATGTAATTACATATAAAAAATTATTTCAATATCTACAACAACAGCCGAGAAAAGTCCGGAACACTGAGAATTTCATGAAATTTGCTAAGTCCAGGGGCCATATAACTCTTGTAAAAATAGGTCAATCAGAACCAAACTCAAACTTGAGCTGTATAACACTACTTAAGATGTAATCACATATAAAAAAATTATTTCAATATCTGCAATTACCTTGGAAGAAACGTTTGGAAAACTGAGAATTTCATGAAAATTGCTATGTCCAAGGGCCATAACTCTTGTAGAAATAGGTCAATCAGAACCAAACTCGAACTTAATCTGTATCACATTGATATAAACTCACATACCAAAAATGAGTTCAATATATGCAACGAGACGGACAGACAGACAAACGGGGTGGAAACTATAAGTCCCCTCCGGCGAGCCGGTAGGGGACTAATAAGTTGTATTTGACATAAATAAGTCGCATGCTGACATAATTAAGTTGCATGTTGACATTTTATTAAGTCGCATGTCGCTATTCAAGAAAAATATCTCACATGTAGGGGGCAGAAGTATGCCACCATACAAATAAGAATGAAACAAACTTTATTCAAAGGAACGAAATTCAAAAGTCATTAGCACCAAAGAGCCTGTCAGGCAGTGCGTTGAGTATCATTTAAGTGTAATTATTATAGGTTTCATGTGTCATTCCAGAAATTTAAAAGAAGTGATCTGCTAGCAAGAGATGCCTTAATGTACTCTTCCTTGGCACCTGATCTCACTCCGTGTTTGATATTTTTAAGATATGGTCGAAAAATCACGTTGAATGATTTAAACTTATGTTAATTTTTAACATTGGAAAGTTAAAAAAATAATTCTTTTCCGGCTCTTAAAATGGCTGAAAAAATTTCCGGCTGGCAAAAGTTTTCCGCCCCCCCCCCTAAAAATAAAATGGCTGCTCCCTAAAACCACTTGGAGAAGAGGGAGGGATTGTGTGGACGCCTTATTTGCCACCTGACACGAGGAGAAGTTTGGATGTATAAGCTCACGGAAAATGCTGATAAAAGCCATTTTTGTGATTTGTATACACCCCAATTTCCGTGATTATCATAGAAATAAGATTTCGTTGATGTAGCAGAATTAAAAAGGGGACATTTTGTTCTTTCGAGGAACAAAGACTAATCTACTTTTTAGATAAAGCGGTATAATGACTAAAGAATTTCCCCCGATTCCAAAAATTCACTTTTTCTCAAAATTTTTGTTTCACTTTTGAGAATATTTATTCATTTATTTATCCATTTATCATTATTTGAAGATAAAAAGAAAAGAAACGGATTATTATTTTCAAATATTATATATAAAGAAACTAGTTAGAGATTTTCTTGTTTATCACCGAAAATGCAATTTTATAGCTATGCCTTTTTTTAACTTTCAATTCTGAATCATTAAAAGTGAGCACATGACTACTGCTCACTTTTAGTGATTCAGAATTGAAAGTTTTAAAAAGTGGTGGAAAATCCATGAAAATGTGAAGGGTTTTAGCAATTGAAGATGTATTTGAAATAGGTTGATATTGCAACGGATTTTCTTCCATCTAATTAGAATGCATATTTAAATGGTAATTTGAATACTATAATGTAGTACATGTTTAGTTCTTACTATGATGGAAAGTAGCATCAATCTGGTGTAGTGCTACCAGCAGACATATCAAACTCGAGAACGTCGGCTTAAAAAAAAGGAAGAAAAACTATGAAATCGACAAAGTAATTTTGATGCTTTCTTCAATTAGTGGTACAAAAATTTTAAATGATATTGTATTCAATAATGAAATCTCACTTGCAAAAAGTGGTGTTAAAAGGGTAGAACATATATATAAACAAAACATGGAAACTCAATTATCTTCTGAAGAAATATTTGTTAAGTTGCGTGACAAAAGAAATTGGATTGCAGAATGTAGCATAATAAGAAATGCATTAAAAAATATATGAATTATATGTAAAAAAATCTGGAAATAAAAGAATGTAAATGTATAATATTTAAAGGATTGTGTTTTTATACTAATAAAGATAAGAAAGTAACAAAGCTGAAAAGTAAACAAATCAAAGAAATATATCTTTTAGATAAATCTCCAAAGTGTGAAATAAAGTGGAATAAGTTTTTTGATAAAGAAATTGATTGGGAAAAAGCATGGCTACTGCCTCAAAAAAAATATGTACCTAATAAAGTTAAAATCTACATTGGAAAATCATTCATAAAATAGTATACACAGAAGATAAGTTACAAAAAATGAATAAATCTGATGGGAGGTGTCATTTGTTTGAATATATGGAGGCAGAATGCATTAATAACGATTTTGAATTATCTATGTTTAACATAATATTTGGATTTCAGTCAAAACAAAAATTTACAAATTTTTTAAATTTAATTTTACTGATAGCGAAATGGATAATTTGGGTAGAAAGGAATAGAGTTAGATGTTACATCTCTCAGTATGTTTGAAAAATTACGGAACATTGTCTTGGATCAGATAGATTTGATTTTGCTTAGAACACAATTATCGAACAAATTTCACGAAAAATGTATTGAGTATAAGGAAAAAATTGAAACATTTCACGTAATAGTATAAGGTAAAAAATTGAAATATTTCATGTATATATATGTAATTATTGTTGTTTGTCTAATATGAAAAATGAATGAAAAAAAAAAAAAAAGAAATCTATAAAACAGAACAAAACAAACAAATCGTAACGCGCAATTTGAAGTTATCTTTTCGTATTTTACAAAAAAATACAAGATGTCTACAGTATACAAAATCAGAGACAAACGAAATCAAAAGTTAATGATAAATAAATGAATAAATAAATAAATAAATAAATAAATAAATAAATAAATAAATAAATAAATAAATAAATAAATAAATAAGAAAGAAAACAAAAAGAACACAGAACTTCAGATTAATTTTTTACACAGTATGGATATATCGATCGCAGTAAATTCTAATACGTGAAGTTTTCAATATGATATCGTTAAAATAATAAATATGTTTCGTTTTTTTCCTACATGAAAAATGAAAATAGTAGTAAAGAATCATGCACTGTAAAGTTTCAATTTATCTTACCATTTTGGAGCAGGAGGAAAGGGGGTCAGCGAGACAATCCACAATGCAAAAAGAAAAGACATGGCGCGTATTTTATACCATACGCCAACATGTAAAAGTGCAATCATGCATGTTCGTGAAGTTGTCACAACTGCATTTTCATGTAAAAATAACTAAATTCTGTGTAAGCAGAGGCGACCTCAACTTCATGTATGCATTCTTTAGTAAGGAGGATCATACTGAAGCTATGGGGAAAGTCATGATCAAGGCAAAGCGAAGAACCTTCCGTCGTGTCCTGTACTCTTGCTTGCATTCATTTTTTGTTTTGTTTTGTAAAATTCGATCTCTGTGCGTGCATTCTACGTTTTCGCTTATATGTTACATGAAAGAAAATACATAAATGTACATAAAGGCCAAACCTTTCTGCATTTTTTTTACATTTGGCCTGACTATTTTATCATTTACTGGTCACTGTAACCGTGACGATAAACCTGCTCAACTTAATTTTCTACATGTAAGACATGCTGTTCAGTATGCTCGACAATTTAAGTTACATGTAATATCCGTTTGTAATTAAATGAAATTATGTAAAAAGTCGGTTTCATCAGCATTAGCTTTTGCACTTTCTCACATAAGTGAGTGTCGTTAATACCAATACATTTGGGAAAACTTAATTCTCGTGCATTTTCATGTACTATTTATATGCAATATGGAAATAATATACAAAAAATCATACTATTGATAAGCGATTTTTAGAATTTCAAGAGTCCTTGTGTAATTAGCATTTGCTGAATGACTGAGGCATCTATGAATGATTTTGTTCGAAAGCGTGTGCAGAATTGACGTTTTGCTTTTTGGGTAAAGGAAAGGTCAGTGCCCTGTTTTACAAAAATTCTTACAAAAATTTTAAGGAATTTTCACAGGTTTAGTCATTAAATAAAAAGTTTTAAAATAATTCAAATTTAGATCAGATTACGTTTTCTATTATCATTTCGATATGAAATGGAATTAAGTATAGGTCCATGTAAGAATCAGGCAGGGGTGATACATCAGATTTTTTTTTTTGCAAAACTTTTTATTTCTGTTTTGGGACATTTATGTGGTACAAATCAAACATACAATATTCATTTCTCAAGGTAGCGATGGTGAAGCGAGATATTCACCTCATAATTTATAGAGGATTATGAAGTGAAAAAATGGCGGGAAAATTTTTCTATATAATTCAACCAAAGCTACCCCTATAACTTTCTTCAACATCCAAGTATGAGGAAAATTCCTTCAGTACATTCATATGGACGCTGATCTGAACACATTTCAAGATAAAAAGATATGCAAAAATTTAAAGGTTTTTCAACTGCCTGATCCTTACGTGAACCTGTACTTAAGTAACAAAAGTGTGCGAATCTAAGTTGATCACAAGAACTAAGGAATCAAAAGTTACGCAAAATCCTGAAAGAGTTCGTATTACGAAGTGTTTTTGTATTCTTTTCCCCTTATTTAGAAGAAGATCCCATTCTTATCGAAATCGCACGTACATATTGCCGGCACATTTTTATTGATTTTGACTTCTGAAAGGAATAGGGTGTTGTCAACAAGCAGCAGTTGCTTCATCACCCCGACCTGTATATCAATCCCTGTGTGAGAGAAAAAAAAAAGATTTTTGTATCACATATCATATTATAGATGTATCACATATCATGTATCGATTTTAAAATCGTTACCTATGTATTCTTTCTTTATGTTTCGAAAAGTCGAATATAGGAAGTTTATTCTTACAGAATAAACCATTTTCGGGAGTACTGAATTCGAATGTCGCAAAATTTCTGCGATTAAATCAACTTTTTTTTCAGATTTCAACTCGTCTATTTCGATTTTGACTTTTGTCCTTAGATATGAGAGAAAAATACTCTTTCATGGTCTTATATGAAAGATACATCGGTTCCACCCTCGGGATCTCAAATCCTGTAAAACCCTCGGCAAGCCTCGGGTTTAACATGATTTTTAAGACTCCTCGGGTGGAGGAACCTATGTATCTTTCATAGAAGACCATGAAAGAGTCTTATAACATATTAGGAACTGATATACGGACACACACTACGTTTGGTCACACATAAATGTAAACCAAAGAGAAAATGCAAGTTTTTCTTTTGTAAAGATGATCAATCTGACGTGCATAAACCACTGATATATAAAACTGATACCCATTTATTTCACAATCTTCCGAACTATCTGTATATACGTTTTTATAAGGAAGTTAAACCCCTATACAAGGCATACCGAGGAAAAATCGAGAATCTGCATATTTTGATATTGGGTGCATTGATTGAATTCAGCGAACTTCAGTATCGCAATATTAAATCGAAATAATTCTCTTTCTTTTTTGGTGAATAAAAATCACAAGATTCATCATCGAATACTGCGCTGACAGCTGTGCAGGAAAACTTGGAGTTTGTTTTTCTTGATTAACTTGCATTGCATTGCTGGAACACTTCCGAATTCTATGTAAACGACTCCGACACCAAGTCTCATTTGACATCTTGAACATCGTGTCGAAATCCTATTCAAAACACAGAGGAGGTCTAACGTTAGAGAGAGCATCCTAATCAAATTAAGAAAGGATTTTTGTAGACTTAAAGCTCAAACTCATCAATTCTGCTCAATATAAATATCAAGTACCTGATGATAATGGCTTAACTAATGGATGTAAAAAACAGAATTCGTCATCATGATCAAAACAATAGCTTAAATAACAGACGAGTAAATTAAGTGTTAATCACAAAAAGGATGCAATAATGATGTGTGGAAGCCAGCACAACCGACCATAAAGACTTGAAAATGAAGGTAAAGGGTACTAGGTAATATCCATCACATATGCCTACACGGTCTACAAATACAATCCATGTATAAGCGGATTTGTAATTATCAGGATACTCATGTAATTGCATATATTTTTTATTCCTCGATACATTCGGTCTATGAATACGTCAAGCATCCTTGCTCCGAACTGTACTAATTAACCTTTTTAAGTAGGATCAAGGTGAAACTGCAACATGGTTCATTTCTAGCTTCTGGGCAGAGGGTGTACAGGTTCTCAGGAATGTCTATACGTATAAAAGGAAAAGACGTCTTTCCATACTCGTGTTTGGGTGAAGTTTAGTTTATAAATACTTTGTGCTCATACAAGATCAATGCGACTGTTATTCCCCCGAGCCAGCAATTCTGTGTTTGACCAACCATATGCCTACGTACAAAGTAATCCATGATCCCAAGTGACGAAACTTCAAGCATAGACTAGCCTTGACAAAATGAGGATCTTGCTTTATAGTCAAGCTGTTCTGAAAAAATGTTCTGCATATCCCTTAAAACTTTTTATGTACAAAGATAAAACATCAAACTTTGATTGGCAATGCCAAAATACTTAAAATATTTTTTAAAGTTTTGCATAAAAGGTCAAGGTCAAACTTTGGGTGTATTCCATTATACAGAGCATTCCTCGAAATAATTTGATGAAACCTAGCAGAGACTAACAATAACAAAAGTTGTACCTCCGATTGTTTTGGAGTCAAACTGGTATATAGAGACAACAGTGTTCTGTTAACAATTATTAACCCTCAGTATCCAAGACCAAAAGGTCAAAGGTCAAACTAAGCATAACTCAAGTGTTTCTTACCCATCATTAATGAAACTTCACTCAAACTGTTCTAGATAAAAGGAGGGTCAAAGATGTTCGAGTCAAAAGACAAGTTATTTTTGAAATACATGGGAAAGCAAGTTTCAGCATTGTTTCTAGCATTAGAAGCTTACCCTCACCATGCACTTGATCTCACTCCCCGTGCAAGGTTTATTTTAACTCCATACACAGAATACTTTAAATTGCTTTCTATTCCGTTACTTTTTCCCCCTTTTAAACCCTTCGTTTCACAGATTTTTGAATGACGGATGTGTCATCATTTGGTGAATGTTTCCATCAACTTACCATTGTAACATCAGTTATATTCTTTTCAATACAGTTGATACTGCACACATTAAGAATTTCAATTATTTATTATCATGATAATTTTAGATAACCAACCTATAACATATGCAATACACACAGTAGCATGTGCATGTAAGTAAAATCATTTACGTGATTGGGAGCAAAATGCTGTGATTAATCAGTTTTGCAGACCAGCTTCAAGCTGTAGTGGCTTCAATGCCCTTTCCTGAAACCAACTCACTTTGAATTATACATGTACATGTTCATATAAATTACGTTCATGATTTTATACACATACATATAGCATACAGTTAATCCCGATTATGCATAGGCTTATATAACAAGATCTATAGTATTTTGAATATTATCATTATGTTCAGTACAGTTTAGAGATGCATGCATAAATATTTCAAACATATTTTTAAAATACAACATTAACAACAGGTAAATAGATATGTAAATTTCTTTAAACCCAAATATAAATGTCTTATTCTAACGAAAAGGCAGTTTTTAACAATCAAAAATCTGATCTATCTCTAGCTAGAATTTTAAATAGTCATTAAAAATAAAACTTTTCTCTCTCTAAATAACTGGTATAAATAATAATCGACAGTAATTATTCGACATAGATGTAGATCTTATTTTTTCCTAATAGCATCTTAAAGCAGCTTCAAACTCTCCTTTCATTCAGGAAGTCCCTTATTTTGCATAAAAATACTGATAAATATCAATTATTCATAAAAATACTGATAAGTATCAAGAATTTGAAAGGCTTTGGCACATTGGTTTTCACAATCATGACACTGGAGGTTAAAGCAGGGTAATGTGTCAGGATCACAATCTGTAAAGCTATATAACCACTATCATCAGTCCATCTTGGCATACACTACTGCTGTTCTGTTTGGAATGTATACCTGAAATTGAAAATTATTAACTATAATTTCAAGATTACATACAATAATAAAACATGATAGTTACATCATCTTTTACTTTCCTTTTGTCAAATTAATTCTAAGAAGAGCTGTGCATATATTTTCGAAATAATGGCAAAAAACTTCAAAAGTGATAAAAACCACTGATACAGACCAATGCTTACTTGCACTGCGTTAACTTCCAAATGGAAGCTTTGTAAGGTTCCATTACAAAATGGAAGTTAACGCAAATGTCTGAATTTTTGTTATATGTTTTCTGTCTTATACATTGATGAGCAGTGGCATATAAACAAATGATGACAATACTACATAATTATCTGATTATCAAAACAATACACATTCTAGTGGCTATCAATGGCTAAATGTACTGACAAGTAATCACTTTATATTTTTGTAAAGCATTTCTGCAATAAATCAGACGTAAAGGCAAATAGGAAGTGAATGCATTGCAACAAAGCGTTGGTCTTCAACAGTGTAATTGGTCATACCATCATGGAACATCTTCTGTTGTCCCAAGGATCATTCTGTGAAAGGAAGTCTACATTATGGTCTAGACGTTTGTGTCCACCATTCTCTCCAGAATCACTGTCCAACACAATCTTATATCTGACCACTGGTCAAGGAATTCATAACACCTTTTTTCCAATGTTTTAGGTAGAAAAACTACTTAAAAGAACAAATTCTAAGAAAGGTTAGTCAAAGGAACATGAATAAAATTTACACATCTAGTGCTTGCAAAACAATTGCTGTCAGAAATCAATACTTATAGACTTTCACATTACGATTTCATGATACCCAGTCACAGCATTGTTTTGCATACAGTATACTTTTAAAAGTAAAATAGATTGGGTGATCCATCATTTAGCAATCTTGTTTATGTTAGAAAGCCCATCCATCTGGGATGAAGTATCAGACATACACATTTTCTTTGTAGTTTAAACAAATTCCAAGCTGTGAATATTACCAACATATTTGGTATTTGGAAGTAAATGTAGTTGCTAGGAATCTGGCATAACTAGAACCACCCAAAAATGGATGAATTATACCCCCGCTTTTTTTATAACCATTTATGACACAACCTTCAGTTGTTCAAATTGAAACTCTCATTTGGGATTGAATGCTTTGATATAAACATAGTAAAATCAAAGATTACAAAGCTCACCTCATGGCAGCATTCTATCATGGCAGGAGTCAAAGAATACACAGTTTTGAATTTGAAAACCTGTCCTACTGAGAACCAACAAAAATGATACCACACAAAAACAAAAAAGAGAAGGGAAGTAGAGTATTTCATTTATTGACCCAAATTTTGCCTGAATGGGTGTACTCTATTGATACCCAAATCTCCCTAACATATGCACTCAAGTGGAAAATATAGGTCATGACCTACATTTGAACGTAGATTTGTGATCATCTGTTAAAGACGCATCATCTGTGCAAGTTTGAACTTCCTAGCACTTGTAATAGAGAAATAAAACTTCTTAACATTGATACCCAAATCTTCCTAACATGTGCACTCAAGCTGAAAATATAGGTCATGTCCTACATTTGAACGTAGATTCGTGATCTACTCTTAAAGACGCATCATCAGTGCAAGTTTGAACTTCCTAGCACTTATACATGTAATAGAGAAATAAAACTTCTTAACATTGATACCCAAATCTTCCTAACATGTGCACTCAAGCAAAAATATAGGTCAAGACTTACATTTGAATGTAGTTTGTGATCTACTCTTAAAGACGCATCATCTGTGCAAGTTTGAACTTCCTAGCACTTATAATAGAGAAATAAAACCTCTTAACATTGATACCCAAATCTTCCCAACATGTGCACTCAAGCGGAAAATATAGGTCATGACCTACATTTGAACATAAATTTGTGATCTACTCTTAAAGATGCATCATCTGTGCAAGTTTGAACTTCCTAGCACTTACAATAGAGAAATAAAACTTCTTAACATTGATACCCAAATCTTCCTAACCTGTGCACTCAAGTGGAAAATATAGGTCATGACCTACATTTGAACGTAGATTCATGATCTACTCTTAAAGACGCATCATCTGTGCAAGTTTGAACTTCCTAGCACTTATAATAGAGAAATAAAACTTCTTAACATTGACCTAACCTGTGCACTCAAGCGGAAAATATAGGTCATGACCTACATTTGAACGTAGATTCGTGATCTACTCTTAAAGACGCATCATCTGTGCAAGTTTGAACTTCCTAGCACTTATAATAGAGAAATAAAACTTCTTAACATTGATACCCAAATCTTCCTAACATGTAAACTCAAGTGGAAAATATAGGTCATGACCTAGCACTTGTAATAGAGAAATAAAACTTCTCAACATACTAGTGCGGACGCCAACACGGACGCCGACGACAGGGTGATAGCATAAGCTCCCTCTCACTTCGTGAGGTGAGCTAAAAATTTAGTACATGTACTTAGTATCCTGCTTTCTGAACTTCATAACCAAAATACTATAATTCTGGTTATGAAGTTCAATACTTCTTACATAGGCCCAAACTTAAGGTTAAGGTCACAAGGTCAAAAGTTATAATACTAACATATGATAAATGTCTATGAAATGTCAAAGGCCTACCATTCATACATGTAGTACGAGAAAAATCTGCTCTCAAATCTTAATCAATAATGCAATAAAGGCCCAAAGTCAAGGTCAAGGTCAAAAGTAACAGTTACAAAATGCAGTTCTCCTTATGGCGAATGTGTATATGAAATATCAAAGGCCTACCATTGATAGTATGAAAGAAATCTGCATTCAAAACTTCTTAACTTAAAATGTTGTACATGTATAGGGTGAAGGTCAAAAGGCATGGTATCAAAATGTAGTACTCTCTATGGTGAATGTATGTGTGAAATATGAAAGGCCTACCATTAATAATATAAAAGAAATCTGCTTTCAAAACTTCTTAACTGGACGGACAGACGGACAGACAGACAGATGGACGGACGGACAGACGTACGGGGTGATTCGTTTGAGGGGGTATAAAAATAATGGAAAAAACAAATAGGATTAAATATTCAAAACATGCAAGTTTGGTCCATAAGTTCAATGTATTGTCATTTTGGTGATGGATATGGCTCTTTTATCCTAGAATTGGTAAATACATGTATAAATCATGACAAAGGATACTTTCCCGGAATGTTTACACCTATTTTATAGTCAGAGTAGCTGTTGGAGGGATGGAAGTTAAAAACAAACACCAGCTTATCAGCTCTGTCAAATACCACTACCTTGTCACCTTCATGCTTTCTGCTGATATAGTTCTGTAATATTAAATGAAAATAAATCACTTTGAAAGGATTATAGCTTGGACTACTGAAGAAGATTGAATGTGACACTTAAATCAGACTCAAATGTAACGTGTCCCGGTCAGACAAACATTACTCTTAGCTCTCAAATAACATCGAATTCATAAAAGCATGATACTCTTTATCATGTAGCTTATAGCTACAAGGAACTTATGAAATGAGGTTGCCAACCTTAGAAAGCATCTTATCAACTATTTTGGTTCACATTTTCTGTCTTTTGATAGTAAAAGGTTCTTGGATAAAAAGATAACATTTACTAGAGTGCATTTATACCACTAGTGACATACCTGTGAATGACTAAGCCAGTGGTACTGCTCCTCTAATAAATTCATTTCTCTATCGAAGTTACTGAGGTATTTGTATTTGAGTAAATCATCATCTACGAGGTTCCACTGTCGTCGACAATAATGGAAACTAGAGTTGTTACCAGCCCTAGGAAAATCCAACCACTCTGGGTGACCAAACTCATTACCTAAATGGTAGCAAAACAATTCATACATTTAAGAGCTATGATTTGCCTGGCCTCATTTTTGTTCTACTGATACATGTATATCAGAAATAATCCTTTACTTGTAGTTTTTATTTGCCTTTTAAAAAAATTTTGTGAATTCTTCATCTTCAAAATCTTGAATCCACCGTCTGGAAATTTGTTGAAAAAGGAGAATCTAATTTTGGTTGCAATTTCATTGTATACAATTCAATAAGTGGTTGCCAACAAAAATATACATTTACATGAAAAATATAACACATTGAAAAATTTAGGTAATCATAGATTACAAAGCTCACCTCATGGCAGCAAAATTCAATTCAAACATATTTCTAAGTACATGTATATTGGCTTTTAAAGGCAAAATCATTCAAGTGGAAAAAGTAGGTCAAGGTCATTTTATGAAAGTTTGATCAAAGATGCAAGTTTGGTACATGTAGCACTTATACTTTGCTCAATATTGGCTTTTAAAAGCAAAATCACTCAAGCGGAAAAAGTAAGTCAAGGTAATTTTATGAAACTTTTATAAAAGATTCATCCACTATGCAAGTTTGGTACATGTAGCACTTATACTTTGCTCAATATTGACTTTTAAAGGTAAAATCACTCAAGCAGAAAAAGTAGGTCAAGGTCATGTTATGAAAGTTTGATCAAAGACACATCCAATATGCAAGTTTGGTACATGTAGCACTTAAACTTTGCTCAATATTGGCTTTTAAAAGCAAAATCACTCAAGTGGAAAAAGTAGGTCAGATGCTGCATCCGATGCATGGGTCCATCTCGGCATCCCAAGATGAATCACTTGTCAAAGTTTGGTTACTTTAACATCAGTACTTTGTCAGATACTGAGCTACCCCAAACTTCTTAACCAAGTCACTCTGAGCTACCCCAAACTTCTGAAGCAAGTCACTCAAGTGGAAAATGTAGGCCAGATGCAGCATTCGATGCATGGGTTCACCTAAGCATCCAAAGATGAATCATTTGTGCAAGTTAGGTTACTGTAGCATCAGTACTTTGCCAAATACTGAGCTACCCCAAACTTCTTAACCGGATGTGGACACGGGGGGGGGGGGGGGGGGGGGGGGGGGGGGGGGGGGGGGGGGGGGGGGGGGGGGGGGGAAGAAGAAGCATAAGCTCACTCAACTTCGTCAAGGTGAGCTAATGACTCCATATAAAGTATACATGTATATTACATATCTTTGACAAAAGGGTTTTCAAAATAATTTGCTAAATCAAGAGAATGTTAAGTATGCGAAAATGTATATCAGCCAAACTGTAACAAATACTCGTATCAACTAACCCATAAATGTAAGATATCCCTCACCACCAAGACCCATGGTGAGAAGGCGAATCATTTTATGTAGCGCCATCCCTCGATCAATGACAAGACTAGGGGGTGATAACTCTGACATATGTGAGTACATCTCCTTGTCCATCAGCCAGAATGCGATGGTTTTATCACCTACTAAGGCCTGGTCATGGCTTTCTGCGTATGATATGGCTTTCTCACCATATCGGCGGTTTGTTAGAGTGTGTGTTATGTGACCTATGTTCCACTCCTCATCTGATTGTTCCTTAAGAATCTGTAAGAGAATTTCATTTCAAATTATCGCTCCTATTAAAAATGTACATATTATAAACTAATATGCTAGGAGATTTAACATTCAAGACAAAACTTGTAATGAAATTTCTGTTTCATTTTTTTCCAAATGATTATTTTTTCAAAATTTCTTTATTAAGCTAAGTACTCAGAAGATTATCAGTTTGTACTGATTCATAAAATAAATCAGATTTTCAATTCAGTGTTATACTGTTGGAGATTTATATGTACTAATAAAAGAAGCTGAAGATTTTACATACTTTAATCCACATATCAGGTATGGCCATGGCAAGTCTATAGTCAAAACCTCCCCCTCCTTCTTCTACTGGCCTACACAAAGCTGGCATCCCTGACACTTCCTGAAATATATATGTGACACAATGTGAATGTAAAAGCAAACTTTGTCACCATACATGTACATACAATGTATTTACTCTTTTCCTATAATTCTATTCTTTTCTATCGCATAACACTACAACAAGTAACATTTCTAAAGGACTAAAATATAATTTGACATACTACCAATCCATTTAAAACCATTTGACTGTGTCCATGAATTTCATATTACAAGCATATCAAACCAGTCAAAAGACTGTAAAATGGTGCCTTGACATGGCAATGAAGTCTTTAAGTTTATTGTAAGTAATGATTGCTAGAACCTACCTCAGCAATAGTGATCATGAAGTCAGGATACATCTTATGTAACATGTGATTGGCAAGCATCAGATAGACTAGTGACTCTGTGTCTGTGTTCAAACCAAAATACTCTCCGTAATCACCACTGAATCCATGACCTGGAGAAATATAACACAAAGATAATAAATGTTTTAAGTTAAATTTTCATTGTCAATTCAATAAATGCATTGATACAATCAAAAACTCTAAGTAGAAAACATTTGACTTATACATTGAAATATGCAACTACATACTCAGTATCTACCTATCAGAAGGAAACTTTGAAGTAAATACATATATATGTATATGAAGTATGAACTTTTATTATGTTGCATTGCTTTATATGCCATTTTCAAAGTGATACTGCGAAAGCTAAGATAGAATGAGTCTGGGCACTGTTTTTATATGTCAAAGCAAAGTAAAACATAAATACATTATGCTACTCTACCTCCAATGTTAAATCTACATGTATATGTAGATGCGAGATAAGGAACAAAGAGAGCTACACTTTACTTAGTTTGACGTCTATAGAGGATGTTAGAACATATCTGTATTTCAAATGTCCCCTAAGAAATTTTCCTAAAAGTTGAAAATATTTATCGAATTCCTTAAACTTGCTATTTTCAACCTTTTTTTTTTATTAATTTCTTACCCATGCCATGTGTGTGATACAGCATTGAAGTGACACCATCAAAGCGAAAACCATCAAACTGGTATTCCTCTATCCACCATCGTAGGTTGGACAGTAGGAACCTAAGAACCTCCCACCTGTTATAACAGAAGATCATTCTTGTATGAAAGGTAACAGTACACATAGCATTACTAAGGATTTTTAGTTTTAACAAAGCAAATGTTTCTTTTCATCACTTTCCAGTTTCTATGATTGACAGGATATCCTGTTACTGTGGAGGGTTTTTTTTTTCCACTTTAGCATGTACCGATATATTTCATTCAACTGTACACAGCCAATTGTGCCCCACATGAAATTTATGTGATATTTACATGAATTTTACATGAAAATTCACATGAAATTTATGTGAAATGAGCAGGAACATGACATTTACATGATTTTTTTTTTAACATGAAATTCATATGATTTTTATGTAAATTCAATTTCACATGAACAACACAGAGAAACATAGGGTAATCAAAGATTACATAGCTCGCCTGTACAGGTTTTTGTCATAAACCAGGTTAAAGTTTTTGAAAAGTAGGTCAAAGTCCAAGGTCACTAGGTCACAGGTCATGGTCTCAAATGAAAGGTCTTGTCACAAGGTATCTTCATGTGAAATATCAAAGTCCTACCCCTTATAGTTCAAGAGATATAGCCCAGGTTAAAGTTTTGTCTACGGACGACGACGACAACGACGCCGAGGGTATGGCATTAGCTCTCTGGACTTTTTCGTCCCAACAAGCTAAAAATTCATGTGAAATTCATATGAGGTAAACTTATTTGAGTTTAATCATATTTTATTTCAAATAATCGAAAAATGATTTGGCAAAAGTTTACACAACATTATAAAATGCCTTCTCCTGAATTTAACATAAATATTTTTCACGTAAATCACAAGTGAAATCTTCTTGAATTTCATATGAACTTTCATGTGAAATTCACATGATGCTCATTTCATATGAATTTCATGCGAGGCACAATTGGCTGTGTAAGCAGCATATCTGTGAAGCTGTACAGACTAACAAGGCATTATGTTTCACCTATGATAAAACCTAACAAAGTAGAAAATTTTTGTAATTTTCTATAAATGCAATTCAAAGCATCAATATTGCTACAAGTACTTCAGTTTGTTAAATTTTCCTCAATTAACTTTCGGTAAATCATTGCTGATAAATAAATATAAATGAATATATGTTTCTTTCCTACTTCATTATCTTAACGTGTGGATCACGGACGACGACAACAACGACGACGACAACGACGCCGAGGGTATGGCATTAGCTCTCCGGACTTTTTCGTCCCGGCAAGCTAAAAATTCATGTGAAATTCATATGAGGTAAACTTATTTTAGTTTAATCATATTTTATTTCAAATAATCTTAAAATCTTAAATTTTGATCAGTAGAAAAGTAAAAATAAGTATACCCTACTCAGTATAATTAAATAGCCTAGAATCCCATAGATCATGACTTCCCCTTCCTCCATCATGAAAATAACAGGAATTTGTCCCGTCAAACTGGTTAAGTCCATCGGCTACATTCTTTGATGCGTGGCTGTGGACCACATCTAGTAGAACTATGATGCCGTGTGCATGTGCTACATCAATCATCTCTTTCAGTTCCTCTGGTGTTCCATATCGACTAAAATCAAGACAGGCAAAATATATAGTACATACATGTATATGTATTGGTATGAATAAATCAATACATACTTACCCATGTCAATTTAAGATATATGTATAATACTTCTCAGTATTTCGCATTGCCAAAGATATTTACATGTATCAAATGTCACAGTGACAAATGTAACAACAAGTGACCTATTTTTGTCTATTTAATTTTAGTACTTTTAGTAGAACATTTTTTCCTCTTCATTCAGATTTCTTTCTTATCTTATTCTATAGGAAGATTTTAATTTTAATATTCTGAAGAATCAAGCACTCGATTTACTACACATGCCACATGCCACATGCCACATTTCAACAAGTTTCAGTTTAAGACCCATCCTTGGGGCAAGTAATTTTTGAGTCGGGCAAGTAAATTTTAAGCATTGAGTTGCCCATGGCAAGTAAATTTTGAACAAAATTCTAGACCCCTGCCGAGTTGCAAAACTGGAATGATAGAATGAATATGTAGATTTACATGAATTGTGTATGGTCTGTTGGACCTAAAAATAATCATCCTTGAATCATAGAAAACATCTCTGGCAAGTTTCACAATGATAGGTGCAATACACACCCTAATATGATCCAGAAACCCTTTTCAATCCTCCGAATCCTATGGCCTTGACCTTTGGATCCCAAAATCAATAGGGGTCATCCTTGACAAATGGGAAATATTTCTAGCAAGTTTCATGATAATATGTGCAATACATGCTCTAATATGATCCAGAAATCATTTTCAATCATCGGAGTCCTATGACCTTGACCTTTGGAACCCAAATTCAATAGGGATCATCCTTGACTCATAGTGAGTAAATGCATGAACTTTCATTGCAGTAGCACTTAGCATATTTGAAATGTGGTTCCGAAAACCAATTGTTGACATCCGTCCAGACACCCGTCTCACATCAAATTAAGAGCTGAGCTTTGCAACTCGGCTAAAAAAAACTCTGTGTGTTGAAAGAATGGCTAAGATGAGCATAAGCTATACATTAAACTGATTTAGGTTTCTTTTTCAATACAAACCTAGAGGCAGCAAAGAAACTAGTGACTTGGTATCCAAAGCTGGCATAGTAGGCATGTTCCATGATAGCCATCATCTGAATACAGTTATAACCTTAATAAATATAGAAAAAAAAATTTAATCGAAAAAGCTTCAAACCTTTTTTCAGAAATGTAACTTTTGCTTAACATGATATAGGGAATGCCCAGTATTCTTAAACTGTACAATTTATTAAGGGAATCAATTACATTTTACAGGTTAAAGTAGATTAATATCTATTTACTAATATCTTTTTTCTTATATCTATTTATTAATATCTTTTTTCTAAAGTCTTACCTAATTTTTTAATCCTTGGTATCACATTTTGAGCGAATTCTGAGTATGTTGAAATCTTTCCTTCCCAGGATGAAATGCCCACATGAGATTCATAGATTCTAAGATCAGGATACTTCTGAGGTCTTGGGTTCTTGAATTGATAAACCTATGGATTAGAAATTGAAACATGCTGTTTATTAATGCTACTTAACTGTTCAGTGGATTATAATTTTTGTATGGTATTAAATGCTGAGTTTATTAATTAAAGATCAACAAGTTTTTGAAACATAATGTCCCCAGTGTTAGCCATCTATTCAAATGACAGATTTATCTAGTGTGAACATTTAATAAGTTGTAATTGTACTCCAAGCAAGAAAAAAATAATGAATTAAAAGTTATGTCTAGCTACAAGGAAAACATGTGAAACATAACTGCTGTTGTTCTGTGACCTTGACTTTTGATCTTGAAAAGAAATGTGTGTTATCCTCACATCTATGCATCTGACATTGTAGTCTGATGATAATACAGATTGCTCTTTAACTTCAAGAGTTTCCTAAGAAACTGGACACCTGAACAGTTGCATGCCACTGGAGGTGACTTTATCGTATTCCAAAAAAGTTGCATGAGCAGGTAAAATAATAAATCAATATTGTGAAATAACACTTACACTGTGTATATGTAATGATAGTAAAGTGTCTAGGTTCTTAGTTAATAGGAAGAAAAAATGTAATAAGTATGAGAACATAGACAAAGCCTATAGGAGAGCACAGCTCTTGTATTTGTACTATGATTTCTACATATCCCTGATTACTAATTTAACATGTATTCTAAAGAAAATTCTAACACATTATCAAACCATATACATGTATATTCCATTATCAGGTGTCTACCCCAGTGATTATGTGTCAAAATCTAGGTCAACCAATCGTACACTTCCAAGAAGTATGACGTAGTAAGTTGATCACGCGTCAAGGACGAACTGCACTGCTGTCTGATTAACATGTATTTGAAACATGTTTTGAAATATATACATGGCAATAACATCACATTATTACAATGTTTATTGTATATTATGCATTATAGTTGTACTTGAATTAATTATACGCAGCGTACAATTGATACGGCGGGCTTTCGCAAATTGATACTTAAAACGACTTTATATTTGCGTGACTTTATTTTCGCAACAACTTGCCAACAGATTAATTCGCGTGACTGTAGTTTCACAAGCTCATTATCTGAATTTTCTTTTTTTTTTAAGTTCCTTTTTTCTGTATGGGTATATTTCATTTCCTTATCAACCTCCATAAATTGATGAAATGCTTACTTCACATAAGCTGAAATTAGACGTTTCTTATCAACATATATTTGCGTACTAATCTTTATAAACAAATTATTTGTTTACTTTTTCGTCTCTCATTGAAATTGATTAAAAATGGGATGGTTATAAATATAAAGAAATGTGCCATAATTATTTCTTCTAAAAGATTTTAAGATCTTTAGTATATTGTTTGTCTATATTGCTATGTTTGTAATTCAAACATCTCTAACATCGACGCATATGATCGTCCGTTGACTAATTAGGGTAATTAAATTTAATGGAAATGGAAAATAAGACACTTTTGAATTTTGTTAAATTTGATCTTCTCTTTATCTTTTGGATGGACTTTTTATTAGCGAGGACTTTATTTTCGTGTTTGATCAAGCTCACCAAATTACTGAAAATAAAGTCCTCACTTATAAAAAGTCGTTTACAGTATTTGATTGTTTGTTTATTTATTGAGGAGAATGAATACAGTGATGATTCGTTAGTCCGGACGAATTGGTTCCCGAGGAATTCGTCCGGATTAACGAATTTTCCGGATTATTGAATCATGTTGAAAATGTCAAAACTTGAGCGCGAAATTCCGAAAGAAAGGGGGGAGGGTCAGCCTTTTTTTTGTGTGCGTGTGTTTGTACGGTTAAATTGTCTTGTAAACAAATAGATAATCATCATAGATAATTTGATTAAATGTTTATTTCTTGATAATAATGTATTACTAAATCTCTAGATATGTATTTAAAGCATGAGCGCTAAAACCTAGAAAAGGGGAGGTGGTTCGGGCGCCGGGATTTTGTCTCCACTTTTTTGTATTGGTAAGATCGTCTTGAAATCAATACTTTTCTCATAATTGAAAATAAATATACAAGTAGTTTTATTTCTTTATAATTCTAATCAAAGTAATAGAAATGAATAGAACAAAATGCACAATAATTAAGAACAAGTAAAGTGAAGGGAGGCCTCCGTTTTATTAAACTGATATCAGTCAGTTTTATGGGGGGGGGGGGGGGGGGGTAGAGCGTTACTTTAACATTTAAAATAAGAATAAAATTCTATTTAACATCGAGGTTCCGCGGGCGCCGATACTTACCAGTACCTACCGTCATGTACGTACGTACCACTTTTCTTCTGAAAAATACGGAAATCATCGATTCTGTTTTAACAAAAAACAAGCCCTCGATCAATATCCAAGTTGTTCACTCTCATCTTCATCGTGATACAAACATTAGAATTAAAAATATCAACTTAAATTTGAAATGATTTTAGGGCGTGCATCTGTTCAAAATGATGGTTGAACGCTACAAGCTGAAAAATGCCATGAGAAGAATTAACCAGACTTGTCAGAATGACAACATAGCTCGCCGGTGGCAACCATATGTAAATTGCAACAACAACAATAAAAAAGGTCTTATCACAATGAATGCACATGTGAAATATCAAAGCCCTATCACTTACCAATCAAAAAATATGGCCAAGGTTAAAGTTTTTCAAAAGTAGGTCAATCATCTCCAAGGTCAAGGTCACAAGGTCAAAAATTTTGGTATCCATGGAAACGTCTTGTCACAAGGAATACACATGTGAAATATCAAAGCCCTATCACTTACCAATCAAAAAATATGGCCAAGGTTAAAGTTTTTCAAAAGTAGGTCAATCATCTCCAAGGTCAAGGTCACAAGGTCAAAAATTTTGGTATCCATGGAAACGTCTTGTCACAAGGAATGCACATGTGAAATATCAAAGCCCTATCACTTACCATTAAAAAAATATGGCCAAGGTTAAAGTTTTTCAAAAGTAGGTCAATCATCTCCAAGGTCAAGGTCACAAGGTCAAAAATTTTGGTATCCATGGAAAGGTCTTGTCACAAGGAATACACATGTGAAATATCAAAGCCCTATCACTTACCAATCAAAAAATATGGCCAAGGTTAAAGTTTTTCAAAAGTAGGTCAATCATCTCCAAGGTCAAGGTCACAAGGTCAAAAATTTTGGTATCCATGGAAACGTCTTGTCACAAGGAATACACATGTGAAATATCAAAGCCCTATCACTTACCATTCAAAAAATATGGCCAAGGTTAAAGTTTTTCAAAAGTAGGTCAATCTCCAAGGTCAAGGTCACAAGGTCAAAAATTTTGGTATCCATGGAAAGGTCTTGTCACAAGGAATGCACATGTGAAATATCAAAGCCCTATCACTTACCATTCAAAAAATATGGCCAAGGTTAAAGTTTTTCAAAAGTAGGTCAATCTCCAAGGTCAAGGTCACAAGATCAAAAATTTTGGTATCCATGGAAAGGTCTTGTCACAAGGAATGCACATGTGAAATATGAAAGCCCAATCTGTATTGGTTTAAAAGTTATAAGCAAGGTTAAAGTTTTTGTGCACGCGCACGCAGACGCAGACGCCAACGCCAACGCCGACACCGGGGGTATGACAATAGCTCTCCGGACATTCGTCCCGGCGAGCTAAAAAGTGACCAAAGAAGCGAACAATAAAATTAAGTCTTTTAATACATAGATTTGATAACCACGTAAGTACACGTACCCCAAGCCGTGACCATCGCCTAATTAACCTGCCGGTTTTCCGGTAAATTTCTCCAGGTAATAAGTAATAGTTATGAAAACATGTCCGTGTAGATTTCTCAAGGTAAAAATTAATTGTTATGAAAACACGTCCATAGTTGCTTATATCGTCTGGACTAACGGGACAAAATAACATATGATCCGCACGTCCGTTCCCGAAAACTACCGTCCGGATTCGGAACGCGGATTTCCAGATTATCGGATCATTTTTGCACTACGCACGTTTGTTCCCTGAAAAATCGTCCGGAGTAATGAATTTTCCGGAGTAACGAAATCCGGACTAACAAATCATCACTGTACAAAATATCTAGGATGAGAATTTAATCCACTTGTGCCACTAATCAACTATGAATTTATCTTTGCTTCATACAATACCAGAAATATTTTGAGTATTCGCGAATTTTTAGCCATGTTGAGATAAGTCCTGTAAAAATCGATAAGATTTTCGCTTATAATGTACCTTTTCCACAGCTGATCTCAACTCTTGCATTATTCTAATTACTTCCAGAAGAAGCAGGGTAATTTTACGGAAGTTTGTGCAGAAGCAGAGCTACCCATAATATCATGTCATAAGGCACTAGAAATCCAGAGCACTGCAATTTTTCTTTCTTGCCATAGCATTTTCACATAAATATTTGTTTGTACTTATAGAGTACATGCGGTTTGGGCTTAAAGACGAAAGGAAGTAAAGTGAAACATAGTTCTTGAAATCTTCAAATGAAATGTCGGTCATTTGGGGATTTTTATCAGACCAAATAATAGACACAACGTGAGTTTTTGTCGGACCAAACAATTCCGATAAAACCGATACTTTTCATGAACTCTGTGTAAATGGAGACAGATAGTTCTTACGTCGTAACATCTACCTGAAATCCACCTACTTCCTCTTCCTCCTCTACGCACATGCACACTCATTCAAAAGTCACTTCCTGTGTGAGACAAATTTTAGGTACCATAGTGTACAGTGATGGCAGTACAGTAATGGCAGTACATGAAGGGGATAGAAAAGGGGTTTTCATCAATTTTTCTTTTTTGGAGACATCTCTATCTATGAGTTTGCTGCACTCTCTATCATACATATGTTGCATACACACATCTTAGCTTATCTTGAAGGTATTACTTTTTTAATTTATTATACTTTACAAACCTTATCTGGACACCAGAAAATTTGATCAAAGCTAGACACTCCGTCTGGTTGTACTACATAGTTGGCCCATGGGCTCAATCTGTCTACTAACTCACCATTTGGAGTTTTCACAACCAACTGAAAAAAACATACAATCCTTTTATAGCAATTTATACATTATTAAAAAAAATCCTTATTTGTTAAGTTTCCATCAGAAAACCCTAGACTTCTAAACAGGGCCCTGACAGGTACTGATTTCTATCAGATGATTTATTTTTTCATGACATATTTACTGATAAAAAGGTGTTCAATAGATTTTTGATATTTTTTTTTTATTAGACTAAGAGGAGTAATTTACTTTGGTTTCATTGGAAACGGTTTTGTGTTTTGAAATCATATCAGATTTACAGGAGAAGTTGGTGAACCATAATAACAGGTATCAAATTAAGTGGAGTCCTCTGTAGTTTGAATTAATTTATTTCTAATGCTAATGCTTAATTGCTGAGAGTAAAGGCTGTTTTGCACTTTCCAAAATTTTAACCCAAAACAACAACTTAGACAGTCCTATTATTTTCAGTTCAAGATTACTTCAAACACAGCACTTTTCTCACATCTAGTTTTACAATCAAATTAAAAAAAGACCTGCTTTATATATATATATTTTTTTTTTCAATAAACTGATAATAAAAGCTATACTACCTTTATTTTACTATCATGTTTTATAGGACAGGATCCATCTGGATTTGGAGGTATTTTTAACTCCCACTTTCCAAATTCTTTTTTTGTAAATGCATACTGTGTTTGATTCCATCCATCTGAAAACGAAGACATGTTAAACAATATTCCACAGGTCAAAACTAAGTCATTGTCAATGATACTGTCTTTGATGAAATTTCAATACAAAGGCTTTTCAAAGGGAAATTACATAATAAATATGAACATATTTAGCTTCACAACCAGCATGCCCAATGATTCAATCTGTACACTGCATTAATGCACTAATATAGAATTACTAGACAAATTCAATAAAATTGTTATGATTCCATCAAAGGCTTTGACTACATCCAAACAAACAGATAGACAGACAAGCATTACACAAAGTGTTACTGCACTAAATGCATGAAGTACAACAAATTTGTGGTTACATGTATGTTGTCACCATTCTGTAACAGGTGGACAGATGAACAAACAGACAGAAGGACAGACAAACATTACACAAAGTGTTACTGCACTAAACGCATGTGGAACAACAAATTTGTGGTTACATGTATGTAGTAACTATTCTGCAACAGGTGGACAGATGAACAAACAGACAGACAGACAAACATTATACAAAGTTCAAGTTGCAACTACATAATACTTTGTGGTTACATGTATGTAGTAACCATTCTGCAACAGGTGGACAGATGAACAAACAGACAGACAGACAAACACTATACAAAGTGCAACTACATAATACTTTGTACGTGATTCAAAAAAAGTGGTTATAACTAAATTTGTGGCCATCTTAAAGGTATACCTAAAAGTCTAAAAGTAGCGATTCAAGAAAGGTTAATACAAACTGAAATCTCCACGTAGGAATAATTGCTGTGCACCAGGAGCCCATTCTCTCATAACAATCCCATTGTCTTTTGTCTTATGGATTCCAAATGTTTGATAACCATGAGCAAACTTGTCAAAGCCCTCTGTGTTTTCTATGCTATCAAGTAAATCCTTAAAGCAGCCATACCTGAAATTTGATACAAAATGTACAATATTTAATATATACATGCACAATTATTCATCATTCATACATGTACCTTAAATCAGAGAAATTGTATTTCGTCCCGGCGAGCTAAAAATGGCTCTGTGTACACGTGTAAACATTTCACCCTCATTATAAGTTTATCGTTCGTAAGGTACATGTAAATAGACTTGGGCCATGATACGTGATAACGTGATACGGCCCAGATTTTATGATTTAGACTGTTGAACAGATTTTTTATCCTGTGGTTTCCAGCGGTATTATTTTTTTGTATTTCAAGCGTTTCTCATGTATTATGATATATCATAAAATACCGGTATTTGATTTTCATATCGCAATATACCGGTATACCGGTAATATCGCACACCTCTACAATTTCACAAAACAATGAAGTTATCATGAATGAATGTTCAAAATTGTTCGGTTACTGCATGCTTTGGCACCAGTAATGTTTGAGTGAATTTTGATTTTAATAATTAACATTTGAATGTTCCGATAAATGTGAGCTAGTCATTGTAATGTTCACTGACATTCAGTCTAGTAATGGAAGTAAATTTATAAGACGCATGGAGAAACTTCATTCTAGCCTTTTTTTTTGGGGGGGGGGAGGGGGGTTGCTGATTTTGTCCAACTGGATAATATATTCAACACACACTCTGCTTTTCTCTCTAGCATGACTAGACATCCTAAATTTAAGACAATAGACCATTTTCCAGTTACCGATCACGTTCGGATATTATACTCCGCTTCGACGTTTTGTCAAGATGCCCTACTTCCGGTTTACATTTGAGTCTAAAAATAACGTGATCACGATTAAGAAATAAACTATTTACGCAACCAAATGGCACTGTAGCGTCATAAATGTACACTATTTACATGATTTGGGGTTGGAAAAATTCAAGCTAAAGGTATCAGTTAAAGGGGATGCTCTATGTAGAAGTTGAATGGACAGGAAAGGGGGGGGGGGGGTTACGAGGAGACTGAACACGTGTCCAGGTGTATGTGACAGAATTTATTGTTTGTGACAGTTAGATGGGGATAGGCATTTGACACAACAGGTGTTTCAATGTTTGATTTTGACCTGTACATCTACCCAGTACCCCGGCAACCGGCCAACGACATGATGCCGGGTAAAGCTTATCATAGTGAAGGTGAGGGGTGGACAGGGTGAAAGGGAGGGGGAGGAAGGGGGTGGATGAGGGGGAGGGAGGAAAGGGGGCGGGAGGAGGGAGAAAGGGGAGGGAAGGGAAGGGTGAAAAGGAAGGGGGAGAGGGATGGTAAGGGGGTAGAGAGGTACCCCCTCCCCCGAAGGTGTACCCTGCTGACGATCAAATATCATGATAGTATTGATATACACAGTGACATTGTATCTGTAACTCTGTAATCGGAAAAAGATCATGCAGAATCTAAAAGAATGAAGAATGAAAAAAAAGTCTGAAATAATTATCTTCTCGGACTCAGCGGGACTGATATATTTTCCTTACCTGGCTGACACCCCCCCCCCCCTTTCCTCCTATCGGCTTTCCATTCCTCGTTTGTAAAATATTGATCAGGCCATGGGCGTGACTGGGGTGAACTCCGTCCCCTAGAGATTCACGAGAACAATTTTCATTTTAAAGTTTGCAGGCCAGATGTAAGTTGAAATGTATGTTCAAGGATTATGACTAAATAGATCTACAAGAAGGTCTGTCTGTGAATACGGCAAATAAAACGTTTACTTGAACTTTGAGTCTCATAGGATTTACATTTTATTTTGCGTGAAGTTTACACCCGCGCGGGTGTTGAGGCTCTGAACTCCCCTTCCCCTCAAGATGTCATTATTCTATTTCTACGCTCCCAATCTCTCAACTTCAGAAATAGGATGAACCCCATCCTTGGAAAAATGTTTTAGATCCACGCATTATTTTTATCTTTATAGATCTACAATTTGTTTTTTCATTATTCCAAGGTACCGTTTTTCAGATTTTTTTTTCAATTTTGAACATTTTTTTTAATGCCTTCGTCAGGTGTACAGGGACATATCTTTCATATCTTTCTTATTTTCTCAAGTTACCAATAGCACACGCTGCCACTTATCAACATAGTTTTAACCCCCCCCCCCCCCCTAAAAAAAACCCCTGTTACTACCGATTTTCATACTGAATTGATGCATCCAGAAGAGAAAGCGGCTAACATTACTTTAGAAATACTTTGTGTCATTTAAATTTTAGAACCTTCTTTTCACTGACAATTTCTTAGGGATATATTTGCACAAAAAGGCAATGGCGTTAAAAAAAAGGGGGGGGGAGTTAAATCACAATTTTTGTTATGTTTTAAAAAAGAAATTCAGTTGGGTTACCATTTACTAATTTTTTTATGCAAGACTTTTAAATTTTCCGCTCAAAGTATTTCCTGTTTTTCACTTTTTTAACATTTATCAGAATAATTATCTCTATATGATATATATCTGAAAAAAAAGTAAATTCCGATGACTTACAATTTACATTGTCATTGATGACGTAAACAAATTAATGGTCAATACAAACAAAGGCAGCGGTTATTATAATTTCCATATTCAAAGAAAAGTAGTTTTTCAATTTTGAGTAGATTACATCGATTTTACACCGTTGATGTCACAATATGTGACGTTGCTAAGGTAGACCGGAAGTAACCCTACTTGACGTAACTAAGCAGGTGCGTCATAGCAGTGACTAAACTGAAGGTTTATAACGGTCATTAGTTGTAACTCGAAAATGGTCTATTACAGCATGCTCATAGCCATGATAGCCGGTTTCATTGATGGTTGACCCTGTGGTGACCTGATCAGATGTTGCATGCATGCAGCAAGAGTGCTATTCTGGATTTAAATTACTAAATGACATGACACTTGACAGCGAATAAACATGCCTTTTCTTGGTAAATTACCTTCTCCTTATTTCACATTCATAGCTTTTTAGATATGGATCCACCTGAAAAAGGTTTTCGATGAGTGGAACTTCTACTCGATTCCTATCGCCGTCTGCCATCTTCCTTTTTGACCTTGACCCCCAGATCCGAAATATAAGGGTGAATCTGTTACGGTCACGCTAATTCCGGAACTACATATTTCATCAGAATGCACATGAAAAAGGGAAAAGACTAGATCTAGAAGTTATCCTACGTTATATTCAAATTTGAATATTGACAATGCTAATGGTTGATTTTTTTTATATCAAAAGCATTTACGAACAAGTACACTCAAAACTATATGTTTCAGGAAGTTGTTGACCTCGATCAAGAGACATATTTAAAGATTTAAGTTTTTAAAGTTTGCATGGTTTTATGGGCCCACATCGTTGAGAAGTTTCAACTCCAAGGTCGTGATGGGGCAAGCATGAAGCTACGACGCAATGGCTGAGGATCTCAGGGTTTTCACACGGGACGAATCGGATATTTGGGACACGAGACTGAAACTCTTTTCCAGCTACTTTGACGAGGCAAATCAAATTTTGTTAAGAATTTCAAACTATAACGACGGTGTTCATAGAGACGTTACACAGGTGCAACACATATTGAGTAAAGTAAAGGAGCACATACTGGACTTGGTTCAGACGACAAAATCGTCGACTGAAGTGAACTACTTGAGATCAGATCAACTAGACAAGGAATGGAGTCATTTGGGGGAGGGCAATTTCGGAAAAGTCTATTACACAAAACTCAGTGGAGCAAAAGTAGCAGTGAAAGTGTTCAAAGACAAGGCGAAATCAATATTCAGAGAATCAAATCTACTTCGATTCTTGAGCCATGAACACATCGTTTCGTTCAGAGGAATCGGATATATTCGTTCATCAGAAATCTCTAGGTTCATCAGCAAAAAGGACAATGGAGATTGCCTGTCTCGAGACAGAGAGCAATCGGATAGTTCAGATAAGGAAGAAATGTTTCTAGTTATGGAGTATGTGGAACAGAACCTGTATCACTATGTTCAGTCCTTGGATTCATACGAAAGACATGGTTTGTCAGCCTTTCACACTTGGTCCATTGGACAACAAATCGTAAGTGCTTTGGATTTTCTACACAGAAATGGCATAGCCCATCGTGACCTTAAGCCAGACAATGTTTTGGTAGAGATAGGTCCCAACACCATTAAAGCAAAAGTTGCCGACTTTGGATTAGCTTGGCACGCGGAACAGATCAATATCGCTTGCACGCCTGCTGTCAAAATGTCCGGTCTGTCTTCTTCCTCGACAAGGAGCTCATCTTCTGGTGTAAACATAAGATGGGGTCCACCAGAATTTTTCTCTGACAGTGAGAGTGATGAAGTTGAAAAGAAAGATCCAGCTTTTAGAACATTGTCTTTTGAAGATTACAAGAGAGGGGACGTTTATTGCTTCGGACTTGTTCTAGCTTACACTCTGACTGGTCAGAAACCGTTCGACCATTTGACTACATCGACCCTTGAATGGTGGCGAGAGCAGCCACTATCTCCATCATACAGCTTTTTGTCAAAGTTAAGAGGACCTTTGCCAGATGTGATCGTAACTTGCATTCAGGATTGTCCAACAAATCGACCGTCCATTGAAAATCTTACAGACACGTTTCTGCTAAATGCAAGTCCGTATGAAAATGCCGCTGACGAAGCAGAATTCTTCTCTTGTGGATTTTTACGAAAGACAAACATTTTCATAGCAGATACATGTACAACTAATATCGAAGCAGGGTGTTATCAAACAGGAATACTACCCACTGGGTACGACCACAGGGACTTGGTTTGTGAACTTGACCGAACGGATTTTCCGTACAAATTCTTTCCCGACACATGGGGTATTGAAGATGATCAGAAGTATCTCGAGTTCTATCAGAACTTCAAAGAGAAGGCAATGAAGGGAGAGATAGAAAACAATCCAAAAGCAGCTCTGAAAGAGCTTATTATCTTGCGCGAAGGAGACGATGAAGAGCAGAGGCTTCAATTGCGCTTCAAGGAGACGGAATATTGTCACCAACAAGCCATGCGATTTGTCTGGAGGTCTCTCACCGAGGAGGAACGTAACTTGACAGTTCCATGTAAAACTGAGGTCAGTGACTGCTTTAGTAACACGTTTGGGCTTCAAATATGTGTGCTGACATACGAAGGTGACGGGAACCCCCAGAAATTTATGTTCCCACAAAGAGCAAACAGAACAGGGATCCCCACCCCAGGGGCATATACAGGTGGAGCCGTGGAAGGGGCATCTGTATTGGACTACACCCCGGATGGTAAATACTACGATCTCGTCCAAACCGCTGTACGAGGACTGAAAGAAGAATTGAGTATCGAATTATCAATAGAAGAAAGAGAGGTCATATGCATAACAACACTTTATTTGGCGTTTGATAATTACGAGTGGGGTATGTGTGGATTCCTCGATCTGTCAGATCCTCGTTTGTCGGAGAACAATAGAGTCAGTGCAGCAGTTTTACAAGACCGTTTTGTTTCTGGACCAAAGGACAAATTCGAACACTCGAAAGTGAAATTTGTACCTTTTGCTTTAGAAGACATGGTCCAATTCTTGTACGAAAATCATGAAAATGTAGCATCATACGCCAAAGCTGCAGTTGTTAAGGTTCTTCAAGCTTACTTTGGATCAAAAAGAGTGGAACAAGCGTTTGGACAAAAATTTCCAAAGACGTAGAGGCAAAGGCGATGGTACTTTGCAGTAAAGGATAAATACACGTACTTAGTATTTTTAACTATTTCACATGTTATTCTTTTGTGAGGTTTCAAATACTTTGTATTAAAAGAAATTCTTAGACTAGCATTTTTGTTGCTTCATATAAATCAATGTACATATACAGAATTACTTGCAGAATTTATGCGAAAGTGTATAATTATGAAGATATCATAGGGTAAGTGTTGGTGACCTAGACCTTGAAAATCAATAGGGTTCTTCCTTTAACTCATTCCTCTAAGCATGGTGATCCTGTGTAGCAAGTATGAAGTTCCTAGGGCTACTGGTTTAGTCGGTATCTCTCCCATGCACAAAGATTATCATGACAGATCTCACATTTCAACAAGCATACAACGCTTTTTACCAGGGCTATCCAAATGAAATGTATATGAAGAGACATTGGAAAGCAATGGTTTTCATCTTCTATCAAAGGCTAACATTTAAGGAAGATTTGATGTCATAGTTACTACACTGTTAAGTTTCCTTCACAAGATTTTCCTATATAACCCTCTGTGACCTCAACCTCCAAAATCAAGTAGAAAGAAAGTAGAGAAGGGGTGGACTTCATTGAGAATCATTGGTGTCAAGCTCATGTGCTTCAATGATTTTCCTATAAAAATGAAGTATCCACAATGACCTTTGATCTTGAAAATCTATCGGGGCTCGTCTTTCTATGGCCAACATTTGTGAAAGTTTGATAATTCTAGACTATTTATCACTTTTATTTTCTCAAGTGTGAAAAGATTTCCAGTGTTACATTATTTTTTTCTTCTTTCTCTCTTAATGCCAAGAAGTTTGAAATAAATTGATATGAATTTCATGAGAAATCAATAAAATTGTCACACCCCACAAAGTTCAAAAGGTAATGTCTCAGCATCTAGCACCAAGTTCAATAATAAATACACCAACATTGTATGTATGCCAATATTTGTTTTGCTATCTTGCATTTACGAGGGGCAGTCAATAAATTTGTAGAATGGAATATAAATGGCAGCATTAAATCCAGTTATTTATTATTTTCAGTATAATCTCTTTAGCTCACTTTTCTTTAAGACTGCCTATTTGAAATAGAAGTCTTCTGTTTGTTTTTGAGTTATGTCTCTGTTGCAGCCTTGATCTCAAATTTCTTAACCACTTAAGGCCAGGTCTAGATTTTAGGTTGTTCAAACTCAAGTAGTTGGATAATGAAATGTCGGAAGACACAAAGAAAATTTGAGATATGTTTCTTTCAACATGCTCTTCCACAAACTATTTGACTGCCCCTCGTAGCAGACCATCAGATTGAAACAAAAGTCAGTTTTTAATCAGTTTAAGTTTATTGATGCCTATTGATCCCAAAGATAAGTTAATTCCTACAGATGAAATATATATATACCAAGAGATGTTTAGCTGTCTCACCAATGTCATATTGCACACCAATATTAGAAAGTCACATTACTATAGCGTTACATATTCACTAGTAGGCAAAAATTCGAGTGAAAAAAAAAAAAAGAAAAGCACAATATTGTGATTATACCAAACAATGAAGTAATTGATGTCACATTAAACAACCATTATCATTTTGAAAATGTTACTTGATAAGTATCTCCTGAAAAAAAGTTCGGGTAGTAGGTTACTTGGTTGAAAATGGGAAAGAGAAATATAAATAAAACATAATAATATACCTGTAAGTAATTTTTCTCAAATGTAAATTTCTCTTGGTTGGTTACTGGTTTTTTTTTATTAGTTATTGGTAATTCTAACTTATTGACATATACATGGCATCGAGAGGACTAGGTTAACTCTTTTTTTCAATTTTTAAAAATTGCAAACAAAATTCATAATATAACAATTTGTACGTAAAATTTCCTTCCATTTCATAGCAATATAAGAATGAATCAACCAGCTATTAAGTAGGATAACACGATGCTGCAAAGCATTCCCTTTAATCTTGGTTTTAAAAGTTTAAATTTAAAGAAAAGATTCAAATAAACAATTTCCATTGGAAATGACAAAGAAGCTCTTGGGACAATTCCTAAAACAAAAATACGGCTAATTAAATCCGTGTCACAAGCCATAGCCAGTGCTCAATAAAATGCGAACAGTTTTGACAACTTTGTGATGCAATATATGAATTTCAAACAGTGAAATCTATACCAAATACTGACTAGACAAATATGTAGCAACACTTGTGATAAATAAGAGAAAATGCCATAAACCATTCTGATGCAACATAAAATACTGAAAATCTTAATTTGCTAACGAAAATTATTAATAAGTTCTGCTGCTGTTTTTATAAACCAGAAAAGTATACTTCATTAATAGACTTCATTCACACCTCAATTACGATTTGGAATGTTTAATTCGTCCGTCAACTCATTAATGTAATACCCAACCCTTCATTAACCCATTTTCACATTATTCATCAACAACAAATTTAAGATCATTATTCATATTAATTTTCTCTAATGAAACCCTAAAATTTCAAAATATACATTTACAATGGGATAAGCTCCATATAAGAAAAGCTAGGAGGGGAAAAATACTTCACATATTGAAAATAGCATATATAATTTAATGTCAAACAGGAATTTGAGATCTCCCTTTCTAGGTAGATGGCTCACATTCAACCACACAATATTATCATATACAAGGTAATTTTTTATCACACGTTGATAGTGAACACAGTATTAAAAATATCAAACATCTGGTGAAATTGTTACGATGAAATGCACGAATGGAGAAAATGGTTTGTGTACATGAATTATAGAAGGAATCAAAATTTACCCGCATATCAATGTAGTGCTTTTATGGCAAATATTAGCATCATTGTTCATTATACAAATCTAATCAAATTTTATGGCTAAAATTTACGAGAAGAAAAAACAGGTGACGAATGAAGAAAAAATTTTGCTTCCTATCCTGGAAAATTCTCAGAAATGAATATGAAATTTTAGCGGTTTGGATGTGTTAAAAAGACTGGCTCTTCTTTTTCAAAACATATACAAAGTTGTGTAAATCTTAAAAAATTCTTCTTGAGATTACTAAGAAAGTCATTTCTTTAGGATAGTACAGAGGCAGTGCAAACGTAATATTTTTCTTCCAATTTGAGACAGTAAGCCATAAGCAATTATGGACACACCCCTTCCAAATTTTACAACTGTGTGTGCAATAAGCTAGATTAAATACTTTTCTGATTGAATGAAGATGATTATCTTTGTAATAAAACATACAAATGATCAAATTTTTAGCGATACGGACATTTTCCAGTTGTACGAGCTACATATAGCTAACAAGTAATAGCACTGCTGTTTAAGTAATGTTATAAATGTAAACATCCTCTAATTAACTTTGAAGCTAATTAATGATTTTTTTCTGCTTAATTACTAACTGATTTAATTACATGGCAATGACTTCACCCTGAGAATGGAACAAGCTAGGACATTGTGATAAGGACTACTCGATAAAACTTTCTGAAGCTAAAATAATACACCATCTCATAAAACTAAGCACTCGTAGAAATCAAACACTACTTCAAACAAGACACTAAAACTAAAATGCATCAAATGTCTTAAAGATCAAGCCAGAATAAATAAATGAAAAATGCCACAAGAATGACTGAAGATATTGGAATGAAATGAGTTCCTACTCTAAGATTATATAATGTAATAACTACATGATAAAAATGTACACGAACGCCGTCCTTTGATATTGCTAATCCGATAATGCAAATTACAGAAATTCAAGTAAAACGCTGAAAGTGACGAGGGCAAATGAGCAGATACCAAATGTTTTCACTAACTAAGCTGAATCTTCATTGAGCACCATATGAGAGGGGTTTCTATGACAACATATCACTGACCCATAAAAATGTTCCGATAATTTTTTTGATTTTTGCTGTAGTAAAACGAGTGAGTGTCAAAACTTCGGTCAGAAAAATAAAATATGACATATGATAAATATGGGATGATAATCAAAAGCTAAAAATCTCTATCACACATTATTAATATAACACACTACACGTAAATCTAAACAACATACAATGTGCACCAAAATGATACATATGTTAGGAACACAGAAAAAAATCACATAACTACTCTATTGGAATAACTGGAAATATTTCAAACATGAGGATAAATGCATGAATATGAACACAAAATGTGAGCATTATCATGATACATAGATAGTACAGAAATCAGGATTTTTAACGATACATAGATAGTACAGAAATCAGGATTTTTTAACGATACATAGATAGTACAGAAAGCAGGATTTTGAACAACTCTTCAGTCTTATCGATGAACAAAATGCAGCTTCAATCCTCAACATGAATTCTATGAAAACTTACCGAGTTAAGCTAATCTATTAACAGATGAAAGATTCTCTATATTAATTCTATGAAAACTAATAGTAGAGTTTAGCTAATCTATTTACAGATTTGACATTAATTTCACAACTTACATTTTACATTATAATTTTCAAAGCTATCATCGCTTTAGAATTAAATATTTTGTGAATTTTTTACTTCTATAGAATTTGATATTTATGTATTTGTCACTTCTATTGTATTTCTTTGGAGATCAACTAGTTCAAGATTTCAGAGTGATCCATGTATCATGATAACTGCAACTATTTCTAGGCTAAAATGTAATGATATACGATAAAAACTACAATATGCTGAAAGACTATAAACTCCAAATACTGGCAAGTGTTAAATACGATGTACTATGTACAGAGACGAACACTCTCTTATGCTTTATATTTTCCTCTCTAGATATTTTCTTAAATGTAGAATAGATAAACTACTTAATCTTTCAAAACTTGCATTAACATGAAAAAAAAGTAAAATAAATAAATAAAGAATTTACATAAAATCAAAATCTCTCTTCAATTTTTTCAGTCTTTAAAAGAAGTTCTAAAGTAATTTTTTTTTTCATTTTTGTGAAGAATTCAAAGAGATAAAAAAAGTGTCATATAAATCTACCTAAAATTATGAAGAATCTTTTCGGTTTTTCTCCTGTAAATATAAACTTCTCTAACCAGTTTAATAATGAGACATCATCAAATAACAGAAAATCTAAAGCTGCCCAACACATAAATGTACAAATCCATAAGTATATTGAACATATGCAATCCATGACTGTCTTTCTATTTGAATTCACATATCTTAAATCTAGAGAGAAATATATGAAGCATTTGAGATAAGATACGATTAAAAACTTTGGCAATCCTGACAAGTACCAGTTGAGTATCACATAAAATGTGCATATGTATATATAAATGTTTACATGTTCCAATTGATATAATGTATATGTAAATATGTACAGTCTTTGAACGCGAGAACGGAAGGCCACTAACATGTAAGGAAATACACATCTACGATATATAATAAAATACTCTGTTGGATATCTACAAAATCAACACATTTACAATTCTGTCCTTTGTACAACTTGCAATCATCAGCAAACTCCAAAAATTTCATTGGTGATAATAGTAAAAATTGCTCGATTAAAATGGTCATTAGTAAAATAGTGAAGGGAAAAATACAATGGAAATATACATGTAAATAAAATTTCTTTTTCTCTTTCTCTACATTTCTGCCATTTAGAAAAGAGACAATGGCACTCATGATTATAATTCAAACGTGATATTATTAAAATATGGAGGGCAATCTTCACATTATCCCTTTGTGCACTAAATATATCAACATTTACAAAAATAGTGTCCTGCTCGATACAAACAATAGCACGATGCGCGATGAATCATGAAATCTGAGTTCATTCTACAGCAATGATTGATGATGAATAAATCACAGACAAGTCTATACATGTGCCGAATAATCAATGGGCGTAAAACGAGGATCAGTATGATCACATAAATATACACTATACATCGTGGAATACTTCAACAATAAGCTAAAAAATACTGAAAACCACACCGAAGTCAAAAATAATGCATCAGTGAAAACAGAGCCAAGTACTAAGCTATAATAACTACACAGGTAACATTCAACAGCTAAAAAGAAGTCTTAAATACAAAGCTAAAACTAATCCTTAAATACCGAAAAGAAAAATCAAATCAAAGATGTATTATCTCAACTTGGATATGCATAATCTATCATACATGTACATATGCAATGGAAAATTTCATAAAAAAATTCATGGAACATTTATTGTTTCCTAAGTGAAATATTTTTTATCTTGCAAAGTTCAAGAGATCTTTATTAAATGTACGACAAATTTTCGTTTAATAACCTTTGGACATGTACATAATGTACTTGAAACCGTACAAAGCAAAAGATTTACATTGAAAGCTTAAAACACCCTGAAATTTTCATTTGTATCTTTCTGAATTTTTTTGTTTTTCAAAGACTTGAATCTAAAACCATAAAATGATTGTGTTTCCAAAGCAAAAAAGGAATTAAAATATACATATATATATCAGTGATTCAAATTTCTAAGATAAAATATAGAATAACAAATCCTAGTATATTGTTACATGAAATACTATAATTCTAGTTTACTGATTGAAAATAATGATCAACTTTCCAATAATCAATTGAACTAACACTATATGAAGACGGGAGAAAAAAGATATAAATCATTATAGTTTATGAGACAACAAATGAGATACCAATTCTGATTAATATTTCCAATGCGACATTGATGTCTCTTCCAAATATACTACGAGGGGATTAACTGATGAGAGAAATGCTAAGACTACAACAGAAACAAAGTCAGTCCCAGTCACTTATAGCTTCACAACCACAGCGGATTCCAGCACTGTATCGTCTACGTCTTCTCTCCATAAGTAGCACCAAAATGACGACAAGTCTTTACACTCACGCTACGCAAAAATGACAAGTCTGTACACTTGCGCTACGCAAAGTACTGATACGACCTGGCTTTGTTGGGGCTGAGTGGATACGTTGTGTAGATACCTCCTGTCGTAGGGTTGATACTGCCGTACTGAGAGGCGATCTGTGGCTGGTAGGGGGCGGGTGGCAGGGCGGAGGACTGCAGCACAGGATGAACGTGAGCAGGCAGTGGATGGGTGGTATACTGAACATGTCTAGGGCTCTGGTGTGCTGGGGGAGGGGGAACGCTGGGAGAGAAGGGAGCATACTGGCCCAGCCCTGTAGGTATGGCTACTTGGGGCTGTTGGTGAGCAGGCAGGAGATAATGGTGGATGGGGCTACCCTGTAGTGTAGGTGGATGCCTGTAATCCCTGAAAAAGGTTTTGTATAAATGTAAGTATAACGTAAAAATAGAGGAGATACTGAATTCATAAAATATATTCTCTGCCACATGTAATGTAAATTTATGCAATGACAGGATGACAAATTCATTGGACTAACTGTTAATTCAGCAGTTTAATATGATTCTCGGCTACAATGTTGTTACAATCAGAACGAAAATGTCAAATATTCAAGTCTCACAAAGAAGTCTGAAATTTACAATTTTTCAAGTGTAACTATATTATTTTTGTATGCCTTCGAGAGATTAACAAGCTGCTTCCAGTAAACAGTTGACAAACTATTTTAAAGGCAAGTGTGTGACCTACCTGTGCACTTCCATCTGTGGCCCTGTATTTAGGAACACTGGCTGGGCGAGTGGCATCCCTGTCTGTACTGGAGACATCTGACTGGGTCCGGTTGGCCGTGCCGAAAAATTCAGATTTGGTGGTCGCTGCTTATGCTGCTGGAATGCCGAATTATTGTTTAAGACAGCCCCAGTGTTACTGGTTGACAGTTTATGGGCAGTATTATGTATGGTCCGAACAGTTGGTGAGACATACGCCAACTTCCCTTGTAATGCAGCGTGATTGATCTCAACCTCCAGTGGAGGCAGTTTGACCTCGACTTTTGGACTGAGCACCATTCTACTTCGTTCGTTCACAATCGATGCGTAAGCATCTGGTCGCAAAGTGTTTGGATTATAGGGTGACACTTTGGCCTGCTCTCTTGTCTTTTTTGGCAGCTCTAGTGATACGTTAGGTGGTACAATGTTTGGATCATTGGCATCTAAAGTATGTGCCACTGAAAGGGGAGGGTACTGCTTCTGTGCCTCCTCTAATAAAGAACGTTCTATATCTTCGTGCTTTATGGGTGTGACCTGTTTGTTACTGTACAATTTGTGTTTGTATTCAACCTTTTCTCCTGGAACCATTCCTGTAGCACTCTTTTGTCCTCTTGGTGTTTCTGAAAAAATCAGAATATATTCCAAATAACATTTGGATTTCTTTATTCTATTTGTCAAAACATCTGCTAAATGCATGATTTTAATAGCTATTCTCTGTAATCATTTGCACTTTTATGAAGGACGGCACGGCTTGTCTCAGATTTTGATAAAATTTGTACATGAGGTTGGGTCTGACCCAAAAATAAAAATTTGTTAAAAATTTTCTTAATATCACATCCGGTTGCCATGGAAACGGACTTTGAATATTGAAAAAATGCATTTTTGGGCGTTTTTGAAGTCACATACATAATTTATGCAGCATAATCTAAAACAAACACTAATGAATTATCAGTACCCTATCATTGCTCTTTCAAGTTAAGTAATAATAGTGTTGGGTTTATGGTCTTATCTATATGTTTCCATAGCAACAACACAGGTACCCTATCAAAATAGTATTTTTGGCATTTTTTTCAAAATTCAACGATAAATTACATACATTTTTGAGTTTTTTATGCAAATAAAACATAAGCATTTACATTGCGACAAAGTCTCTGTTCGTTGCTATGGCAACATGACCTCAAATCGCAAAAATGAAAGCAATTTTGGACAATATTTCGAGTCCTTTTTTTACTAGATCATTGAATTTCAATTCAAAGTGATGAAAATTAATTAATGTATTCAAGTAGATCTTTCATTAAACGAAAGAAATTTTTTAAAAAATATTTAGGAAATAGCCCATTGCTATGGGGACGATTGTGTAAAATTGCACATAGGCCCACTTTGAGTCCTTGGATACACCCATCAAAAGTTAAGCAATCTGAAATTTTTCAAATCTAAAATCAAGTTTAGACTTTGCTTTATCGTATATGTAAAAAAGGTTGTATAAGCATGTTTCGTTTTTTGAGGAAAAGGCTTCGAAAAACAACAAAAAATGCTTATTTTTATAATGTATGGCCAAATTACTATAGCAACCATTAATTATTTGAAACTTTTTTATTATATTTTGATAGAGGCTTACTTGATCTTTATTGTTATTAAATTTGAACTTCCTGGGATTAATAATAACTGTGTAATGAAAATAATAAAAAATGGTTGCTATGGTAACAAATGTTCCCCATAGCTTTTTCACGGTTTTTGAAAGAGCTCTTTTTGTTGGATATTTCCCAACAATTTTTATCTGTTCATCATGATGCAATTTTTTTTTAAAATGACTCTGAATTTGCAAAATAAGAAACATTAAAGACCATAGTTACCGTTGCCAAGGTAACTTATGTACATAGCAACAAGTGGGTTTATCTTGAATTTGCTCATTTTATAAAATAAATCCTATTTCCTTATCATATACCCATCAAGAGAGAAGAAAAATTGGAAAATACAAACGGCATTTTGAAATCAATATTTCAAAATTAGCTAATTATGTTGTCATGGTAACCAGCCTTTGTTACAATATCAGACACTACTAGTGAGCTTATTTTAAATTTTATGTCCTAATCTTTAGGATGCATAAATAATCTTCCATTGATGCCACATATAGACCAAATTATAGAGCTTCAAATTAGCTCAATTTTGCCAATTTCTCAACTTTAAAGGCCGTTGCCATGGTAACCAGATGACCTAGAATTAATTTTTTTGTCAAATTGTCCTTTTTTCATTGGTCCCTACTTATGTTTTAAATTTCATGAAAATCGGAGACCATGCGTGCCGAAATTGTTTAAATGGTTACAGAGAATTGCTATTAATTAATATTTCAAAAGTATAACTATGCAATAGATCTTGAGACATGTACATGTATGACATGCTACATGTAACTCTTGACATAAAATCTTTTTTGAAATACAGATGGCAAAGAACAAAAATGTTACATGTTGAATTATTTCAAACACTAGCAGTAGTGAAACTACAAAATATACAAATCTCGGTTATACCGAGAATGTTGTACGTTAGAGCTACAGATAAATGTAATTACCGAAAATATCAGTCGCTAATCCAAGAGAGCCAAAAGCACTGCCATCTACCGTTGATGGAACAGTAGGCTGTACACGATGACTTCTTCCCCTGAGAAAAAGAGATCAGTTTCAGTCACATTAATACCACTTCTTATAAATAACACAGTGGGGTTTTTTTTTGTCAAACCTTTAAAATTACTGGTAGTATGGAATTAGAAAGGTACATGTAAATACAATTCTCGAATTCAGTAAGTTAATGATACATATACATAGATTCATACACATGTACATGCACAGATATATATGTAAATGTAAGCTATCCACAAACATATCCATCCCTCATTTCTCTGCATCTTGAAAAAGTTTCTATACCTTCTACTCCGATGAAATTTGGTTTCCCCATCGTCATCACTATCCGAGCTGATGGTAATAATGCTTGGCGTGGGACTAGGTGTATCTGCTATAACAATCGTTTGTCTTTGTTCTCGACCACTTTTCTTCCCTGCGGCCTGCATGGACATCGTCCAATCATGTAGCAGAGCAGCTTCCTCCGGCCTCAATGTGTCAGGTGGTGTGTTCTCTTTGACCCTCTTCTTCACAGGTGATAAATGCGTAGAAGTGGCCTCACTCTTACTTGTTCTATGAAGGAATATATCCCCATGTTATATGATGTTATGACATCAATAAAGCAATATTATGTGGAAATTATCTCGAGTCCTTTCTTATCAGACACCAATGTGAAATACTGCACTGATCATATTAATTACATTTACAAAGTAAAACTTCTATCAGTTGTGGATTTACATGGTTTTTTTTTCATGACCAACCTGTGCTTTGAATGTCTTTTACTGGAATGAGCCAAGCTGTTTGGTAATCCATATGAGTTTGGCATGAGACCGAAGTTCAGTTTTTGAGAGGATGATCCCTACGAAGAAATATGGATAGTATATAATAATATAGTATGAATACACATCACTACAATATAATACCATAATGAAGAACAACTACGTCATAAAATAGTAATAATGTAATAAGAATTTCATTTCAATCATTCATACTTTCAGAGGCATTGTGAATACAAGACTACAATTTACATAGACATACATGTATCAGACTAAATTTGAGGTGAATCGAAGTTTATCTTGTCCATACACTTTAGTGACAACATAATGCATGTAATTTGACCTATGATACCTTCCAAAATTAACCCTGTGTCCATAATCAAACAACATCATGAAACCATCTACATGTAGAAGTAAACCATAGTCTGTAACTCTGTATACTAACCAGAGAGGCAAGAGAGGACTGTTCCAGATTGTCTAAGACCAGAGACTGTCTCCAGCTGTCCTGTAGTGCCTGAGATGCCAGAGTCTCCGTCAGTAAAGGCTGCTGTACTGCTCGCTGTGTCGGTAGCTGCCACGATCCAACCAACACTGGCTGTGTACCCTGTAAGATTAATTTTACCACTTTAAAATACTTTTACTGAGAGGGAGAAATGTACATGTTGGTCTGTGCCTAGTGTCTCTAAAATATCAAACTAAGGGATGCATTTCTCTATATTGTTAAAATTACGAACTCAGAAGCTTCTTCATTTTAGTTACAACCAGTATTACAGTCTCCAATTAAAACAAGAACCAAAGTGTCTTTACTAGCAATGAGAAATATCCATACTACTGCTGTCATACTTAACATAAGTACATCTATTCACCCGACAAATAAATTGATAGTGTCACAGTAAGACACTACATTCAATTCATGAATGAAATGACATCATTTGTTGACCTTTCAGGAAGCTACACTTTACTGTAAATTCTACAGTAGATTACAAAATCTGACCTGTGTTATGAGTTGTGGTTGTAACTGTAATGCAGGAGCAGCTTGTGTTACCATGGTAACTGGATTATAACGAGTTGGAGAGCTCAAGCCTGTAATAATGTTCAAATGTACACTAACAATTCATGTTGCAAACTAATTAAAATCAAAAATACAACCAAGCAAACATTATATCATGTCTATTGTAATCTCAAATTATCTTTTATGTCTCTATATATCTTCAGAGTTCTTTAAATTTTCCAAGAAAATGTCGCACATTTGGAGATTATTATTATTATCGGTCCAAATAATAGATGTAATGTGAGATTTTAACAAACAATGTTTCATCGGCAAATCCAATTAAACCAATACATTTCATGAATTCTGGAGTTTTTTTATTTGAAAACATGCATTTCTGGCAAATTTTGGTCCTTACAAAGACAGACTTTTAAATACAAAATATCATGCATTTACTACCAATTAATTACCTTGAATCCCTGGTACAACAATAGATGACACATGTATGAAAGGGTCAGCCCTATTGAACTGTGTACTGGCTCGTTGTGACAGAGAATGGTTCAGACCAGTGTTAACCTGTGAGGGCTGATATGGTATGTAAGGTCTGGATTGTAAGGGATAGGGCAGGTACTGTAGCTCTGGTGCATTGTGCCCACTGTTACCTAAACTCTGGGATGCCATCTGAAAATAATCAATATGAACATTCCTACTTTGTACTGGTCACTTTGGTATTGCCAACAGTTATCATACTTTTTGCATTTCCCTCAACATTTCTAAAGAAACTAATCATCCTTTTTACATTTCATTCAACTTTCTACAGAAACTCTTATTTCATTCAAGATTTTCAATATCATCCTATCTTCATTCTTTTTTCAATCTACTTAAAAAAAAAAAACCTTACGGAAGAAAACATCAGCTCAAAAGCTACTTTCATGTTGCGTGACTGCCCTTACCTGTGTATGAAGGGCATTTATCTGGTTATTGAAGCTGACTGTCAGGCTTGTAGTCGTAGATGGAACAAAGTTGGACATCAAGCCACTTCCGTTCTGATTGACATCAAAGAGGCTCTTCACATTTCTACGGCATATCTCCATGGCATTCAGACTCTGTTTAAACCTAATTAAAGACAAAATTTCTGATTCTTAAACCTTACTCATAATCATGATTTTTCTATTTGATTTATTTAAACAGTTTCAAGCAAGACTTGAGGAGTTTACAAACTAACACGAAGGATAGCATTCCTCTATATTCTCCACAACATTTTCCTCTTATTTCCAGTTATGACCTAAACCTTTTACATTGAAAATCAACATGCCTTGTTCTCTCATCATGGGCAACTAAGATCCAAAGTAAACTTCTGCTGTTAGAGAATTCACAAACCTTACTGACATACATGTATCCACTATGGCATTTTTTTTCGTCCAAAACAAAGTTGCACGAAGAGAAAAAGGAGAGAAATAGGCAACAAGCTAGCTTTTCTGTTATAATTTTCTTAAGAAAAATAATGAAAAATCTAATGATGACTTACATGTTACTGTGTGCATATTCCACGAGGTGAGCCATGGTTATGAACGGATGATTGAGTGCCTCTCCTGGCATGATTCTCCTCTCCTGGTCAAGAGTTAACATGCGTTTCAGTAGATCTATAAACTCCTTACGATCAACCTTCTCCGCTAATAGTTCACTACCGTCCAAGTCTGTGGGTACGTTAATCTGAAGACACAAGGAAAACATCCAATAAATATGAATAAATAATTGAAGGAATCTCAAGGTCATCAGTTAGTTTCACAACACAACGGATCTTGTAATATTTTATGCTTACAAAAAGTGATCCCCAAGTGTCGCTATGCTTTGCAGGCGACACAAAAATAGAGTTGTACAATTTTACCTGTGCCATATCATCTAGACAGTTGAAGATGTACTTTCTGGCCTCTTTTGATTTGATTTTAGTCTCCCCTTCATGCTCTTCTGGTGTCTAAAAGACAAAGAAATTATACATTACGCAAATGGCTCACTTAATCAGAGCTTCCCACACAGAAGTGAACTTAGAGGCTACGATTTTCTTCCCGTATGTGAATAACAATGTCAAGGAGATTTAATTTGGCTGTTATTCAGCACTGTTCCTCATTTTTACCTTAAGTCTCCAGAATGGGTAATTGCTGTCGGTGTTTTCTCGAACAAAGAATCGAGTAGTCTTCGTTGCTGAACTAAGCATATGCTCTGCTGGTAAACCTTGGGTTTGCGATATGTATCGAATCTGTAATAGAAGGAAACTCACTTTCAATGATCAGGAAGGCCATTAGGCATTACTGTACTTCACGCATATAGTACATTTAGTTGTAAATGTGCTCACTTCATCATGTTCATAACATGTATGAATTTGAAACTTGACTCCCTATTCTTTTTGCATCTTTGACTTTCATGCATTACTAACAGAAGACTGTTCTAGATCAGGATGTCTACTTAATATTATAACCTTAATTGTTACCATGGTTACCTTGATCATATTGATATGATCAATTACAGAAAATTATACTTCATCAGTCCTTTTTTTCACAACATACAACATGTTACAAATGAAATAATCTTCATACTTAATTCATCACTGACCTGGTCATATTCAGACGACCCTGGGTAGAGCGGCCATCCCAAAAATAACTCTGCTATGACGCATCCTAACGACCACATGTCGATGGCCTCACAAAAAGGCAAACCAAGCAAGATTTCTGGAGCTCTGTAAACGTAGATGTATATCATACTAACATGAGTAAATATCATATATGTAATTTGTATACATCACATGTGCAGTCAATGTGCTTTATTCTACGTCAATATCATTTGAGTAGTGGTGCAAGTGCTGGTTGTAGAACTCTTAAACATAGACCCATCTACTTAATGCGCAGCAATATGTAATTTCCAGTCATTTTGCATTAAAATTTAAATCTCTCTCTATTGTCTCGATTGCAGGAAATTTAATACCGGTAGTTTTTTTTTTTTTTTTTTGCGTTGACTGGTCTACACATACATGACAAGTCTACACACAGAATGTTATTGTTATATCAATACAGTACTGAAATAATTCAGTATTCATGAAACAGGTGAAATACACCATCTGTGCGATACAAATTTCTCATTTTTTTTTTCACTGCTCAAGATTAATTTGCAGGCAGGCTAAGGACGTCCCAGAGCTTACTACCAATTTTGTATTTGACACATAATTAAAGAAATTCAAAGTGTGTTAAAATTGACCCTTCCGATTGCGGGAAAAAAATGCAAAATTTCGTGACGTCACAATGCTTTTACCATGTGTTTACCTCGGACAAACAAGCTTCGAACCTCGGTCAAACATCGAAATTGCATTGTGACGTCATGGAATTTCTCATTTTTTCCCGCGTTCGGAAGGGTCAATTACTGAGGACTTTCTATTAACAAGTTAAAAGTCATGTTTGTAAAACATTAATGCCCCCTACCCCTTCTGTGATTAAAGTCTGTCACAACTTTATACTTGCATTGATACAACCTATGGGGGTATAAAGTAACAGTTTCATTTCAATATGTAACTCCACTCAAGAGATATTGAACAGAAACCCTGAAGTTTTGGTATTTTTCAAAGTGCAAGGGGCATAACTCTGTCCAAATTTTTTTGATCCGACCTAAATATGAACTTGACCTAGATTTTCATTTGATGTGTCTGTATACAAAATTTCATTTTTATATGTAACTCCACTCAAGAGATATTGAACGGAAACCCTGAAATTTTGGTATTTTTCGAAGTGCAAGGGGCTTTACTCTGTCAAAATTTTGTTGATTGGACCCAAATAAGAACTTGACCTAGATTGTCATTTGATGTATCCATATACAAAATTTCATTTCAATATGTAACTCCACTCAAGAGATATTGAACGGAAACCCTGAAATTTTGGTTTTTTTCAAAGTGCAAGGGGCATAACTCTGTCAAAATTTTGTTGATTGGACCCAAATAAGAACTTGACCTAGATTGTCATTTGATGTATCTGTATACAGAATTTCATTTCAATATGTAACTCCACTCAAGAGATATTGAACGGAAACCCTGAAATTTTGATTTTTTTCGAAGTGCAAGGGGCATAACTCTGTCAAAATTTTTTCGATCGGACCTTAATACGAACTTGACCTGGATTTTCATTTGATGTGTTTGTATACAAAATTTCATTTCAATATGTAACTCCATTCAAGAGATATTGAACGGAAACCCTGAAATTTTGGTATTTTCGAAATGCAAGGGGCATAACTCTGTCAAAATTTTTTTGATCGGACCCAAATAAGAACTTGACCTAGATTTTTGTTTGATGTGTCCGTATACAAAATTTCATTTCAATATGTGAATCCACTCAAGAGATATTGAACGGAAACCCTGAAATTTTGGTATTTTTCGAAGTGCAAGGGGCATAACTCTGTCAAAATTTTTCGATCGGACCTTAATACGAACTTGACCTGGATTTTCATTTGATGTGTCTGTATACAAAATTTCATTTCAATATGTAACTCCATTCAAGAGATATTGAACGGAAACCCTGAAACTTTGGTATTTTTCGAAATGCAAGGGGCATAACTCTGTCAAAATTTTGTTGATCGGACCCAAATATGAACTTGACCTAGATTTTCATTTGATGTGTCTGTATACAAGATTTCATTTCAATATGTAACTCCATTCAAGAGATATTAAACGGAAACCCTGAAATTTTGGTATTTTTCGAAATGCAAGGGGCATAACTCTGTCAAAATTTTTTTGATCGGACCCAAATATAAACTTGACCTAGATTTTTGTTTGATGTGTCTGTATACAAAATTTCATTTCAATATGTGAATCCATTCCAGAGATATTGAACGGAAACTGATGTCGCCGACCGACCGACCGACAGTGGCAAACCTATATGTCCCCTCTTCTTCGAAGGGGGGCATAATAATAAATTTACACAATATGTTGCTTATATGTCATCATGGTCATGTTTGTCTTTATATTTTTTATCTTTGTGTTCATTCTATGTCTTCTGTACTTTAACATCAAGTGTACTGTTCCACTTTTTTTATCATTATACTGAACATAAATTACAAATAATTTACAAGCTGTGCTGCAGAGAGTAAGAATTGGTGGGAAAGGTCCTTTTATGTTCATGATGTTTATGAAAGACAAAGAAAGTTGCCTTTTAACAAGATCAATACAAATGTCATCCAAATCGAGCTTAATCCCACCATAATCAACATGCCAGTCTATTTAACACGACAGGATGAAATTTATACCCTTGAAGTACCTGGGAAGAATTGATTTCACATATGGAAGTGATTATCAAGTGTGATTATACAGCTTCAAATGATTAGAATGTGCAGGTCATTTAGCATGATCAATAATATGATCTGAGCTTTTACGCAAATTTTGTCCTGAAATACATGCAAGCTTAGTCTGACCCAGGACATTTTGTTCAGTAAACAACTGCAGTGTGTGAAAGTGTATTTCATCCAAAAAAATTCTTAACAAATTAAAAGGACAAATGGTTAAGTACATGTAACTTAGTAAGGTCATACATATTGTATGTAACTGCCTAAAATAGATTTCACACATTAAACAAATCATCCAGTACCTGTAATATCTTGACTGCAGATATGTTGAACAAACAGCTTTGGAGACATGACTAGCTGATCCAAAATCTATGACCTTGACCTTGTACGGACATCGTGCTGGGTCCACAAGCATGATATTCTCTGGCTTCAAATCGGCATGAATCAGATGTAACGTCTTTAATTTCAAAAGGGCAGTCAGCACTTGTTGCGTTATTGGACGGATATACTTTAGAGGCAACGGCTGAAACTTATTCTGTTTCAGGAAATCATACAAGTTCTGCTCGAGCATTTCAAAAACCAGACATGTGTGGTTTTTGTGCTGGAAGCACTCAAACGCACGCACAAAGTTGTATTCGTCTGCATTTTCATGGCTTAGACGGGTCAAAATGCTGACTTCTATCTGTCCTTGCCTTGCATATGAAGGGTGATTCTTCAAAATCTTTATTGCTACTATCTCATTGGTTCCTTTCTTCCAACACTTGACGACCTGGCCGAATGTTCCTCGGCCCAGGAACTCCAACACCTCGTATGCATTGTGACTGGTCAGCGAGTACAAAACCTCGTGTTGTACTAGCTGATAATCCCCTTCATTATTCGGTGAAGATGTGGTTGTTTTCGAGGTGTTGTTGTTGTTGACCTTCTCATCCTCACTTGACACTGTTTGAGTTTCTGTAAGCTGCATCGGTGCATCTAATTCATCACACTTGCGCTTTACACCGCATCTCTGGTACGTATCTAAAAGTTTTATTGTTGAAGCCCGTACGTAACTTTGCGAAACTGGGTCCACATTCTTATACGAGCTTCTAATTTGAGGAAACACAAAAGCAGCGTTATTACTGGCGTATTTACTATAATCTGTTGTGTATTGTACTGGACTCTGTATACGATGGGAAGAACCTGTCGTAACTACATCATGAAGTTCAGGGATCACCTCACGCTTTATCTTCTTGTGAAAAATGTTTGTCTTGGAGTTGTACTTATAAAGATCTTCTTGCATCAGTATAACCTTAGGTCACTGAAAAGAAACAAAGAAATTGCACTGAAATTTAACTGTATCAATATTGTTATAAGTATCATATACATTGTATACATGTATTACTAAATCAGTAAATGCTTATTATTGTTACTTGTCAAAATAATTAAATAATGATGCCCAAATACAAATGAAAGCATGTCCAAATGTCAATCAATGAATCATGTTACATGCTATGAATCATACAGAGAGACTAACATTCTTTTTGATACCAAATATCATAAAAGCAGAATGTCACAGTCAGATTCAACCTCAGAGATAGATCTCTCCAGTCCCTTCATGAAAATTATTTATGGATATATATTCAATATTCTTATGATAATATTACTGTTAATTTTTTTCACAATGTCTCCTCTTTTTATTTCATCTTTATTTCCGTTAATAGCCAGATTTATCTTTCACCTCGAGATAGCTAGGTTGTGCTAACTTTGACTCTCTCAACAAAATACAATGAAGGTGTGACCTTGACCTATGACCCAAACAATTAATAGGTACATGTATTTTCTCTCTCGTGAGTATTCAAACTGATTTGCATATATATGAGGAAGACTTTCAGAATTATATGGTAAACAATATTAATATCTTAAGTTCATTTTTCCCTTGACATCCCAAAATCAGTATCTACCTCTATCATGGTCTGTAACAATACATTGTATGTGATATCCTTGTTTCAAATTTCAGTTTAGATGGGAGTAAGAGATCTATTTAATATCGAAAGACTATTTTTTCTCAAAAGTCAAGTGCATACCATGGATGATCTACATGTATCAAAATGTACTCGGTGATTGGGAAAGAAATCAGGACCATTTTTCAAATTGATGGGATATGGGGTATGACCCCTGTCCTTTCCAATCATTGCCTATTGTCCTTAAATATTTTGTGTCTTCGGGTGCTTCCAAAATCGCAATTTGTCTGAATTGGTGTAAGGACTGTTGAGTTACTATATGAAAATTGAAACACAAAGTGTAATGAAGTGATTGACAAACTCCTAAAACTCTATACCAATGATTACACAAGTTACAAAGTCAAATCATTCTCTTCCTGGGCCAAATTTTGTGAAGGATTTTACTGATTTACCTTCTAACATGCTCACAATAATCAAGAAACATTTATTATGCAATGTATCCTCTCTTCAAGTCAAACATTGTTTTGACTGTGAAGGGATAATAGATGATGTGTACATGTAACAGTCTGAACAGAAAAAGGGAAGTGCTATTTATAAATCCATATCTCGTGAAACATTTTCCTTCAAACAAGTAAACATACATCATATTATGTAATAAGTAAGTATACACTGGCACAGCTTTCCTGACTGAGTTCAATTGTTGCATGCATTTAAAACTTATTAGCTCGACATGTTGAGAGGATTTGTGTCTACTACGGTACAGACTGTCGGATGACTGTAGACTAAGAGGAAACTTCTAACGTAGATTATTTCTTTTATTTGGGTGTGATACAATGCCCTCTTATTTTTAGGTTACTCTCAATGCTGTGACCTTGACTTCTGAATCTGACCTTTAACCTTTTCTTTTTTTCAATAATCAGTGGTCATGGTGATTGGGAAGAATATTTTGTGAATGCACCATTTTCCACAATATACCATATGGGCTTGTAAAATTTCAATTTTAGGGGCTCACACAACTTTTTACGAGCCCACACAGAAAACCAAAGCTTTTTGGGGAAACATTCCCTTTCAAGACCCCCTCCCCCTTTAAAACTGACCAAACTGTGCCTGCTTGCAAGACATTTAATGAACAAAAAACTTATTTTATAAATCTGTAAGTAATCAAAACACCGTATTAACGAAACTTGTCATACAATACAAACTCGAGGATTGTAGGCATCAAAAGATCTAGATGAATTAATTTGCTGTATCAGCTTTAAAATACAATAACTCCCACCATCCCCCCTTCCCCACTATAACGTCCCCTGTTATAATGCCAAACTTGTATATCGCCACAGAACTCTTTTATATTAAATCGTTTCATATAAAACCTCCGTTTATAATGCCAAACCTGCATACTGCCATTGGCCCCTGACGTAATTATCAAGGTAATTAGGTGTTCTCTTATAACCATAAATTCAATTAATTATCTCTTTATTTTTTTTAAAATAAACACTGTCCCAGGTAAGATTATTAAGAGTTTGAAGTCCCGTATATATTTGACCGCGCGGCCGAAATTTACACTTAAGATCATATTCGTCCTTAGCCGCGGGATGATACATGTAGGGGGGAGAATACAAGAGGATCAATCAAATCGCTGTTTCTTCTCTTCATCATCGATTCGATTAATTAACATCCCGCGAAGCCATCAATTCAATTTGTTTTGACAATTGAATTTTCTGCCATCAATGTTGCGCTGTACATTACGATTTACGTAAAAAAACAAAAAAAAAAAACGGAATATTGAAATAATTTAAAGGCTAACAAAGAGCAATGGATCTGAAAATTTATTGACCGTGAAATAAATAATGTATTTGTTAATTAGATATGGATATTAGTGATGAGCAATTATCTATGTCGGTGTGATGTCACACAAAGGTTCAATAAGAGATAAGCACAGAGAAGTTCCCAAAATAGTTGGGGGATAAACTCTAGGGATGGGACGATACTGCACGCAGCCAATCCAATACGAATCACATCACGATACTAAATAAATTGATAAAACCTTCTCAAAAAGCTATTTGATAGTATTTTTATTCATAAAACAAGTAGCCTTTTTTATTTAACATGTTATATACATTCAACACTAGCTTTTTCAAAACTTTTCTTTTGTTTTCTTCAAATGTTATTATCGTTTTTGTTACGATGGACAAAAGAATTCGGAAATTTCGAACATATATTTTTGCAAATTTTAACTTACGAATCGTCGGGGTGTATCGATACTTGGATCGCGAAATAAAATATCGCGATGAATCGGAGTATCGTCTCAGCCCTAATATCCTCAGTGTTTATCATAGTGTATGGAAATTGCTTTATATCTAGAATCTAACATTTATATCAAGGACAAAACTACTAGAATTCATTGAAGGAACCATTGATGAAATAGCTCTTATCTCCTCAAACCCTCAATATAAAACGAGATATGAAGTAGGAGCAAACAAAATCATGGATTTTTCATAGTGCGCAGTGAAAAATCTAGAGGCACATCCCCCTGTAACCATGGCGGAAATTTGGTCATGTGACCAGTCCGACATCAAGAATCAGACAAATTTTACTATCAAATATTTGGGCACTATTGGAAACTAACTATGGACTGATTATTGGAACTATCGAATTTTGAAAAATCATGTTCAAAACTAGTGAAATACCATTGACGATGCGGCCTTTTTAACATATACATTCACTTCAAATGCATAGAAATAATATTTTCAACTAAAATCAACAATTTAATTTCTTTTTCTTGACTTTTGTTATTTTCGTACACTTGGCTTGATGTCATTTTGATTACTTTTCACAAAAACAATTTCAGTTATAGTTACCTTTCATCTCTGAGCAACAATCGATTGTCAATTTTAATATTGATTATTGGAAATCGAAGGGGTTTCAACTAAGGGTGAAACGTTTACATGTGTGCATGGAGCCGTTTCGTATTGTGGCTGTAAACATTTATATAATTTCTAAACATGTACACAGACCTTTATACATATACTTGAAAGATGGTCTTCAAATACTCAAAAGAAAAAAAATATTTAATCAAACACGGTGATTCCTTATCGTAGTCAGGTCAGGCAGCGGCGTCGATCATTTCGGATATACTTCATTTTTATTTAACATATGTATTAAAGCCGGAAGTAAGCTGTGTAGCAGAGCCGATTTCTCTGACAAAATTGACACCGGGTCCTGTATATTTCCCCATCATTGCTGTCCCTTTCTCCACGTATGTGTCCTCCTTCATGTTGACACAACCGACGTTTTTGTAACATGTACTTTTAAATTGTGAAAATGTTCAAAGACATTTAAAAGACTGTAAAAGTTTTATTTTTTAGAGATGTAAAGTTTCCGGCTTTGTTTGAAAAGTTGTTTTATTGTCAATCGAAGCATCAGCATGTCTTATTGAGGTTATGCTGTAAATCTAGTCAAGCATAACTAAGTTGCATTTATTTGTCAACTTTGGCGACGTCTGCAAATAAGCACTTCAGGAAATCACCTTTCACAATACATGCAATAGAAATAAATGTTTTAATTTCGTTTACAGCCTTCCGTGTACATGTTTAGGAAATTTAGTAAACGTTTCACCCTTAGTTTCAACGATCGACTATCGAAAGTCCGCTACTATCGTCACATCACTAATGCCGTAATGGATATCAAAAAGGCGATCAACGAACACATTCGTGTATTTTGACCATTCATATATATTTCATTTATAATACCAACAGACGAATGTTTACGGTGTTATTGATACTTATGTTGAAGGAGAGAAGACTAGTATAATTCATTCGCCACGTTGGCGAGTAAGTGGTAATTTTTTATCGCCCATAAGAAAAAATACTTGTCTTGGGCAAGCGAAAGTTCATACCCTGCCTGTACCCAGTGATTATTCTGGCCGTTTCCCATGATGAGAGAATTTTGTGTTTTAAACAACTTTCTATGAGAGAATATGTCAAAATCACGAATTTCTATGAGAGAATTGTAAAAATCATGAGAGATTCTCTCAATTTCGCAGCCCAAAAATATCCCTGTGTACCAGTATCTTCTAGTATTTTTCCAGTACACAATGTCCTTCTTTGAAAAGGGGGGGGGGATTTTTGGATTAGTCGAACACGAGATTGTTCTACCGTATCCAAAATAATGTAAATACAGAATCGTAAATAACACATATACAACAGAATAAACAATAAAAACGATCAATATGAGAACATCATCACGTAGCAATATCGATACCAAAACTAGCAGTGTTTACATCAACAAAACATGGAAGTAACCTTGAGAAACGTCTGACCTACTTTCCTAGCCAAGCCAGACTTGTTGCGGAAACACACGTTTACCAAACATATTACGACAAAATAATCTATTTGTTCATACAAAATTACAAACTTCACTTACCTGTAGTAGTTTCTTTATTAAAATGTGACGGATTACTGTCGTCATAAGGCTAACCTTGTAATGTGCCGACAGACAAAAGCTCAACTCTTGTTTACCGACGATATATTCTTATGTTTCTCCTTTAAAAACTCCGTTGTTTTGCCTCTTTTTGTGTTAAAATCAAACAATGATCAATCCCCCTGATAAAATCATTCGATTTCCTTTCAAAATATCACTGTAACCCCCGAAATTTTGGCTCTCTTTGAGCCATGTCTCATAAACACATTTCTAAAGCCTTGTTCGGGGGGATCAACTCGAGTTCATGTAGTTGAACCGAAAGGAAAAAGTTGTATCATTTTCTAAAAGTAGTAACTTTTCATGATTTAGAGAATATAATTGGTACATATTGATGGAGGATTCGTTAAATTGTCAACTTAAATTACTAATATTCACATTTACTTTGATTTCATGAATAATAAGCGAAAAAAAGTTCGATGTAAATTAGGTTTATGAATATGATTTACGGATCTCCACTCGGTCCTGATCTGTATTTACGTCAGAACACTGAATAAATGGATGCATCAGCCAATGAACGAACGGGATTTGGGGCAAGTGCGCCAAAAGTTTAGATTTTATTTTTCAACAATAAAAACAAAGAGAAAAACGAGGATTTCTGGTAAAAAAAATTTTTCATTGTCGCGTTATATTTTTTCTCAGGTTTTGAGTAAAAAGGTAAATAAATAAATACTGAAATAACGAAAAGATGCCGAATAAACAAATAATTAAAATGAATGTAATTTAAAAATAAAATAAATAACGAATAAATTGAATGAATTCTAATCTGTTCATAAACATCATAAAGTCCATTTTGCACCACTCTTGAAGTCTTCAAAATGAATACCGGTACTACCATATATATATATTATTCGGGACCCACATCTCTAGCTGGTACCTGAGATATTCACCTCACGTTCAAATGAAAAAAATCATGCAGGATATTTTATTTTCCTGAAGAATTTTTAAATCATTTTTCAAGTCTTTATGTGCTATTAGGGGCGTATATTAATATACGCCCTGGTGCTATGCACATTGCACAGCTATGTACACATGTGCAATAATCGAGACCTGCTCCGCGTGCTCCGAGGCACACTTCTGTACCCCGCGCTCGCGCATATTAGCGTATGTATAGAGAAAACGTTGAATATTAACTCATAACTAATATACCTTTTATTTCTCAACATTTTCCCGCTTCAAAGACTTTTTGCTTCCATTTTGAGTTTCACCAGGGACGTATATATACGTACGTGTTATATACGTCCCTGCATGCGCGGATCCAGCATTTTTGGTCAGAGGGGGTCCACATTTTTAGGAAGTCTACCTATCATGTAGGTACATATGATGGGTAGCGGGGCCATTCTGAGGGAGGGGGTATTGTTAGCTTTCCTTTCACGTTTTATTTTATGAAGGATTGGCGAGCGTAGCGAGATTTTTTTAGATATGAAATATTAATTTGGCTTGCTTCGATGGAGATGATTATTTGAACTTTGATTTTTTTTTCTTTTATCAATTCGCATTTTGTCTATTTTTCATGAGAATAAATAGATAAGAGATGTGTCATTTTCCCAAATAATCAGACATCTTGAAATGACAAAACCTTTAAAAAAGATGAAGGAGGTTACATCCTGTGAAGTAAGGGACTGTTGAAAATATGAGTTCCTGAGACCCAAGACAGTTATATAAAATTCTTTAGAATGGACAATTGTGTATTTGTAAATGGCGAGCGAAGCGAGCCGAAATTTTAGGTTTCAATGCCCTTTCATGCATTTTTAGACCAATTTCAATTAGAAATGAACCAAAGCTGGACCCCACCTCCGAAAATCTCGGGGGGGGGGGTTTCCAGACCATCGGTCCCCCCCCCCCCTCTGGATCCGCGCATGTCCCTGGTATCATGAAGGCAATTTTTTCCGGTACTTTCCTTCAGAAACAGCAAAAAAGACGTTCAACGATTCATGGTCATCTTTAAAGTCAAAATTACCAATTAAAGAATTTTTTTCCAATTATTTTCCCGCCTCAATTTAGATAGAATACAGTTTGAAGAATCTCGTGGTATTTTTCATATATTTTTTTTGAATATGACTTTTCGCTTCCATTTTTGTTGGAAAGTTGCTAACTTTCAGCTGAGCGTCCTCGCTTGCATGCGCACTGAATAATAGCAAGTTTAGATGAGTAGCTAAAATAGTACAGCAACATAGTATAAATGTTTTAATTATTTCTTTTTATTTATATGGATTGGTAAACAAACACCATATTATTTTGGTTTGAAAATTTTCATGTATCTGCGATTCGAACGGTATTTCGTATATTTTGATCTTCTGGATCCACCGGATTCCAGCCGAGGAGAGTCGAAATGCGAAATTAGGAGTTGTCGCTCTTTGGCCAGTTGGTTTTGTAAGTCTCACAAAGGCTTTGTAGTCTAAAATCTCTACTCAATATTGTATTTTGTTTTGCGAAAGCCATGCCGGATTTGTCCAATACAGAGCCTGCTTGATGAATAAAGGCACAAGCAATGGTCCAGTGTTTATTACTTCACCTTCTTTACAGTGAGACCAAAAAAAAAAAAAAAAAAAAAAAAAACCACAAAAAACACACAAAAAATAACCGAATAGAAATAACTTCAAAGTCGTCATTTACTGTTTACTGCATATTTAGATTTTGTCGATAATTATAATACTAGTATGTCATAGGACACTATACGTTGGGGATTACGGTAAGGAGTGCAGCTATCGCAAAACTAATCTTGAGAGAGAGAGACTTTTAAAATTACTTTTAAAAATAAATTCCTAAATCCTTCAAAGGAATTATGCTCAAAGAGAAGTAAATATAGATATCATTGCGAATGTTTGCGCAGTTTTCTTGTTGATGTTTTTTTCTATTCAGCCACTGGGCTTCGTAGAAGACCCATTCTCTGTATAACCACCAAGATTCTGGCGCCTCGATATGTCTTATGATTACATGTATCTGCATATTGGGTATATATTATGCCCTGATAGCAAAAATAAAGGTTTTCGGTCAATGTGAGTCTGGTGTAACACCGGTTGCCATGGCAACGAGATCAGTCTTTTGTGCTACTTAAAGACTGTGAAATAACCTACTTTTAGATACTGTGTTGCTATGGATACCGTTGTAGCAGATATTTCATTTTCGTATCTTTTGCACTTCTTTACCTCCTTCCTTACAAAATACACTCAGTTTTACGATAGATTAATACAGGACGCTTACTGTGCCCAGCTAAAATAAGTAAAATTCAAGTTAAAAATGAAGGTAAACTTTGGGGTCATTTTCATATGATTTTTACCGTTTTCAGTGTCAATTACAACTAAATTCAGACATCTGTGAGACCTCTGAAAGGTTATTATGAAATGTAATGCCCCTTAAAAATATAATGAAAGAAAATCAAAGTTGGGATAACTGAGCTCTTAATCTAAATTTTGACGTCAAAAACCGTTGCTATGGCAACTTTAACGACTTCAGTACAGTACCTTTTAAAATGGATTTTACTACTAATAATTAAGTACTACCTATGACCGTGAAAATATACATATGAACTGATAAGACTCTTTCATTTAATTTCTTAACCTTGAAAATTTCCAAGGTCATTGACCTGAAGTTCAAGGTCATTTCTTAACCTAGACTAAAAAAATCGATAATAATGTGATTTTTCTGACTTTTGTCATAAATTGGTAGCATTTTGTTTTTGAATTGTCCAATAACTTAAGTATATTTTGAAAAATGATGGATTTAAGGTGGCTCCACACACCTACCCCCAAAAAGATCCTCTCGTTTGATTTTTCTGAAACTCTCAGAATTTGATAATTGGTAAACAAAATTAAATTTTGCAAAGTATGAACAAAATCGAACGTACGTAACTGTTTTCATGACGCTTTGAATTTTGGTGCACGTTTTGGGGTTTCTCTTCTATTTTTGCCAACGTTGCCAATTTGAAGAAAGTATGCAGATTTTAAAAATAATTTGCTGAATTTATGAATGTTTTTATGATTTAATTTTATATTCAAACTATTTTTTAATCTTTAAACAAAGAAATTGATATAAACTTAGAAAATGGAGGAATTATTACAAATTTAAGATCATCTAGGAGGTTAAAAACTCGTTTTTCGATCGTCATTTTTTGACGTTATATGCCTATTGCATGAACTTTTATCGTTTAATTTTCTTGAAACAAATATCAAATGATAAACTATTGTATATGAAGTGTTTCTATGCAATATGAACAAAATCGAACCTAGCGAACGGATGTTATGATTATTTTTGTAACCCCACCCCCTTAATTTTTACGTTGCAATCCATATTCGTTCGACGTTATAGTGACGTCAGAGGTAAGAGTAAATCAGCATATGACTACAGGAATTTGTAGGAATTCTGGACCGAAACGGCCTTAACAGAAACCTTACAAAGCTTTCCTTGTGTGTGTCCATACATACGGGATTCTTGATATGTCTAAACAACAGAAGGCCACCCCCTCAAAGAAATTTAGGAAAAGAGAGAGTAAAAAGCGCGAATCTAGAGGGAGAAAGACTCAGAATTGAATATTATTGCACTCTCATCCTGAGAATTTTTTTATTTGGTGAGGCAGGGGCAGAGTTCTCAATAATCTTTAAAGAAGGGGGCGATTCTGAAAGAGATTTTGCGATTAATCAAAGTGCCTTTACTAAGAAAGTAGGCGTCAGTTTTCTTAAAGTTGGTCGTGACTAATAATCGGGTACCGATTTATAAATGAGGAGGGGGGGGGGGGCTAGGCCAGGGAAGAAATAATTTTCTCTGACTGTTATGAATAAGAAATTTTAAAAGATCAGGCTATATGTTAAAGTCAGATTCAGGAGCGTATCCAGAAACTCAACTACAGTGTGCACATATAAACTTTTAATTAGATGACTTGCGATACTAGGAGGATTGAGGGCATTGAAGGATATTTATATTAGCTACATATAGCTCATATTACAATATCTAGAAATCATCAACATAGAAAAAAATTAAAACAAACTTCGAGGACAATCTAATTTATTACGCATTCGCGTGAAGGGTATTTTGAAAAAAAAGGAAATGGGTTGCAAAGTGCAATGATTGTGAGCGTCAAAAATATTTCCTGAGAGGGGCTTCACAAGCGTTCTAAAGCCGTACACGTGTACTGAGAACGTGCCAAACCGTACTCGTACGTAATAACCCTTAACTTGACGCCGAGGTACGTATTAGTACGGATCTTACGGTTCAAATACGGATTTCTACGGATATTCACGGTGAATGCTGCGTATTACAACGGGTTCATACGGTTCAGAGGGATTCGTACGGTTCCATTCGGTTAAGAACGGATCGCGAAGTATTGCTGCGGTTTTTCAAGGATCGCAACGGTTGTGAAATTTTAGGCACAGCAGTGACCACTGATAAATCTAAATCTCAGATGAAGATCTTGAGTCAGATATTTTGATAAAGAAACTTATTACTGTGATATAAAAACAAGCTGAAAACATATTGTAATGCTATATTTACGTGTAAAGTAATATCATTTGGACTCGTACATGCTCAGTCATTTTGCAATAATATTTATCATCAAACATGTCAAAAGTGGTAGTGTAATTTTAAAACAAGGTTCAACATTCAAATGTTAAACCACATTCTAGAACAAGATTCAACATTCAAAAATTAGCGATGTCTCATTTGTATCTACAAATTAGTCCAATAATTCGTTTTGATTCCGAGAACGAAAGAGGGACGTTTAAAATTTCATTCTTTATATGTTTGGTGTTGTTGTTGGCGGAGGAGGGGGAGGGAGAGCAAGAAAGGAAGGATAAGCAAAATAAATGACTGCAGATTTTTTTTAAAATTGGCTAAATATCGAAGAATAATATTAATCCTTTTTTGAGCTGCAATATGGAATAAACTCATACAATCGCATTCGAATGAAACAAAGGAGGGGATCTCCAACAACACCAGGTTGCAGCACCCACAGCAAAACCCCAAAACACTCAATGCAAAAACACAAAGCAGACAAGCACAGAAAGAGACGCATAAGGGACAAGGAACGTCAACGCACAACACAGAAACATCAAACACAAAGGACTACACATAAACCAACGAGACCAATGGGCAATGAATGAGTGATCAAAAATAATTTTATATTTCGGTAGATTCATAGATAATTTTATATTTCGGTAGATTCACAAATAGTTGTTAGAAATGTTTCATAAGGTAAATAGCATATGTAGATGTTAGACAAAAATTAAATAGGAAGAGAAAAAAGAGAGGAGTATGAATGAGACAATTTATTTACATGTTAGAATAAAGGTATCGCGGTTAATAGGATTAAGTGGTATTTTAAATAGAGGTAAAAAGAATTAGACATTCAGAGGTTTCACCTGAAGTTTCCAAGACCCACTCGACAGACTTTCTCCTAAAATAGCGAGAAAAGATACCTACTACAGAAAACAGAAACTCACTACGTGAAAATCCGTACAATTCCGTAAAGAAACCGTTCTTATCCGTACTTTATCGTAGCAACGCCGTGTTAGCACGTAGCGAACCGTACAAATTCGTTCTTTTCCCTGATCGTTTAAATAACTTCTCCGTAAAGGAACTTTACCAAACCTTAGTGGACCGTACCAATGCCGTAGTGACGCACGGACGGCAGAAAATTGGACGCCATCCGTAGCATGTTTGTCCGTACTGCATCCGGGATCGTCATCCGTGAATGTGTGACCCTAGCATTAGGATGGATTTTTTTATTTGGATTTCTATAATTCTTACTGGCATCATGAGACATCCAAACAATTTTTTTTTTCATTCTGGTAATGTGGGAAGGAAAGATTTTTTAAAATTAATATATACTTGCAAAAGCAAATGAAGTGATAAGTGTAAAGTCTGTTAAAATCTTTGAAATCGCGGTCTTACGACAACTCGGAATATCAGGATGTGAAGTTTGACTATACAGCGGACATTAGTTAAGTATATATAAGTATGCAGAAGAAGAAGAGGTGGACATAGTGGCAGATGCAGCCAGCGCTCACTGAGGATCCTAAGGTATCCTGGATCCTGTGTTTCTACTTGGAAACTAACTCAGAATTTGACCAGACATTACAGAATACGATAATTCTATGTCCTCTGCTAACTTCCACATCCTATCGAATATTTAAGCCTCAAATCGTGATCCTAAATCGTTAGACGAATCGATAAAGGTGACTACTTGAGGCCATTTATATACTAGTACCTACAGTTACTTGAACTTACTAATGACATTTCTAAAGTATATGGTGGCAATCTGGCTAGAGCCAATACAATAAACTTCCTCTGTTTTGTTGAAACAATTCATGCCACCAAAATCTGCATAATTTCCTACGATAGAAAAGAGGGCGTGGAAATAAAGCATACATGTATGGTGGCATACTTCTGCCCCCTACTTGCGAGAAATCTTACATGTACTTGTAAGTGTATTATAGCTAATACCTGGGTGCGTAATGGTAAATTTTGAAAAATCAATCTAAATTCAGATCAACTTTCTCACAAACAAGTTCGCCGTTTCGCTCATCCGATCAAAAGATATTATAGTCATATTATTTACGACTTGTGCAGAACCGCTGAAGAGATTTGGAAACTTTTTGGGATGATCAGTGTTCCAATGCCCCCTACAAGTACTGGGCTTTATTAGCTGCGCATGACACCAACACAAAAATACGATGGTCCTGACTGTCTTACTTTTGGTGTTTAAGGAGTTTGCGATTCACGGAATTTGCACGTGACCAACCAGAATTATACACCCATGAACACCAAAAGTAAGACAGTCAGAACTTATATTTACATTTATTCGAAATATCGGTCATGATTCTTATTTGCAGACAACTCGCACAATTTGCCTGTTATAGCGTCAAATGTATTTGAACGTTGGTAAATTCTTCCTACATGCAAAACTTGAACGTGACGTCAGAAAAGCAACCCAAGTTATTGGAATAAATTCTAGTTGCCTAATGGGCGTTCAACACGGTCAATATACTAGTAATGTAAATATTCTTCTTTGAATGGAATAAAATTAAAGTATGTATCGTCTAACCGAATACACCAGAATGATCTAGAGGGATGTCTTATCTTTAAGTTTGACTTCGAGTTAAAGTTTGACGTCTTTTTAAACTCCGTCAGAAATTTCGTACTATTATAATACCTTTTTGTGTACACACTATCCAGACTAACGTGGCAGATGGTCGTCCTAAGTCTGCACCGATTGCTCATTGGTCTCGTTTGTTTATGCGTTTAGTCTTTTGTGTTTGTTGTTTTCATGTCGTAGTTGGTGTTCCTTGTCCCTTTTTCGTCTCTTTCAGTGTTTTGTTGTGGGTGCTTCAACCGAGTCTTGTTGGAGATCCCCTCCTTTCTTTCAAAAACTTATATAAGGTATTTGATTGTTGCCCTTACTTACTTTATACGAGTCACATTTAAATTGTTAAAATTAATCAATAAATTGACAAATAAAGAAAATGATGAAAAATAAATAAATTCTATCCATATGTATTTGTTTTTGAATTTTTAAGACATAAAATTTTCAGTAATTTTACACAAATTAATTCTGACGTGGTTGAACAATTACATTACCCACCGATTTACTATTTTTTTCTCTGATACTAGTAGTGGTAAATTCAGAACTTGTGGTTACTTGACCAGATAACGTACATTTCGCGTCATATGATATTGTATTTTCATAATAAAAACAACAATCCGAAAAAAAATATTATCATTTGGTCATTGATAGGTTTATATGCGGTCGACAGTTCAAAGCCTCGGGAGGTATATAAATATTTCCTAGCGGTCAGTTATTAGTCTAATGTCTTTAGGAAGGTTATTATAGGCGTATATGCCATGCAGTGGACCATTATTTCTTCCGAGAAATGAGGAGATTTACAGTCACGATCCTTATTGTAGCTACCCTGTTAGCTATCAACGTATGCGGTAGGTATAAATCTAATTCTTAATTTACTGTATATATATTTTTTGGACGTGCTAGATTTTCCATGATTGGTCTATATCTTTAGGATACTTTATTATTACTTTTGGTCTGCAACATGTGTTGACAACAGCAATGATGCAATGCTTTGCATCTTGCACTTTCATATTAGTTACACTAAGATTAGAAGTTCAACCAAAATGGCCATAAAGCTTTAATTAGTTCCACAACCAAAACGACAACTGCAACAACAATCTTATTGTTACATTGAGTTGAAATACAAAGATCTATAAGCGACGGCTTATTTACTTTGAACTCACCTGAGCCAAAGGATGAGCTATTATCACAGCTCTTCGTCAGCGTCCGTCAGTCATCCATAATTTTTCACATTTTCGCATATATCCCACCCATCCTGCTGCGTCTTTCGGTACATTTTTTGACATAATATCTTTCACACTTATTGGCCATTGTTTAGATTGAGGATCACTGACGAGGGTTATGTACCCGAAATGTGCATGTCTGGTCCATGCTGCAAAGAAGAGGGTTCGGTTAATTGGTAAATCGGCCTTATTTTTCAAGTGGTTCAGAATTCGATTATATTTGATATTATATGGTTTTTAAAAATATCAAAAAAAAAAAAAAATCGATTTGAAAGCATTGCACTAAAATATACGGCCACAAAAACGCCCAAAATTCGTAAAAGGATGAAAAATGTAAGGAAATTAGGCAAATTTCGGTACAAATTCATGAAAATAAGTAGGGTTCGCGACCATTTTAATATAAAAGATTTTTGCCAAGATTACTGTGTTTTCCTTCATTTTCCGTTATCCAGAGCAAATGACGTCACAACGTAACGTCACACCTTAGCCACGAAACTTTACAACTACTTGAAATATGAACCTGATATATTCGCACATATTCATTCTACTGAAATATTAGAGATAGAAAATCATAATTTTAATAAAATTATTTTTCAAGAAGAATACAGGGCCAGTTTCAGGGACAAGTGGACCTTCTCTTCTATCTGTTCTTAAATGATGCTATTGCATTTGAAAACGTTTTTAAAAATTCATCTTAAAAATATCACACCAGGACTTATGTAAAATGTAAAAATGAGTGGGGAAATTTCTCATTTTAACAGAATAGAACATCAAAACGGTTACTATGGCAACATTTCGTTCAATTTTACTATACAAGGAGTATATTCTTAATCCATTTCTCATTGTTTTCATCATTCAATTAACCATGCAGAGAAAAACATAATGATTGTGCCAATGATAAGGTCGGTGTTTTGTAAATGACCCAAATTTTACAAAATAATGTGATTTTTGTGAAACTTGTCATTTCATCCAAAAATATCGAAATTAAAGGAGGTTAACATCTTAGCACCATCCCTCCAATGGTATTTTATACATAGATTTTATTTGGATATCTACAGAAAATTTGAAGCCACGTACTCTCTGTAAAGTAAAAAGACGAATACAAATAAAAATATAAAACCAGTGGGGGCCTCTGAAATGACTTTTGGCGGCTTCTGAAAATCACTTTTACTAGAAGCATCACTGAAGAGGATTTAATACCCAAAACACGTGTCTGTTGCATAATAAGTTGGTTTTAAATTTCGTTTATCAGATGGTATTTTAAAAGAAAAGAGTAATTTTTGATTAAAAATGTTGAAAATTGCACTAAAAAGGGCAAGGAATTTGCCTTGATTTTATGCCTGTTTTTGACTTTTTTTGATATGCTGTTGTAGGTGTTCTAGTAGAAATATGCTTAAAATGAAAAGGTTTTAAAGAGTCGCATATGTCTAAGTTGTTCAGCTATTAAACTGGTTTCCATGGCAACTTATTTTCCAAATATAGCTTACTCCACAGTCTTGTGAAGACTAAAAATAGACTGACCTCGTCTCCATGACAACCATCAATTACATTGTCCGAAAAAGGACTTTTTCTCGTCAGTGTACCAAAGGTACCATTTGTAGAGAAAATAAGTAAAATCCATGACATGCCGTGGCCAGCCAGTTTTGGTCCTTGCCGAGAATAGGTATTAATTTGTATTGTAATTACCCTTTATGTAAAAATCCTGAGGATGTGCATGTTGCACTCTGGTCAGTGTGAGATGGTCTTGCAGGATCTTTTCCATATCCTTAGAAAGAGGTTAAATGACCACAATTTTCATGCCTTCATGTTCTACATGAAAGAGCTGGTCTAGTTGTTTTAGGGTAACGTATGTATTCATTGAAACTTACAAAAATTTAATGTAAATTAAAGGAGGTTAACATCCTGGCACCATCCATCCAATGTAATTTTGGTCATATATTTTATTTAACTGTGCGACTTAATCGACCCAACAAGAAATTTGGAACCGCGCACTCTTGACAAAGTAAAATTTACAGAATTACATGTATACTAGAGGGTGCTACTTAAATACGATTGACTGTGTCTGAAAACCTCTTCGGCATTATTAAGTACCACGAATAAAGATTTACTCTTCGAAACATGTGTCTGGTGCATTAGAATTGGTTTGATTTTTTTTTTTCAAGAAGTCAAAGCATTAGTACACCTCCATATTATTACAAACATCTATGCGTATACAATATATGTGTTATGAACGAAGACAAATTAACCATGAAGTCCTACGAAGAGACGTAAAGAAAATAACTTTAGCAACTTTTCATGTCACATTTCTTGAATAAAGCCCTCTTCTACTCAACGAATGCATACAGTAATACAATTAATATAATTCTTAAGGCTTATCATCATTGTATCTATTTACATTTAGATAGGGATTTGTTAATTACCATTTCGAACTAATTCTTTTTATTTTACAGGTTCCTCGGTGAGGCAACCGTCACATAGAAGGGGAAATTCCGGTAGAAGTTTAGGGAGGGATAGCCGACTCGGAGAAATTCTAAATGGAATGAGACAGATTCTTGACTTTGCCAGGGAATTTACCAAACCACTGATCCGTTCCACCTCGGCATGCCCAAAACTGAACTGTGCCAACCACATAGCTGCGCACTGTAGAAGATCGGTATACTATAACATAAAAGGAAAAAGGTGTGCCGGATGTGACGTTGACATATGCAAAGTTCAACAACGTCGTAGGGAAAACACAAGAATAGTTCCGGTTAGACGATCTGAGATGCCAATGTTCATACCGAGGATTAAGGCTGACGACGGTCTGATGCAGTTTGAAAATCGTTGGGCTCAGCCCAGGGAAATAGACCTTATGTCCACCAACAGTTTTGATCCCATCCAGAACTCTTTGATGGGTGGTGGTTTCGTTTTGGATGACGCCCGAAGAGACGCTGATTTTCCAAGAGGTTGGGAAAATAGCTGGATAACCAGCCCGTTAATGTAAATAATAGAACATATATAAAATGTGACAAAATGGCAGAAAGTTTGACATAAAAATTTAATAAATCATACTAATCATACTTATATGTAGTGCATATTAGAAACCATAGTGCATTTCAAATCTATAGAAAAGACAACAGCATCTGAAGATATCCCGTTAAAAGAATCCTCTGTTTCGATGGTAGTTTCGAAATTTCGAAGTGAGAGGAGAAAACTTCAAATGCAAAGCAGCTCCAGTTATAGTACGAAATAGATCTTCGTAGATTAGATAAGGAAAAGGTTTTACTTTTCCTGGAAATTTATAACTGCATAGGTCGTCAAAAGACGATTTATTTACCGATTCTTGTATAAAAGGAAATAATTTAAAGACATTGGATTTTTGTGATATCATCGTCTGACATAATCAATATTTGATAAATAATGTTGTATTTGGAATGCTTGAAACGAAATGCATTTTTTTGATATCGCAATTCTCGACAAGGGGGCCTTTAAAAGGCTTAGTTAGATTCATATAAATACAGTTAAACCTGTCTTAGCGACTACCTCTGTATAAACTCAAATACCATTTCATTAATATCCAAACTATATGCATTGTATATTATATTCATTCAAATTGACCACTCGTCTCTTCAAGAACTGAAAAAGACAGGTTTAAGTGTACCATGGTTTAGGAATATAAATACAACGTATCATTCTTGAAAGACTCCTTTTGTCATATGGATTACATCTAAATGCCAAAATTTTCGTCTAATGTTGACAGGATTTCGACTACTTTTCGAGACATAATCGCATTAGTGTTTTCATAACCAGTTTTACGATATAATCAGCCTTTAAAGTCCCCTCATATAATCTATTCATTTTATACCTCATATGTAAAAAGACATAGATTGATGAGATGGAATGGAAAGGGCAATATGTGACATTTAGGGATTATTAAGGCTCCCAATAACCTGCAGAAAAGCGAATCTAGTATGAAACCTCATTTGCTTTACAAAGATACATTAGTTACTTCATTTAGTCTTCATTCATCAATACATGTGTTTGACGTTTTGAAACGATAAAGGCAAATTTGTTTCGAAAACTTATTCATACGCGTACATTATGTAAATAAATAATATCCAAGCTAGCTTGATGTTTTTCTGTTCGATTTATTTGTACTTAATTATATAGTAATTAGAGTTAGACAACATGGTAAAACATGACTTTAAACGGATATTCATAGTCGGAAACCCACAGCCTATTGCCTTACGATTATCTAACGTAGTATAACGAAGAAGATGCCGTGGGTTTCGCACGATGACGCAAATTCTGTCCCTGTGTATCTAGCAAAATTTAGATAAATGATAAAAAAGGAAGGGATCTCAAACAAGACTCGATTTCAGCACCCATAGAAAAAAGAGAGCAAAAAACAAACAAACAAAAACAAAACGAAACAAAACACACACACACACACACCCTCCCAAACGCGAAAATATGGAGTACACAAGCACAACAAGAGACAAGAAAGGACAAGGAAAACCAAACATCAAATATGACACATCAAAGCACTAAAGATTACACAAAAATAAACATCAAAGAAGTACCTATTAGTTATTCAGTCTCAGAGTCGAGGATATACCGGAGGCTAGGCAAAACCATTAGAATGTCCATTGGAACCAACGAGACCATGGAACCAACGAGACCATGGAACCAACAAGACCTCCAACTTAGGACGAGCGAGCGCTAGAATGACAAATATGGATAATGACCATATCCTCAAACACAGTACAAAAACGATAATTCAGAAAATCATAAACCGAAGATATACAAAATCAGGAAAAAACAGGAACCCCCCCCCAAAAAAAGACCCCTATGAAAAGAAGCGAACTCCCAAAATGGGAGTGAGACCAGGTGCCCAGGAAGAGTCAGCATCTCCTCCTTGCATGCAACATCCGTCGCATCAATTCGATGGAATTGTCAAATCTGGTTACTTCCGTTTTGGAAGATAAAGAACATTCTGTGGTTGGATGGTTCAAATGGTCTAAGACAGAATATCATCCACCATTCTGGACAATGGTACATTATAGTATGGCGAGTTCGCCGTATCGACCAAAAATAGCCAACAAGTAACAAGTAGAAAAAAAAAATTATGTATAATTTCTATAACTTAAACTTTTAATTTGAGCAGCGTAGGTCCAATTATTAATCGTTATTAATCCATAAACTATTGAGAATCAGTTGAGTGGAGTCAAACTCAAAGCAATGATCAGAACCAAAAAAAAAAAAAAAAAAAAAAAAAAAAAAAAAAATCGGAATCAATAGGCAAACAAAATCATGAAAATTTCAAAACCAAACGAAACAACTTAAATATTCTACAAAGAAGCAAAAGAGTGAATCCCCAATGGTGATGAGATCACGTGCCTGGGAAGAGCAAGCAATGTACTTGAAATGAAAAGACTGATTTGTAGTTCTTATGATTTTATTACATTTTTGACGTAGTCCCATCTATTCATGACGTTGTGCATTGCAATAAGGAGTGAAAAAGAGGACGATCGTGACATGATAAAAACAACAGACTTCTGAAATAGGTCTACAATCTCTTTTGACTGGCAAAAGCGTGTAGGCGACAGTAAAAATAGGATTTCTGGACAGTTAATTTCCCCGGTCTGTCTCGCAATCGACCCCATACCTATAAATTGTCAATGGTGATCTACAGTCAAGTCATCATCGATGAAAAAATTACATTCCGTAACCGTAGGAATGTCTGTGTACAGATTAGGTAAATGTGACAGTCAATGATTATTAATATGTTAATGCTGACCAGTATTAGACGTTCATATATCTTATCATAGAGTCGTTTACTTTGACATGTGTGGACACAAGGTGGACAAAAATGAGTTTGCAATTATTTACTGTGAATTTATCATAATATCATATGAATCTTTGGCGTCTGATAAATATGCTAGATGGAAACTTTCTTATTAAATATCGATACTTTAAGGAGTTCATGTATATATGTCCATATCATTACCACCTAAAGTGTGTATTGCTGAAGGCAACCACGAAATGGCGCTAGACCCTACTTCATAAAAATCCTGGATGGTTGCACAATGACTGACTGACTGGCTGACTGACAGCTTTTAGGATTTCAGTGAGCAGATATGCATTTCTTAAAACGTGACCATTCTTTTTTTGTTCTAAATAACTATTGTTTTTTATGTTTTTAATGTTTTAATAATAATCGTAATTCTCTTTACATTACTTTATTTGAAACAAGGACTTGAGAAACTATACGTCATTAGTAATTTCAATAAAAAGAAACATAAAGAAAGGATCCCAAACAAGATGAGATTACAGAGATCACAGCGGAACATACACGCACATGAGATGAAAAAAGGGAACAGCACGTTAACGAACCACTACAACAAAAAGATAGATACAATCAAAACAAAACGATAAACAAACTAGGACAAACACCAGAGAAACACGAAGAACAACCAATACAAAAGTAAGACAATCAAATTCCGTCTTTTCGATTTTACAGTCCTGTCTTCGATTTGTGCTGGTATCTGACGTAAAAGCATTGCACTTATAATGCCATTAAATTCCTTTGAAAACGTCATATATGTAACCCTATTTCCCTGAATTTCATGCTGGTTTCCATAGATTTTGATGACGTCACAATGCGTTGACGTCAGATACCTGCACAAATGGGAAGTAACTCTGTATTTCGAAAAGACCGAATTGGTACTTCTTCTCTGGTATACTGTATGGACTGTTAGCATTTGAAAATTAAGTTCATTGAAGATGGTGCCACCGAAACAGAAAAGAGGATATTATGAGACGATGTCATACCAATGTAACAACGTGTTCATGCATACCTTGTAATTTTTCGGAATTATTATTTAACAGAAAGTAGGGCATCACTAACAAGACTCGGTTGCAGCAACCACAGCAAAGCACCAAACACTTGATGCAAAAACACAGCAGACAAGCACAGCAAGTAATGCAAAAGATACATACGACATAGACACATGAAACACAAAAGACTACATATTAATAAAAGAGATCAATGGGCGATCGATGGCGACTTAGACGGCTATCTACCACGTAGATAGCATATTTTGTTGTTATCCGGATGACGTGCGTACATCCCTCCCACATTTGGAACCGGTTACCAAAAGGTCTCGAAGAACTTTTAATTGTAGAGTAAAATAACCTCCTCAATGAAAGTTGACCACACAAACAAAACAATAATACGCTGGGGCCAAAAAACATAGTTGAATATCTACATGGATTTAAAAAAGGGAGGACGTACAAAGTGCAGTCCGTGCTCTGCCAGCTATAGCGAGCTCATGCTTGTTACCACCGGAGGAGTCCATTTAGAGAGGACATGTAGTCGGGGCCATGTCTTCAAAAAAAAAGGTTTGGATATGACCCGTCATGGAGTCCTGTCGTCACAGTCAGTCGGAGTGCAAGTCATATGAATGTGCCAGTACAAGGCTGTAGATTGGTCAAGTACCATGCCAAGTGTCCGTCTGGATATATCAGGATCGTATCCACGGTATAAAAGCGTTTGATGATTCTGACACATTTTCGATGGTTATGCGGTCTACCATTTTTATTTTGTTTATCGTGTCACCATAAAAGGCAGGTTGTGAAATACCCAAAGTAATATACAATGTACTCTGTTGCTTGTATGGGTTCGAATTTTAAAAGAAGCTGACAGTAATTTTTGCAAAATTTACAGATAGTCTTAACTAGTTTATGAAAGCGAAAACCTTGACCTATAAGTTTCATGGTAATTTGTTAATTTCTACTGTGAAAATCCAAAGCATTTGTACATGTTCTAGCGAACCGGATGAGCTGTGATTTATAAATCATTTAATTTCCATTGTTATCATTAAAGCCCCTGTCACACATTCACGTTCTGACATGGTGTTCGCACTACGACCGCCAAAATTGTACGAAACGTGGCGTGAACGTAGTAAGAACGCGGGAAACGTAGTAAGGACTCGCTGATACGTATTGAGGTCGTAGTAAGAACGCCGGCGAACGTGCCCGAACGCCGAGCCACCACGACCGTTTTGAACCGTTCAAAACAGTCGTAGTGAGGACGCGGTGATGACAGAACGTGTTAAGGACTACTTGAGAACGTATTGAGAACTTCATTGACGTATTAGAAACGTGTCGCGAACGCAGTCGGGTCGTGGTACGGACGGCTAAAACTTTTACATATAATCATATGGAGCTCGTCACGTCTCTGCCGTCCTTACCACGTTCTTGGTTTTAGAGGTCGAAAAACTCAAAATAGACTTCGTACAAACAATTTGTCCTTTGAACGTGTCATGATCGTAGCATGAACGCAGTAAGGACTTCGAGAACGTAGTAAGCACGCCGTACTATCGTAACACAGACGCCTTCGTCGTAGTGTGAACTTGGGATCGATCGTAGTGCGAACTTGACTAAACGTATCAAAGACAGGAAGGACGCGCTACTAACGTGATACGGACGCTAAAGGTCGTGTTGCGCACGTATTGGAGTCGTCAATTATTGTTTCGGAGAGCCCTTCCGGGTGAAAAATGCCACGTTCTCACTACGTTCATGAAAAATTTCAAGGACTTCAAGAACGTAGTAAGAACGTCTCGAGAGAACGTGTAGGTGTGACAGGGGCTTAAGAACGACGATTCTGATTGGCCGAGAAATTTTGTTGATACCTGTATCAACACAAAACGGAAGTACGCGCCTAGCAACGTCATAAGCAACGTCGTTAGCAACACGATTTCAAAGCTGCAAATAAACGTTGAAAAGCGACGAAATGAAATGATAAGTAATCAATGTAATATTTTTTTTGGTTGATCGAGGTATCAACACCAAAAATTGAGGGAAAACTCATGCATCTTGCGCTACGCGCACGATGCAGTTTTCCCTCAATTTTTGGTGTTGATACCTCGATCAACCAAAAAATATTACAATGATTCCTTAAATGCTGTACGACGGTACATATAGTCTGGGATTATCACCGTCAAGTCAGGGAAAATCTACTATGTCGAATCCAAAATAATCTCTTTTGCCATACAATTTTGATATTTCGGTCCAAAAATGGTGTTTCTTTGTTCGTAATGTATGCCTTGTTGTGTGTCAAATCTTTAGTAACAATATACCAGTGCATATAATATTCATATTGTCGATATCATTTATTGAAAAATGTTCGAAGCTATGTACATATTTATTCTGGTTATAAAAACAAAATATAATTTGATGTCAGATGAACATACATGTATTCGATTAATTTGATAACATTTTATCAAATACGATAAAAGAAGTAAACTTATTTAAGCAATTATTTCTCGAATATATTATAGAGAAAGAAAATCTGTACAAATCCAGATTCAGTGTCATTTACAAAAGAAGAATATAGTATTTTCAACTGTTTGCAAAGAACAAACTCTGATTGTCAAAGAGTTGAATTGGTTTGTGCAGTGAGGTTAAAGCCAGGAGGGAGTTCATTCAGCTTGAAGAAGGCCATTCCCCACGTGTTTGTGGCCAGGGCTAAAACGCCCACACAGATGATGTTCATGAAGAGACCAGCTGTCGCCTGAACAACGAAATCATATTAAAAGAAATATATAATGAACACTTTCAAAGAAAGTAATGAATTAAAAATAGTCTAAGGGGTATGTAGATCTTAAGTGAGTTGTAAAAATTTTCTCTTAATTCATTAAAGGTTTATTTGTAACAAGAGTGAATAATAAGCAGATTAAAAAAGAAGAATTATCGATAGGAGAAAACACCAATTTGCAAAATTTTCTATGGTGAGAAGTAGACGATTTTGATTGTTTTATATTAATTATCGTGAAGTGATGTAAAGAAATGATCATGATAGTAAGAATAATAACTATACCATATCCTTAACGGTGAGGTAACCCGTAGCGAAGACAATAGCATTTGGTGGTGTGGCGACAGGTAACATGAAGGCAAAAGACACCGCAATGGCACACGGGAACATCAGGTAGAGCGGATTCATTCCAAGTCTGATCGCCTTATTTGAAAAAAGAGTGACAGGAAATTAAGGCATTTGCTTATCCATTTAAATGTTTTTCAACAATATTGGAATACTGCTGACGAGTACATATAGTTTCCTGCATGCTTTTATTATGACTAGGTCAATTGATGCAAATCATGAGCTCCTCAAACTTTCATACATTGTAGATCCTCTGCTTCGGCTTCGAAAATCACTTATCATGTGAAAATGCGTATATTATTGTATCAAATTTTATGCAGGTTTTTTATACACGCTACCGTCAAAATATCTTTTCTTCGAAGTAAAGATATTGTGATATTTTGAACATTTCTGTTACAGTAACAACTCCAAAGATAAGATACACAGAACACCAAACTCAAAAGCCATAAAACCAAAAATCATGAAAGTTAGTCATACCATGTATATGCGATAGAAAAGTAAAATGATATTTTCTTATGTTAAACGTCTTCAAATTCTTAAAGCATCATTTAAGAACAGATGGATTTTTAGCATGAGCCAGACATACACGTTTCGGGTACTTAACCTCAATCTAAAGAGTGTGAAATTAATTATGTCCAAAGGGTGGGATATGATGCCACATGACCAATGTTTTAGAAATTTCCAAGAAATCTTAATAACAGAAATTTTCGAATGCGTTGAAGAGAAGATAAACCGAAGTTGATCGAACTTGGCTACATGTGCCCTCGGGGACTCCTTGTCCACCAGAAGTGAAACTCATCAAGTGGTACAAATGTTAAACTCTTCAAATCAATAGCATCATTTAAGAACAGATGAAGGAGCTGTTAAGATGAGGCGTAAAATCAGCCCTGAAAAGTGGAATTTTGAAAAGTGAAATTTCAAGAACCTTTTTATGTAAAATGTATACCTATACTGCATACCATTAGAATATGAAGTAAATTTTTATCTGTTTTGCATATTATTGCTAATTTTGGAGTCAAAACTTCTCTTTTTCTCATAGAAATCAATAGAAAACGGAAAAGCTTTATTGAACATTGTTCTCCCCGGATATACAGAAAGCCACTTTTACTGGAGATGTATATCAATGATACAATATGTTGGCAAAGTGGGGTTCTGTATCTCCGGGGGGAACACAACCCCATAGACGAAAAACCAAATAAGCAAGAATGATGTTCATTTCTCCGCCAATGTGTATTTCGCGCTTATAGGCTTACATTGTAGCCATTGAATACAAAATGAGATCGTATTTTAAGTTCCGGATTGCATTAGTTGCCGATTAAAGAAGATGGAACGTTCGAAATCTATTCCTGATACACAATGTAGACATATTTGATGTCTTTTAATTTATATTTATCCATTTTTGGTAAAATATTCTAAAATTTCTACGTTTTTTGTCGATATTATCGGTTTTTCTATACGTGCACCCCTACCTCTTTCGACCTTAATTTTAGAGTCTTAAGGTTTCTCTAGCGAAATGTAAAACATGTAAAAGGTCTGCAAATACATTATATTTCAATAATGATTCATGTTTTTCTGTATACGATTCGCCATGAAGTAGAAATAAGTCACGAGATTTAGGGCTAAATAGGGCCGTTTTCTTAAAAGGTCCTTTGCAGCATGGACCAGACATGCACGTTTCGGGTACTTAACCCTCGTGAGCGATCCTCAATTTAAACAATGTAATATTACCAAAGAGTGTGAAAATTATGTTTGCAGAAGCGAAGGGAGTTATAACATTAATCAAGCGTATCGATTAAGATGCGCTTACCAGATTTCCTAATATGGGTAAGAGCAGAGTTGACGTAGCTGTATTACTTGTGATTTCTGTACACATTGCTATAATAAGGGTCAGTATCAACACCATCACAGAGGGTTGGAGGGATTTAAACACTTCTAACTGCTCCCCTATAAGTCTGGATAATCCTGATACCTTCAAGGAAGTTGAAAAAAGAAAACATCGTTTTCCCGAAACATAACTAACATAAGCATTTCTGCTGAGGATGAAGAAGAGACCATCATAAACGTTGTCAATAGCGAGAGAAAATGATAACACAACGAAAAAAAAAAAACAACCCCAAATTAATAAAGCACTCATTAAATTTTATCTATGTTAAACTGTTTTGCAATTACCTCACATGCATCAGCAAGGGCAAATCCACCTCCAATTAGTAGCAGGACTCCCCAAGGAAACTTACTCTGCACGGAAGGCCAGTCTAGGATAGCAGAGACAGACCCTCTTGCTCGTGAATCTATAAAAACCCTTCAAAATGATATTGATCTTCTTTGATTTTTAAAATTGCCGACCCCAAGACTTTAAAATCATTTAAAACACAAGCTTGGATATCGTTTCATCACATAAAACTCGCCGCTTGTAAAGTTCGGATATTGAAATAATATTTATAATTGCTTCACTTTTGGGTTTGAAATAGCGAAAAGAGATAACCTTCAGATTTCCGGAAGCAAAGCACAGATGGTCTTTCTGATGGAAATGTAAATAATGAGGTTACTATCAATATTGCAGCAGCTGAATCCCCGACATATCTAAACAGAAAAGAAGTCACTCAATCGGTCTGAAGGTACTTAAATTCCAAAAGAAATACAGACAAACCTTAAATTAATTTTCTTTATTTTGGTTAACCTTTATTTCAACTTTCAATGTCTTTATTTCAGATCCAACACGGAATATAATTTAATGAGGTCTATATAAAGACACGATTTAAAACAGATGTATAAGAGGTTATTTAAAGCTAATTTACCCATCTTTGAATAGTGACCCCCATCCATCTATGTAGGGTGGCTTCCGGAAGAACCACAGCAGAATCAGAATGGCAAAGTGGCTCAAAACGGCTATCTCGGCAAAGCTACTCAAGGAAATATAGAGTGTTACGTAAATTTAATATTTATAAAATCGATCTTACATTCATATTCTGTTTTAGATTCGAATTGCTCCAGTTATTATCATTTTGTTGTTGTTTTAGAGTACTAGTACGTATTCTCATTCACATTTATGAAAACTATTTTTAGTACGATGGCTAATTGAAATGTTGTGATCCTCGTATTTAATAATTTGAATTTTATCAGACATTTGCATTATTTTTCTTTATAATCCCCTTCAATATCTATATACTGTTGCCACCGGCGTTTAAGGGCCTCAATACAAGTTTTAAAGAACTCCTTATCTTGACTGGTCAGAAAGTCATCCACTGCAAGTATGACATCATCATTGGACTGAAAGTGGGCGCCAGAAAAATAATTGCTTTTAGTTATGGGAATAGATGAAAGTCTGACAGAGCAAATTCATGTGAATAAGGCGGATGCTCAATCAAATTTTAAAAGTCACAATCATGATTGGCAGCCATGGCATTGACAGACTTGTGAACAGGAGCATTGTCCTGATGGAACAACACACCTTTAACTAGTGAGCTTTCCGCGGTGCTTAGTTTAATAGCGAAGCGAAGCGAGCAAGCGGGCTCGAAGGGCCCGCTTGCTCTGAGCAAGCTTTAATGGTAACACATATATACAAAACAAGTGGAAAAATGAACGAAAATAAGGAAGAAAAGATACATACTGACCAATTTATTTTTCTTCAACCAAGAATTGGCAAGATGGGCGCCGCCATTGTAGTCAGTCTTTATACGAAAATATTTCTAGATGAATCTCTATTTTTGTAGCTATATGGTGTAGATTCGTTTTTTACAGTGTGTAATAGAAAGCTAGGACGAAAAGTAGTGAAATAGTTGAAAAGTGTTAGCTTATGATGTCTGCAACAGGAGACTGATAAATTTTGAATCGTTAGTTTCGTATCCTGTAAGAAATTTTTTTGAATCCTTAGTTTCGTATGATATATGGATTTTTTAAATCCTTAGTTTCGTATCCTATATAAACACTGCAACTTGCGTCGGCCCATGCAATTTCATGCACCGTCTGCGCTTCGCTTCAAGGGCTTTGCCATGATTCATATTATTTTCCCGTAACTGTGTCAGATGTGAAGCATAGTATGTGCCATTGATTGTTTGTCCTTTTTGGAGATAATATATCTGCAGAAAACCGAGGCTCACAACATATCAATCAGCCCTCGTATATGTCACATGAATGAATGACATTTTTTATTTTTATTTTTATTTTTCTAAATACAACAAGATCAGAGTCAATATTTTATCGTGCTCTCACATACAAGCAATTTTGGGAGTAAAATCACCCAAACATTAAAAAGCACTTAAATTGCTATTGATTTATTCGAAGTTTTTGCCTGATAAGTCTCTGAACTTTAAACTCACTGGACACGTAATTTTATGCACGACATCCGACAAGGCATCTTCTCGAGACTAGTGTACGTAATACCTTACTCCCCAGTTTCGCTAGGAGAGTATATATACAACAAGATTAGAGTCTATATTTTATTACACTTTCACATATAAGCAATGTTTTGACAGTAAAATCAACCAAACACATTAAATGGCACTTGAATTACTATTAATTTGTTCGAAGTTTTGGCCTGATAAGTCTCCGAACGAAACTTGTTTTGTGTATGACATCCGACAAGGGGGAAGGTACGTATTACGTGCACTTGTCTCAAGAAGATGTTAACTTACGACATTGGGCCTAATTCTTTGTAGGATTTCTTTATCGTATTTCGTACTTTGTCGTCTGCAGATTTGGCCCTTTTGCATCGGAATACTTCTCTAATGAAACAAACAACAGACTATAAATTGATAAACCTCTAGGTCAAGATTACTTTTCTTAAATCCGTTTACTTATGTAGTAATATAGCTGTAAAAGACTATAAACCGTAGTTTGCCAATCTACTGCAATCGCAATAAATTATCATAATGATACTTGTAGTGAAGTTTTATAAACCCTCTGTTTCAAATAAATTTGACAATGCAACAAGACAAATGAATGAAATGTAATGTATCATTACTTGATTCCCAGGAAGAAGAATGATAACCATAGCCATGTTAGAATCAAACAGATGAAAGAACCAGGGAGAGCAAAAACCATCCAGCTGGCGAAATTCACTCCAGAGGACTCCATGCCGTACTGCTGAAATAACCTGAAAAATACAAAGATTATATACCGTAATGCTGCAAGAATCTGGAAATGGAATATGAGGACTCTCTCTGAACATCTGAACACACCTATGAAGAATCAGAAAAATACCTTAAGAAAATAAGTACATTAATGACGTGCATGTATTCAGTTTTTTTTTCAACTCAACTTTTTTATCGAAACTTTTCAATGTGTACCAACTTGTCATCTTTCATATTGAATGCATTTGATATATATGAAGAACAATCACACAGTAAGACGTACGTACAGGTCAGCTTGTCCTGCCATGATTATATTAGGACCTGTACCCGACATGGATCCTGTGCCGCCCACGTTAGCAGCGTACGCCACACAAAGGGCCATTCCTTTACACATGCGGATGTACTCAGGCGATTCCTCTACAGAGCTTGACTTCTCGTCATTCTTTTCTTCTTCTCCTTCCTCTTTCCTTTCATTATAGAAACAAGAAATTTCAACCGGAGTTTGCTACGTCGAAATATCAGAGAATTTATCTAAAGACTTTAGAATAAATCACAAAAAATTGAATTCCTGTATTCAAAATTTCATCCTGTATACAAAAACATTATACTCACTGGATGGATCATTTAACCATCATTTTCTTTTAATATACCTCTACTGATTTGTTTCCAATGTAAAACGATACTCATTTCTGTTATCAGAATATCTTGAAATTTCTAAAACGTGGATCCTGTAGTATCATATCCCACCCAGCCTACTACGTCTTTCGAAACAATTTTGGACATAATACTTATCACACTTTTTGGCCATATTACATTGTTTAAGTAGGTCTAGTCTCGGGGAACCAGAGTCGTTCTTTATCTGTATAATAACATTAAAAAAACTAATACTTTTTTTCTTTCATAGAAAACTAATAATGTTAAATGTATTCAAATTCAATAGCATTATTTAAAAGCAGATGAAATTACAGCATGGACCAGACATACACGTTTCTGGTATTTAACCCTCGTCATTGACCCTTAATCCAAATATTGAAATATGGCCAAAATCTGTGAAAAATATTACCAAAATATACCGAAAGACGTAGCAAGATGATTTGGATATGATGCTACAGGACCCAGGTACCAGAAATTTGAGAAAAATTTGTAAAGAGGGTTAAAACTGATTACTAGTATATGATATTACTTGTCCTCTAGTTTGACATCGATGTCAATCTCCTTTTCCTGTAGCACCTCTGTAGGGTATTCAAACCCACCGTTAACCGTACCGTTCTTCAGATCGCCAGAATATCCATGGTCCTTCATGATACCATTCTCTTTATCTAGAGGTGTATACTTCTCGTTTACGTCAGATGATGACATTTCTACGTCATTCCCTTTTAAAATTTATTTTCACATGTTAAACGTTCCATATACTAGTCTAAATTCTTTGTTCTAATTTCAGAAAATGCACTTTGAAAACCTCAAACAGCAGCAATCAAACAAAAACAAATACAAATACAACAACAACAACAACAAAATAAAAACAAAAACGATATTGCATACTAATCGAAACAACTTTAGCTCGGTAGAAAATGTTCATTTTCAATATTTCATACATACAATAGAATCATTCCTTCATTAATATTTAATCCCAAAATAACATTTTATTTAGGCCATTTAACCTTTTCACGTCCCATTCAGCCAATTTATGTATTTTAAAAATCATTTTACTAGTTCTGCAATTTGTTGGGTCACTAGTTCACACTTTGCATTTCAGAATGCATTCTTTTGAAAAAGGCACTGATTTTTTCTTTATAATTTGAAAATTATGACGGTTTCTAATGAATGATTAGATCGAAAGGGTTTCAAAAGGATTTCCCGTTAATAGCGCTTGAACGAAAGTTGTCGGAAAACAAAACAAAGCAAAACAAAAACAATGCTCAATTGATGCTCTTATCTCATGAAACAACGAGTAGTGCGGCATATAAGTAAGATTTATGTTCTCTGGTTGTCCGGATCACTAGTGCCGAGTAATATAGATGTTTACGACATCAATATAGAACTCAAGCTTGAAAATGTGTTGTACCTACCAGATGCATGATTGACTTCGTGAAGTTGCCTCATAACAGCCCCGACTATAGGGATCATCATTGCTGTGGTAGCTGTGTTACTGACCCACATCGACAGGAACCACGTGGGTAGCATAAAACCTAACATCAACCTGGAAAGATAAACAACTATAGGGATCATCATGGATGCGGTAGGCTTTTTATTGACCCACATCGACAGGAACAACGTGATTAGCATAAAACCTAACATCAAAAACTAAAGGGATCATTAGGGCTGTGATGGCTATGTTACTGGCCTGCATTAACAGGAACCACGAGGGTAGTAACATAAGCCTGGATAAGGTATTACATACATGTATGCCACACATTCGACTTGAGTATGATAGGTACAGAAGAAGAAATAATGACGAACAAAGTAGTGAGTCCGATGATATTGCCGTACATGCCTTTCAGGGTGCTTAAAATTTAGAAAGGCCGTTTCCTTTGACACACACTGTGTAGTATGAATTATGATTGAAATCATGGCAGTGAAATTAGCCAGATATGCCAAACACTCAAACAGGAAAAAACAGCGCAAAACAAACCAGAGAGACTTACTGGCGACAGAAGCCAACACAGTCACGTTGCCATGTTACCAAATGAGTAATATGACGATAAGATACACACCATTTCGGTTCTGACCCAAACAACATCAGTGCCTTGAGTGCTATCCTTTTATGTAGATTCCACTTCTCCACAGCAATAGCAATTGTTAGTCCCCCTATACCAAACATGGAGGAATCCTGGAAACAAAAGGAAATAAACATTTCAATTTGATATGCTGTCCCCTTTTGTGTTCTCTTTCGAGTTTCAGTTTCAAAAGTCTTTATTTCATTGTCTTTTTATGGGAGTATTAACATTGTCTCTAACTGCTTGTTGTTTATTGTTTCTGTCTGTGTAGTCGTTTTTCTTGGTTACAAGTACATTGGTCTGTTAATGTGTGTTAGGATGTGTTTATTTGTGTGTATGTTAAATTATTAGACTTATCGTATTGTCATATGGGATAATTTTTTTTAGAATGCCACCTTATTCAACAATGCAAACTGGATATAACTCATTCGTATTTATTTATACATAACATTTATCTTGAATTCAAATTTATGTTAAACGTCTTCAAATTCAATAGCATCATTTCAGAACAGATAAATTTGCAGCATAGACCAGACATGCACGTTTTGGGTACTTAACCCTCGTCAGTGATCCTCAATCTGAACGTTGTAATATGGCAAAAAAAGTGTAAAAATTACTATGTCCAAAATTGTACCGAGAGACATAGCAGGATGGGTGGGATATGATGCTTCAGGACCCACGTTTTTGTTAACAGAAATTTTCGAATGCGTTGAAGAGACAAAGGATCAACCGAAGTTGATCGTACTTGGCTACATGTCCCCTCGGGGACTCCTGGTCCACCAGCAGTGACACTCACCAAATGGTTCAAATGTTAAATGTCTTCAAATTCAATAGCATCATTTAAGAACATATTAATTTGCAGCATGGACCAGACATGCACGTTTCGAGTACTTAACCCTCGTCAGTGATCCTCAATCTGAACGTTGTAATATGACCAAAAAGTGTAAAATTATTATGTCCAAAATCGTACCGAAAGACGTAGCAGGAAATAATTCTATTTTCATATTCAATCATCAATTTAGCAACATTTATGAGTCATTTTGTACCTTTATGTAATTTCCTGCCACATCGGTTGCCTTCTGAACGCCCAAGGTTGGAAATATTGCAACAGGAAGTAAAGCGGTGGCGGCCAGCGGAAGAGATTCCGAGATCCAATATATTCCCATGAGAGCCAAACCATACAGACATCTTCCTTCCTGAAATGTTCAAACTCCTGTTTCGAATCTCAGAATATTCGGGATTTTTAGTAGTCAACCTTTTATGCTGTTGAGATTATCTTCAGTATCTTCCTTATCTCATTTGTGTCACACCTATGCCCTTTGCCGTGTGGAGCTCGTAAAAAAGTTCCCCGCGAGGGGTTTGGCAGTAAGTGTTTTGAATATTTTTCCCTGGCATGGTCGCCATAGCACTTTCTATAAAGGCATTACCTCAGACGGTGCATGTATTTTATATATTGTTATCATTTTCGTGCATGAACATCGACGGCGGGTGCGGCTAGCCAACAGGGGATGCTTGCTCCTCCCGGGCACCTGGTCCCACCTCTATGGTGCTAGGGGTCAGTCTATGCCCATTTTGGTGCTCTATTGTGAGTGCTGTTGAGATTATCGTCAGGGTCTTCTTTAACTTATTTCAGTGAAAGTAGCACCGCGGATGTACGTACCACTCCCGAAAATTAGATGGTAATTAATGTGTCCCTTCAAAAAATCACAGCGTTACTAATTGCGTATATTTGCGTACTTGTATATTCCCAATCTATTCAATACTAATTCATACAAATCTGTATTATGTAAAAAAGAATAAATAAAAAAGAAGATAATGAATAGACCAATAACGTTTTGTTCTCGGTCACTGCTCTGGGACAGCAACAACTTTCTCCCTAACGCACATCGTTTGTCACTTTATAGTACGCTGATTCATGGGAAGATTGACTGGGTAAGAACATCTTTCCGCTCCCCGAGGTTTATGTCATTTGTTTTTTTCTGATATCATTTTTTTTTTCGTTTACTACATATTCTGACGTTGAAGAAATAAAACTGTAGGTAGGATTTGGTTTGCTCTGCCACTTTTGGACTATTGCTTGAATCCACACCTGTAATTCTATCGTGAAGCTGTAATTAATCATCTGTTAATAATAAGAGGTGTAACCAGACTTAAATTTTACTATTTAGTATACAGAGTATCGTCAGCATGCAGTAAGTCAAAATGACAGATGAAAGCATGTTACATTCCTAACAAACGTAAATTGTAGTTTATTATAATTGTTTTTAAGAATCAAGAAGTTTAAAGTCATCAAGTTCTATATATATGAAAGAAGGGGGTGAATTTAGACATTGTTCCACAAATAAAATATTCTTTGGTGGTAAGCTATAGTTAGTCTGTAAAACCTTTTCTTTTGTCGACAGATAATGCCGTAGCTACGCCGCTGTTTCATCCCTCTACCTTGATGTGCACATTGTTAATACCAGTGATTCATCATACATCCTGTTGAAAACTTTATCTACATCATGAATAAATGAACAATAAATTATGAAATACACTTAAATATCGAAATTTCCCTCTGCTTCGTCTTCATTTCTTCGGATTTCAATTGACATTAGAATTCATCTAATAGCAGTTCTTCATGGTTTCTCTAAATCAAATATCTGATTTAGATGAATCTAAAGTAAACATAATAACGAAAACCTCTATAAACTGAAAAAAAAAACCTGGAAAAATCTCAAAAACAAACTCACCGATCCTTCCAATATAAATGGTATAGGAATCAGTAGAAACGGCACAATGATTACAAGCAAAGTCCTTTTAATTTTCCAAAGATCCAATATAACATTTTTTATGGTTCCCATTTTTTTTCACTCTAATCGAAAATTAAATGTACCTTTATTGCATCTAATCTCATGAACATGTATAGAATATAAATATACGTTATGCTCTCAATGACCGAGACCTGTCTCTTAAGTATTAGTAAACAATAGCGCACTTAAGACTGTAATAAATATTTCAAGACGATATATTTTGTTTTTTATTCAAATGAACGTGTTTTCAATCTTAAGGGCTTTGGTTTTACATTTCGCGTTTCCTTCCAAAAGAGAATAATTCGCAGAGAATAGATGCTTGACGAGACAAGTACATGTATTCAATAGCTTTGATAAATATATTTTGTAATATCAAACAAAATTGAAGATGAATGTCTACATCCAAAAATCGTAATATGTTTTTTTTATCTTTATAAAGGGAGGCCTGCAGGGATTAAATTGCAGTATCTCTCAAACAAACCTAACGCTAGTCGCTAGCACAGTATACCTGAAATACCCCAGAAACATCATTTGAAAGTAAAGGAAACATCAAAATTTGATCAAATCCATGGGCGGATCCAGAAATTTTTTTCAGGGGGGGTCCTAAAGTCCGAATTTTTTGAAGAGCAAAAAAAAAAAAAAAAAAAAAAAAAAAAAAAAAAAAAAAAATACGCGAGAAAATAAAGTTTATGTCAGTTCTGTTTCTAATTATTAATAAAACAGTTAACTGGAGAGTAGTGGCGAGCAAAAAGCGTAAAATCTCGAATTTTCACATCATAGTACTTGATTATTGATTGCCAGTTCTAATATGTAAATACAACAAATGGCGAGCGAAAGCGAGCCAGCGAAATTTTTTTTTCCGAGAATTGGAATAAAATCAACTATTCGTATCTTTTTAGTTACTTTTCGTTTTCTTTGTGCTCTTGTCTATTGACCTAGGTGTAATTAGGAAAGCCAAGCATCATTTGAAAATAACGTACATGTATGTAATAAATTCTGGCGAGCGGAATCGAGCCAGAGAAAATTTTTGAAATGCTGACGTCAAAATATTATCAAAATGAAGATTTCTGATACAAATTCATGATATATTTTTCAAATATGATTTTTTCAAATATTATGACAACAAAAGGGGACTTAGGAAATATGTATATTAATTTTAAAAAATCTAGATATGCTTCGAAAATTCCAGGGGGGGGGGGGGGGGGTCCGGACCCCCCCCCCCCCCGACCCCCCTCTAGATCCGCGCTTGAAATCTCCAATTCCTGACAAATATAACCAAAAAGCTGCTGTGGCAGTTCAGTAACGATACAACTTAACGCCACCTACATTATGCATACTGCTAAAAAAATTATTTATCAGATATTTGTAGTTGCTTATTCTATGTAATAAGCAAAACATATTTTACGGTCATTTCTTACTAACCTGTGTCCATGTCAAACAGATAAATCGTTATAATGATTAAACAAAATAAGATAGCCTTGATGATTCCAAAAAATATCTTATTACAATGTAAAATTCGCTCTATTTAACGATAGAAAACAATGGAAATTTATTCTTTATAATCTTTATGTACACACATGCACATTGTTATTGCACATTTTTATAGTTTTTAATATTTCCTTTTCTTTTGACGTTGGGGTTTCTGATAGAATTTACATGCTTCTGATCATCAATACATATCACTGATGCCGAAACATCATGTGGCGTGTAGGGAATTTTACATTTACAAATCGAAGTGTTGCAATTGCAAAAAGAAGAGAGAAAATTGAAACATCTTGGCCGATTTGTAGAAATTGCGATATGAGCTTGATGAATATACTAGACATTTTTCATGTTCGCGGACTTCGCACTTCGGACTTCGCACATCGAAGAGACTGTGTCACAAAAGTAAAATGTTCATAATTTGTTTTCTGTTTTCGTGTGTGAAAATGCTTATTTTAAACTTTTCGCTGTCACTTCGCTCATTGTTTGTTAAGTATTTACTTTCTAATTGCATCTTATTTCTTTAACATGACCCCTTAAATTTTAATAAGTAATTATTAATTTCCAATAGCTTTATTAACTGGAATGACACTTTCAATATTATGACGTCATCAAGAAATTCACGAAAACGTCGATTAATGCATATTTCAAAGTCTCATAGAAAATTTTCCTGTGGATAAAATCAAATGTAAGTTTGTGTAGTCAAGGACAGACAAGAAATATATAATTTCAGAAATTTTAAGAAAAATTGAATTTGGCATCCAAGTGTTCAATACCTCCTTAATTCTAACGTCACATTTACGGCCCACTTTGGGGCTTTCAATGGGTTTATATGTACGTTCGTAGCTTCAAAACTAACGGTAAAAACTTGATGAAACTTTGCATGTTGAAAAAGTATGTTTCAGTTATTAACATTTATAATTTTTAGGAAAATCAAATTATAGGATCAAATTTAAGTCTGGCTTTCCTGGACCTCCTTAAGTATATTTCTCGAAAATCCAATATCGAAGAGCCTACCAAAATAGCCAACGTTCACGATACCCATCAGATAACTAAGGATCGTCAAAGGGGATTTCACTCGGGACTCTGTTACAGTACAAACAGCAAAACACCGGAACACCCCATGTGAATACAGAGTGGACAAGCACAACAAGAGACACAGAAGGACAAGGAAACCAAACACCAAAGTTATTTAATACATTTACATTTTGTACTAAAGAATAGGGGGTAAATGAGTACATGTACATGTAATATTATGTTCTTGTCATGACAGTCTGCTTGAAAAGTGTTGACCCTTCCGAGGTTTCACAGTTATGTTTATAAATACCTGTTATGTCCATACAATGAGGAAGTGTAGAACGGTTATCTATACAGAAGTAACGAAGGATATACTTCATTTTGATCTCAAGGTAAATTCAATTGTCGGGGTAGGGTAGAAAGATTTGCGTTTCTATGGGAATTTATCGTAAATTATACCAAATTGAGCTCCTCCATAGGAGATACATGTAAGCCTATCTCCAACCCCCTCCTCTTCCCATACAACTGAAACGAGTTTATGAAACATAAATTTTATTTTAACATGGCATTATATTATCATTCCTTCTCTCGGAATAGGAGGGTACATTGAAGTCAATCACTTATGAATGCATAACGAAAGAATATCTCCGAAAATCCTTTCAACGAAATTTGACCTTTTTTCGGTGCGAATAGAAAAGTTACACTCAACTTTTTTCCACCTTGGAATTTGCCAGGTCAATGCGCACGGCAATTTAAGGTTCCCGCACCCTAATAGAGTTACTTCCGGTTAAGATTTTTACACTATTCCCACATTTCCGACAAATACCGATGATTTTATTATCGGGAATGTTCGGAGGTAATTGCATGTGTCATTGGTTGACAAGTGGCATCATTTATATGAGCAAAATTAGTGTATAAAGTATTCTATACGATGAAATAGAAAATCTGTATCTTTGATAATTCTCATTGAAAATGTATTACGGGCTGAATACCTTAAATGTACTCACGAATGCTTTGTATCCGTCATCCTGATTGGTCAAGTGGCAAAGTTGTTTTGTTTATTATTTATATCGGATATTCGTTAATCTAATTAATACCATAGTCAATAATGATCGAATCCAACGATGAAACTGTCATTTGTTTAAATTTATAATGCATTTTAAGTAAGGGGAAAGGTTTTAAAACGATAAGAAAACTGTTGAATCGCGTGCTTGTTGTTGAAATACTATATTTATTTTATGACAGATCTACAGTAAGTACGTGATCTTCTTTCTTCTAATATCATACGAGTAAAGTGGTTGTAGATTGTTTCTCATTTGTGATTTTTTTTTCTTAGTGTGAAATAAAAGCAGGTACGCACATAAATAGACCGGGGAAGAGGGGGTCATCGTGCCTCCCGGTGGTTTATACATGCATCTGTACGCAAAAACGTCCACATCGTTTTCGAAAATAAATGACATAAAAAAAACAGAGAGAGAGAGAAAGAGAGAGAGAGAGTGAGAGAGAGAGAATATTGTTCTTTATACGAAGTGTTGGTCTCCGTAAATTCTGAATCAAGATACACAATATCATCAACAAAGTTTAGCTTCAAATCTGGGACAAATATTCAGTTAAGAAGTGAATTTGTCTAGTCGTCTAAAAAGAAAAAAAAAATATTTGATAAAAATGTAAAAACAGTGCCCCAGAATGCTGAAAATTTGCTTCCGGATTGCCTAGAATCCATAAAAGCTATCCCAAATCTCCGTCTCTTTACAGTCGTGAGCAGTGCCCAAATAAAAGGTGAGGGGGGGGGGGGGGGGGGCATATGACATGCTTTAAAAGCAAACTATACTGTTTCGTGACACTAATGAGTAATAACCGAAATACTCTTCAGAGACCACCAATGTGACTACATTTTTTTTTCATAATTTACACACAACAATTGCTGACAAAGTGCAACTAAACGACCATTTGGGAAGGCCGGATGCAGGGCTGTCATGTCCAATATCTGAACGTGGATTAAAAGACCCTCCTCAATAAAAATATTATCGCGATATCAAATTCAAAAAATCAAAATGTATAGGTAGTCTTTGCGCACACGACACCGACACGTGGTTTTGTTGTTGATTTTAACTGAGTTGAGTTCACCCGTCCGTCTGATGTAGTTAGTCAACGTCACGCAAGTAGGTGGGATTTAAATTGACACCCAATCAAATGCGTCCTTCCATGAAGCTTCGGTGAGATAACATGGGTTAGCAAATTCCAAGGTGGAAAAAAGTTGAGTGTATCTTACATAGTACATGTATATCAGTATACCAGCTTTCGACATTTTAAAAATCTGAAGATTTGTAAATTTAAGGATATGCCTAAAGATTCATGCAATAACTATAGGCCCGTGTCCATGTTGTCGTGCTTATTTAAAGTACTAGAAAGTGTAATATTCAAACGCATTAAGAAGTAAACATTAACAGATATGATTTTTCCTCATTGTGAGCAACAGGGGTTTCAGAAAGGTCTAGGTTGTTTGACAGCATCATTTAATTTACAAGAGACTGTATTACACAATCTTGAATGTAGAAGTAATGTGTATGTAGGATTTATAGATACTAGTAAGGCGTTTGACACCGTCTGGCGGGCGGGGCTTTTAGTCAAACTCTCTAAGCTAGGTGTTAAAGGTAGAATTTGGACTCTTATTGATGACTGCCACTATCAAACTGAATGTTCTGTCGTTGTCAATCATACACAATCAGAATGGTTTGAAGCCCTGCAGGGCGTCAGACAAGGGGGAGTACTCTCCACTTTTTTGTACCTAGATTTTATAGACGAACTCATATATAGCATTGAAAGATATAGTGTGAATTTTGGTATTCTTAACATCCATACTAGTTCACCCACACTTGCAGACGATATATCGTTAATAGCTATACAGCCAAATGTACTTCAATCTATGCTTAATTGTGTATACGCATACTCACAGAAATGACGCTTCGAATTTAACTTTCAGAAATCTTGCGTTTTAAAATTTCGAGCACTAGGTAATAAGATGGATGATGAATTTGTCTGGACTCTGGGTGGGGAGATTTTACCTGTCGAGGACAAATACTGTCACTTAGGGATCACTATAAGTAACAATTTCCGTTAAGCCGAACATATCAAGTTATCATGTAGTAAGGCCAAGAAGTCATATTTTGCACTCTCGGATATTGGATCACCGTTTTTGAATCCAAATACAATCTCACAACTGTACAAACGGATTGTTTTACCATCAGCTCTTTACGGGTGTGAACTATGGCATAACCTGTCCTGCAAAGACACACAAGAGCTTAACGTTTTTCAACATTTTATCTGTAAAAATGCACTTGATCTGCCCCGAAGATCAAGATCCGATATATTCGAAGGATTGTTTGATGTCCTACCAATTCATTACGAAATCGACAAACGCAAACTTTTATTTTTCGGTCGTTTATGTAGGATGGATAACTCCCTCCTACCAAAGAAGATATTTCTTACTCGCTTATTCTCGTGTATTGAAAATACAGAGCGAAAGCACACAGGATTCATCCCGGATATTTTAAAAACTCTTTCACGATATAACCTCGAGGAATGTTTGCGCTCTTGGCTCTCAGAGGGTTTTTTCCCTGGGCAAGATGAATGGAAAAAGACCATTCGATTGACTCTTACAAATAAGTTTGTTCAGGACCGCGAGTTGCGCATGCGTGGGGATCACGATTTTGATAACTTTCGTGACATTTTTGTAGATAGCTCTCCCGCATCTATATGGAAAATACCGACAAACTCCAGAGAACTAGCTGTTTGTCGATTCATCGTAAAAGTGATTGCGTGTATCTCCACTCAAAGTGATGGAATCACCTATGTTTGTGAATTATGCTGTCGCAATTTTTGTAATATCTATATGCACGCAGCATGTTCATGTTTCGGAACGATAGAGTTAAGGAACATGTGGTGGGAAGATGTTTTGCAGTTTGACTTGAACTTATGTGCAGAGTTATCTGGCCTTGACAAAAGAGACGTATTTCTCGTCTTGCTTGGAAAGGACACCAACTTCCGGTTCTTGAACAATGACGTGACTTCCGGATTCAAGATGTTAAACTTCCGTTATGTTAAATATGCGTGTTCCCTTTATCACAAAAAGTGTAGGCTGTTAAGGGCAAGTGTGGGTGTACAAACATGATATAGTTGTCTTTCTTTGGCAGCATGTGACACTGATGTTTGGATTTCGTTTTTCTATCATGAAACCTTGTGTATATATTTATTATGCTTAATTGATTGATGTATTTTTTTTCTTTTTCTTTTCTTTCGTTTCTTTGTAAATATCATCATATAATCTCAATGATTGAGGAAATAAAGTATGAATGAATGAATGAATCCTGCAAATCTTAGGATCTTAAGAACATTTTTCTTCTTGTCCCTGCCACGAGGCATTTTGACTCTCCCAATGAACAGCTGCATATTTAGCACTGTTGCATAGATAAGATTAAATGATTCACCTTCAGGTAAATAGTTCCGCAGTCGGCAAGTCAACGTTTATCCCCTCTGGTTTCTCGGAACATTTTCAGAAAGTCACAGAAACCAATCGCTAAAATCATTTTACCCTTTCTTAATTCGATCCTTTTATGTAAAGGAATGGTTAGCAAACTCCAATATTGTTAAAAAAGGAAAAAGAGCATCGCTTCAAATATTATGAACTGACCAAAATATGACATTTGGAGTGATAGTTCTGCATTCCAATCAGCAAATGATGTGTCATCTTCCAAAATATGAGGATTTGGGAAGAATATCCTGCAAGACCACTTTGTGCTGAACAGAGCAGTGGACATCCTCAATAGCGAGCTGTCTATAATTTTGTGTGAGCTATAATATCTTAATTTTTATCATGTACCCTTTTTATTTAAACATAGGATACCTCAAATATTCAAAAAGGATGTGTAATATTTGATATTATAAGGGTTATCAGAGGAGATGATCCAATTTTGAACAAGTGAATAAATACCGTATAACCAGAAATTTTCGCGAGTATCAAATTTCGCGATTTCATGGTAAAATAGGGTATCTTTATTTTTGCGAGTACAATTTTTCGCGATTCCGAAATTACAAATAAATATGTACATATGACCTCACTGTTTTGTATCTTCCATTATTGAAGTTCAAGATATTTCTATCTTAAGAATACACTCCATTTACTTCAGGATATGTGAAGAATGACACATGTACAGTAAAACCAAAATGGCACTAATAGCCAATTGAAGTTATACCTTGTCAAACACAGTTTTTCGCGAGAATAATTTTTCGCGATTCCAAATCACTCGCGAATATTGCGAAAATTAGTATCTCGCGAAAATTTCTGTTTATACCGTATTAGGGAGCTGACATTCTGAATATATATTTTCGAGACATTATTAAAATTTCGTTATTTTTAAGGCATAAAAAATATCAATATATTCAAGCTCACTACTCACTTAAGACAAAAATGTTTTTTTTCCAATCAAAATAATTATTCTTTAGGATTAAAACATTTGAGAGACGTTTTGAAAAAAAAAAGTCAGGAAAAAGTTTATCTAGATTCACTATCATCATAAGCTTCTTCAAGGAAAAGCTCGTATTCGTTGATCTTTTCACTTTTACAAGAGCAAGTAAATGAAGACAAGAAAACTTGATGCATAGCATCAATTCGCCGGGAGAACAAAGATACCATGAAGATCATAGACATTATTAACAGGGTATATATTTAGCATCAAATTATTTTTTATATAACACAGTCAGAATCGCTTTGCATTTTGTATTGATTTTTACTATATAAACAACAAAAATTGCTGGCTGGAAGACACCAACATTTTGTGGACCAAATATTTCATCTCCCATCTTTAACAGGTGTATGTTTACATCATGATTTCCAGAAGGGACCGAGAAGCTTTTAATTTGTAGATATTTAATGTGATTTTGTTGACCATAGGTACATAATTAAAACGGAGAAAAGTACAATTTAAACACAAAAATGTATTGAAACATGTGTATGGAAAAAATACATCCGATTGGTCCGATACCCCTACGCCCCCCTCCCCCCCCCCCCTTTAAATGATGTCATCGATTAAAATGATTCGAACTTCTTCTCTTTGACTAAGAGACCGTTTCGTGTGACTTATTTATGCTTGCGTATCTTACAAGTAACTCCTGTCTTTTGTTTAAAACTGTATACGACCGGTTCAAATATAAAGACCTAATTTCTAAAATGTTAAAGCCATGGGACATTATAAGCTGTCTATACCGAGTGAATCGCAAAATAAAAACCATTTTCACGAATGCGATGAGTCTTGAATTGTTCATTTTGGACTTGACTTCAAGACCATGGGCGGAAAAGCGCCGGCTTCATGCTCGGCGTTAATGACAATCATGTAATATGAAAACTAATGTATAACGAAAACTGATAAGATTTCAGTGCAAAGTTGCACAAATCTTAACAGGTCGGTCAGACTGACATGCTAACCTTGATTCAAGATAAGAGAGACTTTTGCACCCAAAACTTATAGGATTCTCTCATATTGTCGTCTTCTCTAATCACAGGAAACATCTTTAGTTGTTTTAGATCATAACTTAATGATGAAAGCACTAGTGCTGCTGTTTATTTTTCAGTTGCTTCGACAATCAACTGGTCAGGATTCTCTTATAGCAGGTAACGTGCTTGTCTCTTATTATTATGATCCTCGTAATATTGAACACAATTACCCTGTCCTTACTCCATCAAAATAAATGTTCAGACTAATGATGTCATTTGATTGATTTCATTGTGACATCCAAATAAGACTTTTACAAAGTACAACGTTTCTTAATCTATGAATGAAATGAAGTCATTTCTCTGAGTTTGTGGGTGAGTCAATTCAGCAGGAGCTTAGAAACTTATTTCTCCCTTAAATTTGATTACATTCATTGGCAGACCACTCACCTTCGTTGTCTAGTAATTAGAGCTCAAACACATTTTTTTGCATCTTTACAATTTCTTCAGTTTCTATGTCAATTTTCGTAAATAAATACTGGAAATTTTCTTAGAGGTGTTGTTATTTGTTCAAAAAGAATTTAATCAAGCATCACTGATGAGACATAACATGTTTAAATGCGCATATGGTGCACTGAAATCTTTTATTGTAGAACATTTGTTTAACTATTGACAATAATCATACTTAAATAAACGATTTCCTAGGATGTGGACAGAATCCGGCTGACATAGTCTTTCTCTTGGATGCATCGAGATCAATAGGTCAGGCCGACTTTGATCGTCAAAAGCAATTTGTAAAGGATACAGTCAACGCATTTACCATTGGCCCGAGTGATGTACAGATTGGAATAGTTACATTCTCAGATACTCCTAACACTATCATTGAGCTCAGAAACTCCACAGACAATGCTACAATAATACGTGCTATTGACAGCATGCCGTACCTCGCAGAGTCTACCGATACCGCTGCTGCTGTTAAATATGTCCTGCAGAATAGTTTTACTTCTCAAGAAGGTGATCGTGACGGCATTAGAGATATCCTCGTCATTGTGACAGATGGACTGAGCAACAACAAAACCCAGACACTAAATATTGCAAAGAATTTGAGCAGTACAAACATAAGGACCTTGGCGATTGGAGTTGGATACCAGTTTGACAAGGAAGAGCTTATTGCGTTGGCTTCAGATGATAAGGATGTTTACAATGTGACATCATACGAAGCTTTGAGTACCCTCCAGCAGGAGTTGACAATAACTGCGTGTTCAGGTAATAATAGCTGAAATGGTATTGAAAATAAAACAAAATAAAAAGTAAAGTTATCCTATTTATCTTGTACGCGGATGATATGCACATTGCTAAAGACAGTCAGAAAGACTAAACTACTAGTGATAATACAAAGAAAAAAATACTCATATATATATATATATATATATTGATTTGTTAATGTTAATCTAATGCACAGTTGATGGAGGCTGGGGTGCATGGACAAACTGGACGACCTGTACTGTAACATGTGGGGGAGGCACCCAGTATTCGGAGCGTTTCTGTAATAATCCAGCACCGGCATATGGAGGGAAAGCATGTGTTGGACATCCAAGGGAAATCAGATCCTGTAATACAAACCCTTGTCCACAAGTTATAGGTCAGTATATTGTTTAACCACTACCGTAAATTGTCAAAGACCAGTAACTGGATGTCCATGCATTGGCCTGTCTCTACAAATATAATTCAGTTGATTAATAGACGTAATTCATTTTTGTAAATAGCTTACAACAAAGTGATGTGGTAAGTTATCTAATTTCAATAACGCCTTCCATCTTTACCAGACTGTGTGTCTAAACCAGCTGACATAGTGTTCCTCCTTGACTCTTCTGGTTCAATCGGAAACGACAGCTTCGAGACGCAGCGTCAGTTTGTGTCACAGTACGTCAATGCATTCCCGATCGGACCTGACAACGTTCAGATAGGAGTAGTTATTTATTCTGATTTCCCACAGCTTGTTTTCAACCTCAACAATTTTACAGACAATGCAACACTTATTGAGAATATAAATAAGATCCCTTATACAAGGGGGACTACCAATACTGCAGGTGCCATACAGTTTGTCCTTGACAATAGTTTCATACCTTCGGCCGGGGACAGGGATGACGTAGGAAATGTGCTAATCGTCATCACGGATGGCCAGAGTAATAATAAAACAGAAACCCTTTTCATGGCGGACAGACTACGTAGATCTAATCTGACAGTCTTCGCTGTTGGTGTTGGAGCAGGAGCTGATTTTGAAGAGCTGAAGGCAATCGCAACAAACAATCAGTATGTCTTCAATGTAACAACATACGATGCCTTAAGTGAACTACAGTACGAACTGGCGAGGGCTGCTTGCATCGGTTTGTATTGAAATACTCTTTATCTTACCTATTTTTAATTTATGTCTTTTTTTCTTCATATCACAAGATTAAAAAGGACAAAACTTCGCATGATTTCCAATCTCAGCTTGAAATTTTACTTTATATGTTTTTAGTTTTGATCACATATCTAAGCAGCACATTCCGACTTCGGGTTGCAAAGTGATTGATACTTGTAATACATGTTTCTTAACAAGATTGTTCCATGGGATGGTCATTCGTCGGTGTACCAAGTATCAAATTCGATACCTCCCCCGTTATAGAGCTACGGGCGTTTGAAATTTCACCTGTAGCCGCGCCTTCTCATGAATATTAATGAGCAGGAGAGTTCTGAGGAAAAAAGTGATCACATAAATATACGGATTTAGACGGCAATTTCGATGATTATTCTTTACAACGAGAGGTGAAGTAGACATCGTATGTTTCTTTCATACGACATTTCAAACAGTAACGATAAAATAATGTGTATCAAACGATTTAGGACCGATTATATTTAATTTGACTTACATGTCCAGCAAAATATCAGCTACTTCGTGGCGTGTGACGAGATTTAAGTCATTTTCACCGAATTTTATGTATCCATTTGTTCTCTTATATATACTTTCCATATTGCTCTATCACACTGTGTCTTCATTTTATTTCTATTCAATCCAAATCTGAGTATCAGTACGTTTTCCCTCTTTTCCGTTGAGAGTGTACGCTACTCACCATGTTTGTTTTGATTTGTAAAACACGACAAACCGTATCGCGCACGCGTGAGGGCAGGTACATCCCAAACATGGGCAATATTTGTGGCGCCACAAAAATTCGTTTTTAAATTCATTTATTACGATAACATTAAGGATCTTTGGTTAACAATTTTGGTATTAACGGATAGTTTATAACTTCTACCATCTAGGAAAATTAGAGATTTGATGTCTTGTTTATAAAACATATTTTCTCCTGAAGGCGGAACGTGCTGTTTTAAGAAACAACGTAAACGATATTTTTATTCGCGAGGACCTTAAATTCGTTCGCCAAAATAATAATCCTCATTCCTGTAGAATCACATTTCCATTGATCTTACATTGTTCACAGTGAATGGTAGCTGGGGCAATTGGTCTGTTTGGTCCCAGTGTTCGGTGTCATGCGGTAGTGGATTCCAATATCAAGAAAGACAATGCAATAATCCGGCTCCTGCGAATGGAGGTCGTTTCTGCGAGGGTCAATCTCGACAAACTCGTTCATGTACTGTATCGCAAATATGTGAAACACCCGGTGAGTTCGAAAATGAAATGACCGATCTTTTCCACAACTTTATACTTTCTTTTTCATTACTGAATGTTAGGCTTTATAAATCATTTCAAATTTTATTGTAGTTAACCAACCAGTAACCTACATCAGTACATACCTTCAAGCTATGGTAACTGTCGTCGATAATATTCAGTACAACGGCAAGAAACATTCTTTACAGATAGACTTAACGAATACAGGACCATATTCATTGGACCTTGGAAACTTATCTGCAAAAATTTATTTCAACAGTTTTCACTTACTTGAACCAGATCATATCTCCCCCAAAGGCAGTTATGTCCTACCTGGTCAGGGAATAAAGGTAACACACGTGAAAGGTACCCTGTTCTCACTAGAACCCACAGATTCTTTGACAGCAATAGGGCCGAATGAAACAGTCTCAATTAATATTTTAGCAAAAGGAAGCGCCGTATCAAAATCAGACATACCACCTAACTGGTATGTTGCTATAGAAAACTACAAGCCTGCTGTACTTCAATCAACCAAACCTGGAAAACAATTCGTGTCTAACTTCGTTACCCCTGCACAATGGAAAAGAAACAGGAATGATACCTATAACCCTCCTACACCCGAGGAGCGCTTTGAACATTACACAGTGTCTACGCCGAGCGGTGATGAAAAAACAATTATTCCAACACCTGAATTCATTCAAATGCGCAAAGAAAATATAGTTGAGGTCCATAACTTCACAATCTATGCAACATCTGAAGTCGAGCAAGAGGCCAAGTATCTCGCAGGTATGCCATGAAACTTGAAATATGCAAATGATGTAGTTAAGTCATTATTGCAATAATGAAAGTGACAACACTTGTTTAAATTCCTGCACTTCGTAAAAATGCATTTACGAATGCAGGATATGCACAATGTCTGATAATTTTTTTCTTACGATTTTTTAGCAAAATTGAATTTTGGAGAACCACAAATTGTGACGAGAATTCCTTACCAGAAAAGTGATTCAGTATTACTTTGGGTTGATAAAAGTATCCACATCCTTGAATCACCAGAAGGTTATTCTCTGAAAGTAAACTCAAGGTCACAATCGGTCAGTATCACTGGTAAAGGGAAAACTGGTGTCTTCTATGGAATCCAGTCTCTACTCAGTCTGATAGAAGGACCAAACGGTCAAAACGTCTCAGAGGTCACCATTTACGACCAGCCTCGTTCTGAATATAGAGGAATGGAAATCGACATGAGCCACAATTTCCACTCTAAGGAGGAAATCTTGAAACTTATTGATGCCATGGGCATGTATAAAATGAATAAACTACATCTCCATCTAACTGATGATGAAGGATGGAGAATCGAAATACCAGGTCTACCTGAACTAACTGAGGTAAACTAGTACTCATTACAGAAAGGAAACGCGCGGATAAAACAAGAAATCATTTATAAGCCGTATTAGACATAAATACTGAGGAATATGAGATCAGATAAGAATCTTCTGTTTGCAAGTAACAACCGTCGCAGAAGTTCTGTAGGAGAAACAGCTAACGATTTTTTGGCCATATTGATTTCACTTAAATACGCTTCAGAATACACCCTTAATAAAATTTGTAGCCGCTCATTTTTGGCAAGAGGAAATTAAAAGTCTATATTGTAGATGGCATTAGGAAATTTCACTTTGGCTTTTTTCAAATTGTTTGACATTAAAATTTGGTACTATAGAACATATATTTCAATATTTACAATTCCATGTATTCCTTGGGAAGTATCAAATTCTTGATAATTATTATAAGCCTTCTGAAAAAAATACTATACTTAAGAATAACTTACTCTAGCGTAAGCACTGGGATACTGGGATATGATGACGCCGAGGTTTCAGTGAAATTGCTTTGATAATTAAGAAATCTGTATATTTATAACAAGTTTAAACTTAGATTACTGATGTAGATAAAACTTAGGATGTCCGCATATTCATTACAAGCAAAAACTTTTTTTTAAAGTATTTAATTCATTAGGTTGGTTCACAAAGATGTCATGACCTGAGTGAAACAGTATGTCTCCTACCCCAACATGGATCAGGACCAGATAACTCTACATTAGGGTCTGGATATTTGAGTGTCGATGATTATAAAGAAATAGTACAACGTGCAGAAGAACAACATATTGAGGTTATTCCAGAACTGGATATACCAGGGCATTCAAGGGCAGCAATAAGGGCCATGGAGTCGAGATTCAACAGGCTGAAAAACTCTGATTTGTTGGAGGCACTCAGGTATCGACTGGTAGAACCAGGTGATCTATCAGTTTATATCACCCCATGGCTCTACACAGACAACACTATGAATCCATGTATTGACTCTACATACAACTTCATCGACAAGGTAGTTACTGAGCTGAAAAATATGCAACCTTCTCTGAGAATGATCCATATAGGTGGTGATGAAATTCCGAGTGGTGCGTGGACGAACTCGTCTAGTTGTCACAGACTGGCAGAGACGGCAATGGGATTTAAAGATACCAAGTTCGTTCAGGAGTTTTTCCTGGAGAGAGTGTCATCTCTAACTCAACAAAAAGGTTTACAATTAGGGGCTTGGCAGGGTATATTGACGGACAAATATTCCAAGGAAGTCATCAATAGGGATAAACTTTCAAATGCTGAGGTCTACGCCCAAGTGTGGAATAATGTCAACTCTCAAAAATATGCATATGATTTCGCCAATAAACGTTTCAAGGTAAGTGATTTCCTAAAAGCTTCCGAAAGAAAGACATCCAATTATAATCTTTTTTCTTGATCTTCATACCAGAATTAAGATAACAAATGTATCCTGTGTACTTCAGGTTATAATGTCACAAGCCTCACACTTTTATTTTGATACGGCACAAGAAGCCAGTTCCGAAGAAAGAGGAGTGTACTTTGCCAGTAGATTCACTGACACTCAGAAGACATTCTCGTTTATGCCTGAAAATCTTTACGGAACCATTACGGAAAATACCGACGGAAAGAAGATTACACGAGAGGAGCTTTGTGCAGATTCAAAGAATTGTCCAGCTTTGAAATTAAAGAAAAATATTGCAGGTGACATTGATTTACGTTATGATATTTTATACCTTCCTTTCAACAAATTTTGCATTTTCCATTCCGTCTTATGAAAAAGATCAGACAGGTCTTTTCGTCCGATAGTTTAAATGTGAGAAGTTTTATTTTGATTTGTGTTTCAACTCTGTGATCAGAAATCTCCTCACAAGACCAAGATGCAGAGCAGGCATTTACAGCGATGATTACCGAATCATGTCAGATATTTCATTGAAATATAAGCGTGAAATTCCGAAAGGGGGAGGGAGGGGGTTTGGACGTTTGTCTGGTTTTTTTTGTGTTTGTTTGTCCGGTTAAATCATTTTGAAAACCGAATTAATCATAGAAGATTAAACAAAAAATTATTTCTTGAAAGCAATATTTCTTAAAATAATGGATTGGTAGATCATGTCAGATATTTCCTTCAAACGTGAGCTTGGAAAAAAAACAGAAGGAGGGGTCGGGTCTGGCGGATTTTGTCTTTGTTTGTCCGAGAAAAACATAACTTTTCTCATCAATGAAAATGAAGAGTCTTCCATTTCTTTAAAATAAAGTTTTGCCTAACAAATTTATAAATGAAATATACAATAGATAAATAATAATCCGTGATATAAAAATTATTTCTATCTAAACATCTCAGAACCACCGTCTCCTATACTTACGGATCAGTCGTCGATTTTAGATACCATCGTACATTTCAAACTCGTCGGTGTCATTTATGCTATTTAAAGGCGAAATATCAAATTTATGAATATCACAATTTGCAGTCCAAGCTACAAGTGTATCTGCTCTTAAATGTTGCTATGAAGCGTCATCTATGTTTATGTATTGTCTTATATTAGTAATGAACATTTATATAAGAATAAAATCATCAAAATCTAATAATTTGAGCTTCAAATTGAAATACAACCTGTTAAATGCAAAATCATATTTCAGCATCTTACCTATATAAGCTTTGTATACGACAAGGTTCCCTCTGCAAGAGAAAGTAAATGTATTAAACACTTAAGATTTCCTATGTGTCCCAATCGCTACAGCCGGCAGAGCACGGACTGTATTGTGTACGCCCTCTTTTTACATCCATTTACATATTCATCTGCGTTGCTTGGGCCCCTGCGTTTTGCAGTATTGTTTGTGTGTGGTCAACGAACAGTGAGGAGATTATTTTACACCACAATTGTACGTTCTTCGAGACCTCTGAGTAATCGGAAAAGGGGGGGGGGGGTGCGCACTTAATCTAGGATAAGCACGCCGTCTGCTACTTGCGTGGCAGATGTCCGTCCTAAGGCGGCATCGGTTGCCCATTGGTCTCGTTAGTTTATGTGTGGTCTTTTGTGTTTCGTGTTCTTTTGATGTGAGTTTGTGTTCCTTGTCCCTTTTGCGTCTCTTTCTATGTGTATGTCTGCCCTGTGTTTTTGCATTGGGTGTATTTGAGTTTTGCTGTGGGTGCTGCAATCGAGTGTTGTTGGAGATCCCCTCCTTTCTTTGAAATGAGAACTTAGAGGAGATCAAGTTTCCTTTTTCCGTTTTCAGGATTAGAAGGGTGTCTATGGAGCGAAACGCTGTACGAAGAGAAGGATTTTGACTACATGGTGTATCCACGTCTACTTGCGCTGGCGGAGCGTGCTTGGTATCACGCCGAGTGGGAGGATATAGATGACGTAGTACGAAGGAAGGAAGAAATGAACAAAGATTGGGATGGATTTGCTAAGGCAGTGGGCAGTAAGGAATTAAGGAGACTAGAAACAAGAGGAATCAATTATAGAATAGCTCCACCGGGGGCAAGGTTAGATTCATTCCATTCCTTTTTCCTAGAGCTTTTCAGTTTTCTTTAATTTCCAGTTATGAAAGCATTGCATTGGGCACATGTAGTTCTTATTTTGTTGAAATCTTATTTTTGTGCTGACAGATAAAATAACTTGAAAACATATATATGAATAAAAATGTATACCAGTTTATTACCAAAATATCATTCCTCACTCTCTACGAAAAACGTGACGATGTTACCATACATGAATAGCAATATTCCACCATCACTTGCCTATTCTTTATGCTATCGCAAATCATATTATATGTACATGGATTTGGGATTTGATGTCGAAACCATATTTAAGTTCTTAAAAGTTAATGTCTGTGCTCTGGTCGAATTTTTTACAGAGTAAAAGATATCCGTTTGCATAGAATGATTGCCTTGACATGCCCAAACAAGGAACTATTAGATGCATTAGATAATGCATGATTTCAAGACATTTCTTTATCGGAATACTTCTACTAGTTTTCAGCAAGTAGGAGATACTTCATCTTCCCGTGAATATGAACTCCATTCTTTTAATTAGACGTTTTATCCATCGCACAGATAGAACAATTAGCAAATAGTTCTTATTAATATTCATTTTGTGAAAAAGCAACAATACAAGTCATGTACTTATGTTCATTTTTAAAACAAAATGAAAGAATAAAAGATAAGCTTACTGCTAACATTATTCTCTCTTGAAATTGTTTCAGAAGTCAAGATGGCGTCATATATGCCAATACAGAGTTTCCTGGTATGCCAATGGAGGTCAGTGAAAACAATGGAGATACATGGATGGAATTCACAGGAAGCCTGAATGCTACCGCCCAGGGAGTCTATCTTCTTAGAGCAAAGTAAGTGTAATAACGTGATGTCTAGACAAAAAATCACATGATAACCAAACAAACTGAATTCAAATCATCATATATAATGACGTATGAATAGAATAAATAAGACAATTGAAATTGAATATAAAATATGAATGATAATCGTAACCTTTAATCTCGATTGGAAATATGAAATTAGATGTTGACACATTTTGCATTTCAGGTCATTTGATTCATGTAGAAATAGCGGCTCGGTTAAAGTCAACTTGGGTAAGCTTAATCATATCACTACCTTCATAAAAAGGGGAATTTTAGAAAAGCTCAGATGCATACAATATTCTTATGGGTCGATAAGTATAAAGAATATCGAGGAAGACCACAACAAGAGGATTTCAACAATCATATTTTTTTCTTTCTTGTAGCCCCGGTTGCTCAAACGAAAACAATAGTGAACGGAACCTTATCAAGCGTCAACTATCCCAATGCATATCCAAATAATTTCTATCAGAGATTTGATATTCACTTGGGAAAAGGATACTCTGACGTTGACTTTGCATTCGAACACTTTGATGTAGAACAATGTAACGAGTGTTCGTGTGACTACGTAGAAATACAGAGTGTAAATTCAAAAGCTCAGCGATTCTGTGGGAGTGGTCCTGGCCAAGTTTCATGTAAGTCGTAAATTTATATGTCCTCGATTGCAATATTTTCGAATTTCAATTGAATAAATAATAGGTCGTGAAAAATCATGTTTTTAAGATTTTATTCTCATATTTTTGGTTGTTTCTATTTCAGTGACGAATGTTACGGATTATTTGTGGCTTTTCTTTCAAACAAATCAACAGACAGTAGGAACAGGATTCTCAGTAAATTATACAATATCTTAGAAAATATGTTTTAGCATTAGAAAATAAATGATATAAAAGAAGGTAAATCCAATTCTAATTTTGTATCTTTTCACCAGCCTCCCCACTAAAAAAAAAACAACAACAACAACACCCCCCCCCCCCCCAAAAAAAAACAACCAAACAAACGAACAAAAAAAAAACACCCCATGAACAAACAAACAAACAAAACAGCTTGAGTGATGTCATCATGACTATAGTATACTGAACAAAAGGAACTAGCTGTTAAGATAAGGGCTGTATCATTCGAGTATTCCTTGTGCTCTGTGATTCTTTTATATGAAAATGTTAATTTGAATAAGAAAAAAAACATCATCAGTGAATGAAAGTCAAACAAAAAATAAGGGAATCTCTAACAAGACTCGGGTGCAGCAACCATAGAAAACACAAAACAGAGTATACAGGCACAGCAAGAGACGCGACAAAGAACACAAAATAAGACATGGAAACATTGAACACAATACTGCATATGAACCAGTGAGACCAATGGGCAACCGATTTAGGACTGACATCCGTCACGCCAGAAGCAAATGGTGTGGTTATCCGGATTACGTACGCACAACGCTCCCACTTTTCCGATAGAGCCCAGAGGTCTCAAAGAACGCACAATTGTAGTGTTAATAATCTCCTAACTGTAAGATGACTACACAAACAAGACAGCAAAACGCTGGGGCCTATGCAACACACTGATGAATATGTACATGTAAATTGATATAAAACAAAGGGCATACGAAATACAGTCCATGTCGGCTAGAGCTAGTTCATGCATCAACCGAGGAGTCAGAACGACATTCAGAGAGGACAGTTGGTCGGGTCCTGTCATCTCTAACCAGGTTTGGAATGGCTCTTTATGGAGTCCGTTGTCACAGTCAGTACAATAGACATTTTGTTGAGGTGTCCGAATCTGTATCTTTTGGCAATGTTTTTATTGTGATGTCACTGTCAAAGACACGATTTCGTTGTGACATAACAATGAAAAAGTGCCCCAAATCTCTTTCGTCATTTCGTCATCCATTGTCCATTATCGGCTAGTGGTCTGTTCGTGAACATGCACTGGTAAATGGCTTTAGATTGTTCGAGTACCATGCCGAGTGTCCGTCTGGTGACAACAGGATCGTATCCATAGCATGATAGGCGTTGAAGATTCTGACGCATTTTCGGTGGAAATCCTGTCTACCTTTGATCCTTCTGAATTTGTTGATTATGTCATCATGAAAGGCAAGTTATGAAATGTCCAAAGTAAATAATAAATTAATATATTTTGTTGCTTGTATAGGTTCACATTTCAAAAGAAGCTGACATGCAGTTATCTTTGTAAAATTTCCAGAATGTCTTAACTAGTTTACGAAAGCAGAAATCTTGACCTTGAAGTTTCTTGGTAATTTGTCAATTTCTACTTTGAAGATCCAAAGCAATAGTACATGCTCTAACGTACCGGATGAGCTGTGAACTGTAGATACCTTATGACGGTAGTATAGAAATATCACCGTCAAGCCAGGGAAAATTTACTACGTTGAATTCAAAATCATATCTTTTGTCATACACACTCATATGAATCTCTGCGTTTATAATTTTGATATCTAGGTAAAAAGGGGGTGTTTCTGTATTTGTAAAGGTTTGCCTTGTTATGTGTCAATTCTTGTGGATATATTTCACTCTTATATTTTTCAAAAGCAGGGTTCTCAATAGTAAGAATAAGCTAAAATCAGAATCAAAAAATTACAATCAATAGACATACCAATTCCTGAAAAATATTTAACAAAAGAGAGGTATGAAGGAGATACACAACGGCAGGGACGTATATAAAACGGTGAAAACAATGTACATACTCTCAAGAGACGAGAAAAAGAGGACAAATGGTCGGAGACAATAACAAAGTACCATTAAAACACGAAACATCTTAATGAACGATCTCTACAGACTTCAGTGTAAAAATGAAACTAGTCATAGGTGGCGCCACTAAAATTAAGACAGTGCCATATGAATATCAAAGAAAAAAAAAGTGAAATAATAAAATATGTTGTCGTAGTACTTATGATCATGGAATAAATAATATGTAGTAACCATGGTAACCCTTGATTATTTTCTTTGCCTAGTTTAAATAATACTAACGGTAAAAATAGACTGTATGTTGCGCGCACGACTTTAAAATTATTTTCTCAGGGAGCTATAAACCATTGTATTTATACCTCGGTAAAAGTAAAATGAAGTTTCAAGCTCATCTATATAATCATTAAAACAATTCTTTGCCTCTCTAATATACTTTTAGCACATGGCCCTCGAATGACGTTAACCCGGGAACATGACACTGGAAGTCGTTGTTCCGGGCGGAAGACCTAACGCGGAGAGTAAATTGATGTGGTATTTGAATGGGCACAAGTTTGTACACTATTTTATAAAAGAGGACGACTCTAGAATCTGATGTTGGCCTTTTTTGTTGTAATGATTGCCATCCGAGGTTATCAATCATGCCAGAGACACTGCTGTATTTGGGGAGTAATCTTTCAAACGCCACTTTACTAGCTGCAATTCTTTGAGCATTTCATTTGATGTATTTATTCCTTTGTGAATGGATCCCAGACACTGGATGCAAATCTTCTGTTTTTGTTTGTGAAGCTAGGGCCAAATGTGCTCTCTGGCAGCGAATGTTTGACACTTCATTATTTTTGAAAAAAATAAAATTTGCATTGAGAAGCAAATAAATGATGAACTTATCACTTTTCTTGGAGGTTTCCTCATGCAAGCAAAAGTTTTGTCGAGTAGTAAAAGAACGAATCGATGCGAGTATGGGACGAATTGACCTTCTGTTAACATTGACGTCACAAACAAAGGTGACGACTGCAGATTGATTTCTTTTGCGTATTTGTTGTTTAAAGCTCAGCTTTGATAGGTAAATTGTTCTATGATATTGTTCAGGCCGAGTATGCTTCAGATAAACATCCCCCTTTGTGTCTTTCAATGTGAATGCGGTGTCATACCTCCCTTTGTTTCTGACCGGAGGAAATTCGAACAAAATTCCCTCCTTCCTGTTCATATCGATGCATTTGGTTGAATAAGTTTGTCGTTAGATGGCATTTCTGTTTGCTAGATCTACACATTCTTCCCTATATCAGTTTAAACTTGCAGAACAGTGTGAATTATGTTCATTAAAAGTTGAGTTGTTTTTAAGTTCTGTCGAGCAAGATTCAATCCTCACCATGAATCGGTATGGATTGATGTATGTGGGCAGTTCAGGCAGGATAAAGTTCAGTGAAGCTTCCATTTAATAATGGTTAATTTTTTAAATTACATTTTACTCTTACTTTTGTTATAAAAATGTGATCTTACTAGTGTTGTGCCTGTTATCGCCTACTTCGGTTACGTCGTCACCAGACCCTTCTGATTATGATAATCGATTATGATTTTGATAACCGATTATAATCGTGAAATTTGAAACATAATAAGAATGATTTATTTGCATCATAAAACTGTATTTTTGATAGAGAAAAAATTCATACGTCATACTGATATTGATAATTTAAGTCATCTGATCTTTGACTTCATGATCAGTCAGTATGCATACTTGTATGACACATTTTGCTGAGTTTCCATCATATTTGCTGTCAACTTATGAAATTTTTTACTGTTTTGCAGTGTATCATAAGAATCCGATTATAAGCGATATTGAATTGCTTTCCAATTAATCAATTTTGATTGTTCCATCTGATACCCAACACAAGATCTTACTCTTATCTTCGTAATAACATCTGATAATTGATGGATCAAATGCGGCTTACATTTACTTCATGCTTATCAACTTTAAATAAATCTTACCCAGATGTATGCTAACTTTCAACAAGTTTCTATTGTCTATTCTTCTTCAGCTGTCTCATGATGATTAAAGAAAAACAAAAGGCGCTTTCTTATTTTGATTTTGAGCACTTAATGTCTGAGTCAACATCTTTTGATATTCTTTTAAAATATGAAAATTTTCATTATCTTGTCCGCCATTACAAATCTCGACAAGCGTACATTGTATGATAACCTTTGCTCCATGACATGTTCTCCTAATGACATTTTGATTTTAAGATGCTAAATGTCATGATTTTTCTTTTGAAAGTCAAGGATTGTTTCTACTTTTATTTGTTTTCACAAATATTTGTAGGGCTATTTGCTTAATAAATGAGTAGAACATAAGATGATTACGCAGTTGCAGGCAGTGTTAAAAATTTGGAAGAAAGTGGAATACTTCTTTGTTTATAACTACAAGCTATAAAGTCCTATGCTCAACACCTTAAGTTAACATAATTTTGTTCCATTTTGAAATGTAAAATGCTTTCAAATTTTCAGGAATTCATATAATAACATTGTCTGAATTTTACAGAAATTGTAGAGGGCAATCTCACCGTTTTTTTGCTCCTAACTTTTTAACAATACATTTGGCATTTCTAATTTACCTCAATTCTCTGTTGAATTGTATTGCTAAACAGCAATACAACGTTATGTACATGTATATTCTTTCATTTATTAGTTTACTGTACTTTTACATCTTTTTTTCACTGTAAATCCATCTGATGAAATTGAAAATACATGTATTGTGCATTTTTATCATTTAGCGTAAGTTTGAATTTCTACTGCAAGCAAGTATTTGTATTGTCAAGAGTAAATACATGTAAAAGGTCTACATGTACATCATGTGCTTGAATATGAAATCTTGGGTGTGCCTTACATCTTTACAAGGAACTTTCTTCGTCATCAATTACCGTTTGATATTTAAAACTTACTGTCTGTGAGAAAGTCTGTTGTTCCCTGCTGGTTTTCATTTGTGTATTGAAGTCTTTTGTTGTGTCTTATATTATCTTACATACCGGTATTGCTGTTTTTGAGTAAACAACTTTGACTTTGGAGAGATTTCTATATGTAAAGATGGAATAGGTTTAGCTTTACTTCTAGACATGAATAAAATGTTTTGGCCAATTTAAAAAAGAAAAACAATTGAAAATTGGGGAAAATTGTTTGGGATGGAGATTAAAATTTGTAAGGTTGAAACTGAATATGTAGATTAGTACTGTAGCAAGTCTGGGTTGGGCGGTTGGATTCATTCGGGAAAGAAGAACATTATGTAAAAGAGGACACTTCACCAGCCATATTTCAGGTAAGTTATGTTCTTATTCATTTATTCTTCTTGCTCTTATGATATTAATTTACATGTACATATACAAATGTATTGCATGATTTGCAAATCAAATCTGTTATTATCTACACATTGGCAACAATGGGTATGACAAATCATAGCTGCAGAAACAGCCAACAACACTTTGATATGTGGTTGGCAGGGGTGTGTTGGCCGCGGGAATCTACATTGAATAAATCTGGGACCCTAATTCAGGATATGGCCAGCACAAATTGGCAAATTTTCCAGGGGATTATTGACTGTGTCTCACTCAAATAAAATTAAACGATCGGCAATAATATTTTACCTTGTTAAGCTTTAATATCAATGATACTGCCTGGATTCTACTTGCCTCCGCTTCGTCTCTTCTAATTCAAGCGCCATGTTGTAAGTTTTCACTCATGCATCAGGTCAACATGTGACACCTCGACCCATATGTATGGACTTTGTTATAGAAACAATCTTGGATGTCACATGTTTGACCTGACGCATGAGTGTAAACTGAACATGCTGAATGTAGATTCCCACGGCCAACACACCCCTACCAACCAAATATCCAAGTGTTGTCAGCCGTTCAGCGGCTAGACAAATCAGTACTCTGCATGATATGTTTGTCTAACCATTTTAGCAAAAAATTTATGGCTGAAGCAAATCTCAGCAACTTATGAGGGGTAGAAACTTCGATACTTTACTTGAAGGTTGACCATGATAAGACATTTCTACATGTATTGACTTGTATATTAGTAAGGGATAGGACTAGGCAATGATTTTTGTCCAGTACATGAAATTAATATTAAAATTGGGTACCGGTAAGATGAAGTCTTTCAGTAGAATTTCATACAGATAAAACATGTAGTCTGTAAAAAATGACATGCTTTTTGATTTGACATTATATTATATACACTACCAGTTTTAATGTTTTCTTTTGTTTTTTTTTTTCAGCTGCTGGTGCTATCCGTAGGGGGACGGAGACTTAGGTTCCACATTTCATGTGATTTACATCTACAAGAATAGGTTTATATTGATGACTTTGAATGTTAATACAGATGACTACAAGTACAACACTACCAATACATGTTAAAGTAGGAATAAAATATTGTATGTAATGGAAGAATTGTGAAGTTAGATAAGAATTAAGTGAACTTTTCTGGACCTACTACAGATATCATCAGACATCATGTCAGCATTTGGGAATGACTGTCACTTCTTCTACACCGCAAATTGTGCCAAGGTAGGAACGTGTGTAATGGTGTCAGTTTACGTATCTTTATTCATGTTAAAAGCGAAATTTTGTAGCTGAATTTTTTTTTGTTTTAGAAAAAAATGTCCAGATGAATTTTATTGACAGACAATAATTCTATACTAGTATATACATGTAGGTACATCATTGTACTAGACAAATTCTTGATTGTATAAGTGTACATTTTCTGTATCACAATTTACATGACATTTTCAGGGTGCCAGTTGCCCTTTCCGTCATAGTGAAGCAGCCAAAGTATCGGACATTATCTGTACCTTCTGGCAACAGAACAGATGCATGAAACCATACTGCCCGTTCAGACATGCAGATATTATTGTAAGATCATAGTATATGTTCAATGCCTTTTTGTTTTCCATTGCTAAATATATCCAATTTGATATGATCTGTTTGTCTTAAAGGGAGTTTCAATGGAAGTATTTGAAACTTTCTTTCTTAATGGAATATTTTTTTTTGGATGTGATGATATTACACAAAAATACTTGAATAGCCAGAAAAGGAAAATTAAACTCTGTACATTCTTTAATGTACAATGTACCTAGTACATACATGTATTTTCTTGTTATACCTGGTAAGTGTATTTTAGCATTAATAAATATTTTTGAAAATTAAATTTTCAGCCACAGCAGAAGAATCGATCAGAGATTCCATGTTACTGGGAGAACCAGCCAATGGGATGTGCTAAAAGCAGCTGTCCATTCAAACACTTAAAACCTAGACCAGTCACCTCGGAAACAGCCCTACCAAATAAACAAGGTACACAACTATGACCATTTATGTCATGCCAGTAGCTTTAATAAGATATTTGATCAGACAGAGTTGTATTCTGGGTTTCTCTGCACTATGCATGTTAAATGAAGGATACCGATAATTAGCAGGCATATAAACAGGCAATGCCTCCTCAAAACTGATTTTCCTAAAAATTCATCAAAATGCACTAGTGCTTACTTGGCATGATTTGTTTTACTGAATTGCTGATTTTTTAGCTCGCCGGGACGAATGTCCGAAGAGCTAATGTCATACCCTCGGTGTCGGCGTTGTCGTCGTCCGTAGACAAAACTTTAACCTGGGCTATATCTTTTCAACCATAAAGGGTAGGGCTTTCATATTTCACATGTTGATACATGTACCTTAAGATGAGACCTTTCATTTGAGACCATAACCTTTGACCTAGTGACCTTAACCTTGGACTTTGACCTTCTTTTCAAAAACTTTAGCCTTGGCTATATCACTTCAACCTTAAGGAGTAGGACTTTCATATTTACCATGTAGATATCTTGTGATAAGACCTTTCATTTGAGACCATGGCCTTTGACCTAGTGACCTTAACCTTGGACTTTGACCTACTTTTCAAAAAAAAAAAAATAACCTGGGCTTTATCTCTACAACCATAAGGGGTAGGGTTTTCATATTTCACATGTTGATAACTTGTGATGAGACCTTTCATTTGAAACCATGATTTTTGACCTAGTGACCTTGACCTTGGACTTTGACCTACTTTTCAAAAACCTTAAACTTGGCTATATCTCTTGAACCATAAGGGGTAGGGCTTTCATATTTCACAAGTAGATACCTTATGATGGGACCTTTCATTTGAGACCATGACCTTTGACCTAGTGACCTTGACCTTGGACTTTCTTTTACTTTCCACAAACTTGAACCTGGACTATTTCTCTTCAACTATAAGGGGTATGGCTTCGATATTTCACATGTAGATTCCTTGTGACAGGTACTTTCATTTGAGACCACAAACTTTGACCCAGTGACCTTGGACTTTGACCTTAACCATTAATCTACTATTTAATTACTCATACTCTGAATGTATCTTTAGCTCTCTGAGTCTGAGGGATGAGACTAACGTTAGATGCATAGAATCCTCATGACAATACTTTTTGTATTTTGGAAGTTATTTGATTTTTGACAAAAACTTGCAACGGCGAGCTATGTAATCTTAGATTACCCTATGTTTGTTTCATGTACCAGAAACAAATTTGAAATACATGTATATAGTTGAATTGCACCTACTGATACAAATTCATGAAAACATGTTTACTGTCAATTTTAGATGAACATCAAGTCTTACCTACAGATGGAAATTTGATTCACAGTGATCAAGTCAAAGTTCATCCTGTCATTGTTAACATCGGAGAAGGTAATATTGGTTGAGCTGTATGAAAGTTTATCATTAAAAAGAACTATCATGTTAAAGAATACAATTATACATTCCTTTTAAACCAATCACCATGCTAATAATACATGAATGCATTTTTTTTTTCAGATTCGGATGTAGACATGAATTCCCCTGTTAAAAGACATCCGGTACAGACACAGCAAGTTAAAACTATACCAGTACAGTCAGAGCAAGTTCATGTACCTAAAAAATTAGTTCAGAAAAAAATCCTACAAGGAAAGCCCATAGAAACTGCAGAAGTACCCAAGAAAGTTAAAACCCAAGTGGTTAAACAGCCATTAACAAAACAAAAAATACAAAAACAAAATGTGACAGTCCAGTTCAAAACATCAGTGAAAAATAGACTTAAGAATACAGAAACTTCAAACGTTAGAATATTAGTGAAAGATAGAGGACAACAGAACGAAACAAGCTCCAAGAGACTCTCTGTTAAGGACAGATTACAGAAAACAGACATAAGTGGGAGTCGACCATCGGTGAAGGATCGGCTAGGAGGGAGTAGTCCACACAGACCCTCAGTCAAAGACAGGCTACATATACAGGTAAAACGAATGTATTTAGTGCACTGAAAGTTGTATGTGGAAATGCATTATACGTGTACATCTGTGCAAATACATGTACATGTACTTTGCTTTTCTGTACAGGTATAATTTTACAGATGTTATAAATGTATGTGTATATACATTTATGTTAATGGTTACATGTAATTGTGTATTTATTTGAATTGAGACATTAAGACTTGAACTGTTGCATAAAGTATGTATTCAAATTAATTTAAACTCTGACATAGTGTTAATTATGTATTTACCTAGATTTAAACATTGTTCCATACGGAAATGTGCATTTGAACCTTGTATTAATAATGTTGAATTGAACTGTGACATGTATTTACATGTGTCTACACATGTCATGTACATGTAAAACAGAGAAGTGACATGCGGTTGTGTTCATATCAAATGAAACTGACATGTAATTGACAGACTTGAGATTTTTTTTTTTCGCTATAAAGTAGAATTTAAGGGTAAGAAGAAACCTTTAATTTGGCCTCCAGAATTCAAACCTGTAGGGCCTATAAAGTGAAAATTGTCATGTTGGACCACACTACAGATTTGTATTGTTGTTCAATGCTGTAGATTGGTCCAGTACCAAGCTAAATGTCCGTCTGGTGACAGATGGATCATATCCACAGTATAAAGTTTGATGATTCTAACACAAGTACGTCGTATAATGCTTTGTAGGACAAACCAGACTACAGTTCAGATGAAGGTAAAAGACCGGTTCACAAGAGAATATCAAAGCCTGTTATTACTGATAGTAATGTCTCAGACAGTGGTAAGTAGTGAGAAAAAGAACTGACATTAAATGTGCACACTAATTTATTGTTATCTTTCAGCATACATGTGTGCATCTGCCTCACTATAGACAGAGTTTGAATTTCTTGCATATGCTATCTGCATTTACCAAAACTTTGCTAAATAAATAAATATGTAATATCTTCTGAGACAAAAGATATTGGTTTCAACTCAGGAAAAACTCAGATATAATGTCGTGTTTCAGACGATGGTGAAGTTGAAATCAAGTCCCTGGAACAGATTCAGAGAGAGAAAGCCTTGAGGTCCATGGGTTTGAAAGAACTAAAGGATGGAACCTTAGTTAAAATATGTATGTACTCTATACAAGATAATACCAAAAAATTTTTATTTGGATCAAGTTTTAAAATATTCCTTGAATTTTCTTGTCAGGATACATGTTTCTTCATCAGGATCATCTTCATGCAAGCTATTGTAATGTGTAAATGTAATCGTGTGTTGTACACTTATATCCATGTACGTGTGCTCTATATTTGTAAATGTGTGCTACACATGTAAATGTGTGCTACACATGTATATATGTGCTCTACATTTGTTGATGTGTGCACTGCATTGGTATATGTATGTTCTACATTTGTAAATGTGTGCGCTACACGTGTATACCGTATATCGGGTAATTTTCGCGTCAGGTAAATTTCGCGAAAATGCCCCTAAAAAGGTGTGTCTTTTTTTCGCTGAGTCTATTTTTTGCAAATCTACGAATACCAAAAAATAAAATTTGTACAAAGATTTATTTAATGTGAAACAAAATACGACCAAGTTACTGCAAATGTTTTTCTGCTGGATTTACGTATCTACTTATAGGTGAACAAAAACACAAATATACAAGAATATACATCACACAGTTCACTTGTTAAAAGCATCATATAGTTTGACAATTTTGGTCCGAAATACAATGTAGGCCTTTAACCCCAAATCATTTTTTATGATTTTCTGAATTATAGATTTTGTGCTGTATATAGAGATCTGGTCATTATCCATATTTGTTACTAGATTTAGTTTCTTGTGAGAAAAACACGGATAACCAAAACGCTACATGTCATAATTACAGAACGACAACAGGTGGTTTAAAATAAAAGTCGGCATGCATTCATATCGGTGATTGTTTCATTTACCATGTTTGCACCGGGTTATTATATTAATTAATACTACCAGTTATCTGTAAACATCAATTATAATAATTATAATCATCTTAATCAGAGGAGTACTCACTAATACCATCGGGACAGTTACATATATAACTGAACCTCTTTAGAATCGTTAGTTTGTGTCTTTTTTTCGCTATGTCCATTTTTCGTGATTTGATGATGCTTGCGAACTTAGCGAAAATTAGACACACGCGAAAAATTCCCTATATACGGTATATTTGCTCTACATTAATATGTGTGTGCGCTATATTTGTATATGTGTGCTCTGATATTCTTTCAGCCGAGCATGAGAAAACGGACAACAATTCAGGTTCAGATGATAGTGATCCTGACAGTGATTCTCAGTCTGAGGGAGAAGAGGAGGTAGAAGAAAAAGGGGAAGAAGAAGAAAACTCGGAGCAGGAGGAAGAGGAGGAAGAAGAAGAAGAAGGTATTTTAATCAAAACATGCTTGTTGAATGGCAATATCATAGCATTGAAAAATGCATTAAACATGCGTAGTAATAATTTAGCTGATGCAACAGATCATCCCAAGGTACAAACATGCAAAAAAATTATTATGAAGAAATGTTCAAGTTGATCAGAATTTCCTCTGACTGCAAGGACTGATTTCAATGCATGGCATACCAGATATGGTGAATGTGCAGTTCTAAGCATATTCAGTCTTTACCAGTGATTTAAAGAAAATTAGATTAAGAAAAGAAGTTATTCTCCTTTTGACATAAACTGTGCACAAGTTTTTAGAAAATTGTTATCTGAGGAAAAGGAGGGGGGATTGATACCAAGACATTTGACCTAATGAACTTTACCCTGAAATCTGATTTACGGTTTCCTTGTTCGACTTGGGAAGTAAGTTTCTTGTGCATTGAAAGTGTCCAACTGTGATATATACATGTACATGTATACACTGCCATCCATGAATTAGTATACACTATTTCTACTCATGCTGCTGTTATAAAATGAACAGTTTCAAATCCATTGCTGTATGATTCTAATAACGAACCTTGTAGAAATCATTTGTAACAAACTTGACCCAAATATTTCATGTTTTTGAATTTTTTGTTCTTTTTACATAAAAATGATAATTTTTGGAAAAAAATTGTGCAGATGAAAAAAGTTTCTTTTTACATTTTCCTCATCACAATTCATAATTTTGAATTATGTGAAGCCAATTATTATGATTCTGTCAAGTTCAGGATTGAAAAATTAGGAGAAACTTATAAAGAATTTAGAATGATGTCCTTGTTTGTACAGTTATTTATGGATGGCAGTGTATAATGTTTCTCTAGTTATATGTACATTATTCCTATTTGTGATATCCTTAGTATCTATACAAATGAATTATTTTGTCATGCATACATTCCTACATTTTAATCATAGAAGTGGAAGAAAGTGATGAAGAGGAAGAGGAGGAAGTTGAAGAGGAAGAAGAAGTTGAAGAGGAAGAAGAACTTGAGGAACCAGACATAGATATAATGGAACCAGAAACAAATATAGAGTTTGAGGAGTTTGAGGAACCTGAAGAAATCGGAGATACAAGAACAGCTATGATTAAAGGTCAGAACTGTACATGTTTATGATTGTGAGTCACTATTCAGTGAAAGATAGATTTTGTTCATGGTTCTAAATTCCCAGCCTGGTTGTCACAGACGACCAAGATTCTCAATGGGTAACAAAGAAATTGAATAAATTTCATAAATATCAAATTTGTCTTGAACTGGCCTACAGGTCTTTGACGACCTGAAATTTTTGTGAATTTAAAACAAAGCAATATAGTATGATTTTATTCTTACATTTTATTCAGACACTGAAGCAACCCGAGTAGCTAAAAAGCCTGTGAAGAAAATCATTCCTATTTCAATGGGTAAGTAAAAGTGGGTATAAGAAAGAGAAACTTCTGTATTGTAAGTTTGTGTTCTCTTGAACTTCTGTTCAGTAAAATATATTACATAGAATACCACCAGATAATAATGGTAGTAGGGAATGAGACTGCAAAATAAACTGCTTTAGGAAGATACAAATTAGGTTTGAAGCATTTGGAAATGAGATACACACGTACATGTTTGTTTGAAATGATGAAGAAATTCATAAACATGAACTGTAGGCATGGTTTGACGTAAAAAAAACCTTGGATATTCTCCATGAAGTTACATGTATAAATGCAAAGATGGAGGAAAGTGTGTTCAACTGTGATGTAATCAGATTTGTATTGAATGAGTATTCATCTTAATTGCAGACTCAAAAATTAAGAAAAGACAAATAATCATGGACGACGATGAAGATCCTAATAAAACACCAGGTAAGTGACTTTATTCAAGAATGTTATATTTGCTACGTAAATTAGAATTTTACCAAGTATGCTGCTTTATAAAAGTTAAGTTTAAAGTGAAGATCCTAATCAAACAACAAGGTACACATGGTACAGAAGTGACGTTATTCAAGAACTTGATATTCCAAGTAAATAAGACAAGTTTCATATTCTAACAAGTACATTTTATACTAGTTGATGCAATTTGGTCTGGAAGCGAGTTGTTGTCTCGTAAAGACTTTTCTTTTTACTGTTAATTAAGTCTATATTAATTGTTACTTTGTTAATTATGGATATGTTTTGTCATTTTAAGCACTGAAGGAAAGCCTTCGTAATCGACTGGGTAAGAGAGTGAATGTAGATGACAACATTGTGATAAAGGTCAGTAGTAATCCCCAAGGAGCAGTTAAGAGGAGACTTGGACTTAAAGAACCTGTGGGCAGCACAAATCAGGGAACAGTCAAAACTGTGGCAGGTAGGTAGATGTACTTGTAGTTTGATAATTTAGAAACTGACTTGGTTTTAATGAAAAATACACACTTACTTAAACATGTTGGATATTACATTAAATGAATTATAAATTTTTCAATCACTCACTGGAAGCAAATAATTGTAAAGACAGGGAGAAATCATAATTGCTGTTACATATTCAAGTTTGACATTATAATAACACAGCTCTTAAAATACATGTTTTAAAATATTTACTGACAGTACGTGTGCATGTATAGCGCCATCTTGATACTTGAAAAAAAAAAACCCAGACAGTAAATACTAAATGTTGATAAATTCCTAGATCTCTTTTTTTTAGTCCCCTACCGGCAACGCCGAAGGGGACTCTTAGTTTCCTCTCGGTCTGTCCGTCTGTCCGTCCGTCCGTCCGTCCGTCCGTCTGTCCGTCTGTCCCATTTTCAGTTTTCCGGACTTTTTTTCGCTGTTGTTGCATATATTGAACTCATTTTTGGTATGTGGATATATCTCAATGTGATACAGATCAAGATTGAGTTTGCTTTCGATTGACCTAATTTTACAAGAGTTATAGCCCTTGGACTTAGCAAATTTTATGAAAATTTCAGTTTCCGGACTTCTTTCCGCTGTTGTTGCATATATTGAACTCATTTTTGGTATGTGGATATATCTCAATGTGATACAGATCAAGTTTGAGTTTGCTTTTGATTCACCTCATTTCACAAGAGTTATGGCCCTTGGACTTCGCAAATTTCATGAAAATTTCAGTTTTCCGGACTTTTTTCCGCTGTTGTTGCATAAATTGAACTCTTTTTTGGTATGTGGATATATCTCAATTGGATACAGATCAAGTTTGAGTTTGCTTTAGATTCACCTATTTTTACAAGAGTTATGGCCCTTGGACTTAGCAAATTTTATGAAAATTTCAGTTTTCCAGACTTTTCTTCGGTTCTATTGCAAATAATGCACTGATTTTTTGGTAAACAAATACATCTTAGTGTGATACAGACCAAGTTTGAGTTTGGTTTCCATTGGCCTATTTTTACAAGAGTTATGGCCCTTGGACTTAGCAAATTTCATGAAATTTGCAGTTTTCCAGACTTTTTCATGCCTGTTATGGCAGATAAGGAACTGATTTTTTGTATGTGAATACATTATAGTGTGATGCAGATTTGAGTTTAATTTAGATTGACTAATTTTCACAAGAATTATGGCCCTTGGACTTAGCAAATTTCGTGAATTCAGTTTCCCAGACTTTTCTTGGCTGTTGTTGCAGCTGATGAACTGATGAACAGAGATGCAAGTGATAAATTTATGCCGCCGGTAGGGGACTTATATCGCACAGCGATCATTGCATTTTTTATTTTGCCATAATCTGCTAAGATTTATGATATGAAATTGTATTGTTTTTTCTATAGGAATAAAAACCAGACTGGGATGGGCATCTTCACCACAACAGGAGGAAGAAGAAGAAGAAGAGGAGGAGGAGGAGCAAGAAGAAGAAAAGGTGTGTGTGAGTCCTGTACCTAAGAGGAGAGGATGGAGGAAGCAGAAAACTGAGGCGGAGGAAGAGGCAGCTAGTCCTAAACCAAAGGAAATCAGCAAGAAAAGGAGATGGAGGAAAGTTGAAAAGGAAGTGGACCAAGAACTTTCAGAAGAGGTACCTATGCTTATAAGTACATTCGAGGAAAAACTCGTTTACAGGCATATGACTAATTTAAAGCACTCTTTCATTATACTTAAAGGCTCGTTGGTATTTTAATGGTCTAGGCTAAAACAGAGATGCTGTTGTCAAATATGAATTTAAAATAGTGAATCTTGTACTAGAATTTTGTACTGTGATTATAAAATTCAAATGAATTATGACACCTAGGTTGATGTGGGTAGTGAGGGAAGTTCCAGTCGGCCCAGTACTCCAGTGGAGGAACAAAAACAGGAGGAAGATCAAGTAAAGAAGAGGAGAACTGAAACAAAGAAAGAGATGGATCCAGGGGCCAGGGTGCAGGAAGCTGTCACAAAGAAATGGAGAAATTTAGGAGTCTGGAGTTCAAGGAACCCTAGAAGTCAACAGTCAAGAAGTATGTGTGCTTGCTTTATGTAATGATTTTTGGATATGCTTGCTACTATTCATTCATTCATGCATGATAAAGCAATGTGTGAAACCTACTAGATTAAAGGGATATAATGTAGCTTTGTGTTTAACATTCTTTATAAATGGGATATAGTGTATCATGTTTAAGACTACTTGTACAACTTTGATCGCCAGCCACAATTATAGATACACATAGTTTTTGTCTGACTCATGTCAAACAAGTTTCAAAGAAGTTGGGAATGTCAAAGAATGTGCACACAACTTTTCACTTATTTTTAATTTTTTCTCTTCTAAATTTTCAGATGAAGATCTTGAAAAACTTGGTATCAAAATCATAGACCTGCAGGGAGGGAAGGTTGTCAAGATGGGGAAGAAAGGTTTGTTGTTCCTATTACTAATGATTACATGAACTCTGTTTTATTCAAATATTTCCATGTAGCATTCCTTTGAAATACACTATGCTTTCATTTCTAAAATAGTGATATTGACTTTTAATCTTCAGCTTTTTAAAGTTATGAAATACCTTCATATATTTATCTTCATATTACATTGCAAGACACACGTCGTCATGTGTGTTACATGTATATAATTTCAAGGAATCTGAAAAATTCCAACCCCCCACCCCCCCCCCCCCCCCCCCAAAAAAAAATAAAAAAAAACATGTAGATCTATGATGCAGAAGTTTCCAAGGATACAAATACGTGAAGTACATATATGGAGGTATATTTCAGTGTATATTTCCTAGCAAAAATGTGTTTGTTTATACCCTATGCTCCAAAATTTTCAGTTTCTTTGCAAAGTTACATAATCATTATATTTTGTTTCATTGCTTCAGACGAAACAGCTCAGGAATCTTCTAAAAAGAAAGAAGATGGAGATGAATGGGTTAAGGAATCCATGAGAAGACTGGCAGCTAAACGTGATGCACGTAAAGAGAAAGCTATTTATGTACCACCAGTAAAACGATCAGGTCTGAATCATAAACTGCTATGAAATAAACTTCTTTATTGTCCTCTGGATAACATGTAATTTATCTCATTTTCATTTTTCATACCTTAGCAAAATGTGGAAATTATACTGATATAATATGAAGTTTTCATTTCTCACAGGTTCGTTATTATCCCAGTTTGAGTCAAGTCCAAGTCCTCCAAAAAGAAAGAGTTTCAAGAGCGAAGTAAGTCTGTCTGTCTGTTCGCTGGAGGTGACTTATATTTTCCATCCTGTTTGTCTGTTCGTCCATCCGTCACACTTTTTTTAGTAAAAGAAATACATTTCTTAAGGCCGGTCACACTGCGCTTTACGGCTTGATCACGGCCAAAACACGTTAAAAAAAGGTCAGCCGTGAAGCAGACATTGTTGTGCGCTTTTAAGACGCGCTACAGACGATTTGTAGACGTGCTAGGACGCGGTAAAAAATCTGAACGGAGTTGGACGCGGAAAGAAGTTTTGAACTGCTCAAAATTTTATACCGCGGACAACCACGGACAGTGTACGTGGTAAAGACGTGCAACGCACGCGAAGCACACGTGATAATCCGTGTTCCGGCAGTGATTAAGACTTGGAGAAGACGCGGTAAGACGCGAAAGCCTAAGCGGTCTATCACGGTCGGAGCACGGCCATTGCACGGGTGTTCCGCGTTGGTATCACGGGTAAAAGCGTGTGTATAACGTCTTGTCACGAACGCGTTTAGTTTTAGACGTGGTTGGACGTTGTTAGCCGTGCTTAGGCAGTGTTTCAGCAGTGGAACAGCCGCCGGCGGTCATACCCCGTACAAAGCACAGTCATTACAAAAATTACCACGTACGACCACGTCCAGCAGATTTTTGAACGTGATATGGACGTGGAGTGCAGTGTGACCGGGCCTTTAATTGAAATTAACCATTAAAAAAAAATCACATATCATGTACATGTACATGTATGTTTATGACATTGGAAATACGTGTACATGTATATATGTTCTAACATGCAAATTTATGATTTATGACCCACATTTGAAACAAGAATATGTTTATAGCAAAGTTATTCTTTTACATTTATTTGTCAAAGAAAAAGGTTAACATGTTGCAATCTGAAACCTAAAACTTAGTTATGATTGCCACTTTCAAATCAGTTGTATGATTTGAAAATTTTTGAAAATTTGTTTAATAACCATGATTTCATTTAATGATTGCAGCTTCAAGATGATTCTGACAATGATTCCATGAAAGATCTTAAGGTGAAAACTTTTACCGAGATAATGGCTGCCAAGAAACAGAGGCAGAAACGATCTTTGGAGAAGGCAAAATCGGCTTTAGAGAGGAATGAAAGGAAAATCTCACCTTTAGTGGATGAAAACAGTAATGGTAAACTTTTTTGAATCCGTCTTAGCTTTTCAATTTGCTTTTCAACGAACATTCCATTTACATATTTCTTGCAACTTTAAACCAAAATCTTTCTATGGTTATGATACCAGATTTTGGGCAAATTAAATCATGCTTACTGCTACTTTAAATTATGTTGAACCTTAAATATTTTTACAGATTCCGTTGAAATACCTTTTGAACGAATAGAAGAAATTGTGAAAGGCAGGCCATCAAAATCTGAGCATAAAAAATCGGAACACAAGAAACATAAGAAAGAACGAAAAAAATGGAGGAAGAAAAACAAATCTAAAGATGAGGATAACCCTGAGAAAAAGGACTTGCTTACTGCCGAAGTCGAAAATGTGTCAGAGAAGGAAAACAATGTACAGGAAAGTGCTACCTCCGTTAATAATGACTCTGTATTTATAACCAAAGATGACTCAAATATACCTGTGGAACAGGACGCAAAAGATGTAACAGATTCAAAGAATGTTGAAGAAGAAACCAGGTATGTATTTCTTTTTAAAACATGGTTTCTGAAAGAAAAAATGCTTTGTTTATTGTTTACACTTGTGATGAAAAGATTTGGTAGCCTCAGTATATTGTTACGATCTCTTCTTTTTTTATGCCCCGGGAATCACAGATTCGGGGGCATATAGTGTTTGGCCCGTCGGTCTGTTTGTCTGTCTGTTTGTTCGAAAAAAACCTTTAACATTGGGCATACATGTACCTTTTGAATGGAAGGTGATAGAGCTTTCATATTTCTCATGTGTATTCCTTATGACAAGACCTTTCCATTGATACCAAAACTTTTGACCTCATGACCTTGACCTTAGACCTACTTTTCAAAAACTTTAGCATTGGGCATAGCTTTTGAATGGTAAGTGATAAGGCTTTCATATTTCACATGTGTATTCCTTGTGACAAGACCTTCCCATTGATTCATGTTTCAAAATTGTTGACCTTGACCTTTCACATACAGAAAATGAAGTTTATACTAACAAAGATGCCTTTGGGGGCATTTGTGTTTCACAAACACAGGCTCTATTTTTTTTTAAATGTTTGCCACAATGTGTATGTAGAAATTGTTCATTGTTTAAAGCTCTATCTTTTTCATGTTCTATATATCATTTTGTACAACATAATTGCTTCAAAATAATTTTCTTTTCACTTATTTGCATGTAAATTGAAATAGAACATACTATCTTACAGATGTAACAGTCTGTCGGAACTGTGATATTGTTGAGTATATGATGTTATTTATGATTTTGATTTTACAGTTCACCAGCTAAGCGTATTGACCATCTCCTGTCTGACAGCTGGCTGGAGTTTGACTCTGAAGATCTCGGTGTAGAAGATAAAAACGATGATGACCTGCTTAAGGAAATAGATGAATTACTCGCCTAGAAAAATTCTGTGATCAATTTATGAACAATTTAATTTTGTATAAACCTGAAAACAATTTTTTTTCTGTATTAATCTCAAAAGTGTGTTTTAAGCACTTTCACTGAGGTGTGTTATTATCCGTAATGAGTAATATTCTTCATGTGCAATAGAAGCACAATTATTGTTTTTGATCTCATATCCCAGTCTTTTTATTTACCGGGATTTATGTTGACTTTAATTCATGAAATGGAGTTTTCAGTAATTTTCAATCAGTTGAAATGAAATCATGTGGATCAAATTTTTGTTGTTGATTTTACAATAAAAGTGGGACAATTGACGATTTGAGATTTTTATGTATTTAAAAAGCAGATCAGAAACATGAAAAAGTTTTATGTAGTTTGAATGCATGTGCAAGAGCTCAATGTGCTCACTTGATGTACATTCTGATACCTGTTTAAGGTGTGATGCTTTATGTGTGTAGATGTGTCCAGAATTTGTGAACACAATAGAAGGTTAACTACATGTATGAAGTCTGGAACCATCAAATCTTGCACAAATATTGGCCATGAGCTCTATTTATTTCAAAGGTCAAGGTCACAGTGGATATATCTACATAATTAAATTTTTTTTAACCTTTTATGCATGTTTACCATTTTGAGAGGATGAATCTTATCGATTTTCAAAGTCCAAGGTCAAGGTCATGAATACGTTAAGCATCAAATATACAGTTTCCAGGGAATGCTAAGCTTTGCATCGACCATGTATTTAATACCCTCTATGATCATTGTATTGCAACCAAAACATCATTTAGGAATGATATACTTGTATAACCATATCCTTCAATCCAGAACCAAATGGCCAGTTGCAACCAACTACTTATCAGCTTTTGGTAATTTTAATTTATGCCCCCAGTTTTTGGGAATCCCATTAATATCGGCCATGTCATAAAACTGAAAACTCGTGCTGTATAATGCACTTACTCACAATGAGGATTATGACGGAATGAATGTTGAAATGGCCTTTCTTCTAGCTCCTTGTGTCCAGGTCAAGGTCAACGTTTATATGCATGTGGTTATACATTTTAACTGATATTTTGCATTTACATGTAGGTTTGTTTTCTATTTGTAGAAACTAAATTTACAATAGGTAAATGTGTTATTGCAATTGTAAGGGTCAATATTTTTTCTAAACACACATTTTTTTTGTATGTGGTGCATAGAAATGTAATAATGGTGTGTTGATAAAACTAAATAGGTCACGGTTACTGTGGATTATTATATTCAACGGAGGCCTCGGGGGAACTCTGTTGCCATATGTAAATTCACTTGTCGATTGCTAATATTTTCCTCTGATTAGGTCAGATATGTAAAATGACATTGACTCGGGGTTAGCTTCATGGAGTGGAGGTTACTTATAGAAATAGGTTTTAGGTTTACCTCATAATAGTTTTTCTTGACTCAGCAAATTTACTATGTTCCCTGTAAAATTTTTGTAGGAGCATATACAAGGGCTGATTGATATGTTGTGAGCCTCGTATTTAAGGATTTGAATTTTATCGGACATTTTGCATTATTTTTTCTACATAATCTCCTTCAGTATCTATGTACTTTTTCCATCGTTGTTTAAAGGCCTCAATACCACTTTTAAAGAACTCCTTATCTTGACTGGTCAGAAAGCTATCCACTGCAAGTATGACATCATCATCGGACTGAAAGTGGGTGCCAGAAATAGCTGCTTTCAGTTTTGAGAATAGATTCAAGTCTGATGGAATAAGGTGGATGCTCAATCAAATTAAAGCCACAATCATGAATGGCTGTGACAGACTTGTGAATAGGTGCATTGTCCTGATGGAACAACACATCTTTAACTAGTGAGCTTTCCACAGTACCTAAGTTTAATATTTTCCTTTAACTGTGTCAGAAGTGAAGCATAGTATGTACCATTGATTGTTTTTCCTTTTTGGAGATCATCTATGGGCAGATTACCTTCTGCAAACCAGAAAACCGAGGCTCAGAACATATCAATCAGCCCTCGTAGTTGCTGTTGTGTCTGTCCATCGGCCTGTCAGTCAATTTGTCCAAGCTCTAGTTATTACCTGTCTGTCCGTCCAAGCTCATATCTTCTTAATTTGTCAAAATTTGATCATATTTCACACAAATGTTCATTAGGTTTGACCCTTTTGGACAAAGGTCACTTAAGGTCATTCAAGAAAGGTCAAGGACATTTCTTGGCTAAAAATAGCTTTTTAGTATTGGATATTTTAAAAAAAATTCATTAAAAATCTGTTTTTTGTCCAAATTGTGAATTAGTCTGAAATTTTGTATGATAATAGCAGAATGCTTATTCTTATACATGCGTTACAGTTTTGTATGATGATAGCAGAATGCATGTGTTACAGATTTTGAGATTTTTTTGTAACAAAAAGTGGGGGGGGGGGGTTATATTTTCAGGGGGATGTAGGGATATAGACTGCTTATGAGAATCATAATTTCGCACAAGAATTTATTGGGAAAGCCTCTGAGGGACAAATGTCACTAAAGGTCATTTATCAAAGGCCAAGGACATTTTCAGGCTAGAATTAGCTAATTTTCTCCATAAACATTTAAGAAAAATAAAAATCTATCTCTTTTCCAAATGGTATGAAATTAAAATATATTACAGATTTTTTCGTGGTGTTGCAAGATTGCATCTAGTTCCATAACATTTTTGTCAAGTTGATTATTGTCCTATGGTGGTCTCTTGTTTTGAAGTCGTAAATATTCTAGTAAAGGCAACAAACATTGTACTGGATATTCAGAGACCATATTAGATTGTTCAACAGAACAGTTAGAGTTAAGAAATAATGTCTTTTATGATCTACCTGACAAAAAAGTCGGACGTGAAAACAATGGGATTTTTGCCAATAACTTTCCCACCTGTATTTCTGTCATTTTCATTGTATCCAAAATCTTGGATAAAACTGTTTCCTTCTGTAGAGACAGACTTTGCAAGTGTTTTTATAACCTCCCGCCAAACAAAGTTTAGGGGGTATATAGGAATCACCATGTCCGTCTGTCCTCCGGTTAAGGAGTTTTGAAAGCAGATTTCTTTTATACTGTTAATGGTAGGCCTTTCATATTTCATGCACACATTCACCATAAAAGAGTATTTTGGTATCATGACTTTTTGACCTTGTTACCTTGACTTTGTGCATATGTTGCAATTAAGGTTACGAAAATTTGAAAGCAGATTTCTTTCATACTATCAATAATAGGTCTTTCATACTTCATACACACATTCACCAGAAAGAGTACTACAGATTTGACCTTGAGTTTGGGCATATGTTCAAATTAAGGTTCAGAGGATTTGAAAACAGATTTCTTTATTACTATTAATGGTAGGCCTTTCATATTTCATGCACACATTCACCATAAAAAGTACTTCATTTTGGACCATGACTTTTTACCTTGTGACCTTGACTTTGACTTTAGGCCTTTATTGCATTATCGGTTAAGACGATTCGAAAGCAGATTTCTTCCATACTATAAATGGTAGGCCTTTCACGTTTCATAGACATATTCACCACAAAGACTACTGACAACATTTTGGTTAATGGTATGGTGACTTTTTACCTTGTGACAATGACCTTAACTTTGGGTCTATTTAAGAAGTAATGAACTTCATAACCATAATAATAGTATTTTTGTAATCAAATTCTGTAAGCAGCATACTAAGTACTAAATTTTCATACCAAAGCATTCAATCAAGGCTGCATTTCTATTAAATTATTGGTTTGGGTCTATGCTTTAGCTCACCTATGTCAATTACTCAAGTATAATAGGCAAAGACAAGTGAGAAAAGATGACGGAACTCAGATCGAGAGAAGCCGATTCGGAACTTCCTATCCTCTTCTGTCTAAAGTTTTAAAAATTTCGGGAAGTATTTTTAAAATTTGCATATGTTTGTGTATATATGATTCAATGATAAATCAATGCCAAAATATCGGAGGTCATGTGGTTTGGGTTTTTGTCCCAAACTGTCTGTTTCTTTGTCCGAAACGTACTCATCTCTTTTGTTTTGAAAGGGATTTCATGTTGTCTTATGAGATATTTCTTTCGAAATATATGAATATTAAAGTTTGACCATTTGGTCTTTTAACTTAGCATTTGTTTCAAATGCTGAATTCTTATGACTATACCTTTCTTTAGTTTAGATATATCCTATTTCAACTGATACTATCACATGCAATTTAGCAAAATTGCGGGTATATTTCAATCCGGTTTGTCTGCCCATCAATCCGCCACAAAATTATATTTGAATGGCTGTTGTATTCCACATAAATCTTTTTGGTACCAAAAAGTTTGACCTCTATTTTTTTTGTCGTAAATTTTGATTGGCAAGAAAATGGGCTTGTGTACTTCTCGCGTTTATTTCTTTTAATATGACCTTTCTATTTGCTTTGCAAAATTATGACCTTCGTATATACATATTTTTTTCATTTGTTACAAATATTTAAATTATGTTTTCTTCCATTTTCATATTTTCATTTATTAGAAAAAAAAAACTTAAGGAAGCGTGACTAGCTAATGGTTACTTTTCTAAACTTCTGGGTGGTCCTTAAAAGGACCGTTGGATGACGATGGTTTTATAGTCTGCCTTATTCGTTCAGCCGCTGTAGCTCCGACTCGACGAACGTTGAGTAGTGTGTGTAGACCATCTGGACTTCCTCGACCACGGCCAGCTTCAGTCGCAGGTCATACTGGAACCCCTTCTGTTTGTTCGTCTTAGCGATGTCATACCTCTCGAGTAGTCGACGTCTGTAGTCTTCCAGTAGTACAATCTGACAGCAAGACTTGAAGAAGCGGAGGTACAATCTTTGTCGGGTATCTGTCTTCTTTGTACGTCTGGACTGGCGGCCATGTGCACGTGGGTTTCCCCAACAGCTGTACAATCTGGATCGGGTTCTCATTGTCGAATGTGGCAGTAATTTACAGAAGGAAAACTTTATACAAGAAAAACGTCAAAAGTTCAAAGGGCCATGCGGATTCTCTTCATTAAATTAATTAACCATTCTCATAATTATACTAACTACCATTAGTCGGTACCACAGTCGAGTTTCAGAGCGCCCTCTTTGTAAAATGATCCCTAATTGGCGTGCATGTAATTAATTGTAAATGGTGGTATATGTTTATAAAAGCTGACAATCGTATATCTTAAATGATGAGTACCTTGATTATATTAGTAAAAGGTTTCTTTCTTTCTTTCTTTCTTTCTTTCTTTCTTTCAAGTGTACATACTCTAATTTCGATGCAAATTTAATTTTAAAACAGTTATTTCAGATAGAACTATACAGAAGAAAATATGAATACAGACCTAATCAGCAGTGAAAATATAAGTGCCATTTATTATAAAAATGCATGAAAGAAGCATTTTTTTTCTAGATTTAATTCATTTATTTCACAACGTTTCTCAAACAAGCAATTATTCATCAATACGTCTCACTGTTATGTAAATGTACAGTGTAGTGGGTATTGAGGTATTACTATGAATGATAAATATAATTTTACGATTTTTCTTTTTGGAATTATGAATAAAACCGACGGTGGCCGTAAAGGGCCGTGTGAAAAAATTATTTCGTTCCTATGAAATAATATTTCGAGGGAACGAAATAATATTACGATCCCACGAAATATTATTTCTATCCCACAAAATATTATTTCGATCTTACAACATATTATTTCGTTCCCACGAAATAATTTTATTTTTAACATGGCCCTTTACGGCCACCGTAAAAATCTTCTGTCTTTGAATATAAATTATTACAATAAATACAAAATCAATTAAAGACATGAAACTAACCAAAAACAGAAGTGGTAAACCTAGGTGTTCAAGTTTTAGTCTCCAACTACGTATAGAATAAAATAACGACATCTTATTAAATTGTATATTCCCAATTGTAAAACGCCGTTGTTTTTACAAACATTGTGACAAAAGCTGTAGATCCACTATACATTGTGTTTAACATATTTCGACCACGACGTTCCTTTTGTCAGAATCTTTGTAAAAACTATAATGATTTCTTGATTGACAAATTAAGAATAATCAAAATATCATTCTTTACAAGGACATCGGCTATGAAAAGATAAAATTGGATCAAAACAATCGTCATAGTACCGGTTTTATTTCTCTCAAACGAGCGGTATGCCTCCATTTTGTTTTCATGGTACCAACTTAAGTCACGTGATGCTACACAGTGCAATAGCACTTCCTCGATGGTATTTTGAATAGTTTCAAAACTATTAGAATTATTTACGTGATGGATTATGCATAGATTTGAAAGTTTTTCCTCTCACCTGAACGAAATATGTTTATCAAAACAAACAAGGGAGGACTAGAACATGTTTCCTGGAAGGATGGTTTCCAGTCATTCGGGGATGGGGAGGGGGTACAAGTGGGTACTACCTATAGTACAATAAGCATTTTGGAAATCTGCAAGGGTTCCTAAGCTCCTTAGCCCAGTTCTAGATCCAACCTTGTAATAAGGTTCTTTTATACACGTATAAAATTAATCCAAATAGATTTGAGATCGTTCATCTAGGTCGGATCTAAAGACTACTTTTTGTAGAAATATCTGAATATCCATCGGCACAAAAAACGTTATAGAAATGATCAAAATTAATATAAAATCGACGAAAACTTTGGACCAAGTAGGGCACATAACGGACAATACACTAATTCATTATTGTCCGAAACCGGTTGGGAATCTCTAAAATCGCGTCGTGAAAAAGGAAAACTTTCACTACATTGAAAAATTCACAATGACCTTACTCCTAGTTATCGTAAGAATATATGGAACCTCAACATCCATGCTTCGCCTAAGCACCAAGTCATCACTAAAGCAATTCATAAATTCTCTTCAAAATAGGAAATCTTATTAACCAGACTGAGAAACGCGTGTAGTTGTCTTAATGCTGATCTCTATCGAGTTTTAATAAATTTGTGGTTATCCAAATGAAGATGTTTGTCATTACGTTCTTTATTGTCCAAAATTCCAAGAACAAAGGCGTATATTATCAAACAATCTATCGGCATTTCTTCCTCTATCTATCGGTGAACTTTTGAAAGGAAAACAAGACCTAGATATTAAGGACAATATTTAAATGCAAAACTATATCACTTCGTCGGGTAGATTTTGAACCGTTGACTTTTTCCTTTCTGTCTGTTAATCGCCCTATTCCAGTCTACCCTGCACACCCAACCCCACCTACTTCACCAAATGTTCCCCTTTCATCTTGCGCATATCCCCTTACTAAGTACCCATCCTTCTACATGTCTTTTCCTAATTTTCTTGTAAATAAATAAAAAAAAGATAAATTTTTATCACATGATACACCCGTTATGCAGTTTCATAAAGCCATTTCATAAATATATGATATGATAACACGTTACATATCGCTCTGCTTGAATGCGATTGGTCAAGTTTGGAACCTAATCACATAAACCTTGACAAATGTGACCTTTCAAATATCGGTCAACCGTTAAATTCAGACCCGGAGTCAATATCAATGATTATAATTGTTGTTGTTGAATTAATTCTTGCATTAAAGTACTATTCAAAATTGAAATACTTTTCTCTTTCGCACAGAATATCTATACGATGGGGACACTACTTCTCACGGCGTAGCAGACGACTTCTAGATCACGGTGTGGTTTGCCTCTATAGTTCTCGGAAACGTTGATTTCACGTTAGAAATACACATTTTTAGGCAATATCATGTGATAAAAAGAATCTCAAATGAATTTTCATTTCATACGATGTATTATGAAACTCGTTGTGCGTTTTATATCCCCTCACCAAGGCTCGGGAATATAAAACACACAACTCGTTTCATAATACATCGTATGAAATGAAAATTCATTTGAGATCCTATATATATATAATGCCTCATATGACTCTCGTATATATGTGTGTATTTGTAACTGATAGGAAAGGGCCGTTCCTAATGTTTTTATAACTTGTAGCCCAATCCTTTTCAATAATGTAATTATTGAATGAAATATGTTTAAACTAAAACACTAAATAATAAAGCCTGTGTTTGTGAAACACGAATGCCCCCGGTGGCATCTTTGTTAGTATAAGCGCCATTTTATGTTGAGTACGTGAAAGGTCAAAGTCAAGGTGACGAAGTCAAAAGTTTTTTGCTATCAATGAAATGGTCTTCTCACAAGGAATACACATGTGAAATATGAAAGCCCTATCACTTACTATTCAAAAGTTATGCCCAATGTTAAAGTTTTTGAAAAGTAGGTCAAAGGTCAAGGTCACGAGGACAAAACTTTTGGTATCAATGGAAAGGTCTTGTAATAAGGAATACACATGTGAAATATGAAAGCCCTATCACTTACCATTCAAAAGTTATGCCCAATGTTAAAGTTTTTGTAAAGTAGGTCAAAAGTCAAGGTCAAGGTCACGAGGTCAAAAATGTTGGTATCAATGGAAAGGTCTTGTCGCAAGGATTACACATGTGAAATATGAAAGCCCTATCACTTACCATTCAAAAGTTATGCCCAATGTTAAAGTTTTTGAAAAGTAGGTCAAAGGTCAAGGTCAAGGTCACGAGGTCAAAAATGTTAAAATCAATGGAAAGGTCTTGTCACAAGGAATACACATGTGAAATATGAAAGCCCTATTTCTTACCATTCAAAAGTTATGCCCAATGTTAAAGTTTTTGAAAAGTAGGTCAAAGGTCAAGGTCAAGGTCACGAGGTCAAAAATGTTGGTATCAATGGAAAGGTCTTGTCACAAGGAATACAAATGTGAAATATTAAAGCCCTATCACTTACTATTCAAAAGTTATGCCCAATGTTAAAGTTTTTGAAAAGTAGGTCAAAGGTCAAGGTCACGAGGTCAAAAATTTTGGTATCAATAAAAAGGTCTTGTCACAAGGAATACACATGTGAAATATGAAAGCCCTATCGCTTACCATTCAAAAGTTATGCCCAATGTTAAAGTTTTTAGTTCGGACAAACAGACAAACAGACAGACAAACAGACGGACAGGCCAAAAACTATATGCCCCGAATCTGTGTTACACATGTGAAATATGAAAGCCCTATTTCTTACCATTCAAAAGTTATGCCCAATGTTAAAGTTTTTGAAAAGTAGGTCAAAGGTCAAGGTCAAGGTCACGAGGTCAAAAATGTTGGTATCAATGGAAAGGTCTTGTCACAAGGAATACAAATGTGAAATATTAAAGCCCTATCACTTACTATTCAAAAGTTATGCCCAATGTTAAAGTTTTTGAAAAGTAGGTCAAAGGTCAAGGTCAAGGTCACGAGGTCAAAAATTTTGGTATCAATAAAAAGGTCTTGTCACAAGGAATACACATGTGAAATATGAAAGCCCTATCGCTTACCATTCAAAAGTTATGCCCAATGTTAAAGTTTTTAGTTCGGACAAACAGACAAACAGACAGACAAACAGACGGACAGGCCAAAAACTATATGCCCCGAATCTGTGTTACACATGTGAAATATGAAAGCCCTATTTCTTACCATTCAAAAGTTATGCCCAATGTTAAAGTTTTTGAAAAGTAGGTCAAAGGTCAAGGTCAAGGTCACGAGGTCAAAAATGTTGGTATCAATGGAAAGGTCTTGTCACAAGGAATACAAATGTGAAATATTAAAGCCCTATCACTTACTATTCAAAAGTTATGCCCAATGTTAAAGTTTTTGAAAAGTAGGTCAAAGGTCAAGGTCAAGGTCACGAGGTCAAAAATTTTGGTATCAATAAAAAGGTCTTGTCACAAGGAATACACATGTGAAATATGAAAGCCCTATCGCTTACCATTCAAAAGTTATGCCCAATGTTAAAGTTTTTAGTTCGGACAAACAGACAAACAGACAGACAAACAGACGGACAGGCCAAAAACTATATGCCCCCGAATCTGTGATTCCGGGGGCATAAAAATTAATCAGACCCTCTAAGGGCTACTGGGTACCTTACCAGAACCCGCGTGTCAAAGTCCTTCTAAAAGCATGCATTTAATTTTAACCTAGCTACGCCATTGTTCATTGATGATCGAACGAGTTTGTAAAATTTATCAAAGAAAAAATGTGGGATTACTGTTGACAATATCAAAATTTAAAGAAAAACAAAAAGAAAAAATCTAAATGAATCTTAGATGGTTAAAAACTCACAATGTATGTACAAGCACACTACTCTGAATTGAAATTGAATTATGTTTCATATGTACAATGATTCGATCTATCTCTTCGTAAATAAATGTAACATTTCAAAATTTACAGTCATGTACAACAATTCGAGGAGTAATTTCGTCCATTTACATGTATCACATTTTATAAAATTATTACTCTATTGCAAAAATCACAGGAACAATTTCCAAGAACAATGCTTTCATATATCACACAACCTGTTGCGCGCGCAAATTTAGGAAATAGTTTTATCTTTTGGCATCTCCTCGATGTCAACATCTTGGTCGTTGTGTTTCAGAGAATGTCCGTTTGCATGATGGAACAGCTTTAAGCCATGAAAGTCCAGGGAGGGAATGGAGGGACGAGGGGAGGATCTAGCGGAGGGGCAACTATCTCTATCATGCAACAAGCATAGTGAGGAATTGTCGATCTTGAGCTTGGTTTTTCTCTTGCCTAGAGTAGCTGTTTGAATGAGAAAATAATGAAACTTGTAAATGGAATTCAATGTTTCTTTTTATAAACAGCATGTGAAAGGGCAATATTCTTTAAAAAACGTTGAAAGAACAAGGCACTTTGAGGGTTTATGAAAATTTCTTAGCATTTCCTTAACTTTACTACAGTAACTATGAAAATATTATTACCATGTAATGCTTGGTTTACACTTAGCCACGATGCCCTACGATGTCGACGATTGAGCAAAATCGTGGAGCTCCACGATTCTATAAATAAAATTGGTCTTCACACGCTCTCCGACGCTCCATCTCGCTCTGATACGCGCTGTAGCGATTTGTTACGATTGTAGATAAGATCCGTTACGATTTTTATCCCGGTCTCTCAAGCTTCGTTACGTTCCCGTACGATTACCACGATCAGCTATTACGCTTTGCCACGCTCTAGCTATCACGGTTCCTTACGCTTATCAAGTTTTGTTGCGAACTCTATACCAATATTTGGTTTATGAGAAATAAATGAATCTTGAATCTTGAACTGTTACGATGCAGGACTACGATTTGCCGCGATTTAACTCGATATGATATGAAATAGACAACCAGTTTTAATACCATTTGCAATATCCGAACAAGGTTAAGCTTAATGTCCAGGAGATGAAGATTTTATATCGCAAATCACTGGAAATGGCATTGATGAACCTTATTTGATCTATCTTTTTTTCGATTATTAAAAGTAACATTTTTATCGAGCAATTCAAATCTTTGATTGCGTGTATATATTCAACTCGTTCGAACACCTTTAATGCAGCACCTCACTGATTATCGAGACTTCTTTTCTAAGTCTTATTCATATGTTAGAAATTGTTGCGGATGTTAAAAACTCTTGTAATCCATCAAAAACGGGTTGTCTTATTATAATTTTCATTATAGGAATATTGGAATCGCAACGAATCTTGTAGATCGTGGACTGAATCGTGGAAATCGTAACAAATCGTCAAAGGCGTGAGTGAAATCGTAGTGGATCGTTGGAGAACGTGTTTCACCAAGATCTCCTACGATCGCATATTACGATCTGTTGCGCTTTGTCAAGATCTGTTACGCTCTACTACGCTCCATCACGTTCACTACGCTCTCTCACGATGTAAGGATCAATCGGGACAATCGTAGCAAATGTTTTGAGAATAAAAAAATTTGCCACGAACTCTGCGATCTCCTACGATCATCACGATTCCACCACGCTCTCTTACGATCGTCACGATTCAACCCCACGCTCTCTTACGATCTCTACGATTCATCTCAATCGGGGCAATCGGGGCGATCGTGGCTAAGAGTAAACCTAGCATAACAAATCCAGAATTTACAGAAAACGTATACATAGTGCTATAAAATATATTCTTTATATTTCGGCATTAAAAAACAATTACAGCAAATCCTTTGATGACGAGGAAATTATTTATAATGAACTATGAACTATTATTTATAGAGTCCAGGAGGCTGAATTCAGATCCATCCCCGATTTTCTTTAATCGCGAATGGATAAGTATTCAAAACATAGGAAACATGCATGCATGTTGAGCTGAGTTGACTAATTTGCTCAAAATTTCGAATTATATTACATGAATCTCAAGCCACCATCGCCTTCAAGGTCGATACTGGGATTTTCACTGCTGTTGTTTTAGCAAAATTTTTCTGCTATCTGCTGAGGATGTTAAGTTTGATTTATGGATAATTCCTTTGTAAATAACAGGGAGTATATCTCTACGATCAAACTTACACTGGTATTTTTGCTCAGCCTTGACACATTGATCTATCTTCCATTCGTCTAAACCCTCCGCAATGCAGAGCCTCCGTAATGCATTACACTGGTACTGCAAAAAACCGATGAAAAAAAGACAAATGAAATTTTTCTATTTTCAAAACAGTCTGGAAACTTAAATTGCCGCCTAAATCGGCTATACTTAAGATAGGTATGGAATTAAATGCAGAGCCACTGTTATAAATGAATTAAGGTTACCCTCAGCAACGAAATTACATTGATTCTGAAATATATATTTGATATGAAATTTTGAATAGTATATTGCAATATCTTCATACATGTAATTCATGTACATGTATAAAGAATTTTTTGTATAATGTATTGTACCATTTGTGATATATATTGCAACATTTGTGATATATATATTGCAACATTTGTTTAATATATTGCAACATTTGTTTAATATATTGCAACATTTGTGATATATATTGCAACATTTGTTTAATATATTGCAATGGACAAACCTGGAATATCTGAGCCCTGACTTCTGTCTCTCGTAAATTACTCTGGATTTTTTTCTTTCGTTTATAAACTAACTTGAGGCGAAAATGTTCGTGATCTTTAACAGCAACCACCAGACCTATAAAAAATGTGAAAAGAATGGCCTGAAAATTGGCTGAAGAATTATTTGAAATAAAGATTTACATCAGATAATTTCCTTGCTAATTATTTTCATTCTGAATTATTTATATGACAGCTCTGATATTTTGATTACACGCAGCTTCACTTGAGACGTGGCTTTATTTGCAACATTCATATTGTATATCCGATCCTGTTCCTTCGTTTGAAATCTTCCCATGGCATGTCCACATTAGTCAATTCCTGTTCATATTCGTCTAAGGAAATCCCCTGATATATTTATTATAAAATAAAAATGGAAACGTACTGTCAACGACCCGTATGACTCTCCAAGGCAACAAAAATGCCAGGATGAACACAAAATCCCTGGTATTGTAGTCAGATATAATCACAACTAAAACTGCATCAGCGATGAACGACGTCACCACAATAAAGGCATCAAACACCTAAAATGGAAAATTGCCAGAAAAAAGTGTTTGGACGAATTTGAGAAATGCACATAAATTTATTTTATTAGTTATTGAATGTTCAGTCAGCGGATCAGAGTCGGATCTTTTTTCTTTTTGTGGCTTTTCGAATTTAAAATGTCAATAAACATCTTCAAATCATGAATTTTTCCTTCCATAATTCATGATCATTACTAGTAGATTGCATCGCGTCGATAGCGAATGTGCCAAGCGCTTTCATAGTTTTGTCGCATATCAAAACAATTTTTTGGTCTCCAGGTATAAAAGAAAGTTAAGAAGATAATGGAAAATGCAGTTTTTCTATTCGTTGCCATTGGCATTGAGAGACTGACAAAGGAATCAACCAAATGAAATACAAAATATTTACCATTTGATTATCGCACGAGAGAGAGAGAGTGAGAGGAGAGAAAGAGAGAGAGAGAAATATTAATATGATCGTGACGCTTTACGAAATCAACCAAAAGTTATACAGAAAGAGACTCCGATCAAATCAAGAATCGAATTAAGCTTGAAGTAGCAAGGTGAAAAATAAGATTCCCCCCATTAACTTAACAATATTGTCTATATGTCTGTATAGATACCACTCTTCGGTCGTTCATGGTAAGTTTTACATACTGGGAAAGCATGGATGCTGCTTTAATTGACAAACTTGGGTTGGCACAAGTCGGCAGACGCTTCCTAAATCAAAGCCTTAACGTATTTAACTATCACCTTGATACTTGTTCTCGTTCATTGGGGGAGATACAATCCACAATTATCAGAAAAAATTACCTCAAGCTTTCTGTGAAAGAAGGTACTCCCCGCACATAGCGCCTTCAAAATTGTCTGAAATGAGAAATTTTCGTGTAAATATTGATTAAGGACGAAGTGATAAGACAAAGGGTTGCAGTACAATCGAGTTTCTCCGTGGAAGATAGATGTTTCAGTCGATTTCTCTAATAGTTTTCTGGCAGTTTTGGTTTTAATTCTTTGAAAGCCTAGGATATTTAAAAAAAAGTTTTCGTATAAAACTTTTATTCCAGTCCTTGAAATATCGAGGACAGTATACAATGTAAAATATTTTAAAAAAGGTTTCAGAACATCATTGGGTTGTTTATTAACGTGCCAACCTTGTCTATAGTAACTTGAATTCAATCAATGTTCACTGCAAATATTACAAAATCCTGTCAGAGTTTCTCATAAGGGGTGCATTTTGATATAAACTGGTCATTTTTGAAAGAGAAACGTCTTTTAAATTGGTTCTGTATGCCGCGTTATTTGGTTTTTGTTGCAGAAAGAAAATTCGAAAAATTCATAAACTGGATGTCCAATTGTTATGTTAACACAAGAGTAATGACAAAATTCGAGCTGTATATCTACAATACACGACACCGGAGAAAAACGTATCATAAATCCAATTTTCTAAGCATGCGTCCGATTTCAGTTCCACTATTCTCCAATTTGAAATATACACATGTACATTGCAAGCCACATACGTATACATTGTATGGCGAAGGTGAAGGAAAGTTACCATTACGATTTCTAAAACAGTTTTCTACGGTGTTCTTTTGGGACATCGCATCTTCGAATCGCTCCCTCTCGTATGAAATTATAGACGCAAAGTTACGCAGAAGCGAAGTTACGAAGCAGCGAAGTAACGAAGTAACGATGCGAAGAAGCAAAGATACGATGCAAAGAAGCGTAGCAGCTTCTCCTTTTCGAATCGTAACATGGCATCGTAACTTCGCTTCTTCGCATCATATATTCGCTATCTTCGCATCGTTACTTCGCTTCTCCGCATCATAACTTCGCTTCTTTGTAACTTCGCGTCTATACATGTAATTTGATACGCGAAGAAGCGAAGTTGTGATGTCCCTAAAAGAAGATCGCAGTTTTCGCTCAATGTGAAAAATTGAAAAATAAAAATCGGAAGAGGAGTTCCAGAAAAATGTCGATGACATAGCATTTTATAGTGATTTTTTCCATCATCTGATATTAGTGAATTTATAATAGTGATTATTGTTACTTGAAGGTGTCCTTTATTGCAAGTAATTAGAAATGGGGCTTCATTTAGCGGCTTAAAATGCCGATACATTAGGTTTTACCCTAGTTTATACAAACACAATTAATAAAAGGATTTACAAAGAATGTCGTTACGTTCAATTGTTTCAGAAAGGTGGGCAAGTGCCAAAATATTTACGTTTTAATTACAACATTTTCCTCAGCTCTATAGCTACTATTCACATTGACATTTCTCCGTTTGAATATCTAGCATTTGATCAATTCTTCATTGTTCTTATTCGATATATTTTTAGACTATTAAAACTTTTATTTTTTCGCGAAGTTAATGTTCTTTTAAACGGGAGTAGTAGTAAAATGCATCGTCGTTTATATAGCCTGTATGATATATGTCGATACATTGAATGCTGAAAATACGGACTCAAAGAAGTAAAAGCTGAAGTACATTTTAGTTCAGCACCATTAACATAAAAAGCTGAATATGAAGACATATATATAGAGAGAATAAGTGTCTTAATTTGTGTTTTGTTACGGGTATACATGAAACACACAGTTAGTACATTTATCATACATGTAATGCGCGTTAGCGCATTTCATGCATTAAATGAACTTGCTGTGTGTTAGTTTAGATTGAGGATCACTGACGAAGGTTTATTACCCGAAACGTGCATGTCTGGTCAATGCTGTAAATTTATCTGCTCTAAAATGATGCTGATGAATTTGTAGACTGGCAACCGTTCTTGGTTTTCTCCATTCGTTTTTACTTCCTACTGAGTAGCATAGCGTAAACGAAGGAACCAGAACGGGTACCAGTCTAATGAATTTGAAGACTTTAAACAATTGCATACCCATAACAATACACAAATTATTACAGTTATTCTATATACATGTATATATGCACCACAGTTGTCTGTTTCATTCTTCTTTTCTGAAATCGAGGTTTTCTAGGTAAAAAGGTGACATAAACATTCATGTCACCGCGGGTTCAGTTTGCAGGTTAGAACAGCCGTTTTCATGCGAAATGCATAATGTTCCTTTCAATAGTCTTATCACAGGGAATTACATTGGTTGTGCACATATATATTACATATGTATATTTGACATTAATACCCAATAACTAAATAGTTCTGATATGTAATAAATAAAACTAGAGGACAAACACGATCAGTGTCACCTAAAATAAAGAAAACAAGAAACAGATTAGAATCATAGAATATCATATCATGATGATTTACGAGGAAATACATTAAAATCTCACCTCAATTGCAAGGATCCCAAGTATTGTTGTACTAGCCAAATGAAACGCATGCGCAATATGCTCCTCTATGCTGTATTTCTTTTTGTGATACTTTGTCACATTATTAAACGTCATTGAGATTTGTGATGTATCCCTACGCGTCCTTGTGCGATCACTCATATACGCAGATGACACAGTCAAGTTTTCTGTTATTGCTGAGTCTGTAGAGTTCCAATTTATAGATGCTGCCATTAACATGTTGTAAATTTCAGCATACTCCTTGAGCTCCAGTGCATCCTTATGTTTTTCTTTTATTGCTGATATGAAAAGCTCGGTGCTGCCTGTCAATTTTTCGGATTCCTCCAAAGTCACTGCAAAGTAATCGGACATCGAAATCAAAAGGAAACCTCTACACATAAGGCAAACTTGTTAATAGAATCGTGAGTTGTTTTCGCAGTTTTTTTTTAAATCGTAGAGCAAGTGACCATATTTCGCCGTATTTTTCGTACATTTCTTAGAAAATCTCACTACTTTGAGGCCAATTCAATAATTGGTTTTGCTAGAATTTAATTTAATTCCATTCTCGATTGAAATACTACATAAAGAATTTATGTAACTCAGTTCATTGTTTCCTTATAAAACGTCAAAATACTTCGTCTCCAAGTTTTCGTGGGGGGGGGGGGGGGCATATTTCGCCGTATTTGTTGTTTTAAAGTATCCTAGTTGCACAAAAAACGGACAAAAATTGTGATTTCATTTTCAGGAAATGTTTCACCACCACTACCTATATGAAATCATGCTAAATGAAAGCTTTCCTTTTTTGGTTTTTGTAAAAATTTCGATGACCAGTGAGAAGCAATTAACTATGAAACTGCGAAAGATCGTCACCGGCGAAAAATGGTTCCTCGCTCTACGCTTCCTAATTCTTCATATTGAAATATACGTTCCATTGCAATAATTTCAATGCACTATGTATGTATTTCAACAAGTAATGTCTCTTCAAGAAAAAAGGCAATCTAGATAATATGTGAAGATCGAAATTTTAAACACTACCTTAAATATTCGCAGAAACTTGTATATTCATAAAGGGCTTAGGACAACTAACCTTTCACCTTATAGAGATCAAGCGTGAGTTCACCCAAAACCAAAGCACAGTCAAGTATACACATAATAACAACGGTTAACAACACTGCCTTGCTTTTAAAGAAATTATATCCTTTTCGTCGCCATCTGAAATAAAAAAAAGTAATTCAGATAATCACAATATTTGCAACTACCAAGGCAGAGGTCGGCACAGGTTTCCTATTGATCTCGGTCGTGTAAGTGTAGCCATTTGTGTCTAGTGTTTTAATGGCGTCTTTATCGTTTTGGCCTTTTTGTCCGTTTGGCGTCCCTTGTTTTGTTTGTCTTCTCTGTGTTTCCCGTTGATCTCGGTTGTTTAGGTGTAGCCATTTGTGTCTAGTGTTTTGATGGCGTCTTTATCGTTTTGGCCTCTTTGTCCGTTTGGCGTCCCTTGTTGTGTTTGCGTCTAGTGTTTTAATGGCGTCTTTATCGTTTTGGCCTCTTTGTCCGTTTGGCGTCCCTTGTTGTGTTTGCGTCTAGTGTTTTGATGGCGTCTTTATCGTTTTGGCCTCTTTGTCCGTTTGGTGTGTCTTGTTGTGTTTGTCTACTCTGTGTTTTCGTGTTTGAGTGTTTCGGTGGTTTGCTGTGCATGGGCGCTGTGTACAAGCGAGTCCTGTTGAAAATCTAGATTTCATCCTTTCTTTCTTACATTGTAGTTCGTCTGGCAAAATCGAATATAATCTCACAAATTGACTGTTTTGTAAATTGTACGAATATTAACTACATGTCTACCCAGATAAACACGGGATAAGACTAGATGTGTACGTGTGAAGTGCCTTGACATAAAAAATTATTCTATTTTGATTATATATAGAAATAACTGTGTGTTTATTCTTCATTTTTAATTTCCATCCTTTTGCAGAGTTTGAAGCTAAGAAAATTTGAACAATGCTTGAATGTGCTTTATTTTACGTTGTTGGGTCCTTTTAGATGGAATCTTTAACATTTGAAAGAAATATATACAACCCTACACACAATATCTTATTTGAACGTGGAATCCCGGGCTACGTGATATACTAGTATAACAATTCGGATAACGAAACTATTGAAAACGGCTCCAGTTGGCTGTTGGTCTCAGTGCGGGTGTTGCTGTTGCCGTTGGTCTACGAGAATGTGGATGTTGTTGTGTCTAGTTGTTCTTTGTTAAAGTTGTTTTCTCCTATGTCCATTATTTGATTCATATCCTGTGGATGCGTTCTGTTGTGTCCAGTGCAGGTTTATCTTTCTGGAGATATTTCCCAAATCTTTAGCTTTAGATGTATTGTTACATGTACTAGTATATGGTTTCAGATTTATAATGCTTTTGTGTTTGGTGTATTAATGTTTCTGCGACAAAGTTTTTCGTACATCGCTTTCTATGGTACGGGGATTGTTAATGTCTTGATTCCCTTTCATACGAAATAATTCTCAAATAAGAAAGGCCACGAAAAGTTAGATTGCAAATGTAACGAATGAAAGTGCATTGTTGTTTTGGTAACAAAGAGTTTTGCAGAACACTTCCATTGGCGCGGGGTTTACCAATGTCTTGATTCCTTTTCAAACTAAAGGATTGTCAAATAAGAAAGGCTGAGAAAAGAGGTATCGTAAATGTGACACATTAAAGTACAATCGGAGGGATTCCAAATAGACCTCCTTCAGAAAGCTCATTATTTGTGAAACCAATTTTGAAGCATCAACGATCCAGATTATTCTAGCCCGGAGTAGAAAAGATAAGGGACTGTTATATCCTAGTCCATGTTAGAAGATGTAGGGCAACGCATAAAACACATTTGTCTGTTGACAAAAATGATCTTTTTCTCGTCTTTCCACAATGATAGAGATATATGACTCTGACACCAAATCTCCGTCAGCGGATCTACACATTACCTTATAACATGTCTGTCAATTAACCAATTGTGCAGTACGTGATTTCGTCAACATGGCAATAATTTATCTGCACTTAAGCAGTCCCTGTGGACTTCAGAGTATCGATCTAGCTGAAGAAATTCAAATGAATTGTATAGAACATGTTCTAATGAAAGAGTTCTTGGTAAAAATCTATGCATCATCGCTTCTTTCATTGAAACAAAGTACAAGAAACTTTAATATTGTGAAGCACTCTGCCGATAGAGATGGATTCTGAGTCTCTGTAAGAACCATAATACGTTTCCATTGATATTACATTATGTTCTCAGAATTTCGTCAAACTACAAGAAAACGAATATTTTTCCCGATTCAGTTTTGGACATGCATTTGTACATCTGTTTTAATTTCTGTTTATTGTTGTGCGTATGCTGTCCGCTTAGCTCTGCACATCGGAATATGGAAATCACAATTTTGTCGATTTTAACAAGAGAGAAGATAATATCTATAACATGTTTCTGTATTAGATTAATATCTTCTAAAAGATTTTGTTTCCTCCTAAATTTTGGTATACGTCATACATGTATTTATCCAAAATCTTTAAAAGCAAAGAAAATTTGATGATTTGAAGTGTTTTAATGGTACTTTTAGTTACATTTTGTACCAAATGATATTCTTACTATCGACAATCCTCCTGTTTTTGAAAAATATGAAAATATTATTTAGCTAAAAGAATTGACGCTAACAAGGCAAACATTACAAACACAGCGATACCATTTTTGGAAATAAATATCAAAATTGTAAACGGAAAGATTCAAACTACTGTTTATGACAAAAGAGATGATTTTGGATTCAACATATTAAATTTCCCCTGGCTCGATAGTGATGTTCCCAGACGATCGTGCATTTACATACCACAGCTCATCCGGTACGCTAGAGCATGTACTAATGTTTCTGCTTTTCATAGTAGAAATTGACAAATTACCAAGAAATTTTAGGTCAAGATTTCCGCTTTCATTAGCTAGTAAAGACTTAAATTATACAAAAATTACTGTCAGTTTCTTTTAAAAGTCGGACCTATACCAGCAACAGTGTACATTACTTTGTGTATTTCACAACCTGTCTTTTATGATTACATAATAAACAAAATTTGAAGGATCGAAGGTAGACGACATGACCACGGAAATCCACTGTATATAAGGCGATTGATTATTCTGAGTGTCACCATACGAAGACTCGGCATATGGTACTTGACCAATCTACAATCTTGTACCAGTGCATTCTGAAGACTAGCACTCTACGGGACTCCATGACGGGCCCTGTCCAAACCTCTTTAAAGAAGACAGATCCTCGACCACCTGTTCTTTCTGAATGTCGGTCGTACTCCTCGGGTGATAACATGCATGAGCTCGCTACATCCGACAGAGACTGTATTTCGTACCCCCTTTTTATATCCATTTACATATTCATCTGTGTTGCTTCGGCCCTCCTTTTTGCTGTCTTGTTTGTGTGGTCATCTGACAGTGAGGAGGGTATTCTACACTATAATTCGAGACTTTGGCATTCTTGGGGTAACAGAAAAGTAGGAGGGTTGTGCGCACGTAATCCGATTAACCACACAATTTGCTACTTGCGTAGCAGATGGCCATCCAAAGTCGGCACTGATTGCCCATTAGTTCCTTTTGTGTTTCATGTTTGTACGGTTTTCTCATTTACGTCTTGATGTACTAGTCTACTCTGTGTTTTTGCATCAGGTGTTTTTGTTGCTTTGCTGAGGGTACTGCAACCTGGTCTGGTTGGAGATCCCCTCCTTTAATGTATATACAAGTTAGACTAATCATAGACCAGAACTCATTTTAGAAGGGACGTTTCTTATGTTAATTTAAAATTGGAATCTGATTACTTACTTGATGAGCTACGAGAAATGCAGATTTATCAAACATAAAAGTAACAATGCCCGGCGAGTCGCGCTTTGTGATACTTCTTTTCAATCTCATTAGTTTCACATCATATGTGATTCTTGATTAGACAAAATATTCCTTTCTTTGAATCATAAATTTTGATAATAAGTTGAAAGCTGTTTCATTTTGATAAATTAAAATCAATATTTTGAATCACACGAACGTAATTTTGGTGTCGGTCTAGCATTCTGATTAAAATTTCTGCAACAGAGCAAAAGGAAATTGAAGGATAAAGGAATAGAGAGATGAATCAGCTGTTCGCTTCAACATGTAAGAGAAAAATTAATGATGTCTTGGCAATACCATACCGTAGTATGTCTACAAATACTAGTAATGTGTATCCTCCATGTTGAAGGTCTTTTGAATACTAAACTTTTTTTGTAGTTTCAGCAATAAAATAGATTTGAAAGGTCTTGTCATTTCTAAAAATGAATGGCCTGTGAAAATTTTCAATATGAGATTCCATATGTGATCCCTGAATCTGACTCTGTGTCCAAACAAAGTGAAATAAGCGGCGTTTCCGTTGCAAAATTGAAAATTTGTTCTTGACAACTTCAACAAAATAATCGGAAACGAAATGACTGAATTTTGCATAAGCGTTTCATTCATTAGATGTGCTTCATACTGATTCAAAAGAGTTTTTTGGAACAATTTGAGGAAAAAAAATTCAAGCCCACAGCAATATATGTACTTTCTTCAAACAGATCGATGACGTAACGTGTGAAAATGTAGATGATGGCATTCTTTGACTCTGGAGTTAGAACATAAGTGTTCACTAACAGGGTCTATTTTATATAAATTTTGTAGGGCTTTTGATATTATGTAAGCCCTGTAACATTTCCAGAGATTATAAAAAATATTAAGATATCGATGAACCAAACGATGTCAACTATCATACTTTCCAAAGTCCTCCTTGTAGGGCTCAGTTTCTTTTTGAAGTTCCTCTTCTAACTCATTTTCTATTTTCTCTACATAACCATGTGTCTTTGCCAAAACCAGAGTTTCTGCGACTAATGTCTGTAACAAGATATTAAAGAACTGATTACATTGTATGAAAGGGTAAAATCTTACCATTGCATAATTTGTTGAAATCGCAAATGGTGCACTGAAATTAATACCATATGATATCGCCTGCTTGGATTCACAGAGTTTGGACAATATATTTCTGATATAAAAATTTCTTAAAATTTCTAAAACGTGGGTCCTGTAGCATCATATCCCACCCATCATGCTATGTCTTTTAGTACATTTTTGGACATAATTATTTTCACACTCTACGGCCATATTACATTGTTTAGAGTGAGGATCACTGACGAAGGTTAATTACCCGAAACGTGCATGTCTGGTCCCTGCTGCAAATTAATCTGTTCTTAAATGAATTTGAAGACGTTTAGCAATTGCAATATATTTGCTTCTTCGTCACAAAATTTTATAAATGATTATAAAACGAAGGGATATTTCCTTAAAGGCATATTGTTCTTTGGCATAACTTTTAGGTCATGTTTTAAATTTCGCTCTTCGTATATTCTTTATCTGCATGTCCTATATTACGGCCTAACTGATGCATTACTGATGATACACTAATTGTTGAAATGCTCATAAAGAGCAATGGAATTATTACTATAGAATATGTATTTCAATAGGTGATTTTCCAATAGATTCATTCAGCGGACAGACACCAGACATCACAAAATTTCGCGATATTTTCATTGTGAGGTCAAAATAAAAAGCATGACAACACATCAAGGCGCTTCAAGACAGTGCGATCAGATGTGACGTCACAATGGAAAATTTTGCCAAATGATGTGATGTCTGGTGTCTGTGTGTATGAAATCAAGGTAAGGAATGGTCATATCTTTTATCTGGAAAATTGACTATTTTGACAATACAATTTACAATTGCCACTTTGCTTCCAAAAACAATGTTACAAGTATATGTTGAAAATAGGAATGATAAAGTAATCTAATTGATTTCAGGTACAATGTTTGGGCAAAATGAATACTGATACTAAATCTGGATAATAATTGATACAAGGAAAACCATTCAAATTCAATCACCAGCAAGATACTTCGAGGAATTAGGTATCTGGATTGTATTCTTTCTGATATCATATGCAATATCGACATCGAAAAGAAAAGGAAGAAGTAGTATGTATTGTGATAACTGGGATGGTTGTTCCCAAGAAATCAGGATAACCACACCATTTTTATGAATTCAGAAGATGATTGTCCAAAATTGACTCCAGATGGACATAGCATGGTTTTCCTCCTTTACTTGCCGTTCCCTTTATTTCAGTCGTGTCTATGTTTGGGTTGTATTTGTTTATCGGGCTGGTGCGAGTGTTCGTATATGCCTTTTTCTCCCCGGCTTTTAGTTGGTGTGGTTGTTATGCGTGGTGTCCAGTGGTTGTTTCGGTCATGTGCTCGTGTGTTCCGCTGATCAATACATGTTGACATTTAGCATCGGTCTCTGTGTCATATTCATCATTACCTTCTGCTGAAACTTATATCACAAACTGTTAAAAGTTTTAAAAGGTTTTGTAGTATCAACTGAAGATACTTTCTTAGCACTGTTTTTTTCTCTTAGGAATGACGTATGGAAGAAAACGTTGATATACTATAAAGATTGAATTACCACTGAAGAAGGGAGGGGACAGCTATCTGAGGAAAGGTTATAAACAATATCTAATCGTACGATGAATTTTTACGTAAATACGTTGTGGGAAATAAGCTTTATTCAATGTTTGGCCTTGATTTTATATTCCAGTGAAATTCTACAGTAGAGGCACATGATATAGGCCCTAATTGTATAATCATTCATCATATTTAAGAGGTATATTCTATAGAATTATATTGGATTTGAAACGTGCCACTTTCACGAACAGGGCAAAAATGTCAGACGCCTTTATGGCTCAATCTGAAGGAAATACCCAAGTATCACAAGAGATCTAATCCCTGTTGAAATGAGAAAACCTAGATGACAGACATATTGATAATTTATTGGCATCAGCAATAAGTTCAGTAGCCTGTCGCGCATACAGAGGCAAATTATTACAGCGATCAATGATTCAGCTGTCGGCCGTCCACTATCGTCTTTATTTCGTCTCCGAACGAATGGGATAGAGCACAAATTGAGAGCAAAAAGCGGAAATCTTCGTGTCCCATAATCATTCTAAAAACGAAAATTATGTTTTCATTAAAAGAGAACAATTCATACCAACCCGATTTTAGAACTTTGTTTCTATTTAAGGATGAACTTTAGATGTAAAACGGAAGAATAAAGGGTCTTTAATTAAACATAGAACTCGTAACATTCAAAAAGAAAAGACCCAAATTGGTCCAAGAGAGGCCAATATGTACGACTAAGGCATCAACACATAGGTTTCTTTGGTTGCTTGCTACATGTATATTGCATTCTTTTCTTTAGTCTGTTTTAATTCATATGAAAGTAGCGGGGTCATGTTCCTTAGAAAAAACGTTATCACAAAAGATATAAGTACCCTTTTACGTGACTTCAAGGGTTCAAACTGAGGTCACTGCCTTCTAAGAAATACGACGATGATTTAGGACGATTTCCGCCTGGTCCATAATAAGAAGATTGCTTAGGAAGAGGGAAAAATAAACAATTAAATCTCCTACGCTATTTTTAGGATATTCACAGAGAAAAACACATCTTTGGCACCCAATAAAGGGGATTGTTGATTGACAGGGACTCCAACGGGGATAGTTTGTAGACTTGGAGAGTTTATTACTTCACTCAGCTGCTGTGTAAGTCTACCGAAAGAAATTAAGACATTTTCAATATTCATCGTAGCATATTGACAAACTAGTCATATTTTAAGGATAGTCTTGCTATTTTGTTTATAGAAATGAATTTATTTGTTGAAATCGATCGATATTGAATTCAGATTTGGTATGATGAATAAATAAGGATGATATCCCCAACGTGACGACATTTCAGTGATCACAGCGGAACACACACGTACAAAGAAGAGAAAAGGGAACAAACAGGCGAAGACAACGAGAATAACATCATGGACGACAACACTCTACATAGTCAACTTATAAAAACAAAGTTTTATAATGAAGGAGCAAATGTTTCCTTATATCCTAGAAAGACTTGCTTTGATAAATAAAGTGGTGCTGTCCTATGGCATATTTGAAATACTTGTATTGAAACATTTAAACCTGCATTATAACTAGTTTTTATGACTTAAGGTATTATGTACTGCCATATCTTACATATTTTAGAAGTTTTATTTTTTTTTCTGTTTCATTCAACTCACCATGAAAATATTTGGTCCCGAACATTACCGAAATTGTGCATCTTCGGCCAACTTCGTGGTATTTAAATGTTATGAAATTAAAAGAACCGGAAGTAGAGTATTATACCCATAATGCCTTAAAGAACTGAAAAACGAAAATCTAGAAGACTTGAAAAAGGAAAATATAGATAGAAACTTGAAATGGAAATATACTTGTTTTCCTTTTTCATGGATAGATCTTCTTAAATTCCGCTATGGAAGCGTCGAGTTGTGTATACGCCCATAATATATACATTTACGAGTATATCAAATTCAAAAGCTAGATATTGTTACGATGTCTTGCATGCATGTACCTTCAAAATCGGATTTCCTGCAGATCAGATTTCAAAATCTGCTCAGATTATAACCAGAGATCAAAAGCACTGAATATTGTCTAGATGTAATGAAAGGACACGAGCTTAACATCGCATGAATAATTTGAAATATCTCATTAGAATGGCTTTTGTTCATCTCAAGCCGGCGTACGTTCAATATATGTTTCAGGGAAACCGCGCTATTGATTAACTTCGAAAAAGCTCGTCAGCCTGCAGTGAGACTGCAATGTTATGTTTTTTATATCTTTACAGGAAAATCTCATAACAATCGCTTATCGATAATGATCAATGGGTTCAACACAATTATTTTATCGAATCAAATAAATCCGGGAAACGTAGTCACGACACCACCTTCTTAACTTGTTATGCATCATTAATTTCCGGGTATATTTTAAGTATGCTTGGCAGAATGATTATCACAAAAGTGATCTATATTATATTAACCCATGTTTTCAAAATAAAAACCGCATGGCAAAGACTTGTGTTTCCCATCGAAATGTACACAATAAACAAGAAATCTGCTGAATCAATCAAGTTTTCTCCTCATAAATGTTTCGTATTCCTGAAGTTTTGCATGATAGCTTCTTTGCTGTAACTGACGTCGAGCGAGGCTTATTAAACGTCTTGTGTTTGTATGACCTTAATTTGTATGTTTTTCGCTATCTATGTTTGGGTCTCAAAAGAGATTTTTCAGGGAGTAGTTTACATTGGCGTTGAAGTTGAATTTGAATGTTATGTATAAGCTGGATTTCTATCAAGTTATCGATACTAGTATTAGTATAAGATATATAAAAGAACATAACACGTATTTCACCCTTAGCTAACCAGATTTCCGAATCTTCAACGGAATCTTAAAAATGGATACGGAGAGACATGGATATATTCCGTCATCATCAATTGATATATACATGTACATCCTAGTGTGCATTTTTAGTAGAAAATTTCTCAAATTCAGGTACAAGAAACCAAATATTGCTCTTGAAAACGCACATCCTTGAGTGATTGATATGAAGCATACAGATAAGCTTACAGGAAATGCTTACTCGTTGCAGGACATTGTAAATATCCGTTTTGTGCTGTTCACTTCCATTAACCATTTTTTCTTGGTCTTATTTTATTTATTTATTTATTTATTTATTTATTTATTTATTTATTTATTTATTTATTTATTTATTTATTTATTTATCTATTTATCTATTTATTTATTTATTTTTGGTTTCAGATATACATACGTTTTGGTTTATTACTGTTGTGTGAAATCATATCCATATATATTATTCATTTTGCAATAATGAAGATTAGATAGATCTTAAAGCTGTAAAATGGCGCATGAATGATATGTGTGTCTGCATACATGGTCTAATCAAAAGAAAATATCACCTTTGGATGAACTCTCAATGTCGAGGGAAGGAAATGTTGAAAACTTATCTATGAATAGAGGACGTGCGGAATAGACAAGAACTTCAGGTGATTGTTCTTAGATATTCACTACATATAAAATAACTTTAAGGCTAATCTATTGCATTCCGTAAACTGCACTTTAAAAAGAGGTGGTTCTTGCGAAGGTTTCGGACAGAATATTTCTTCAGTATGAACATGTTGAACGGTAAAAAACATATCAAAGACAATTATTTACCCTGATAGCGCTGTCTTTCCTTCTGTATTTAGAGAAGCTGCTCATTCCCCGAGTGTCAGCCGACTGGCTTGCTATGGCTCCAAAGTTGGGAATCATCTATAACAATAAGTCCGTCCGGCTCAGTCTCCAGCATAACTGGAGTTAGTGTTTACTGACGTCTGTATCTGTAATATAAAAGAACAGGTAGCTAACAGGATATGCTTACTCTTCCTAGGACGTTGTAATTATCCGTTTTGTAATGAGGTTTAAAATCTAAAAAGGCACGATCGACCATTATGGGATCGTCAAAACTCATAGAATTTGCTTCTTAACTTTATGGTAAGCATTCACGAAGTATTGAATAAAAATAGAATACTACATGTAAAATGAATATATTTATGTATCGTCTATTCAATTGTAAAAACGAAAGCCATTGTAGGTGGCACAGCTTCAATGAATTTTTGCAGCATTTCATATATTAAATATTCAAACTGCAAAATTTAGATACCAAAGAAATGAGGGGGTCTCCAACAACACTCGGTTGCAGCACCGACAGGAAAACCAAAAAAACATCCAATACAAAAACACAGAGCAGACATTCACAGAAATAGACGCAAAAGGGACTAGGAAAACCAACTTACACCATAGAAACATGAAACAAAAAAGACCACACATAAACCAACGAGACCAATAGGCAACCGGCGCCGACTTTAGGCTGCCATCTGCTACGCAGGAAGCAAACGGTGTCGTTATCCGGATTATGTGCGCTCAACCCTCCCACTTTTCCGATTACCAAGAGGTCTCGAAGAACGCACAACTGTGGTGTAAAATAACCTCCTCAATGTAAGATGAGCATACAAACAGACATCATGACGCAGGGGCACAAGAAACAAATGGATGGATATGTATATCTAAATGGATATAAAAACAGAAGGCATACAAAATAAATTCCGTGCTCTGACGGCTGTAGCGAGCTCATGCATGTGATCACCCGAGGAGTCCGACTGAGATTCAGAGAGGACAGGAGGTCGGGCCTTGTCTTCTCTAGAGAGGTTTGTCGTCACAGTTTGTAGATACCTTGTTCAGCACTAAGTTTAGATTACAAGACCAACTGACGGCAAGGTCTAAATACTATATTTAGATAAAAACTCTGTTAACTCATGAAAGGAATAATTTAATGAAATATACAAGCATACACTAAGGTATTTTTTGTTTCCATTATAATGATAGCTTTTCCTTGTGCATTTAAAAAAGAAAACTCGGAAAGCAAAGTTAGATTAAAAAATGTCATGTATGAGTATTCTTTGAAGTCTTAGAGATATTATTGAACATTCTTTTTATACTATATTGCCTTTATATATGTATTGTACATTTTTGAAATGGCGAAGTAGACACATTGATGCAATGTATTTTGTATGTCTAAGAAGTGGAAATTTGCTATTGCCATATGTTTGTTCTTGATGTTTACAGACACTCGGTTACGTTATATACCCTTTCAAACTGCTCATTGATGTCATAGCAGCTATAATGGGCGGTGACATTTACAAAAGAAGCCGATAGAATTTCTGCGGTTTGTCATTTCCAAATGACTTTAAGAATGAAAACATATCCCAAAATGCTCAAACAGAAACTTTAAGTGCAAACAATTGCGAAATACTTAGAAATTAAAAGGGTTCATAGAGATGAAAGAAAAGATAGATATATAGAATATGAATTCATTGATGACTCTGAGCACAGTTTGCGCAATTATGTATCGGGAGATAATTATATTAATTATTATTAATATTAACATATTAACGACTTTCCATTTGAACTTTTATTATACGCTCGTCATAAACACTTATACAGTTTAGTTACTCTGCCAGTAACACACACTCTATTATGGGTGTAGTTTCTACATGCTGTTTGGATCAAATTCGAAAGAAATAGGCAGCGTATGATATTGAAACAAAGTCATGCATATTTTCAAGACTCCTTGGAAAATAGTTTTTACATGCCTTTTAATGATCAACACGCACTGAAGTTGCGTGATAAGATTAAGTCAGTTTTTAGGTATAAAATTGCTTTCATTTACGATGATTAGTTATGAAGAGGGTGCTGTGTCACGGCCATTTTACATCTACAAGGTCGGGGTTGCAGTGAATCCTTGTTCAGCACTAAGTTTAGATATATACAAGTCAGATAAACTATAAACCGTATATAAACTGGAATGTGGTGTATTATAGTGGAAATTTTGTCGAAAATTTTGTCCGTTTCATATTTTTCCCTACATGGATTTCAGAAATAATACAAAAAACAGTTGCCATGGAAGAAAAAAGTGCATTTGTTATGACTTTGAGCAAAGATCATATCTACATGATTAAGAGTAAAGTAAATATTGACTGATATTTCTTTAGGATATCATTCAGAATACAAAATAGACATTCATATGAGTAGTTAACGTAGAGTATTTTTATCCCTTGTTACATGGTACAGAAGAGCAATTTTCTTCTCTGAAATTCTGGAGCACACGGCTAATTACGCAAAGTATCGTCAATACTATCCAGTACCCCCACAAACTATCACTTCCTTTTGTCTCGTTGTCTCTTTAATCACCTTTAATCTATAATTACTCGAATATTGATATTTCCATGTTTTGTGTTTCATTGCGTCATCTTGATCTAGATGGAGACGCTTTGATCTCTCTTTATGTTGCGTGTTTTTTTCTATCTCATCGCGTCATTAATTTCACCTACTTGTCTTGATATTTGAGCTTATTCTAGCGAAATTCTAGAAAGGCTATAAAATTTTTCTATGTTTAATTGTAATCAAAGACCTACAATTTTCATCGATAACCTCGAAATCTAATTTTGGCATTAAAATCATGGATTCATCCAAAATTATATATATAATAATAACCCCCCCCCCAAAAAAAAATAAATAAATAAAAACCCAACCACCCCCCCCCCCCCCTCAAAAATCCCACGAATTTTTGTCCTGTTATGGTACGCAACATTTCTATTTTTACATATTGTACTCTTTATAAATGATCTTCCAAGATGATGCTACGTATCTTTGCTCATCGACCAACTTCGCTCACTAAATTTTTCATACTGCTAACAAAAGATAAGAATTGACGAATGGTTGGCAATGTGTGAAGGGACACAACCGTGGATACATCATTACCCTCCATAAACATGACCCCGCCTGAAGCATTGAAACATGCATGAAGAAGAAATTTACCAACAAGGAGGAAATTATTGGGAAAATATCGATCAAGTACAAATGCTGATTAAAAGGAAAGAAAAGAGAAGTCCTGAGATTAAAGAGAAGAAAAAAGAAGAAAAGAAGAAGAAATATATGTCATCACAATGCAGTGCTGATGATGATTACCCGTAACATGTATGTAAGGTGCACTGAATTTGGCTAAGTGTTAAAAGTAGGTAACTCTCCAGTCACAGAGTTTTAACTAACTAAATGTTTCTTTTAAATCGTATAGATGGTTTTTGTTTTTACTAAATATTGAATACAGATAGGGCCTTGACGATACATTGTTATACGATTTTCCACAATAAAAAGAAAGGAAAATCTTCAGAATGTATAACAAGGTTCCGTCGTTCTGTCAATATTTCTTATTAATGAATTTCAGGAATACTAAATCGCCATAGATAAGTGTCAGTCAATATTGCAGTCTGATTTCCTGAGAACTTTCTCATTGTTTCATGGGAAACGTTCCTTTTTCCTTCTATAAAATTAAGATTTATACAGCTCGAAGGGAGATTCGACATGCTTATAACAATTAAGTTTCCAATTTATGGTCATTAACATCACGTTAAGATTATAAATTCAATTATCCCATACAGATAATGAGAAAGAGGAAATATATGCCCTTCTCATATCAAATCATTCCTGCAATGCACCGAAACGCCGATCTCAAATAGAAAAAAAAAGAGAGAACGGAAAACTGTAAATGACAACAAACACAAAAACGACATGCAATGAAAAAAGATGGAGAAAACGAATCAAAATTAAGAATTTATGATGCAAATAACTCCAATACAAAAAAAAACCTTTCTCCAAATTACTCCCGAACCAACCTAATCCCATCGAAACAACAGAGAGGAACAACACACACAAACGAACAAAAAAGCGCGACACCAAAACAAACATTAAAAGAAACAAATAAAGTAGATAGCACGCAAATACATGTAAAATACAAAAAAAAAAAAAAAAAAAAAAATCGAACGAAATTAAAACAGTCGAGGAACAAGACAAGAAACAAAAGAAAATTAATTTATTATCTTACAAGTTGATCTAGATTTGGCATGTAATATTGTCTGTTCAAAAATTTAACACAAGGAAAGAAGTTGTTCCAGAAAAAAAAAATCAAAAACAAAAGTGGAGATGGTTAGATTTCTTTCTAATAACAAGATAATGCGCGTACTGGTTTGAAAACCAATGATTTGCAGGAAAAATCCAAATAGAGCGTACTAGTACCGCTTCTTGACAAATAGATATAATAAATTTTGTAATTTTTTCTTAAAAATTCTTTCTACTCACCACTCTTGCATCGAATAATATCTCCTGCAAGATCTAAGTAGTATCCAAACCAATAACGTTATTATATCATTCCGTGCTTACTGCATCTCCGGCAAGCAGGGTGTGTACCAACAAGGATTCCAATCAGTGCAGCCTTAACGGTGTACGATTGCTGATAGCGCCGATCGAACTGCTCTGTACTAATTAATGTGAAAATCTATTGGAAAGAGAATTTTTACGTTCGTAAGTGCTCTATATTTTCCCCGCTAATTTTCCAGAAAAAGGGTGGAATGTGTGTTTTCTTTTATATTTTTGGCAGCTGAAATATTAGACCAATATTTAAGTGCTGCCGTTTCGATACTTTGAACGAATTATTTTGTCGTAATATCTATATAAACGGACTAATCAATAGCAAACGACGGAACTTTCAAAGTCATATCCGCAAAGCATAGATTCTTGCCTGTAAATTAAATAAAAATGAATGGTGCAGGAACAGCCTTAACTTACATTAGGTTACGCAAAAATGGAGGAAGTGGAGAAAACGCCTTAAATGAGTATTTTAGTTTAATAGGTCAATCCTTATTCAAATGGTTGTAATAAATTACATTAAGGTTAAATGGAAAGATATGGAAGTTCTAAAGAAATTAGGTTAATAAGGTTAAAAGTTAGGTACAAAATGTAGATTGAACGAGAAAAGTCGTAGCTAATGACAAAAACATTTATCTGTTCTTACATTGTCACTGATTCCCCCCTCATTATACGGGATATTTCAGGAATAAAGAAGGTTGACTCAAAAGTATTCAAAGTACATACCAGATAAAAGAGTCTTTTGTATGGTACGTGCTAGATTTTGCCTCAACATGAAATGATTTAAGCATTTTGGTGTCATAATCATGACGACAAAGCCGATTTGGGTGAGAGAAAAAGAAAAAAGAAAACAAAAACAAGAAAAAACAAACAAAACAAAAGAAAAAAAAAACAAAAAAACAAAAAACAAACAAAAAACAAAAAACAAAAAACAAAAAAAAAACCAAAAAAAAAAAAAAACCAAAAAAAAAAAAAAAACAAAACAAAAAAAAAAAAAAAAAAAACAAAACAAAAAAACAAAAACAAAAAAAAACAAAGAAAAAAAAACAAACAAAAAAAAAAACAAACAAAACAAACAAAACCCAATAACTAAAATCAAAAACTCGTCAACAAGTTAGAATTTGTGAAAATGCAGATAGAGTTTAATATTTTCAATCAAGTTAAGTACATTTCCTATCGAATATTCTCACATCTAAGTTTTATTCACTTTCAGTCACAGTCACAGTCTAAATGAATCCAGGAGAAAATTGTCAGTTATGTTTTGATTAAAAAAATTATTTCAGTCTGATTTCAGTAATTGAATGAATTAATATTTAAGTATTTAAGTTCTTTTTGCTCTGTTCTATTAAAGAGAAGCGACTAGCACTAGAATTTTGCGTCGAACAGGTACAAAATGCTTTTTTTTATCAATGCAAATGTATTTTTTATTCAGTTGAACGATTGTTTGATACATTTACTCATTGCATGATACTCAATTACTCGTTGATTTGCAGGTATGTCATAATTTTCTTGTATGAGATACATAAGCACTAAACTTTTGATGGAAGGATGTAATTAGTACATCACGTTTTTACACAAGCACTTAAAAAGCGGTATAAGTGTAATTTGAAATTACAAAGCTTGCGAAAGAGATCGGTGCACATCACTTCCGCATGTCTTGCCCCTATTTCCAATTTCAAAGTTATTACAGATTTTAGGTAAGTTCACATCATTTCATTGAAAGAAAACTTGAAATTAAATGAATAACTCAAATATAGGATTTATTCTTCGTTTTGTCATGGTCGTTTTTCCTTTTGCATTTGTTATGCGCTTTTGTTTCGTTACAGATTATATTGGCCTTCTCTCTCCGATTTATTGGTTATTTACAATGACATATTAATAATTTTCTCAAAAGATGGACCGTCTTAAAAAATCTCTAAGAAAATCCCGGAGAAAAAACAACCCCAAATTAGGCATCAAAAAGAGACAATTCTGATCGCCATGATCACAAAGAGCCAGTAATTGTACCTCAGAAAAGATAATGAAAAGTGAATCTAAGGTAGAAAATTATGCATGGTTACCCCATATTTTCTTTTCATATTATTGCACATTGGGTAAAGCTAATACAGGTTTCAAATATGCTTTTGGTTAAAAAATGTTTCTTCAATGTAAAAAATGTAAAGTTTTGGATTTTTTCATAGGGTGCAATGTTTAAGTTCGGGTCATTCTAATTTACAGACGATAAAGATATCCCTGCAATCTAGGGTATATTTGAAGATATTTTATAGAAGTTCAAAGATGATAAGCACGAAACCCATTAAGACCAAAATGAAAACAGTTGCAAATTAATGCAAGAAAACATATACACTTCCCAAATCATCATCAGTCCGACGACCACAGCCCTTCAAGCTACTCATGGAATCCTCTTCACCTTGACGATTTCTGCAACAATTACAAAAACCTCAAGACCTAAGTCCCCGATACGACCTAAATGGTTATCCACATCACAAATGCATCAAATAGAACCGAGGAGGCTGTGGTTTTCAGAATGAAGTGATAGCAAAAAATCCAGTTTATATGAAACTCGGATATTTCACAAAACGCATATTTTCATACAGATATGAAATTCTATACAAGAAAACCGAAGTGCCCTAATTCTGCTGTCAGAGACAAACCTCCTTAAAATGCTATTGTATGAAAATAAAAGCTACTGCATGATGGCATTATGCAAACAGCATCGTCAGCTACAGGTTTCAATGAGCGAAGAATCGATTTTCTTAAGAAACTGAAATGAGATATAAATTAAGACCTTTTTAAAAGTGAGTTTTAAAAAACATGTCTATCTCTGTAAATTATGCCAACTAGTCTGTTAATTTTCTTTGTATAAAGTCGCTCATATATGTAAATGTCCCTTGTTGGTTGTATAAAATTACTTATTACTATTTCTGTTATCTGAGTTCCTACGTATGAGAAGTGAAGGGTACTAAAACTGAAAGAAAAGTCAATAAGCTAGTGGGTAAGCATTTTTTTCATGAAGGACGAAGAAATTTTAAAAAGGGGGCTTAAAAGAGAGAACTCACGTACGCAAGTTAGGAGGATGAAGAACAAGAAGTATTGCATAATAAATGCTAAGAGGTTTTATCCCCACGGATGAATAATTATAATAACTGAAAAGTCAATGACACAACAAGAAAATGTCCTCTAAGCTTAAATGAATGTCCAGGTATTACGAGAGAGCAGCTGGGTGAACGGTAGTCTAAACATAATTTGTTCCCTATAGTATCACACAATATATCAACTCCGTCAGAGACTGCTATCGCAACTGATATTCTGATATATTTTTAGATATGTTGGGTATCTTTGCATTGTTCTTATACCAGAAAATTTACCGATATTTGACAATGAGATGTTATTGATTCAAAAATACATATTTTCCTCTTTTGAAAAACAGGTATTTATGCTGGAAATTTAAATTCTTTTAACTTTCGAGCATAAATGTAGTGTATATTTTAAAAGAACATAAGTCATTCTCTGATTACTTATTACACATACAGTATTACAAATGATACATTTGTTTTCTTCATCTAACACAATTTTATTAACGAGATTAATTTTGAATGTTCACATACATTTGAACTTTGGAATAAAAGTGTTCTTCATAATTTGTTTGTTTGGTTGGTTAATATATCGTGATACAAACATTTCTATCACAAGAGCTATTTAGGCCTAATCTGCTTGTTTTGATCTCGACTTTGAATGGTCAAGAAACTGTAGATGTAACTCTATATTTACATGACAATTTAAACTGTCTCCTATGATTGATGTTGGACAAGAAATCTATCCGGACCTTCAACCTTAATATCATAATATTATCACAGCATACATGGATTGTGACATGGACAAGAAATATAATATTGTTTGGGGAATGTCTGGAGTAATTAAAGTGAAATAAATTATATCAATCATGATCATTACGGGACCTTGATTGGAAAATAGGACATCCACGGTGTTGCACCGTGAAGCTTCCTTGTTTCCATCCTCCCTTGACACGTATAAATCCCATCTTTCCCATCCATCAAAGTAACGGGGGATTCCAGAGTGTCCAAAGAAGATGACCTTATCAATGGTCATTAGGAGAAGTCTCCACAGATCAATTCCAATTGCCTTAAAGCTCTAACTAATACCGTCACTCTACACTCCATTCTACACTCATATTCCATACCCCGAAGACCATTCTGTTACATTGGAGAATGATTTCTTCAAGTTCTTGTTAATGATTTCGATAGATTTCAAGGTGTTATGTGATTACCAAGTACTAAGACTTTAGATGTACATGAATCAAATTTTAAGTTTTTCAAAAATTACTTTCAATGAGGTAGAGAGGTATATTAGTGAGCTGCTTGTTAAAATTGTTCACGTATTTTTGTTTTTGTGTTTTTATTCGTCTCTTGCAAGTATATTTGCTGTGAAATAAGTGTAAATAAAGAACACTTATAATATCCAGATGCTTGGAGGATCATTTGGTAGATGGCCGTCTTAAAGTCTATCATACACTTTAGGGTTAATGTGTTTTAATGATAAATTCTTTACCTAGAACTTTCTTTGTTTTTAACACTTCTCTTCCATTAGAATAATTCAGAAAAACAAGTAAGTTCATCAACGATTATCGATAAGTCCATCTCTTTATCCTTGCTCTGATAGAAACCATGGTGTTGCACACGGTTAAAATAAATTAACAAAATTGGATATAAAGAGAAGTGGTCTGAAGTCTTTCCTAAAACAAAGGGGATGAGGTAAACGGTATTTGACCGTTTTTGAATGGAATCATTGGTGCCCTAAGCTCTTATGATAAGAAAATATGTATTAACATGGGTCCCTCTGAATACTAAAATACACCTAGGAGCATGTTATTTAACGACGGTTCTGATAGTTATATTTTGTAGAGATAAGGTTTATGAGAGTTAAACATACATATTTCAGTCATACTCCTAATCATACTACATAAAGGGGGGAGGGTGTCGAGTTGGGATGTCATATTAAGATACAGTACTGATATACCCTAATATTTACGTGTTTATAAACATTGTTCTGCATGTATGGCAATAAGGAAATATATCTATTATTGCCCCCTTAAAAGGATACGGCAAATTATTCCAAAACAACAAATACAGTCCACGAAATTAATAATGTAAGACAATAACTTAAGGAGGTATTGAACACTTGGACGCCAAATTCAATTTTTCTAAAAATTTCTGAAATTATATATTTCTTGTCTGTCCTTGACTATATAGACTTACAGTTGATTCTATCCACAGGAAAATTTTCTACGAGACTTTGAAATATGCATTAATCGACGTTTTCGTGAATTTCTTGATGACGTCATAATATTGAAAGTGTCATTACAGTTCTCGTAAAGCTATTGGAAATTGATTTTAATTAAACTTCCAAAATATCCATAAATATATTGCACTTACATATGGAAAAAATAAAATGAATTGTGTTTTAAACACAGGCAGGATATTTGAATAAATGATGACACTGTCGCTAAAAAAAATGCAATATTTCGAGCCAATTTACTGTAGATGCTAGTTAATTATTAGGAATCCTGTGGATGACTCTTTGTCAAAAACTATCAAAATTATCAAGAATGTTCAGAGATGATTTCATGATTAAATGGGGAAAATTGAATTTAGGATTTAAAAATTACAAGGCTTTATATTTTCCCATTTTTTCTTCCAAAATCGTCCATTTTCAATGAAGTGACATCCGCTTTCCTGTTACGAAAATTTGTCAACGAATACATTGTGATGAAGATTTAATTTTCCATTTTATACATGCTAAGTTTCAATGCGATACGTTTAGTAATAATGTTTTTATTATATTTTGAATGTGAAGGTTTGCGACGCCATTTTTCCCGATAACGTCGAAATGACGTCGTGGTTTGCTCATGGATAAATCTCCCAAAGTCCTAAATTTCGAAAATCGCCATAATTTCTTCAAATGACGCCGGAAAGTATTCAAACTTCATCAGGATACTCAATTGCGTATATCAATCAGAGTATCAAATGTTTAAGGGAGTTAAGACTGTACTTTTCCTTTGAAGCGAGAAAACAAATAATGCCGCCGCCATCTTGGTGTTCAAACCCTCCTTAAATAAAAGCTTCAAAACATGAAACACGAAAAGGCTATGTAGCAAGATAATAATTGGTTGGAAATTTTCTTCATGAAGGTATAGAGTTGGAACACTTCCGTATTATTATACATGCATCGAATAAACGTTACAAAGCATAACCCGAAAGCTTCTTCTTGTTGAACTGATGCCAAAACAAGTGAGTGACAAAAAGTCATGTAATAAAATCCTTTTATCTGGGAAAGGGAAAATAAAATAATAAAAGCAAAGTTCCTATAACACAAGTCAGGAGTATACACATAAACCAAGTAAGGATCGAAAAATGATATTATCAATACAAATGTGCAACGAGAAATCGCAATCACAAACCATATAGCAGACCAAATTGTACACAGTACATGCATGTTTCGGATTTTTTCGAAATCCTCATTAGTGGTGCATAGGCATGATGCATTTCTTTCGTCATCTTTGATCAAACTTGACTTTTTGACTAGTAAATTTTAAACTACATGGCTTATCATCGATCTCTACCTCTAGCCACAAACGACAAGGATTATTAAAGTGTAGCCGATTTGCAGTAAAATAGCACCTAAAACAAGAATGGAGTGTAAACAAGACATACTCACTTTGTTGTTTTCAAGGTGTCCCTTTCATCCAAGAACAATCAATTCGATCACTATATCAATTGTTGTAATTAAAGCTAACCGAGCACGGTATCAGAGACTAACTATCTCTTGAATGACGCTGTTGTTTTCCAAATCTGGAAAATTGCTCACGTACTCAGTCTTTGGCTTGCATGAATAGATGTTGATGAGCAAGAAAAGATATGAAAATGACAGAATGTGGGAACGTGAGAGGAATCTGAAGACAAAACTAAGATAATTATAGCCTATCTGATATAGACTTGCTAGAAATATTCCATTCTTAAAGAACATGACTATGTCATTCAGGTATTTTTATACCAGGAAGTGCATCAACCTAATAAGTGTGAACAGCTTGTCATTTCTGACGGGAATTCGTATTTATCTTTCGAGATTGTGCGAAATGTTGGCTCATGTCTGTATTGTTTTTATTTGGGGGATCATACATTCAAATGCATCGTATGATGGCACAAATGATGGTGGAAAATGCTGATGTTGTTTCTGTGCATGTTGTCATCACATGATATTAAATGTTTCATATGTAGAAAAAATAGGATGAAAGAAACCGTTATTGTGCAAAATTATGGATTTCCTTTAATTATCATAGGCTTATCATACAGACGGACTTGAAAACATTTCAGATACGCGCATGCATAAAAAACAATAAACCCACCCTACACCATTTCCGTCCAAATACACTTTAGTTATGACATTCACGTTATTCACATTCATGTTATTCACATTTATTTAATTGGTCTCGTCGGTTTATGTGTAGTCTTTTGTGTTTGATGTTTACATGTCGTGTGTCTCTTTTCCGTCTCGTGCTGTACTCGTCTTTTGTGTTTTTGCATCGGGTGTTTTGGTGTTTTACTGTTGATGCTGCAACGGGGTCTTGTTGGAGATCTCCTCCCTTCTTTTTCATCGAAAATTATTGATTTTCCTAATATCGAAAAAAAAAATCCTAATCAAACTGATGCCAGTTTTAAATGTAGAAGTTCACAATGTTATACATAGAGAGAAGACAGGCAATGTCAAATTCAAACCATACATCTAAGTAATGTTCGTCCCTATGAAATAGATAAGAGCAAAATTACGCAACACTGTTACAGTTTGACATGAAGGAAGCGATCATAAATATCAGGTTCGTCGGTGCATGATACATCTTTTCTGGGGAAGAAATTTGTAAAGACAGAGTTCAAACTGTGTAACACGAGCAAATTTAAGAATTTAATAAGAATCAATAATTGTTTGTTGTGTCGGTGAAATCAAACTTGTTTCATTTCGCACAAGATGCGTTTTGGATGCATAGTAAATCATAAAAGCCGACGGTTTGAGTCCACCACAGCGTGTTTTGCTCTAATTCTTCAATTCTAATATATCGCATCTTCATTTCAAGTCATTACAATTTTCTGATGAAGATTGCTGAAGGATGAAAACGCAATTTTTATGGAAAGGGTTTAAATGGTTGAACTGTGTATGATAATTTACACCAACACTTACTATTACTATATAGGATAAGAAATTTAATTTTTATTCTATTTCAACTTTTTTTTTTTCAATATATATTTCTTAAATTGATGCCATTCGTGTCATGGTACTATTACCATATTTCATTTCTAAAAGTATTTCAACGCTCTACCGTAATTATCTTTTCAGTGAAAAAATCCGAAAATAAACGAAAAAGAAATAAATGAAAATAAACACTCATTATCCACAAATGTTCGGCCTCTCGACCTTTATCAAGTGGAAAATATGAATATGAAAGGTCTCTACTTAATATCCATAAATGCTTTTAAACATGAATGCTTTGTTTACCAGCATGTATGGATATAAAGTAGTTTTAGTAGGATATTAGTAGTGTTTTACACTTGATTAAGACAGGAGAGGCCGAACTTTCATACGGCGGACTTTAACTTCATTCTTTGAAAATACCCACCCATCCTGCAACGTCTTTCGGTACATTTTTGGACATAATAACTATCACTTTCTTCGGCCATATTACATTGTTTAGATTGAGGATCACTAGTCTGGTCCGTGCTGCAAATGTATCTGTTTTTAGATGATGCTATTGAATTTGAAGACTTTTAACGTACTATTATAACATTGAACAAGTTACTTTACTCCACATTGCACTCCTTCCACTCAGGAGTAAAAGGGTACCTTCCATATGAGACGAGCTTGAAATATGAACAAAAAGGCATTAATGCCTTTTAAAATAGCATCCCCTTTGGGAGTTGAGAATGAATCGGAATGTACGGGTATTGCAAGACAGGTAATTATAAAAGTCGCACAAGGCTTCGGCAATGCGAGACTATAGACCAATACCTTTTTAGACATAGCACAACAGGCCTTTAAACAATTCAATAAGAGTCATATCTCAGTTACTCGTTTGAATATCGACAAGTATTCTTTTTCACATTCACGTTATAACCGTGTAATGACCGTTATATTTACTGTACCTGGTGGTGCAAAAATCAACTATTACGTTCAGAAGTGGTAACGTGTAACTTAATCATGATATTGTTTGAAGGATTACTCGGTGTATAATCACTCTGAAAATCATCTGAAAACAACTAGACCGTGATATAATGATTCTATATTAGCTAATGTGTTACTTTATTGGAACCAATAGTTTTGTTAGTTATGACACCTTTGTGATCGAACACTATCATTAAAACAATTATTTTACCGAGCATTTCTTTATTAATAGACTCAACGGTAGACGACTAATTTGTTCTCAAAATGTTTTCAAAGCGGTTGTCCTTTGATGTCCCGGGAAACATTTGTTCTAGTTCTATTCCAATAGTGAATAGGTTTAAAGTGTAAAAAGGGAGAGGATGTCTAGAATAATTCATAACAAGTAACAGATCTGGTGCACTTTTGTCATTCAAGAAATCTGCTAATACTGATTCACATTCACACTCCTTTCGAAAGAATTAAGGCTTTGTTTCTTATTCAAGGGGAAACCAAAACGAACTTCGGTTTAAAATATTACAAGGACAACATATGTTTTCCTTTAATACTGCTTCAAAGTTTATGTTTTGCAACACAATTGCAGGGAATTTTATGAACATCTTATTTATCCAAGTCTGTGAAATGTTAAACGTCTCCAAATTTGAAATTTGAATTTGAAATGAAAATTATTATGTCCAAAAATGTACCAAAAGACGTAGCAGAATGGGTGGGATATGATGCTACAGGACCCACGTTTTAGAAATTTCAAGACATTTTGTAACAGAAAATTTCAAGTATGTCCGTAAATGCGTACCATGTCCTAATGTGTGCTTAGTTTTCCCAAGAGTGTAAATTGAAGAAATAAGAAATTCATGTTTCAAATTCTCTCTTTTTGTAAGGTTTTCAAGGAATTTCAAAGCACAAGATTAAGCATCGACGGACCCCTAGCAAGCTAGAGGCTGGACCAGGTGCCCGGGAGGAGTTAGCATCCCCTGTTGGCTAGCCGCACCCGCCGTCGATGTTTAAGCACAAAAATGAAAACAATATATAAAATTCATGCACTGTCTGACGGTATGTCTATATAGAAAGTGCTATGGCGACAATGTCAGGGAAATATATTCAAAACACTTACTGTCAAACCCCTTGCGGGGAACTTTTTTACGAGCCCCACACTGCAAAGGGCATAAGTGTGACACAAATGAGTTAAAGAATACCATGACGATAATCTCAACAGCAATTACAATAGAGCACAAGATTAAGCATCGACGGACCCCTAGCAAGCCAGCGGTGGGACCAGGTGCCCGGGAGGAGTAAGTAAGTTTATAATTGATATTTCGACTCCATGGGATAACATACAAAAAATCCATGTCGTGTAACCACTTACTCGACACTGATCTCTAATGACAGTTTCTAGGCAATGCATTATAGACAGTTCGTAAAAAATCAAAGTTGTAACTCCCTTTTGTTTTAAAATTGCAAATCGTGATTTCATTATGTTCAAGTTGACGGTTATCCTTAGCCTTGCTTGACATCGTTTTTACAAAGACTTGTTAGACCAGTATGTTTATTCTCTGTTCCCAAATTTGGCAAAACAACTAAGAGGAAAGGGAGGTTCTCTTTCAAGAAAGACTCGGTTCTTAGCTGGTCATTTATAATACACTTTTCGTCTTATCTAGGACTCCCTGCTTGAACTATTCAATATTGTGATTTCCCTGTTTCGACCTTGAACAACAACGATGAGACATTGTTTGTTGAATTTTACAAACGTTGCACCAACGTCTTTCTAATTAGAATATATTATTTAAAGTTGAATTCAAAGGCTAGTACTAACTGTGTCGAACACTTTGCAGGCATTTCTTATATCTCGATAAAATTATTGACGGTTTCAACTTCACCATCATTCGTGAAATATATTATTTGATGCTAGCGATTTATATTTCACACGAAATCAAGTGAAAACGACGAAGGGTTCGTCCCTCTAGTCAATGTTGTACTTTCTATGTAGATATAACCTCATACAGTACAATGGATCTATTTTACGTATTGTTTTTATTTTCGTGCATGAACATCGACGGCGGGTGCGGCTAGCCAGCAGGGGATGCTTACTCCTCCGGGCACCTGGTCCCACCTCTAGCTTGCTAGGGGCCCGTCGATGCTCAATTTGGTGCTCTATTGTAAGTGCTGTTGAGATTATCGTCAGGATCTTCTTTAACTCATTTGTTTTTTTTAAAGAACCCTATTGTTTCTCATCGTATCAGTGCTACAAAATTCAGCATGTTTTGTTCGTCATTGAGAATGCTTTATTGTTTCCCTTATGTTCAAAAGTATAAATCCTCAAACGCACGATATATACATACTTGGACCTTTTTTTCTGTGCAGGAAAATCAGAAAACGAGCATAATGCAACGACTTATCAGCCTTGCCATCTCCCTAAGTTTCCTTTTCCTTTTCATTGATTCTATCCCACTTGCACTGTCAATATGTCAGAAAAATATGTTTGAAAACTACAATCTTCTCCTTTAATTGGATGGTTTCAGCAATTTCACCATAAATACTGGTAACATTTGATGACTACGCCTAAATCGAAGTTTCCTTGTTCTGATTGTATATGATTACATAAAATGTACTTACTGCGTGTTGGATAGATGAGAACTCTACCAAGACAACGTGAAAAAGTGCTAGACAAGTTATGCAAATACGTGAGCATGTAAAATTGACCACATAAGACATGTAAGACGAGACACTAGACGACGAGAAGGATCAAATATTTAAACTTAGCCATCCTCTTAATTGTTACAATGTACATAAACTGCAATTAATGATACAAAAGAACCCACATATCAACCTTCTTCGTAGCAGTCATGCATCTCTACATGTATTCAGTTACGCGGATGACACGTCATAAACGAAGTCAACATTTGGAATATACCGACGGCGAATAAAAGGGTGTGTCTCAAAAATCAATCATCGTTTTCCAAATAGGCAATAAATAATCTGCAAAATGCAGTGTCAAAAATACCGAAAAGAAATAAGCGAAGACGTTCAACTTACTACGCGCATGGTTAAATGAAAGAAATATTGTGGAAGATATTCATAAAAGTTCGAGCGAAAATTTGAATCATGAATAAAAAGATTTGTCACAAGAATTAAGACCAAAAAAAAAAAAAAAAAAAAAAAAAACAGTATCAACCGGACTGAACTATCGTGCCAACACTTCATTGTGTATACATACGTCATTATTCCTGACACAACGTCCGATTCTTAAACATATCAGATTGTGATGGATTTTGAAAACTCCGAAAAAATAATTGACGTGAAAATGAAAGAAATCGCGAAAATTGGAATAGAGAGTTCATCCAATACATGGAATTCTTGTCACGTGATATCTAAATAGGGATTGTAACGGATAACCTGTGAATGTCAAAGTACTTTTACCTATATTTGTCCAATATTAAATCTAGGTGGCGTATAATTTGTTCTAAAAAACTTGACAACAAAGGCATAACGTAACATCAATATTCCCTCGGTTTCTTCTACAACGGTGCATTGTACATTCGTAATTCTCTCTTCCAAATACACAAGGTTGTAATTGTCAATATTTTGTATTCTGCACATCAGCTGTCTTTATAACAAAACCTTTGGTACGCCTTTTGCAACAACTAATCGGATACTGAAGAAAATAGAAATCAGGCATCGCAAAAATCGCAATGGAAGAAAAGTTTTTGTTATTTACTATTGATCTCCGTAATGAAATGATGGAAACACCAGAGCTCATATCGAATGTAAATCCTTCATCAAGACGTCAAATTTTGCTGCTAGGTATGTTTTATGTAGGAAGCAAATGAAGGTTACTTTGAAGCGTACTACTTGATCAACAAACTCATACAGATACAGGAACATATAAGATGAGGTAGCAGCACCTCAGTAAATCACAGAAATGAGATAAAGAAGATCCTGACGACAATCTCAACACAGCACTCACAATGGAGTACGAAATTGGGCATCGACGGACCCCTAGCAAGGTAGAGATGGGACCAGGTGCCCGGGAGGAGTAAGCATCCCCCGAATTCGAAAACACAGAGTAGACAAGCACAAAAAGAGACATAAAGAGATTAGGAAGACCAACCACCAACAACAACATCAAACACTAAACTTAAAAAGCTACACATAAACCAACGAGGCCATTTAAGGCAATCTTTTCCCACTTGGGACGACCATCTAAAGAATATTGTAACATATAAGAAACCTAACCAACTTACAGCACCATACATGCAGATTGAATAAAGCAAGAAAAGACAAAGGCAACTTTTCATACAACCTGAATCGAGGGATGGGTAAATAAGGAATATTTCCGTTATGCCTTTTTTCGAGAAAGATGAAACAAAGAGGGCTCTACTGAAATGAATTTTGGTGGCTCCGCTGGAAGCATCACTGATGAGAATTTGATATTCGAAACACGTGTCTGAAGCAGAAAAATTGGTTTGGAATTTTCTTCATGAAGGTATAGAGTTGGAACATTTCCGTATTATTATTATGAACACTTATTTCATGTTGCAGTGTGGAGCAGTTAAAATCGTTCCCCGTGACCTGAAGTTTAGAAGTGTATTAATAGACATTTTTCATGTTCGCGGACTTCGCACTTCGGACACCGCACTTGGAAGGGACAATGTCACAAATGTAGATTGTTGACGCTATGAACCTACAATACTTTGAGTGAGAATTTCTTTATTAACATGTGTTAATATACATATTTATAGCTCTCGAGTGTCATTTCGTCTATTCTGCGTTCAGATTGTACTTTTTAAATTTCACCTTATTACTTTAACTTGACCCCTAAAGTGCGAAGTCCGAAGTACGTCAACTTAAAAAATGTCCAATCACTTCTTTTCAGCTCTGTCGCCCGAAAGAAGCTTAGTTTTGACTTTTTATCGATTTGACATCATACATATTATTTTGCTATTTCGAAAACTGTCATTCCATTCAAAACTATGACCGAAATTAAAGGAGGTTAACATCTTAGCACCATCCCTCCAATGCTATTTTGAACATATATTTTATTTGGATATGCTACTGAATCGACCCTACAAGAAATTTGGAGCCGTGCACTCCCTGTTAAGTAAATGTACAAATCTTAATTCAAAAAATAAAAGAGTGCGTTACTGAAATGAATTTTGGTGGCTCCGCTGGAAGCATCAGTGAGGAGAATTTAGTATTCGAAACACGTGTCTGGTTCAGAAAAATTGGTTTGGAATTTTCTTCATGAAGGTATAGAGTTGGAACACTTCCGTATTATCAACACAAAAAAGGAATAACATTGACATTCGAAAACATGGCTTTTTTTAAATATCGCACAAATTCTTCATTCATTTGATGATTTGTCCAAACCTCGTTATAATGATCCGTTGTCCTCTTGATGTTAAATAAACACCTCGAAAACATATACTAGTATATGCAGTTCCATTCCATATAACTGCATATAACGATGTCTCCGTACGTTTCAACGCGGTGTGTTCTTGATGTTCCTTTTCTGCACTTTCTGCTATCAATCAACTGATTTATATTGAAGCTATTTCATTAAAAAAGAAAAACCTTAATGGATGCAAGAAATCACTCTTGAAATGAATTTTTAAAAGTCGTAAATTATACCTATAATTTAACCTGGAATCGGGAATTCCTCTGAAGCAAAATTGATATGAGTCATTAGTTAGTAAAGCTTCCGAAACGGATCAATAGTCATTTGACATCTTATTCACTTAAAAACAGCAGATTGTTCCATTGATGCATAAACATGCAAAGTGGGGACCAAACACTGGATAAAGTATCGATTTAAGTAGGTCTGATAATTATCCAGTGAGAACTTCATAACAGATCATTGTAGTAAAGATGAAAAACATAAGAATGATAATACCTGATGAACAAATGACCTCGATGCAACAAACTTGTTTCTAGACATTGTACGTCTCCACCTTAATCCATTTTGTTCAACAAAATTTCAAAGAGAAAATTATGATACGTACCATTTTGCCTCGAATGCATTCGCAGATGTTGAACATCAAATATTAAATTGATGAAGAAACCATTAGATTCCGTCTTTGGCATGATTTTCCCCATTACTAGAATTAATCATTTACATTCGCCCGTCAAATAAACGCACAGATATTTTTATTAGATTAGATTTTTGAAAATCTCAAACACTTAAACAAGCTATCACCTCAGTTCAATTTGACTTTCAGATATATTGATGACTTTACACTCCATCAATAATCCAATCATTCAGGATAACATCAAGTGGCTCCATATATATTCCAGTGAACTGGGAATCAAAGAAACAACTGAAACCAGCACTTCCGCCTTCTATCTAGACATATGACTATCGATCAGTGACAACGGTCATTTGAAAACCTCTCTTTATGACTAACGTGACGATTTTAATTTCACCATCACAAACTTTCCCCTTCAAATGCAGCAATATTCCTTCTTCGCACGCCTATGGATTATTCATTTCACGACTAATACGTTATGCAAGAGCATATATACGAAAACTTCATATTGAGGGCAAAGAGGCTCGCTAGTAAGCTCCTTGCTCAAGGCTATTTAGGAGAACGGAATAAGATGTCACTGAGGAAGTTCTATGGTCGCTACAATTAAACATCTGCCTATCAAAGATTAAGGACGTTCTTAATGTCAGGGAGGCGACTTTTAATAGAAATGAGGTAGACCAAAGATTGATATGTGCACATGTAGAGTCTCAACAGCACTCACAGTAGAGCACCAAATTGAGCGTCGACGGACCCCTAGCAAGCTAGAGGTGGGACCAGGTGCCCGGGAGGAGTAAGCATCCCCTGTTGGCTAGCCGCACCCGCCGTCGATGTTCATGCACGAAAATAAAAACTATGGTTCCACTCCACCATTTCGTATAAAATTAGGGGTACTGAATATTAATGTAAAAGGCTATCAGGGCATATACCCCTGAATAAGGCAGCTTATATAAAGCAAGGATGAAAAGTAATGAAATGGTTGAAAAGCGTTAGGTAATATGTTTGTAACAGGACACTGAAAATTTTTGAATCCTTAGTTTCGTATCCTATATAAACATTGCAACGTGCGATGGACCATGTGAATTTTGGCGGAATTTCCTCGCGTCAAAATTCATACAAGTTGGTTCGACAGTGGTTTCGGGCAAACGAGCCGTAAGGACCTCCTGATTTTTCCATATGATTTAGAGTAAGAATATATCTTTCAGACTGTTGATTGAAATATCTGAGAAAAATGACGCAACTTTGTGAAATTTTGCCCTTAACACTGCCCAATATGGTACTTTTTGCACAAAATTTCACCCCATTTTCATGTCATTTCAGCACAGATAATGTGGTTCTTGTATTAAATTTTATTGTTAAATTGTCTATAAATTAAAAATTAAAAATTTTCTGAATCTATTGATACCAAATACATAGTATGACATCACATTAGGTAGTCCATAATGAGTAATATAAGAGGTGGGGGGTCTGCGATAATGCGAAATGTCAAAATAATGGTGGAGGGCAACCATATTGACCATATAGCTTCCTAGGTTCAAATTTCAAAATTGGTTGCCATGGTAACAACCCAACTCACATAAAGGTCATGACCCTGCTGTATCATAATAAACCAATAATTGTTGGATTCTTTCAAATTTGAAAATTTTTTGATTGTTATGAAAATTGATGCTGACTCTATTTTAGCACTATTTTTGGAGAAAAAGGCAGTACAAGCTATGCACTCATGCTTTATTTGGCACACCAAAGAGACAAAAGTATTAGGTTTAACACATAATGACAGGTATCAACACATTAAGAAAATGTCAAATTTATGTAAATAAGCTAAAATTTGAAAAATAATGGTTACCATAGCAACCAAATTGACCTGAAAACACAAATGATGCATATAACCATTTCCAATACTGGCCATATTGCGGAATCGAATAACGGGTTCCGAAGCAACAAAATTTTGTCGTTGCCATAGCAACCATCCTCAAAAGTGAAATTTGGGCTTTCTTTCATCTTTTTCCTAAATGATGAATCAAAGTAAATACAAAAAGACACTATGGTGTCTCTACCTGAACATTAATATATACATGTCTGTCTATGTAAGCCTCATCATGGTCATGAAGGGGTACTTGGATGGGCGCGTCACGCGCCCTTCGGTACTGTGTAGCGACAAAAGTATAAGGTGTAGCGCTATAACTATGGTACCGTTAGATGCGAAAAAACTTAAATTTTCAAATAAACACAAATTTATATCTTTGATGGGAAAAAAAATTCCCCTTATGGTTCCACTCCACCATTTCGTATAAAATTAGGGGTACTGAATATTAATGTAAAAGGCTATCAGGGCATATACCCCTGAATAAGGCAGCTTATATAAAGCAAGGATGAAAAGTAATGAAATGGTTGAAAAGCGTTAGGTAATATGTTTGTAACAGGACACTGAAAATTTTTGAATCCTTAGTTTCGTATCCTATATAAACATTGCAACGTGCGATGGACCATGTGAATTTTGGCGGAATTTCCTCGCGTCAAAATTCATACAAGTTGGTTCGACAGTGGTTTCGGGCAAACGAGCCGTAAGGACCTCCTGATTTTTCCATATGATTTAGAGTAAGAATATATCTTTCAGACTGTTGATTGAAATATCTGAGAAAAATGACGCAACTTTGTGAAATTTTGCCCTTAACACTGCCCAATATGGTACTTTTTGCACAAAATTTCACCCCATTTTCATGTCATTTCAGCACAGATTAAGTTGTTTCTTGTATTAAATTTTATTGTTAAATTGTCTATAAATTAAAAATTAAAAATTTTCTGAATCTATTGATACCAAATACATAGTATGACATCACATTAGGTAGTCCATAATGAGTAATATAAGAGGTGGGGGGTCTGCGATAATGCGAAATGTCAAAATAATGGTGGAGGGCAACCAATTCATAAAATACATGCATTGCACTGTCTGAGGTTATATCTATATAGAAAGTGCTATGGCGACCATGTCAGGGAAAATATTCAAAACACTTTCTGTCAAACCCCTCGCGGGGAACTTTTTTACGAGCTCCACACGGCAAAGGGCATAAGTGTGACACAAATCGAGGAACATCTCGAACTATTAAGACAAAATCAAAATTTGCCCGTCTCGTTGTTTGGCTATAAACGTCCATTTTTGCTTACTTTAACATTTTCGTCTTTTAATAGAAAGAAGGGAGGAGATCTCCAACAAGACCCCGTTGCAGCATCAACAGTAAAACACCAAAACACCCGATGCAAAAACACCAAAGACGAGTACAGCATGAGACGGAAAAGAGACACACGACATGTAAACATCAAACACAAAAGACTACACATAAACCGACGAGACCAATGGATAACCGGTGCCGACTTTGGACGGCCATCTGTCACGCAAGTAGCAAATGGTGTGGTTATCCTGGATTACGTGCGCACAACCCTCTCACTTCTCCAATTACCCAGAGGTCTCGAAGAACGTACAATTGTGGTGTAAAACAACCTCCTCACTGTAAGATGACATCACACAAACGAGACCGCGAAACGCAGAGGCCCCATAGACACAGATGAATATGTAAATGGATATAAAAAGAGGGCATGCGTAATACAGTCCGTGCTCTGCCGGCTGTAGCGAGCTCATGTATGTAATCACCCGAGGAGTCCGACTGACATTCAGAGAGGACAGGTGGTCGGGGCCCTGTCTTCTCTAAAGAGGTTTGGACAGGGCCCGTTATGGAGTCCCGCCGTCACAGTCAGTCAGAGTGCAAGTCTCAAGGATGCGCTTGTACAAGACTGTAGATTGGTCAAGTACCACATCATAACTTTACATATCTCTGCAATGCAAGATTTAAAAAAAATCATATATACCCTTATCCATATTCTTTTCGGGATTCTTATAGCTTGTGTATGAAATAAAAGCTATTTTGAGAAATTCTGATAAAATAATCAGTTTTAAGGAGAGTATTTTCTTATAAATGCGATTTTGCTGATTGCCATGGCAACAACTCGAAAATTTTCTTAATACCTAGAAGGTCTACATTTGCACAATTTTTTCTACGTATAGAGCTCTGGTATTGCTTTATTCTAAAGCATATGCATGTAAACAAATATGTACCTGAATTAGTTTTTGAGCAAAATGACTGTTTCTACAAATAGCACAATAATTTATGCAAAAAATCAACATTTTGACCCAAAAACATAGAGTTTAAATCGAAGTTCGAATTTCTAATCATCTCACTTTTTAAAAAAAAAGTATAATGAATAGTATATATTCTGATAATTGGTGCAGAACTCTTTTTAAAATGACAATATTTTTCCTATTTTCGGCTATTTTTCATTGAAAAATTTGCATTTTTTCCCAAAATACCTATTCAACGATGAAATTTCAAGGAATTTTATTTTTTTCTCAAATAACGTAACAAACTGAACCGATACCATTTATCGTATCGGTTTCAAATATTACGTGATATGAAAATAGTTACCTCCCTGTACTTGCAACCCTAACCTTAAATACAACCTTTCCAATTAACCATCTTTCACCTGTTTTGAAATTACCGCGTTTCTATTTGACACGTTTCTATGTGGCAATCGCGGCGGTCATGGTATGCAGTCAGAGGACGCTCACTCCTACCGGATACCTGGTCCTACTTCGGGGTTTCGCGATCGCCTTGTTAATGGAGACTTACTAAATGATGCCATACTCCCGCGCACTCTCTGTAAAGTAATCTTTTACTCCTAAGGTAGATTGGTACTTCTTCTCTAGTATACTTGTTATAACCAACTATATACGCAAAGAGAACTTTCATTCATGAACATAACGAATTGAAGCGGGTGTTGCATGCAAGCAGGAGATGCTTACTCTTCCTGGGCACCTGGTCTCACTCTCATATCGGGAGTCCGCTTCTTTTCATGTGGTGGAGGTTTTTGTTTGTTTGCTTTGGTTTCTGTTTTATCCTGATTTTGTAAGCCTTCGGTTTCTGATTTTCTGAATTATCGATTTCGTGCTGTACACAGGGATATGGTCATTATCCATATTTGTCATACAAGCCATCCCCAAAATCAAAAATAAAGCAAGCAGCAAACAAGCAAGAACCTAGTACCTATTACCAAATACTCATACGTTCAGACATTAAAAAAACCCCATGTGCTAGAAAATTTGACAATGTTCAATTAGTTATAGTTCAATGGATATGCAGGCTAATAGGAATATTCATGCATTTCGATTCATTTTACAATCAAACAACTTGAATAATATTTTGATGAATACAAATTAATGCGATAGCCTACTTAAAAGAATAATTCTTAAGTTAATAAACATGAAAATTGTCTCGGACAAGATTCTGACTATCTCAATCTTAATTCGGAACATGAGATGCTCCTGAAAATCTACTGGCATGCTATTTCTAGGTTCAATTTTTTAGAAAGATTTCAGAAACTGCACAGTCAATTCCTGAAAATTCCAAATCATTGAACATGTTTTTGCGAGATGTTTTTGCTTCATAAATGTTCTTAAATGATGACCTGCTTGGAATATCTGGGACATGACTTTTCAAATTCTGAACGAGTATTTTGCTCGTAAATCAAAGTTTTTTTCTTCTGGTAAAAAAGTCGATTATTCTTATGAAATAGCTGTTTTGAATCTAACTATTGGAGACAATCAAATCCCGCGGTGTTCATCGAAGCGTGAATTGTCTATTGTTTGGTGCAATTTCAACTTTGCGAACATTTGCAGTTGATTCGTAAAAGATGAAATGGGTTTGACAATTTATTAAACAAAATGAAGTCAATATGTTTGAAGATTATAAGAGTTCATAATATAGTCTGTTTATATTCCCACTCTCATTGGCTGAGAACTGTCACATGACGAGTCATTGTCTCATCATATTGACCTGTGAGGAGCGATTTCATTAAATATCACTACCGCGAGAACTCTTGCTTCCGGTTTACCATGAAATATCAAAAACGCGCGAAATTTATATCTGTGACGTCAATAACGTCATTTCGTAAACAGCAGCAATGACCCTGAAGCTGAGCTCAAATTCTTGAATTTTGAGCCTATCTACGGATTTTGACTTTTGCAGTTGTTTTAATTTTAATACATTCTTCATTTCTTCATTTGACTCATTGAATGAATTCCATTACGTTCAGGATATTCGGCGACAGAAAATGCTGATATTAACACGTCTTGAAACATTTTCAAAGAAAAGTCGATGTCGGCCATTTCGAAAAGGCACCTTTATGAATACTGATTAAGTCCACTATATAATAAAACAATTGTGGACTTTTCACTCGGTGAATATGGTGTGATATTTTCTGAATTTGAAAATATTGACCTCCGCTGTCGCCTCGGTCAATATTTTCAAATTCAGATAATATCATACCATATTCACCTTGTAAAAAGTCCATAATTGTATAATATAACATATTTTTACAGATAGTTGTTACGCATGAATACTGTTGCCGTGTTTCTTATTATTTCTGTACCATATTTTGGTAGAGTTAAACGAAAGGAGGGGATTCCGACAATACTTGGTTGCAGCACCTACAGCGAATCACCCAAATGCGAAAACACAAAGTGACATGAATGAGACACATCAAAGGGGAAAAGGCCAATAATAGAGCAGAAACAAAACACAAAATAAGCGGGTCATGTAGCATCATATCCCACCCATTCTGCAACGTCTTTTGGTACATTTTTGGACATAATAATTTTAATACTTTTTGGCCATATTACATTGTTTAGACTGAAGATCACTGACGAGGGTTTAATACCCGAAACGTGCATGTCTGGTCCATGCTGTAAATTTATCAGGTTTTAAATGATGCTATTGAATTTAAAGACGTCTAACATTTGAAATACTTGGTGAGTGTCACTGCTGGTGGACCAAGAGTCCCCGAGGGCACATGTAGCCAAGTTCGATCAACTTTGGTTGATCGTCTGTCTCTTCAACGCATTTGAAATTTTCTGTTACAAAATTTCTTGAAATTTCTAAAACGCGGGTCCTGTAGCATCATATCCCACCCATTCTGCAACGTCTTTTTGTACATTTTTGGACATAATAATTTTTATACTTTTTGGCCATACTACATTATTTAGACTGAGGATCACTGACGAGGGTTTAATACCCGAAACGTGCATGTCTGGTCCATGCTGTAAATTTATAAGGTTTTAAATGATGCTATTGAATTGAAAGACGTTTAACATTCAATTAGAAATACAGAAAGATAGAAAGAAAGAAGGACGGCAGGTAGGGGGAAATAATGTACTTGGTACAAGAAACCGTCTTTTTAATGCATCACTTTTATAGGCCACTGGGTAATCTGTCTGCACATTCCCAGATTTTCGGTCCGATAGTGTTGCCCTGCTAATTGGAAGTAATTAATTTTCCATGTCCGATGGCATACATTAGGTAAACTTAGAAATTGTTATTCTGTGATACTTCGTGTATTAATGTTACATGCATGGTTGTGTGATAGCAATTCCAATGAAAGCAAAGAGCATTACGCAAAGAATGAGTCTCAAATGGCCAATACAGACATGTAAAATCCATTGCTGTGCTTTCCTGAAGCTAATGTCTAGAATGCGTCTATTTATAAATACAAATTTGATGTGAGCACCAAATTTCTAATAATGAAAGAAACACAGTCATTTAAAAAAATTGTTTTGATACAGAGATCAAGCTAAAACTCATCTTAGTTATAGCGTACTATACTAATACAAGACATAAAAGGAAAGACATAAAAGTGCACCTAGAGCAGACATTGAACCTCCATCTTTAATGTAAACGGAAAATTGTGTAGATATATCAGGGTCACTTGCGAGCTACCCTTTCGCTTATCAGTAAAGATGTACCCAAAGACGTACAATTGTTATATAAACCAAACAATAATGTATACCCACTGTAAGGTAACATCAGAAATAAGAGTAAAACATAGGTGTCTCGGTTATAAAAAATATCCTGTTGTGGATATAAAGTGTATAGGTCATTACGGAAAACACTCCGTCCTCTTCTGGTCAATCACAATTAAAGCCCGACCGACTAAAACCTGCTTCACTTATGTACTTTAGATCAAACCGTTAGGCTTTTCGAGTCTTTATATATTTATTTATTTTTATTCCACATTCAAAACTGAAAGATTTTCCCAAATCATGAAAAGTGACTTCGCCAGCAGAAGTATATTGAGGTATATTGCTGTTAATCACAATAAGACTTACTCTTTATGGAAAAATTCTGATTTTAGTAATAAAAGCTTAAAGGAAGCCGTCATCAAAATGATGAACTCTTTGATCGATGACATATTAATATATTACATAATTTGAAAGATTGAAGTAGTTTGCGTAAAGCAAGGCGAATTGAGATTTAGCTGCATCAAGAATAGGGAAAAAATCTTAGATTAGCAAATGAGTCTGAGATTTGTGCTGTCTGTCTTGTTTTATGATATTCCCTTTTCATATCACGATTTAGTCGATGCCATGTACAAGCTATGATTTAATGACTCATCTATGACATCAGGGCTCATAAAAGTGTCCAAAGTCAAGGCGATTGTTTCTATCGGTTAAGTGATCATTTCTCGTGCATATTAATGCATCAACATTGCCCGATTAAAGGTTATGTAATACCTAGCTCAGAAAACGACAGATCATATCGATTTGAGAGCAAGATGCTCTCCTTCGCATTTGCATTTTATGTTTGCATCTGTATGGCTTGAATGTAACATCATCTGAACTCAATTTAGAGTTTATCAAGTGTACATCTAATTCAAAGAATTGGATGAATAATTACACTTACAATTACCGCATAGGTAAAGAATCTAAACATGTTTGTATCGTATTAGTTCTGTAACCACATCAACTATTGATTCTTTGATGAATTTTCTATTTCCAATCTTATTCTTCATTTTAATAGTTGACCTGGTCTTAAATTAGTTAAAGTGAGTTCATTTTTTGTTTTCTTGTGCTCCGCAGGGAGGGACAATAATTAATCATATATAAGGGCTATGTGTCCCCGATGAATGAATTCTAAGGGTGAAGATGGGTATTTAGCATGATAAAGGGCAGAGTCTAAGAATAACTAATTAAGTTAATCATGTCATAATCTAAAATAAAGGCTTGTTCCAATCATGTGAAACTCCTTACATGAAGTGAATACCAGGAGGTTTTACAAAGATTCACCGATACATTTACACCCACAGTAACCATACAAATACATAAAAGTGAAAACAAACAGAAGAAATATGACCAAAGATACGAAGGTAAAAAAAACTCCTACTGACAACACATTAAACATGTAGACTAATGGTCAATAGAAGCAATAGTCATCATCTTAGAATGCACAAATATACGTTTAAAGCATAATTGGGTAGCATCTGAATTATGTGATTACAATTCCTCCATTTATCCAATATCCAAGATGTTTGAGCAAATGTACGTTATTTGTATATATATATATTAGCCTCCTCACCTAAGATATTAAAACAAAAAAGATTATCAAACTCAAAACCATACAAACTGATGAATGATTTGGTAGACGGGTATCAGGATAGAGAGCGTTCGAAAAAATCATAGTAAGTGTTCAGACGGACGACTGAAGGAAGCTTGTAAGCATCCGACATTCAAAAAGAAGATTCCGACGAGGATTCTACTTCTATTGGCAGTTCTGGAAAAAGTAGACGTGAAGTTCCATCTTCATAGTCAGTCATCGTGAACATTAACAGAGCAAGATGAGTCCAGAATAAAACAAATATCATTTTAAGGACTCATTGAATTTACTCATGATGAAAAAAAATTGTAAAACTCCGAAAGGTGTTTTCTCTGTCGCAGATATCGATCAAGTTATTAGTGAATGAAAATCAAACATGAAAGCCGAAAACAGATTCCAAAAAAACCACAATGGAAAGAAAAGTATTTTGGAAAAAATACAAAACATCACTTTCTCACGCGAAATTTTTTTTAGGAAAAAACAGACGGAGACAGTGACACAAGCTCCACAGAAACTCGAAGGATAATTTATCTGATGAACCATCCCCAGTGCAAGTACGGAAGGCATTAGAGAATGCATTGTAGGTGTCGCTGTTAAAACAATTTGAAAGTATTCTACTAGTATACTGAAATATTGCACCTCGTGAACCTCATGGCATGCTAATTCTTTATCCAATTAACGTCAATTCCTTTGAACAAAGTTAAAGTTTACACGAAACCTGTAACGAACATTAACATACACACTCTTTTTGTAAGGGAAAAGGATACCTTTAAATGGGTATTCAATAGACAACACTTTTCAGGAATAAATATCGCTTACCTGAATCCATTTTTCAATGCAAATCTGATAGTGAATTATTGAGGATCTGGTTACCAAGATTTATAGCACGTCTTTTATATTCCTCTTACACGGAATGACCTTTCTGCATCTTTTAAGTGGGATTGTGAAAAGACATTACATAATGATTACAAGAGCAATAAATCTATAAATTCGATGCATGTAAATAACAGTGTACACCTTAACGTTTCCAGATCATTAAAAGCAGACCTGAGTCTGCGAAATTCTGACTCCCACTCCAAGAAAATGTTCTTGTAATGTACTGTATTGGTACAAGTGGATTTATCTTTTTTTTAGGTATGAGGAAAGACAGAGAGGTCTTTTATTTACGAGTATACTAAAATATCTATACAGTATTTTTAAAAAATCAATTACATAGTATAATTCAAGAAAAAGATTAATTTTGTATCGGCATTGTTCATCAGTCCAGTAGACAACATTTATCTAAGCAGTAGTTTTCGGTTCAACTTTTTCGTTTAGGAAATTTGAAAAAGGGGGATGAACATTAAAATAGAAATGCAGAAATTGACGTTATGCCTCCTTTTCTGGCTAAATTGCTCCAAACCCTACATGTTTCTTTGTTTAGCAAGTCTCGTCCAAGAAAAGTAGAATCTAGCACCACTTTGAGGTCCGGGTAGAACTATCAGTCGAGGATGGGATAGAACAAGTCCCATCAAAAGAGCAAGCCGATGTTTTTTCTATTAGAACTCAAATGTGATTCTTTATTTTTTTTTTCGCACATTGAAACTTACAATTTACTCTTGTTTATCCTCTTGTTTACAAATCAGGATGTCATACTTAATACATGTGCACTTGAAATAACGAACGTCAGGTTATCTGTGACGACAAAAAGCAACAATCAACAGTACCGAATCGAATTTCCAAGCACTGCTGAAAAGGGGAATCGGTCTATCCCATGTGCAAGAGAAAGATACACTTCTCTTTATTCCATCTTATGAAATATCAATACACTCATACACAAAGAGAATACTATGCAGTCACACCATCAATCATGTTTGTTTTCATAAACAACTTAATAATAAGTAATTTCAAATCATACTTTTCGGTCAATAAATCATTCATCAGCAATGAGAAAGCTACTTTATTAGATACAGTAACGACTTGGAATACCCACTCCATAAAGTTTACCCTTCCTTTTAGATAAATAGTGCGAATAAAAATCATGACCCAATAAATTATCGCTATAATTATAATTCTCAACAAATCAGTTAACATTTGGATCCCCTATAGGAAAATTCATTGTTTGTTTTCGGATTTTGACAGGATTCGCGATACCGATGTATGGATAATTGAAAGGCTTTGGTACTTAATTGAATAAACTATCTGTCAGTTGAGGGATTTAATCAAACACTGAGGCAAGGATATGATCGATCAAGCGAGCGATTACACTCTGGGAATTGGCTTCCCAAATCTCAATTGTACTTGACACCACATATTGAAAATGATATTTGGAATCAAAATATTAGACCTGCTTTTGTGATTCTTTTTGCATTTAATTTTCTTTCAAACTTCTTGATTACTCGATTGTTTAAATTGCTATTAGTTAGTATACAATGACAAATATGGATAATGACCATATCCCTGTATACAGCACAAAATCGATAATTCAAAAATCAGAAACCGAAGGCATACAAAATCAGGACAAAACAGGAACCAAAGCAAACAAACAAAAACCTCCACCATATGAAAAGAAGCGAACTCCCGATATGGGAGTGAGACCAGGTGCCCAGGAAGAGTAAGCATCTCCTGCTTGCATGCAACACCCGCCGCTTCAATTCGGTAGAACTGTCACATCCGGTAACTTCCATTTCCGAAGACATAGAGTACAATCTTTGGTTGGATGGTTCAAATGGTCTATGACAGAATATCACCCACCATTCTGGAGAGTGGGACATCATAGTGAATGACGAGTTCCCCGTATCGACCGTAGAACTTCCTCAGTGACGATGTTAGTCGGTCACAAACATATCCCTGACTGAGAAGTTTATCTGAAAGACGCCTAGCTCTCAGAACAAAATCCGTATATTTGGTACTTGCTCTGGCATAGCGTATCAACTGAGATATGAACACGCCATAAGCAGGCGATGAAGGGATATTGCTACTCAGAAAAGGAAAGTTTGTAATGCTGAAATTGAAGTCGTCACGTTTGTCATAGAGTGAGGTGTTCATGTGACCATCAGTGTCGTAGGACAACATTATGTCCAAATAGGATGCCGAATTATTTGTCTCTGTAGTTTCTTTGACTTCAAGCTCTGAAGGATAGATACTGCTCAGGTAATCCGCGAATTTTGGATTATTGATGGACAACACATCGTCTATGTATCTGTAAGTGAAGTTGAAGTCAGAAGCTAAGTATCTTTTCCCTTCAGAGACCAGAGATTGAATGAATTCAGCTTCGTACGAGTAAAGAAAAATGTCGGCAAGGAGTGGGGCACAATTGGTCCCCATTGGAATTCCGACAATTTGCTGGAAGACCTTTCCTCCAAACAAAAATGTTGTCGATCTTTGTCACTGAATTTGATAAACTATTTAAAAAGTAATCGATTGAAAACTTAGACTGTTCATAGACTCTTCTTAGGCTTAAAGAAAGAATTTTTCTTTTCATTTTTTCACTCGAATTCCTCTTTGCTATTAACTCTTGCATCAATGATGAAATTGATATATATATATTGTACTGAAATTATTACAATATGATATATATTTTAGTAATGATAATACAGGCATATTTTGATATATTTCTCCATCGAAAGCAATATTCTCCGAAAAATTTCTAAAACATGGAACGAAAAAAAATCCCGATTGTTGAATTATAAGCTGTAATTGTGCTAGCAGATCTCGTCTGCTTTTCTTTTAGCAAGTCAATACCTAAATTAATCGTCTGGTTGCATCCAGAAGCATGCGAGTCTCGTAACATATGGAATTCTGCAAAAAGGATAGGAAATACCTTTTTTCAAACATAACGTTTGATACTGATGCATTTACACCTTTGAAGCATTCTGCACCTGGTTATACCAAACCTAATTACCTGATTGGTATCATTAGCATTACATACTTGTTTACGCATATTCTGCAATCTACAACTTATCACATGCGTTAAGTTCGATGATCTTTATAATCATGCGAAAATAAGTTTTACTTTCCAGTGCCATGTTGAGATGTCCTCTAGAATGTATGACTTTATATACTGTAAGGTTGTAAAACAAGGGTTCGATGCTTACGAGTTTCAGATCGCTCATGGTAAATATTGTGTAATGGGGACATTTAGTCAAACATTTATTCATTCATGTTGCGGGATAGTCTCCATTAGTACTCCTTTAAATGGCTCTTAATATGATCTTGTCGTATGCCTTTATTTTCTCCGAGTAATCTCAAAATACTAGAAGGAGATGGAAAATTATATAAAATGCTTATTGAAATAACATTTATGTTAAAGCGCTAAACATAAGATATCAGTCTTATTTGTTATTCTGGAAGACAATTAATCGTTTCTCCTTTATCATATGACATCTTGCTTTTTCAGACAAAGTAGTCAAGGCTTCGAACTAAGTGACCCAGATGAGGATTGTGTTATGTGACATCGTGTAAACTATGTGCTAGTCTATCGCAGCAAGCCTGGAGTTATGGTATTATCAAGTTGATGTGACAACAAGGTGGTAATGGCCACCTCCGTAGCCGACTTCCAACGCTCACAAAGACCACGGATTGTCTGCAACATTATTTTCAATGACTGTTGATTTGTTGCTTTTTTTAGGTAAAGTAATTACTTAAATATTTGTTGAAATTTACCCATATTGGTCTGCAATGTCAATATTCAGAAACTGCTGTTTGAATATCATCATGAATCTTATTGTTTGGTACCATCTCTATAACATTCTCTACAACCACTGTACGGATCACTAGAATGTATTCCGTACTACTGCGTGTCACGCTAAGGGAGTATAAGATAGCTTCCTAATTTGTATATCAGGGATGTTTGATTTGGGAAAACAAATAACCGATGTAACCACCTTAAATAATCAATGTAACCAAACATAATAAATCACGGAAATTACTTGATAAGATAAAAGTGCAACGTAGGAGCAGTAATGAAAATGATGATCTATCTTGTCTCTATAACATTTAGTTCCTAATGTTCTGTAAAAGTGTATAACGTTAACTCGTTTTTGACTGGTCTCAAACCGCAATCGCCCCACAAAACAGAAAAATAACCACATACTGGGACAAACAATTCACTTTTATATGTAATAACCATATATAATTGAACCTATTTTGAACATAGGCTTATAAAGAAAGATCAGAAGAATCTCCATCTTGATGATATCACAGTGATCGCAGTGGAGCACACACGCATGAAATGATACAAAATGGCATTTCATGCAAACTACCACTTATATAGAGTTAGACAAAAGAAAACAATTACAAACAGTCAGGAAACTCAAAAGTGTGCCAGGGTGAGGATATAGAACGAATTTGCCGGATTTAAAAAATTCGAATATAGTAAAAAATTTAAAAGAACAATTTTTTTCCTGAAGCTTTAAAAACTGGTATTTTTCTTTGAAAAAAGGAACAAGGGTGGTGTAATTCATATATTGTGGTAAGGTCCAAAAAGAAGGTCTTCAACAGGCGATAGGTTAAATTAATTGCGACCTATGTGAGAAGCATAGACTTTGATCATAGAATCACGAACTGGTCTGCATGGCATTCCGACATATGTAATGTACTTTTGTAAGAAGTGCAAAATAAAGTTGCATCGGAAGAACAGAGTACATTACATATCAAAGCCAAAATACATATTGTTTAGTACCCGAAACGTGCATGTCTGGTTCATGCTGCAAATTTATCATGTAAATTGGGTACACACTGCATTTTTCAAAATTACCTCTTTGAGTATGATTCATTAAATCTTCAAATGATAAAGAAAACAACAAAAAGATAAAAGATAATTCTTAGTTTTCTTACTAATAATATCTCATAACCGATAAGACACATATTAATATTGTGCACTGATTTATAAGAATTAATAGAACGATGATATTTTCAACCACTAGGCTTGTATATCTGCTGGCGGACTGTTAGTCCCCGAGGATATCGGTTGCGTATTTGCACTAACTTGAAATACATTTGTAAAATTCTGATACAAAAGATAAGTAGTTACAGTACTTAGGTGTATCTACCTAATGGCATAGCTATATCCTCAGCTGGTTATTTGGCCTACACCTTCGGGTATGATTAGAATTTTGCTCTTAACATATTTCGACATCCTCTTGTTCGGTCCCTAGCATCACTTGTAACCACACCATTTGCTACTTGCGTGACAGATGGCCGTCCAAAGTCGGCACCGGTTACCCATTGGTCTCGTCGGTTTATGTTTAGTCTTTTGTGTTTGATGTTTACATGTCGTTTGTCTCTTTTCCGTCTCGTGCTGTACTCGTCTTTTGTGTTTTTGCATCGGGTGTTTTGGTGTTTTACTGTTGATGCTGCAACGGGGTCTTGTTGGAGATCTCCTCCCTTCTTTTTGAAATGTGTATATGGTGCACTAAATTATTACGATAGAACTTGTATTTGAATATCAATAATTGCTTGGAATTTATTGAATCTCAAATTTAGTATGATTTGCTTAGCAATATATAATATGAATATATATTTTGTTGATATAACTATCCCAACATGTTTTATTTATGAATCATAAAAGTGAAGGGAACCGAAAAGATAGCAAATATAATCAGTTATATTAAGACAGTCAAAGTAATCAGCCAACGTTTTTCTCAGATTATTATTAGGACCAATGTTTAACAAAGGAGGAGATCTCCAACAAAACTCGGTTATAGAAGCACAGAGTAGACCAGCACTAAAAAGATGCAAAAGGGACAAAGCACTTTCACTTGTTACGCAGTGGTCTGGGTTCATTTCATATTACGTTATTAAATTAATCAACGTTATTATACAATTATGGACTTTTTACGAGGTGAATATGGTGTGATATTTTCTGAATTTGAAAATATTGACCGAGGCGACAGCCGAGGTCAGTATTTTCAAATTCAGAAAATATCACACCATATTCACCGAGTGAAAAGTCCACAATTGTTTTATTATATAGTGGACTTAATCAGTATTTATACAGGTACCTTTTCGAAATGGCTGACATCGACTTTTCTTTGAAAATGTTTCAAGACGTCTTAATATCAGCATTTTCTGTCGCTGAATTATCCTGAACGTAATGGAATTCATTCAATAAGTCAAATGAAGAATATTTCAGAGACAAAATCTGCAAATAGGCTCAAAATTCATGAATTTGAGCTCAGCTTCAGGGTCCTTGCTGCTGTTTGCGAAATGACGTTAATGACGTCACAGATATAAATTTCGCGCGTTTTCGATATTTCATGGTAAACCGGAAGCAAGATTTTTCGCGGTAGTGATATTTATAATGAAATTGCCCCTCACAGGTCAATATGATGAGACAATGACTCGTCACGTGACAGTTCTCAGCCAATGAGATTGGGAATATAAACAGACTATATAATAAAAGATAATAATGATAACCAACTTGATTATAATGACGCAGTTATATGATAAATACGATAATATAACAGTAATGATATCACTATAATAATAAATTCAATGTTATCCGTACTCCATTCTTTTAGATTTGTAAAAGTAATGATAGCTTTAGGAAGGTTTATGGTTCCTTCAAATAAGTCGAGACTATCAAGAATGTTTCGTCTTCAAATTAATAGCATCATTTAAGAACAGATAAATATGCAGCATCGACCAGACATGCACGTTTCGGGTACTTAACCCTCGTCAGTGATCCTAAATTGTGAAAGTTATGCCCTATAAATACCAAAAGACATAGCAGTATGGATAGGATATGATGCTACACAACCCACTTTTAAGAAATTTTTATGACCAGAGATTTCGGAATGCGTTTGAAGAAAGCAGGGGATCTCCAACAACACTCAGTTGCAGCACCAACAGCCAAACCCCAAAACATCTACTGCAAAAACACAAAGCAGACACACACAGAATGAGACGGAAATGGTACAATAAACGCCAAATCACATTGAAACATCAAACATTAATGAATACACATAAACCGACAAGACCAATGGGCAATCGGTGCCGACTTAGGACGGCCATCTGCCACGTCAGTAGCAGAGGGTGTGGTTATCCTGGATTACGTGCGCACAACCCTCCCACTGTTCCGATTACCCAGAGGTCTCGAGGAACGTACAATGTGGTGTTAAACAATCTTCTCACTGTTAGATAATCACACACAATCATGCAGGGGCCCAAGGAACACAGATGAATATGTAAATGGATATAAAAAGAGGGCGTACGTAATACAGTCTGTGCTCTGCCAGCTGTAACGAGCTCATGTTTGTTATCACCCGAGGAGTTCGATTGGCATTCAGAGGGGACAGGTGGTCGGGGCCCTGTCTTCTCTAAAGATGTTTGGAAAGGGCCCGTCATGGAGTCCAGTCGTCACAGTAAGTCAGAGTGCAAGTCTTATGAATGCGCTGGTATAAAAATGCACACTGGTCAATTACCAAGCCAAGTGTCCGTCTGGTGACATTAGGATAACATCCAAGAAAAGGTGTTTGATGATTCTGACGCATTTTCGATAGTTATGCTGGATATCTTTGATCCTTCTAATTTTGTTAATTATGTCACCATAAATTGCAGGTTGTGAAATACCCAAAGTAATATACTCTGTTGCTTGTATGGGTCCGAATTTCAAAAGAAATTGACAATAATATTTAAAATTTTTTAGAAAGTCTTTACCAGTTTGTGAAACCGGAAACCTTGACCTAAAAGTTTCTTCGTGATTTGTAAATTTCTACTATGAAAATCCAAAACATCAGTGTATGCTATAGCATACCTGATGAGCTGTGAAATGTAGATACCGTATGATGGTAATCTAGGAACATCACCGTAAAGCCAGGGGTAATTGACTAAGTTGAATAAAAAATTATCTCTTTTGTCATACACACTCGTATGAATCTTTCCATTAACAATTTTGATATTTAGGTCCAAAAAAGGTGTTTCTGTTTTTGTAACTTTTGCCTTGTTCAGAGTCAATTCTTGTGGATAAATAAGATTTTTATACTTTTCAAATACAGGATTGTCCATAGTGAGAATATCATCCAGGTATCTAGAAGTACCAATGCAACATTTCACATCAATAAGTTTTCTTTGCTTTTGAATATTTTAGATATATTCTTTTTCATACGTGTATAGAAATAAATACGCAACAAGAGGTGCAAAATTAGTACCCATAGGGATCCCTACAACCTGTGTGTAGAGATTCTCACCAAATCTTACATAAATGTTAAGTTAGTTATAAGGGTAAGAGGAAGGACAAGGTTGATCGTTTTGAAGAAACAATCAACCAAAGTTAATCGGACTTGGTTACATTTGCCTTCGGGGACTCCCTGCTGTAACACTCACCAAATGATACAAATGTTATGTCATCAAATAAATAACATTTATTTTTAAGAACAGATAAATTTGAAGCATGGAGCAGACATACACGTTTCGGGTAATTAAGTTGTTCAATGATTTGAATATGGCGATCTGTCCTTTGATGTCTTCGTTAGTATTTGCCTATAAATTGTATTCTTCATTTACGATCTGTTTATCGATGTTTATGTACGGTTACATATAACTACAGATAAATCTTTGTGATAATCACAAAAGAATTATTGCTGAAAAAGAAAACTTCATACTTCGAATGTGGTTGAAAGGGATCACTCTAAATCTAAATATGCTTAGTGGTAAGTGGTAAGTGGATGTGATGCACCATATTTTCAATAATTAGTGAGACCAAAGGCTTACATACTAAGATGCGAAAAGGCACATTTATTGTACTAGACACGTGTGTCGGAAAGGTCATCCATCTATCGAGCAAGAGTGAACTTTCGCAAAATAAGTTTCCAACAAACTGTGTCAATTATATATCTATGGCAAATTGAACCATGCAAGTACGACGACTACTTTGTGGATCGGTACAAACATGAATCTAAACAAAATAGCGCGTTTTACGTATATTTAAAATCTTCCGTCGTCATATTTATCACACATCATTTTCAGTAAGTGTTGGTTTTATGTGTGTGTGAGAGAGTGTGTGTGTTTGTGTGTTATTATCACCAGAATTGTCATATCTACAATTATGAGTGCGACGACGAGTCTTAAAACCACAGAAGTTGTATATACATTTTGTAAAATGCGAAATGAGGCCAAAACTTATTTAGCTGTGCACTTTTCTTAGATACAAGACGATATATACAAAATGTATCTATAACAGTAACTTATCTTTGTATTGTCAATGCATTGACAAGACCACCCAAATTCCCATCAGTTTTCAAATTCTCCCTCTATCTTCATATACAAAAAATCCAGATAAATATGCTGGCTGATAGACAACTGTAATTGCTATCATCGTTTGTGTCCGAACTCTGCCACCAGGTAGCAACCTTTTAAACAAAATGAAAATATAGTTTGCATTGTAATTGTAGGAATCTAGTAATTGACGTTAGGTTCCATATGCGTCTCAGTGTCTCCGTAATTCTGATATTTGCCCGACATGTTTCCATTGACATATGACCTGATAAAATTACAATATATTTCACAGTCATTGTATATTTGACAATCTATATTTCAAGAATAGTTCAGAAACATGGATAACATTTGGATGCAAGAAGATTTCCCTATTGCATTTCGTAAAGACCTCACAGCATCATGAGAATGTTAATTCTTATAGTTATATTTAGATGTTAATGGATATATGAAAGGCTTCTATGAAATCTTAATTTCATGTTGAAGTTATCTTTTGCAACCCTCTGGTATATTTAAGACGTTAAGAAATGGATTCAATTTTCAATTTCCGTCGAATAGGATTAAGTGCTTAGATATGGGATTAACAATAGTTAGGATGGATGTAAATTGTTGATATTTCATGTTCAAACGTTATAAGCAATAAATACTCATTTGCGTCTTCTCGTTTTAGATCATACATCATCGTGTTCAGAAAATCATGTTCAAGATTATTTTACCATCTTTTTTCTATCTTTAGGGTATACATTCTGATCGATTTTATCATAGAAGAATGTAATTTATCAAATTTGAACACCATTGGCAAAAGTATAGTAAGTCGAACTAAGAGATAGTAGGTATAAACTGTTACATCTGGTATTTAAAAAAAAATGATCCCCCCCCCTCAAAAGTAAAAATGGAAAAATATTGTATACATTTTTTTTATCAAAAAATATTATTTATTTGATTTCAAAATTACTTTGGTGACATGGTTTCAAAATACGAAAGACCGTCCTCTTCCCTAAAACGCAAGGGGATGCTCCCTTATCACGTAGACACAATATGATACAATATCATTTCTACAAAATATCCATGTTTTTTTTTTTTTTTGGTTAAATGAAGATTAAAACAATCAATTTTAATTTATGAGCATCATTAAATTTTGATACTGCATGTATATTTAAGGTATTTTTTCCATGACAAAAAAAAACATCAGGTGTATCACAGTACGTTTATGTGTAGCGTTCGTAATATGCATCACTGATGAGAATTTAATATTCGAAACACATGTCTGGTGCATGAAAATTGGTTTGAAATTTTCTAAAGAAGGTAAAGAGTTGGAACACTTCCGTATTATTATACATAAACATATAGCATAAAATGGAACTTTGTCTGGTGCATGAAAATTGGTTTGATTTTTTTTCAAGAAGGTAAAGAGTTCCGTATTATTTTTATAAACACTTATTTCCTTTTGCAGTGTGGAGCAGTTAAACTTTTTCCTTGTGACTGGATGTTTAAAGTGCAATAATAAATTGTTTCCAGTTCTGTCACGTGTAAGAAGCTTTGTTTTGGTCTTTTATAAATTTGACACCATACATATTTTTTTTTTCTTTTTCGGAAACTTGTCATTTCATCCAAAGATATAATCGATACAAAAGGAGGTTAGCATCTTAGCACCGTCCCTACAATGCTTTTTTTGGTCATATATTTCATTCAACTATGCTACTGAATCGACCCTACGCAAAACTTGGAGCCGCGCACTATCTGCAAAGTAAATGCAAAAATTCAAATTTCAAAAAAAAAAAAATAAATAAAAATAATGATTATAAAACCAGAGGGCGCTACTGAAATACATTTAGCTGTGTCTGAAAATCACTTCGACATTAAATAAGTACCACTGATGAGGACTTGCTATCAGAAGCATGTGTCTGGTGCATTATCTGTTTGAAATTTTCTTCAAGAAAGGAAGAGTTAGAGCACTTCCGTATTATTTCAATAGCTTTCTTTTTCACTCATGTTCGTCGTACAATTATACAAATCATTATAATTAAACTCTAAGCACAGGAATAATTCAAGCGGTAGATAAATTATAAAAAATGGGAAACACGACGATAAAAAAAACAAACAAAATAAAATATGGAAAAGACTTCCAGCAAGGCCAGTCAGCACTGACCATTGACACCAGTAAGAACATCATTATATGTTTAAACTGAACTATTTGATACAGGTAAACGTCTTCATATTGAATAGCATCATTTAAGAACAGGTAAATTGGCAACATGGACCAGACATGCACGTTTCGGGTACTTAACCCTCGTCAGTGATCCTCAAATCTAAACAATGTAATAAGCCAAAAAGGTGTGAAAGTTACTATGTCGAAAAAGCGTACCGAAAGACGTAGCAGAATGGGCGTTGTTTGACATTCCTTCACACATTCAGAAAAAAATCTTCTTTTACTTTTCCCGAAATTGTCAGTCCATATGAACAGGCCACTGGAGAAACGATATCATTATAGTGGCAGATGTTGTCGACTGATTGAATTACTTCAATTCCTTTTGGAATACGCCCTACATGACGTACAGCTATCTTATCAAATTCAAGGACACATCGGAACTTATTCATGAAATACCATGTTATAATGTTTGATTCTCTAACGGTAAATCTTATTGAAGGGTAATTCGTTTCACGAAGAGTCGACATTTATGAATTGTTTCTATTTCATATGAGAAATATAAAGTATGGTGTATTCAGTAGTATAATCATGAGTCTCGTGAAGATTTAAAATAATATTACATAAAACACTGAATTCTAATGCAATGTCGCTATATCGTCGAATTTCATTGGTTGTTTGCTCCTTATTTACGGCTGTAAAACGAGAACATACTAGGCTTTGACGTTGCTAACGTCACGTTTCGCTTTATATTCAAAAAAAAATATTAATTGCATTAGAATGGGAATAACTAGATGCTGACATTATGTTAGCGGACGGTAAATGCTGATTAAACGGTGCAAACATCAGTTTACGACCGTAAAATCAACATTTACCGTCCGCAAACATAACGTCAGAAGCTAGTTATTCTTTAAATGTAATAACTGTAAACCGTCTTTTATTCGCGGCGTCTTAATTTCGCGAACAAGAGTGCATGAGGTGACTGGATTGCGACGTTTCATTTTCGCGACTTTGTACGTACGTATCTTACTTCACATGTATTTGGACATATTCGCGGCGTTTTATACTCGCGAATCGAAGGACTTCGCGAAAATTGCGAAAATAAGACGCTCGCAAATAGAAGACGGTTTACAGTATATAATGTAGCAATGAGTTGAGTGAAGGTCAGACAAAATCGGAATTCAAAAACTACAATCTATGGGCAAGAGATGCTAAGTTAAACATTACGACCAAATATTTCTGTAAATAAAACAATAGGAGATTTAGTGCCTGGGGAGAGTTAGCATCTTTCAATATCGAGCAAGCATTTACTGCCTACGTCTGCCGTTTTCAAAAACTGTCAGAAGGAACCATCAACTCTCTTAGCAGCTTGCAATAAAATGTACTAACGATAAGCAAATAGAAAGTAAGCACTATAAACTTACCTTTCCACATTTTCATTTGAAAACGAAAAGTAGATGACTTATTTCCCATTAAGAAATCCGGTTTTGACAATAAAATATAAATCTCAGACTTACCTTTCTATATCTTGATTTAAATCCGACCCGTAGATGGTTTAATTCACATTAAGAAAAACAGTATTGACAATGAGATATAAATCTTAAATTATAAAAGGTTCATCCATCAAAACAGATTTGCCCACAACAATTGGCTTTATTTCTTATATCTGATAACATTTGCAACTACTTTTCCTATGATTCAGAGTCTGGCGATTGGAAGATGCTGCTAACCCAAATTGAAAATCCATAGAATGACACATATCTATCAAGCTAATACGTCTGAAAGTAATGCTTCGGGTTTAAGTGACACTAAGGAAAAAGACCGGACTGATATCTCTTTGGGACAGGAATGCGCACTTTGTCTGTCTCGGTGAATTCTGTGAATATTCTTAAAAGAATCATATTTGCCATTCTTTTCATCTTTCTCTGTATTTAATTACAAGAGTACATGATCACAATTAAGGTCAACTACAGGCATTCAGTGTAAAAAAATGTATTTTATTTTTTACTAATCAATTTTTTCACAAAAAAAAAAAAAACAAAAACTCTCGCCATGAATTATTTTTATTAAAGTAGAACAGATGCAAGGAATAAGGAAAAAATCCAACTCTGGCAAAAATTTCCCAAAGAGGTTCCCATTTTTGTGGGTCCTTGTATGGATATAGGATAGTTTTGATGATTTAATTCATGAAATAATGAGTATTGTATCAAGCGCACAGAGCTCTTGGGAGAGAATGGTTTAAGTAATCAAACAACGAGCACAGATCCTCACAATTCAAGGAAACAATTTTGAAAAAAAAAATTTCTAATGGAAAAAGCGAGGTTCCGATTCTACGACCACCACATACAACTTAATGCTCAAAACAAATATGTAGAACTACCTTAACATGCATGAATAACTCAGATCATCATTCATCTTCATCAATGGTAAGGTACCTTTAGGTGAAATCTAAAAATTGAGTGATGACATGTAATGAATCTTTTTTGTTATGGCAGGAACATGTACATGTAGTTGAGTTTTTTAAGAATGAACGGACCAAAATTGATATAGAATTTATATTCAGTCTGAAAGAAGTCACTGATAATTGATTTAAAGGAACTTCTTCGGTATACTGCAGAGAACACTACCTTCGCGGGTTTTTTTTTTTCGGTTTTTGGTTTTCAATGGTTTGTCCTTGAATTACCCCGAATCACCTTTGATACCTTGGAAGAGAACATGTGCGTGCGAAAAACAATACGATCTCACATAAAAAATAATTGTTTTGTTATTGTGTCTGTATCTATCCTTCTCAGATCAAAGATCTCGTAAACAGTATCAGTATATAGGGCTCAAGTATTTTCTCTGATTATGCTTGGTAAACCCCGGCATAAATGCGTGGGAATAAATGTGACAAATGCATGCACTATAATGCTAACATTGTCACGTATGCTCCCAATATAACCACTGCAAGCCTTTGTAAATAATTCTACTTTCTAGAACGTCTTGGAAAATCTGTCGCAGGCTTGCTCTTTGACATTATATATATCAGAAAAATTACCCAAGAGCAAGATAAATGATTTCTTTTCTATTATGTTTGTTGGTTGTCACAGGTAAAATGACACGTAACGGATTTAAATCCAGCATTATGGCGATGCCGATGAAAAAAAAAAGTATATCAAGTTCATTGTGGATGGAGCACAAACTTTGCATACGTAGAATTTTGGTACAAGCATGGCATGGTTGGAGTGTCTCAAACAATACTACGCATATCACTAAAAGGGCACCTCATCAAAACGGAAGAAAATTGTGATTCAGATATACAAATACGCAGTATTGGCGAAATGCGTATTATTCGGAAGAAATTGCATACGTACCAATTCGTTTTTTCTTTCTTATTTAATTGAAGTTTCTGTCTTTTTCGCAGAACAATCATATGTTCATATGACGATACCTAAATAAAGAAAATAAGATCTGAAACAAAAATTATCTATCTACATACATATTCTGTTGACTTAGGCAGCTGCCCTATTTTCTAAAAATAGGATGACTTATTTTCGCCTTCTGAACTTGAAAAATGAAAGGACGGTAATTATTTTCCTCCTACACCTCAATGACTTCAAAGTTATCTTCTGATCAATAATGCTTCCTACTATTTCCTCATTATTTTGTTAATAATGACTTTTCTTTAACATTAACACAGATTTCTGATAAGAAATAAGTTCTAAATTGTTTTGACCTTTTATGAGATATTTCCCTTTGGAAGCACACACAGTCGTATTACGTGTATCTGTAAAATTTATTGACATTATCGATTTCATTCCTCTTTTATGCCTTATCAAAGTAAAAATGTAAAAAGAAACTTACAAGACTTTGTTTTATCAGAAATTCTCATCTATAATAGATTTCAAAAGTAAATAAGGATAACAGAGCTGAATTAAATGAAATTATATCATACAAACAAAGACTTTGGGAGGAGCCTTTTTTCAGTACTTTTATATGGAACCGAGGAGATTTGCAATATTGATATTATGGATGTAGTGACTAATTTCAAGGCATATCTATTGTAAGGCTTTGATTTATATTATCGTTCATGCCTTTCGAAAGAAGATGTATACGTATACATTGATAGTTGTTCCATAGACTTCTTTGTTAACTCATGGTTTCAAGCAGGAAAGGTTGGGATGGAATACTCAAATTAAAACAATTAATATAGACAACATATAATATGTAATTTTCTAATATATCTTTTCTCGTAATAATGAAAATAAGGATATTATAAGAAAAGATTTACAAAACAAAAGGATTTCAAAGAAAAAAAAAAGGATGACAGCGCTGAATTAGATGAAATTATATCAAGCAAACACAAACTTTGGGTTGAGCCTTTTATCATTACTTCTATATGTATCAAAAAAGATGTTTCAGATTAAAACCACTTAAAAATTCCACATTTGATAGATTTACCGTTTTTTCCCTTTTCTTCATGGCTAAAGTTGCGGGTGTTGCAAGCATGCAGGAGATACTTACTTATCTCGAGCATCTGATCTCTCCTTTGAATGTTTTTTAAAATTAGTTTTCAGATTTTGGATATTTTAAGGTTTTTGTGTCCATTGATTATGATTTTGGGATACTGATTTGGGATTATTATTGTTTTTGTTTGACTTATACTGACAAAACTGTATTATTTTAGCTATAATAAGTTAAAGAAGGTCCTGGCGATAATCTCACAATAGAGCACAAAATTGAGCATAGACGGACCCTCAGTAAGCTAGAGGTGAGACCAGGTGCCCGGGAGGAGAAAGCATCCCCTTTTGGCTAGCCGCACCCACCATCGATGCTCATGCACGACAAGGTACATGTATGTATCATTACACATATAGACAACACAAAATAATAAATCCTTGTCATGAAAATGAAATATATTGATGGAGACTATTGTTATTCAATGAGTGAATGAATAAATAGCTATTTTGATGCTGTAAATCTACAGAATTTTCATATGTCCTTAACTGAGGTTGCAGAATTTATGCACTACTCATCCTATAGATGATAAAGACTTGCTCGACACTTTTATCAGTGAGAAAATTTCCTTGACGGAGATAAACACTATTTTCGGAACAAAGACTTTCTAAAATAGAATATGCACTTATTAGCTGCACGGAATTAACATTCCTTGTCACACGTATTTGATGATACGAGATGTACGAGAGAGTTATTTTTGTCTGAAGCTGCTCTAAGAAGAAGTTCTTTATATTTCATAACGGTTTGTCATTAATTGCAATTACATTAATCATTAAGCAGTGAACAAGAATGTTCCCATCCATAGAAAGATTCCATAGGAGGCCTGATTATGACCCACCCATCCATAAAGAAACTTCGTTTACAAACGAGGGGATTTCAGAAAGAAAAAGTGTGTTAACGAGATTAACAGGACTACATGCATTTTTCCAATTTGTTGAATTCATATTACATAAAAGTGCCGGAAATAAGGGATCAAGCTTAAGTTATCTTAGTTGCACGTGATTGAATGTTTCAAGTGTAATAATTACTTCTTTTCAGTTCTGTCGAGTGAAAGAACCTTTGTTGGCCCTTAATCAATTTGACATCATATAGTACTTTGCTATTTTGGAAACTTGTCATTTCATCCAGAAATATCATCGAAATTAATGGATGTTAACATCCTAGCACCACCCCTACGATGCTTTTTTTTTTGGTCATAGATTTTATTAAATTGTGCAACTGAATCAACGCTACACAAAATTTGGAGCCGCGCACTCTCTGCAAAATAGATACACATATTCAAATTCAAAAATAAAACTAGAGGGCGCTTCTAAAATACAATTGGCTGTGTCTATAGATTACTTTTGCTTTAAGATTTACTGTCCGAAACACGTGTCTGGTACATTACAATTTGTTTGAGATTTTATTCAAGAAGGTAACAAGTTGGAACACTTTAATTTTCTGAGAGCGACAGTTATAAGCAAAGAAATACATTATGACCTGAAACTATTGAATCATAAATCCAGTAAGCCTCACTTTCCCCTTCATCTCAGGCCATGACAAACAGACGGACGTAGCATGATAATTCAATCCGTAAATGCCTCATGCCAGATCTCGTAAAAAACGGACGGACGTTTACAAATGATTTTAACGATAAGAGAATATGGGATACTTTCTTATTTACATTCTATTTAGCCTGACCTGGTAAGATATCTCCCTGTAGCAATAATTTTTAATCCATTACTCACTTTTTTTAAAAGCAAAAACAATTAGCTTGGCAGCATTTTACGGCGATCCTATGGCGCCTTAGATTAAATGGTATCCACACTATCATCAGAAACAAGCAAAGGCAATTAAAGCACAGCAGTAATTGGTACAACTTTGTTTGGGTTTTGAGCGATGTCCTTGGTACTAGATTTATAATGTATAAGGTACTTTATTGAAGTAAATTATATTTCAAACCTTTATTTCACAAAGACCTTATTTATGCTCTCTATGATTTTTCGCAATGTAGATTGAATCTTTTCATTCATCATACATAACCTTATCCGAAACAAGGTACACACTTGATATCGTTTTTTATTGTTCTGGGTAATCGGAAAAGTGGGAGGGTTGTGCGCACATAATCCAGGATAACTACACCTTCTGCTATTTCCGTGGCAGATGGCCGTCCCAAGTCGGCACCGGTTGCCGTTCCTTGTCCCATATGCGTCTATTTCTGTGCTTGTCTGCTTTGTGTTTTTGCATTGGGTGTTTTGGGGTTTTGCTGTGGGTGCTGCAACCTGGTGTTGTTGGAGATCCCCTCCTTTGTTTTATATACAGGATGAATTTTCATTTCATACGATGAATTATGAAACGAGTTGTGGGTTTTATATCCCCGAACCTTTGGGAGGGGGATATAAAACGCACAACGACTTTCATAATACATGGTATGAGATGAAAATTCATTTGAGATTCTTTTTATCGCATAATATTGCCTAAAAATGTGTATTTTTAACTTGAAGTCGACGTTTCTGAGAACCAGAGGCGAACCATGTCGTGACCCAGAAGTTGTCTGCTACACCATGAGAAGTAGTTCCCCATCGTATAGGTTTGCTGCGCGTAAAGAGAAAAATACTTCATTTGTTTGACATGCAATTATTCAACAACAACTATTAAATCATTGATATTGAATCTGCATCTGAATTTAACAAATGACCGATATTTGAAAGGTCACACTTGTTAAAGTTTAGGCTCCAAATTTGACCCATCGCATTCAGGCAGAGCGATGTGTAACGTGTTATTATAACATTTGAGTATGAAACGGCTTTATGAAACTGCATAACGGGTGTATCATGTGATAAATGTCTCTATCTGTATCGTTGTGAACATTAGAGTAAAATGGTCAAGGATGTATATTGAGATGAAGGTAACTCAATACACCTCAATAAAAGGCCCATGTGTACAGAAAAGGGGAATGTCCAACAGAGCTCGGTTGCAGAACCCACAGCAAAAAAAAACCAAACAAACAAACAACAACAACAAACACCCTAATGTGAAACACAGAGAACCGACAGTCACAACATGAGACAACAAATAGACTTAGAAAACAAAACATCACATCCAACACATAAAAGTACAAATAAACCAACGAGACCAATGGGCAGCCGGTCCGACTGAGGCCGGCCATCTATCACATTAATAGCAAATGGTGTGGTTATCTGGATAACGTAGCCATAATCCTTTCACTTGTCCGGTTACATGCGGCAAGAATGGACAATTGTTGTGTATAGTAAATCATTGTAAGATGACGAAACAAAAAGACAGATATTCGCACGGGGCTGATCGATACAATCGCCCGACGGCAAGCATATTTCGGAATGCAATGCACTTTCACCGTTCACCATTGAATTCTTGAATGCAGTTCACCATTTGATTTTTCTTTACAACCAGTGCAATCGACACAACTTCATCTTGAATTGTCAAATGCATTCCAGAATTCAATTTGTAGTGTGTATGAGTCTATGGCTAGACATGAATCACTGAAAATTTTAGTATCCTAAGCAAGGGATTACTATAAAGGTTTGGACTTTCAATTATTTGAGAGTTATTCAGAATTGAAGAAATATTGACAAAGTTCTCGATCCCATTTCTCGGTAATAAGGCGATGTACCATTACAAAATTTAAAGTGTGTAGGAGTGTATACCTAGGCATGACTCCAGTATTTCAGTATTTTCAAAATTTCAGTATCCTAACCAGGGGATTTCTATAAAAGTTTGAGCTTTTACCAACTGTATATTTTCAAGTATTACTATAATGGGAATTCTAGAATGCAGTTCTCTATTCAATGGTGAACGGCGAACTGCGTTCCAAAATATATGTTTGATCGCCCGAGAAAAGGTAGTTAGTATAAAGTTGTTTTATCAAACTTTATTTACGAGCTGACATTGTTGGAGACCTTTCGTGCGTATGACCTAAGTATGACCAAGATATCGTCTTCCCTCAAGTTAATTCCAGATAAACTTGATGGGAATACAACATTTCTAATCACCCTTCCATTGCGTAACAAATTACATGGAGCCGTAAAATGACAGCTTAAGTTTCTGAGAATACTCTTTAGAGCGACCCATCAGGAACAAACCTCGGCGATCGAAGCTCTACAAACCCTGTGATTTCCGATGTAATTCAGCCAAAGCTTGGTCGCGTTCTTAAAGAAAACTTTACAACTTGCAGCCTTTTCTTGCTTCAATTTGCTCTGCAGCTATTAATTGATAACTTGACTTCTGTTTCATTAGGACCGTAGTTTTTCATTTCCCATTTTGCAGTTTGTGCAAAAAAAGAAAAAAAATCAGAAAATGGGAATGAAAATAGAATGGATAATCCTGTCCTAATAAACGCGTAAAGAATGAAAACTTTGATTAAAAAAAACCCCTGTTTTCCATGTCGATGTTTCATTCAAATCATGTGACCTGAATTTCCTCATATTGCATATTTTAACATACGTAATAAATTCTTTAAAAATAAAATTGCGGCATTCCGTCGGTAGCAAAAAAAGTTATCATGGCCATGACGCCAGTAACAGTGGGCAAAATAATTATGAACTTACACGCTAGTTCATTTTTGCACCCGCCCATCCTTGGAGATACTATAAACCAATACTACCATCAGGTAGGGGGTACCAAATTTAGTCAGAATCCAAACTCTTTTACCTGGTAATTTTCGTTATTTCCACAGGAAAAATAAATTCCTGCAGGAATTTTTATTTTCTTGCATGATTATTCTGCAAAAATAAATTCCTGTGAGAAATAAAAATTCCTACAGGAAATTATTTTTCATGAGGGAATTACAAAAATCCCTGCAGGAAATTGAAAACTCTTGCAGGAAATTGAAAATTCCAGCAGGATTTTTATTGATTAAAGGTGAATGTATTAGGTACCAGGTGTGCACCAGGTAAACAGTTTGGATTATGAGTAAGATTAGTACCCCCTACCTGATGGCAGTACTGGTTTTATAGTATCTCCAAGGGTAGGCGGGTGCAAAAATTAATTAGCATGCAAGTTCATAATTACTAACCGATATTCACACGCTGTACAACATCACACTATATAGATAGGACTTCATGACACTTCCAATTCATAACAAAGGTGATGCTTAGAACGCCAAATATATCCATAAACGAAATGTATACCTTCCCGTATTTCTGTTCAATACGGAAGATCGCAATTACTTCTAACCAAGACTATACGAATGTTCTCGCGCACTCTTCGATTGTTCTCCATTGTTATGACGTCATCAATTTACTTGGGCAGAAAAGGTGCCCAAGTTTTGAACAATGGTTAAGGTAGGTAACTAAATGAAAAATTAAATCGGACACGCTGCATGCGCTCCATTTGCGATCTTGTGTATTCGTCACGATTGAACGTGTCACGTGTTCCTTAGTTGGACATTGAGACAGGTTTGAGGAATAAGCCATTATTATTTCATGGCACTATACGCGCATTTTAAATAACATGTACAGGTAGACTGGTAAAGTTCGTTTATACCCTTGAAATGTCTTCCTGGGTTATTTTATATGGTTCGCTTATTCAATTATCAAAAGGGTTACTTATAAGGCTGAACGGCTTCATCAATTTAAAAAGAAATGATTTGCAAGTTTGTTTTCTTCGACGAAAAGGGGGAGTTTAGTGATAATGAATTAATCCGTTCAATAAACACATTCCTCCCCCACTATTTCCATCTTCGGGTTTTTATATTATATCTGATGTTGGATGTGATCTTAGCGTGCCCAGACAGTCAGATGAAACCGTTTATGATAGGTATCTGCACATAAAGACATCAATATCATCGGTAGCTATGTCAGACAATGTATCAACGGATATCATCTCTAAAGAGCAACAATGATAAATCGACTAATTTCATTACCAATGTGCTAGTATGCAGCCAAGATGGGCAAGATTGTTCACAGAAAATTTGGAAATGTACGAAAGATCATGCAATCAGACCGAATGTCAAATCACGAAAAACGTGAGACTGGTACCATCGCCCTAAATCTGTATATATGTAATCATCATTTGATAGATCATATCAGTAGATCGAATTACATTGTTAAAGAATATTTTGCGTGTAAGAAAAAGGAGTTTTACTTCATTCATATTGGAAAAATATAAAGCCTTTTCTTGCATCTATCCATCCGACATGAAACATTAATCAATTAATCAATTGATAGATATATCAATGAATTTGTTAGATATATGAATAAAAACTATTTTTACAAAAAGTAGAAGCTGCGAGAGCAAAAAGCCCATTGGCATGGTTTTTCTTTTCTATCTACGTCGAGGCACCAATAAACGCAATCCTCAATATTCTTCCAGGATAATTGTTTACATTCTCCGAAGGGTTCAGAGAGGACCACGACTATAATAATTTATCTTTCCCGGTACTTTATGTTGCTTATTAGATCATATTTGTGTGACCATCCATTAGGGAAGGCCTTGAATTTGTGGATTTATTTCTCCAGAGGCGCCTATAGAGTTGTACGGTTTGTTATTGTGCATGTAATCAACTATGATGTAATGTCTGATCAGGAGTGACATTTTATAGATTCTCTGAAGGAAAAGATATTCAAACCAAACTCCCTTTTACGCTTGTATTTTTCTCTCTTTATAATCTTACAAATTACTATTACAAAAGCGTAGAAGATGACGCAGTGTTTGAATGTAGGATCTTCCTTGAAGAAAGACACACTGTTAAAATGCGCATATGTCTCCTCGTATTTAAGGATTTGAATCTTATCAGACATTTTTCGTTATTTTTCTACATAATCCCCTTCAGTATCTATACACTTTTGCAACCGGTGTTAAAGGGCCTCAATACCACTTTTAAAGAACTCTTTTAAGTTAAATATTTCCCTTAACTGTGTCAGAAGTGAAGCATAGTATGTGCCATTGACTGTTTTTCCTTTTTGGAGATAATCTATCAGCAGAATACCTTCTTCATTCAAGAAAACCGAGGCTCACAACATATCAATCAGCCCTGGAACATTGTAGGTTTTGACTAGCATGTGAGTGTGCAAGATTTGTCAGAGTACCTGGCTGGTCTACAGGACGGACTGTTCCTTCTGCTGGATTTATACACGCATAGTGAACGTGGCTGTTTTTACAATTTTTCAGCTTAATATATATACGTACACTAAGTCTAGTAAAATGAAAACTACAATGTGTTTTCACACGTATTTCAAGAAGAATATATTACCAATTAGCTTTTTTTAACTTCACATAAAGAATTTTAAGTATCCAATTCTAGTCTGTTTACTGCGACGATGTATTACCTTTTTTCATCTATATAATTACATATTTTTTCAAATTAATACAAAAAATTATCATGTTGTCTTTATCATTGTTTGTGAATAATAATGAAAAATGAATCTGAAGACAATTTACATGTAAGGAGGCGAGGAGGCGAGGAACAATATTTGATATCTTCTTATGAATTCGTAATTTTTCTTGATATTGGAGCCTTTTCCTTGATTCGATGAATGAAAGTCAATCAGAGGACCAAAAATCAGAATCAAAAATCATAATTAATAGGCATACAACCGAACAATGAAAAAAAGATAGGAAAAAAGCAGACAGGAAAAAACAGATAGGAAAAATGATCGAGAAAAAAGATAAAAAAAGAAAGAGATTCCCAATAGTAAAACCAACAGAACGCAACGAGTCTAGTAAAACCAGACAAACAGACAGAGAAAATATTTTTTAAAGAAAACGAAGGACATCAAAATTTCAATGGACAATCATCAGACACAAAATATTACGTGCACGATGATTTATATGTTGATATCTAAAACAAATTAACAATGATTTCCTAAGATTATGATATCAACGAAGTGACGCAACCTACAAATATCTCTAGAGTCGAATATTTAGTCAAAATCATTATAGAAACATTTTTTATTCATGAACCTTAAAAAAAAAAGAAACAAAATTGGGGATTTTTTTTTTACTTTTGTTGTTTGCTTGTTTGTTTTGTTTTTGCTTGCTTGTTTTTTTTTTTTTTGTTTTTGTTTTTTTTGTACAATATACTTTTAGACATCCTCCTAGGAATAAGTTTTTCCTTTCTTCATTTAAATCATTCTTCTGTATAAAAACTCAAAGTAACCACTTCAATCTTACCTTTGAAACAGAAGCGCATCAATAATGTGGAGGTGACCTGACATATTTTTCAGTGAATTGGATATTCTAAATATATGTTCCAGGAGGGAAATAAACTTCAATGAAAGCCTTCTATACACCGCTGTCATCATGTAGATATATGTTTGAGCACTAACTCAACCACAATGTTTCAAGCATCAGTGAGCAAGAAAGACTGAGTGTTTGAATAGCTTCAATAAATCAAACCTGAATAATCAGGTGTATTTGAGTTCAAGTTTGGTACTTGACGCTGATCCAATGAAAGAAATGTGATGAATAGGAAATTTATGTTCATTTCTTGTCTTTAAATAACGTATAAGTAATAAAACTGTCTTTGAGTTTTGCCTTGGAATGAGCTGATGAAACAAAATATGAAAAAAAAATCATTAGAGACGCTGACATTCGTCAAATTGGCTTTTGACAGTTTTCAAATACATTCTCTAGTTTTGTTTTGTGTCTGGCTTCTTTGTTTATTAGTTCGTTTGATATGGGTGTGGTCAATGTCTTGTTGTCTTCTGCCTTTTGTTTGCCTTTGTCTGTTGTTTGTTGTTCCTTGTGGGTGGGCTCCGCTGTGGTAAATGATGATGGCTTAATGTACAATTCGCGCATACAATTTGATATGCGAACGTTCGATTTTCCCAAAAGAAATCCTTCACTATTACCTTTTATATCAAATATCTACCTAAACTGCATTTTATTAACCAGGGCAAAGTGTTATGCTTCGGGTTCAGTGTCACTTATTGATACATAGAGGACTCGAAGCTAACTTCGTACAGTTTTGCCCTGTTACGAAAAGAAGCACTTTGCAGTTCAATTCAATTTTACAGATAGATACATTGTTAACGTACTCTCGATTGATGATCCATTTTTTTATTACCTAAGTACAATATATTCGTCTGAAGTAGATGTGACAAGAGAAAGCTTGATGCATTAACTCCTCGTCGTATTAAGATCTTAAGTTATCTTTTTGACGACAATAGTCACTCGAATACTTCGATGTTTAACAAATGTAACAACTTCAACTTGAAAATCGCAACTTCACATTCCCGAGAAGTAACATTCCTTCATCTTCAGCTGATACTCTATACCAGAGCAAGTAGATTAACAGAAAAAATCTACTGAACAAAAGGTATCTGTGTGAGCAACTGACTTTGCTACTTGCTTACTAGCTTGCTAGGGGTCTGTCGATGCTCAATTTGGTGCTCTATTGTGAGTGCTGTTGGGATTGTCGTTAGGGTCTTCTTTAATGTTAAACGTCTTGAACGCATTTGATAATTATTTTGCCGGTTCAATGAAAATATAAGAAAAAGCTGTTTCATCTCTTGGTTCACAATGCGATTAGAGTTACCATACAAAAATAGAGAATTTGATAGGTTCGATGATTTTGACCTTTTTCTGCTCGCCTTAGATAAAGTGCATAGCTAACATACAGAATAAGCTTAATCTTATCGGGACATTGCTGGTCTCATCTCCATTGGGCCCTATGAGATTATTTTAGCTCATTTGCTAAATAATTTGGCTCTTTGATTATGATATTTTAATTCTGACGTGGGTTTTGTGATGTGTGACTCTCACTTTCTCATCAAATTAAACTTCACAGTTTGAGCTATTTAACAGCAATTCTCTGTAAGAACCAAAGAATTTTTGAGATTTTTGGCATGGAAGTTCAATATAAAGTACTAGTATGCAAATCGACCCCAGTTTTTTCGAAAAGGTTGTCGTTGTCATGGCAACCGTGTCTGAAGTTTCAAAAATTGGAAAATTTCATAGGACGAGGCCTATTTGTAGGCTTCGTTACCATATGGAAACGGATACATTTTTTTATCTGAAATTACTTTGATTATTTTCTTTCAATCCTTTTTATTTTACATATTTGTAAAGTTTTACATTTATCTCGGATGCCTTTTGTATACAAGATGAAAAATTGGGCCAAAATAGGGTGTCAAAATGCTCTCTTTTGGGCATTTAAAGACCCTGTTTGCATGTTTTTACTGTTTTACAAGGTTGAAAATTTCACAAAAGCACTCCAAAATCTAGTTATTCAATGAGTATCATCTTTGAACTAAACATAAATATAAAAAATTTAAACCAGCTTCAAATCTGGTTGCTATGGCAACAATAGGCTGAAAGGTTTCGATACGATGAATTTAAACAGAATCTTTATTAAACTATCCACGCATGATATTGGAACAGAAGTTCATGTATACGTCTATCAGAGGCGTTTGAATATAAAGATGACATTGAAAATATTTAAGGTCACCCACTGCATTTCCAAGGTCATTAAACTTTACGTGACCAGATTTGACGAAAAATCCTGATTTTCATAAAATGAAGACGCCAATATTTCAGAAACCTTCAGATATTGAACTTAACAGTCACATGCCATAAAATGATTAATCTTAGCCTAATTCCTAGAACTATTGATGAAGTTTCTTCACATCTTCGAGTATTTTGATAAAAAAAGGAACGAAATCGATATTTTCTTGTTTTTTGACAGAAAAAAAAATCCAATTGAATTACTACAGAACAATAAATTCTAAGATTTTCCTTTCTTATATTCATAAGCTTTCATAATAAATATGACCTATGAAAATATTCAAATAAAGTTTCATTAAAATTGATAACAAAAATTCAATATTTTTTGCCATATTTGAGTCTCAAAGCAGAAATGACCTTGAACTTCAAGTAAATTACCTTGAACATTTTTATTGTTATTAAGTGAAAGGATTAAGTCTTATCTATCCATGCTTACATTTTGACACTCATACGTAACTCTAAAGGGGATTAAAATCAATTTCAAAAATAATATGAAACAAGCAAACAGGTCTAATGTTGCCATAGCAACGGTTTTTGATGACAGAATTTAGGTGAAACTCCTAATTAGCCCACTCCAATTTTTCATTCATTTTATTTGTCAATAAACATATATTTTCTTTAATGAAAATCACTGGTCTCCTGTTGGTGCGTTTTGTGATATTTAAGATAGAAAATGGCGAAAAAAATACTAAATTGGCCCTTGTTTTGACCTCTATTTTTCGCTTCATTTTTACTGATTTTGAATTAATACAATAAGCGTCCTGGAATATATTTCCCATAACTAAGTGTACCAAGTAAGAATTGAAGTTAGGAAGAACATGTTTCGAAAAATGAACAAAACGTTACTGTGGTATCCATGGCAACGCAGTATCGGAAGCTGGCTTATTTCATGGTCTCAAAAGTGCCATAAATAGAGTGACATCATTACCATGGCAACCAGAGGTCACATTGACCGAAAAGTATTACTTTCATCCTCAGTACTTCATACATACCCGTTATACTAAAAATCATCAAAATCCATGACATGCCGTGCCGCTCGATTTTGGTCCTTACAGAGAATGGCTATTAAACATTATAATAAGATTTTATATAAAGGGTGGATGAAATGAAATAAGCAAGAAAATGATTTTAAAATTTTCCTGTTGGACTATTGGCACATCATCCCAAGATAAAACGTGAGAGTTTCTGTCTAATAACCAGGACACTCCCTCTTGGAGTGGCAATATCGATCATACCACATGATATGCTCTAATTTACGTTGATAATTTATATCACGAAAAGACTCGATCATGTTTTTGTCTGTGAGGGCAAGGTGACTTTCAGAATAGCCGCTTTCGTGTTTTTCAACAATATAGGGACACTGATGAGAGAAATGTGTCAAACAATGTAGCATTTTTATCCGGAATATTAATGACAAAACAGATTTAAAACTGTAATTCAGAAAACCAAGAATTAAAGCAAATTAAATTGAAAAATAAAACCAACAAAAGAAATTGTTTTTAACATTTCAAATGATGTTAGTAGAATTGGGAAGACATTTATATCAAAACAATTGTAATAAAAGTCAAAAGACATATTACAAAGACATAGACTCAAACATTCATCAATCTAAAGCGGCAGCTGTATGCGGTGTACTGATGCTTAACCTTTGGTAACCTGATAATCAACATCAGGCCAACTACAATGTATGTATGCCGTTGACAAATTAACGTTTTGTATAGAATCTACTTCTACCGATATTTTTGACATAACTTTCATAGTCTTTGGCCATATTTTATTGTTTGGATTGAAGATCACTGACGAAGGTTAAGAACCCGAAACGTGCATTTCTAGTCCATGCAGCAATTTTATCTGTTCTTAAATGGTACGTGCTATGAATTTGAAGACGTGTAACATTTTTATCATCAAGTCATAGAGGCTAATGGGAAGTTGCAAATTACAGTAACACAACTTTGCTCTTGCAAAATATACATTTGTTCACTGGGATGTACATTGTCATTTCTCCCTCATCGGAGTCGGGAATCAGGACATGTACACTTTCGAAACACTTGAATCTCTTTGTACATTCATTCCCTTTTTATGTGTCGGAAAAAATACTTGAGGCACTCGTATTCGATCATGGCACAGTTCAAATTATCTCGGAAGCATATACCTTCCTGGAAGGGTGTTGTGTCAAGCAGTATTATATTTTGAACAAAGATTGACATAAAGCCGCATAAAATCCATAGTTACGAAAGAAAGTGGGTACAATTCTATAAAAAAAATCAGGGAATTCTAGGTAAGCGACAGAAATATTCATAAAGCATTTCAAAATTGTATGATTTTAGCTTTTCAAAATCTAAAAGTCTACCGGTATTTTTTTTACTCCGTTATCATTTTAATTCAAGGTCTTTCAAATACATAATTTTGTCATTATCAATCAATATTTTATTTTCAAATTGTTGAATTTCGTTACATTAAAATTTCAGCTTCAATTCATATTTTAAAGCATTCAGATGCTTTTCAATTCATATTTTAAAGCATTCAGATGCTTTTAAATTAAGGCTATCTTATTCTTTATTTAGGAGATAGAATGAATTCTTCTACACTAACAACCGATCGATTAAATACTTGGAACATCTCAACTTCACTCTCAGAAAACGGACTAGAAAGTCCGAGCATACTGAATACCAACAATTCGTACAGTGAAATCGGAATAACGGATCCAAACGGGATCAGTCAAGTTGTTGCAGCAGTCTTAAATGGATTACTAATTGCAGTAGGAACTGTGGGGAATATTCATGCTCTAATCATATATGTTCCAAAATACAAAATACAGACACTAACGAATAAAGAAGTTCACCCATTCGTCGTTTTTGTCCTAAGCTTGGCAATTATTGACCTTTTCACCTGTGTATTCGTCTTAGCACTGGACACAGTGAACAATTCGCGATAATGCCAGAAAATCTATGTAAAGTTTACAGAGCATTACTGTTATATGTTCACAGCAACTCAATTTTACACGTGGTACTGATAAGCATTTACTGCTGGCGCAAATTCTGCTTTCAAAAGCAGATTGACGGAAGACTTGCTCAGAAACTCTGCCTTGGATGCTACGTGCTTGCACTTCTGCCAGCGATTATAACGGCTTTATTGTCTGGATACGGAACCATAGTCGTCAATGGCGTAAGGGGTATAGGCTGCTTGGTGAAGGAAACATACGAAGGTACAATATGGATAAAATTGTCAATGGGCTTTATGGTATCTTTATTCGCTATTTGTTTTGCCATCATTTGCGTATCATACGTGGCGTTAATCAGGCATCTCTGGCTAAACCGACATCGAAGTAAAACTGCTTCTAAAAAGGGAGGAAAAACAACAGCTACACTCATTATACTGACCTTGATCTTTGTCTTCAGCTACATACCTTATATGGCACTCTCCTTGATTGTAGCGTTCGATAAGGACTACAAAAATCAGGATGTGGGAAAAGCAGTAGTAGCCAAAGTTATATCAAGGTTTCCAAATCTGAACAATGTCCTTAACCCATTTATCTATGTGTGCAGAGAAGCATAATTTAGAAAGGCTCTCAAACTGATGTATGCTCCACTGTTTTTAAAATGCTCTCCATCAAGGAAGCCAAATTCATCAGAAGAGGAAATCGAACAGAATGCTTTCCTTTGAAATATTTGGCAAGCATTTTTGAAGATTAAATCATAAGTCCATCATAAACTTGCTAATATAAACACACATTTTTACTCTTTGCATAATGATGTATAGTAAGTATAAAAAAAAAAACCAGTCTTTGATCACATTTCATTGTTTTGATTGACAGACGAGGGTCTGGTCCATGCTGCGAATTAATTCATCAGTTCTTAAATGATGCTGTGAATTTGAAGAAGTAACATTATCTGCTTATATATATATTTATATATATTTCACTCCGGTATGTATGCTCATTTACAATTTAGTTTTATTGGAATTGGTGTATGTTATAAATCTCATTTCACAGCTTACGATGTACTAAACATACACTATATAATACTACTATATTGAAAATAAATACAAGATCATACAGATCGTCAAAAATCAGATATTGTTCATCTAGTTACATGTAGCAATTATGGCAGAGTCCGTAGTCATAGTCCAAATGAACATGATGGCATACTTCTCAAAAATATATGTCATCTAATTCTAAGCTAAATTGATGTGTGAAGATTTGAAAAATGCAACATAGAAAGAGTAATTCATAAAGTTATCTTATAAATATACCTTTGTCATAGCCTACTTAGTTTATATATCTGTAAAGACCAGATCAAAACCATATCTCTATGATATTTCATATATCACGGCACTTATCCTGGATAATTACTATCAGGATTCACACCCGTCCTTATCTCCCAAACAATATCTATAAGAATCTCCATACAGCTTTCTGATTAAGTGAATCTCAAAGTACAAAACTATTTATCATCACGGCTAACCGATCAAGTTCAATTTTCATCTTTCGTATTAAACTGTCTAAAATCTTGACAACAAATTATATTTTCCGACACCTCGGATTGCACTTCGATGCATCTTTTGATGTATCATTCCGTAAATATACAGAGCTTTAGAGTGATTTTCCCCAAGGGTGTCGAGATAAAGAATTATTTTTACATCATCATATGAAAGCTTCTTTTAATGGGTTATCAAAGCAATTCATAATTCACATGTAAGAGCCTATAAATCACAGGAGTTGTAGATTTGCCACGATCATATATTATATCTAAAGCACTCCGACCTACAGCTAAATTTAAACATATTGAATGTAGAGGAGCTGCAATTTTCAATTGTCGATGCACTCATGTCTAATCCACAGGGATTTATCACGCTAATACCGTTTGCAGTATTTACTATATAATTTATGTGTTAAAGGGATCTAACTCGGCGTTTAACGAAAAATCGACAAGTCATCTTTAAGTCTTCAGAAATAGGCTAATCATTGTCAAAACCTATTTCCTGTGGTATATTTCGATAGATTAATTCATACTGAATCTTCATACGAAATTTGAAATCAGTACCTCCTTTACGAGCCGAGATATGCCCAATACCGCTCTCTTATGAGCGCCGCATTTCTAGGTCGGACAAAAAGGTGTCCGGTGATAATCAAGCAGTATAGACAAAATTTGGTTACTGCTTGATCGTTTAAACGTCCGAACACTTCAAAGACATACAACTGCATATTATCTACTCTTCACATGCTTTTTACCATCTCAAAAATCGCTGGTATATGAAAGTCCCTTATATAGCTACCTCTTTGCATGCACGTATATGTCTTTCATAACTCTGCACATGTTGAATTCAATCTCGCTTAAATCCGACGCTTTTCTTATTTCAAAGTCGTCAAGAGACTTTATTTGAAATTGTACTAAGCATATATGGGACTATTTCATGCAATGTTATGTATTTGAGATGTTCGCATTATTGAATGGTCAAGCGGTGCCTCAAGTTGATCACTGATGCCTGATTATCATTGGACACCTTTTTGTCCGACCTAGAAATGCGGCACTTATAAGAGAGCGGTATTTGGCATATCTCGGCTTGTAAGGGAGGTACTGATTTCAAACTTCGTATGAAGATTCAGTATGAATTAATCTATCGAAATATACCACAGAAAATAGGTTTGGACATTTATTAGCCTATTTCTGAGGACTTTAAGATCATTTGTAGATTTTTCGTTAAACGTCGAGTTAGATCCCTTTAACATATATATATAGTAAATACTGCAAACGGTATTAGCGTGATAAATCCCTGTGGTCTAATCCTTTACCATGAATGCAAAGCAGAGGAATCCGTTGCATTTTCATGCGTGATCATTGACGGCGGGTGCGGCTAGCCAACAGGGGATGCTTACTCCTCCCGGGTACCTGGTCCCACCTCTAGCTTGCTAGGGGTCCATCGATGCTCAATTTTGTGCTCTATTGTGAGTGCTGTTGAGATTATCGTCAGGATCATCTTTAACTCATTAATATATTTAAAATACAGACTCAAGGAACAACAATTCAAGCTTTTTACCGTTTACCTATGACCCAAACAAATAGACATCTTCCTTTCCTTGCAAGTATCCATTTATCGAATTATATTTGGATATTCAAAAGGGTTTTTTGAGGAAACTAGTTTTCCAAACAGTGATATTGTCCTTTGACCTAATGATCACAAAATCAGTGTGTCCTTCACTCCTGAAATCAAAATCTGGTTTGGATAGAATGATTCTTCAAGGTTCTTTTTAAGTTTTCATCTAGAAACTAAACGAGTAACAGAATGATGGACAAACAAACTATTCATACCTTCAGTGTTACGTTTTGGGTCATAAAACATGCGCCTCTAGAAACTGACCTCAAACTTTCAAATAAAAGCTCCATTTGACATCATCATATGACAAGGTAAGGTTGGATACTGTTATGTAGATGATTAATGTAAAGTATAATGTAGTTCACCTTTGGCCTTTCATCAATAATTGATGTGTGTACATGTATTGCCTGTTATGACATTGACTTTTGACCCCTAACTTATGAAAAAGTATGAGCAAGGTTTCTTTTATTGTCAGTACAGACCTTGCCCTTTGACCTTTGCCTGGAAAAAGAAATATGGAAGAAATGATGTAAAGTCTTATGAAAATGTCACTGACTTCTATGAGGTATAGCAGATTATGACTGCATGTGACCTTCAATCCCAGATTTTTGAATACCTGAAACAGCATGCCATGTGTTGTTGTCTGAGCATTGGCAACCCACGTGTATTGTCTGACTGCAATCCAGAGTAATCTACATACCATCCATACGCAAATCAATAGTAGATATTTTAACCTTTGTTATCACCTTGTAAAAGTCTGCCAGTTTTGCACATTTCTAGACGAGTATTATAAAGGTCTATTTCATGATCTATTTATCATCCCACATATAGGGAATTTGTTAATCATCTCTAGCTTTGTATCATGTTTACAAAAGAAAACATCAGGACCGTTTTGTAATATTACAAAATCTTTATAACATTGTAGGAGTGTGAAATAACATGCGCATTCTTCTGTACTAATTTACATAGCCTTGAGACACATACATCATAAAACATAACAAATGACCTGAAATGAATTTTCTTTTTTCAAATGATGCATCTGTTCAACTTACAGATTTCAGAATACATTAATACCAAAAACTAGAATGATTGAAAAATATACGCCCCCTCTGCAGTTGTCAATGATTTGTTACAGCGATCATCAACATGAAATCTGACTTTATCTGATAAGCAACCATATACCTAAGTTTATTTTTTAAAGGTTGTTGGTTCTTGCACTTTCATCTGGAAACCTATACTTAGAGCTTAATATTTTATCAGTGACCTTGACCTTAGTCTTCTCTACCAAAAAATAAAATTTACCTATCCTATTCAATAAGTAATATTAAAATACTGTATCTTTTTCTGTCCAAATTTGTCCAGATACTGTACTAATCTAATGGAAACCAATACTTAAAAATATATTTTCTTCCTTCAATGTCCTTGACCTTTAAAATATTTGACCTCAAAATCTTTAACTTCCTCCTCATAAGCATCCATGCATCAAAATTTGGTTTTGATAAGTTGAAAGTTCAACGTATAGAAACTGAAATTATGAACAAATGACAAAAGTACAGACAAAGCAAACATTGTGGGGTAAAATTGCTTTTAGTTTTGTTTTTTCACAAAAGTTTCGCCCAGCTGTAACCGAAATGGATGCATATATGTATATCATCCTAATATCTACTGGTTGAAAGGCATCGCATTCACAAAGTAAAACTGAACATGTTGACGATGGTCATGGGAATCAAATTCATAATCTGTAATACTCTTTCTTTTGTATCAAATAATTATATTTTTCTTAAATTTATTTATTAAATTTTGTTACAATTTTTTTTATCGAACTTTTTAAATTAAATCCTTACAAATTTCTAAAAAGAATCATATGTACATGTATATACCTGCAATAAGGAGACTTCTTTTATCAAACTTGCATATTAACATATTGACTGACAATATAGACATTCAACAGAAGAAATTCAGTCTCGATTTCATATGATGATGTATGATAAAAGACAGCATTATGAGCTCAGTTTCCTTTCTCTATTAATTCTATGCAAAAAAAAATAATAATAATAATTTAAAAAATCGTACATCGTTGCTAAAAATGTTATGTTCACACACATGTACATGTACATGATGATTTGGACCCTCTTGATATCTATGCAGTATAATGAAATTTCAAAAAAATATGCACCAAATTATATTAAATCTCAAAATTTAAACAAATCTTATTATTTAACTTCTTCAGCTTGATATAATACATACAAAAAACAGTTAATGTACATTGAATATGATATATTTTCACGCAAACTATACAAATGCCTCAAATGCAATGTTCATATTTTCAAATCTTTGAAATTTACAGAACCTGTTAAATTATTCCAGCAAATGTAGAGCTACTTTCAATGGAAAATAAATTCACCGATCAAAAAATTAAAACTTAAGTTAATCTTACATGTATTTTTGTACAAAATAACAATGATATGCTTATCATTATATCGTATTAAATAAAGATATCATATTTTACCCTTAATATTGTGGGGAAAAAAAGTCGAAATTGGAAAGTTGATCTTGTCCAAGAAAATACATAAATTGACATTTTACAATCTCTAGCCTCACAAAAAAAAATTTTTGTTATCTCGTACTTTTATCAGAGACAATAGTGCCTCCATGTCGAAAACATACCAACTTTAGCCTAACAGAAAAGTAAGTTTTCTAAACTATACAAACTACATGTAAATCAGCTTTTCAGAATATTCTACAGGACACTTCATTTTCGACTACGTGAGGCCGGATATCCACATAATTGTATTCATACGACTAATTTAGGTTATTACACAATTACTTCCCTTGCTTTGTCTCCGACAGAAACTGTGTTGCCATTTTAGGAAAACTTACATGTACAAAATGTATAGTCTACAGCATAGTAATTTACTAACATATATTAAAATACAATACATTATCACAATGTTTATATGGATTACTCCGGTTCCGGTAACTCAATGATATCCATGTAGACATACAATTTCTTAACAACAGGTGAACAGCACATCACAGTACGTAAATAAAGTCAAATATTTGACTTTAATTCAGATCATCATTAACATAATGATACTAACGAGTTTCTAATCTACACTGCCATCTACATATAAATAACAGGATAATTTCCCACAATTCTTATCACTTGAGTTGTCTCTTGATTTTAAAAACTCCATCAAACCCAAATTTATCATTTATACGTATGTTATTTCAGTTTTTCTTCATTTCACTTGTACTTTATAGATTCAGTCTTATTTTATTACTTGAATCACATGTGGTAAATACAGATTAGACTCAGTGTCAAAAATTACAAAATTCTATTTGTTTCAAAAGTTTTTCAATAAAAAACAGTGTGACAAAATTCAAAATGAAAAGTAATTTTCTTCTAGCAGGGCTGTAATACCCACGTTTGGGACTGGGGCCTTGGCCTTTGAAATTGGGAAAAATAATGGTGTTTTCTTAAAAATTGGGAAAAATATAAATAGACCTAAAGGCCTTTTCACTAGAATTTAGCATTTTTCACCAGTTTTTTATTTCAAATTTTCCATAAGGTGTGGAATTAGGAAAATTTGGTCAATAGATTGGGAAAAAAAGATACTATTTTGCATTGGGAATGGGGTCAAATAACGGCCCCAAATCAGGCCGATCAAGAGCCCTGTATTTTCATATTTTTTGTGTAAGTAAGCTTTGTTGCTCAGACAAACATTGTTTCAAACTTTATGCATATGAAATAAACTAAGAATCACACATCTGATAATTTTCTGTGAAATATGCTTTTAAAAAGAAAATTACAGTAATACTTGCTATGCAAGACCACTGCTGTCCATGACCACTTGTCTTCCGCGACATATAAAAGCAATGCATGGATGCATTTTACGTTACAACACACCTGTCGTCTCCAACCACCCATAAAACGTGACCGTGATTATCTGTCCCAAAGAGAGAATATCCCACTGTTATCAGCAGGAATTTCGGAGACTACAGTAGTATTTGCGTAACTGAAAAGCACAAACGTACGATTTCCTTTACACTACATTTGACATCCAGTAGATTATAATGGATTATCTGATCTATATACACCATAACACGGGGTTATTTCGTGTAGTCTTATGAGAGACCACCTGTCTTGCCAGACCACATCGTCCTGGCAATAGGGGCAGTCCCCCATAACAGGTATACTGTATATATGTATCCTAATTCAATAATGGCAAAGTAGCTTTCCTAACTAATCAAGAATTGTAACGTAACAAGTACATCTGTGATACTACTATCTAGATTCTGAGGCGTGTGAAATTGGAGCGTCCACACTTGAACCGTAATTGTTCATGCTTGGTCCACCATTTGCTGAAAGCTCCTTCCTGTTAGTGGAAATATCACCGGACTGAAAAGCTACAGCTATATGATTAGTGTTATCACAGGCTTGACTGGTTGACGGAAGTTCTTTATTGCTTTTATTTACAGGTTCTCCACTTTCCCTTTTAAACGTCCCACTGTCGTTATAGCCTGAAGGCTCTTTACTGTTTCTTTTATGTTTATCTGGAGACTCACTGAGACTTTCGTTAGCACTAGTGTCCATGTCTGAATCGGACAGCTCTTCTGATGATTCTTCGTTACTTTCGGCTATGCTTGTTTTTATTGCTTCCAGGCGTTTTAGTAAGCCAGCGTAGTTGAAACTTCCACGTTTTTCTCCAAATGGATCCTATTTTCAAAAGAATATGAAAGAAAATTTAAGAAAAATAAAAAAAAAAGGATTTTTGAGAAATATACTTTTCAATATTAAAGGAAACCAGCCTTGCAGCAGCCATACAATCTCTGCGATCACATATTTGACAAAAACCTCTAGATTTCGTACGTCAGCCACACTGCAGTGGTACAGTCATCATACAAATTTTTGAAGTTCACCAGCCCATCACGACCTCCTTGCTCTCTCTCTACAATACTTGGAAGCTGTATGACTGACTCATGAAATTTTATGAGTTTGTAAATTTTGAAGACAAGGACAAAACACAGTCTTGTGTCACAGTCAGCAGACATATGGGCATCTTGCAACTCTCATATGTTTTTTGAGAATTCAGTATGCAGTTGGGCTTGCTACCTTTAGAAAATGTTTAAAAGTAATACTGTCTTGCAACAGCTGTACAAAACAATATGATTTTCAACAGAAAGTCAGTCACAGAAGGGGCGTACAGCTGCCATTAGGTTAAACCCATGAATTTGTCTGCAATCTGTCAAATGTGTCCTTGTTCTATAAATTGTACAAACAAAAAAAAAACTTCATATGGCTGATTGTCAACAGGTTTTAGCAATAATGCAATGAGACTTGAATTCACTGGCAATTCTATACATTGAAGATGAATTATACAAAATCTTATCTTGTCTGATTTTAAAAATTTAATAGTGATAATATACGCTTTGACCAAAATGATATATATTATTACAATGTACCAGCAAATAGCTAGAGCAAGTGACCATACTTCGCCGTATTTTTCGTACATTTATTTGAAAATCTCAAAACTTGGATGCAAATTCAATAATTGCTTTTGCTAGAATTTAATTTAACTCCATTCTTGGTTGAAAAACTACAAAAAGAATTTGTTTATGCAATTCATTGTTTCCTTATTAAACGTCAAAATATTTTGTTTCCATGTTTTCGGGGGTAACCATATTTCGCTGTTTTTGTTGATATGTATCCTATTTACACACAAACAGACAAAAATTGTGATTTCATTTTCAGAGAATGTTACGTCACCGCTACTTCTATGAAATCATGCCAAATAAAATGTTTTCTTTTTTTGGTTTTTGTAAAAAAAAATTCGGATATTTACGTCTAAAAATTTGTGTTTTCGTTAAATTTTCCCCATTTTGTGGTATTTTTTGTCAAAATTGAGTGCAGGATATATCACAATCTGTCAAACGTAACTATTACAGTCATATTTGAAGGGATACTGAAAAGTAAACTTGATGAATATTAGGGCTGGGCGGTGCACCGAAAATTTCGGTGCTTTGAAATTAGAATTGTCGGTTCGATGCATCGACGTAGAATTGCAAATTTCGATTCGGTTCAGACGTAATTTATTAAAGTAAACTGGAGCAAAATAGTGACCAGAAAAATGTTTGAAATAGCTCAGAAATAACATTTAAGAAGGCCTAAAAGTAAGAAAAGAGCGTACATTCGCTTATCACGCCGATTTAAGTGCATGCACCCCTCCCTTACAGGCCTCTCATGAAAAGGAAAGTGAAAGTAGATTTACTTTCGCTTTCCGTGAACTGGTCAGAAGCTTTGTACAAGCATCAAAAAGAATAAATGGGGATTGTAGTTGCCAAATATCATGTAAGGAAAGCTATATGTCCACTGAAATATTTACTGTGAAACCTGTCAATACTTGGTTGTTGAAAAATGAGGTGTTGAACATTCTATTTTATATTTAATTTCTCACAGTACTGTACATGCTGTTTTGATGGAGCACATGCATCCACAATAATTATGGATGTAAAACTGATATGATTTTTTTTTAAATATATGTACCCACACATTCTTCAGATATATATGCAAATTAATGCTCTATATGGTTACATGTACACTGAGGTGATGGGTTGGTCAAATCAATTTACATTTTTTTTGTCATATTTATGAAATTTATCAATTTAACATAAATTATTGCGTATTTTAACTCAATCAAATGAACCGAATCAAAATTAACCGAACCGAGGCCTTGTGATTCGAAACTGAACCGAATCGAAGGATACCTGAATCGTCCCAGCCCTAATGAATATTTCCTATAACCAGTGAGACTCAATTAACAATGAAATGGCGAAATATGGTCACCGGCAAAATATGGTTCCTTGCTCTTTACAGAATGATAAATCACAGAGTTTGTACAATTCCAATACTTACTTGCATAGATTGACCTTCTTGGTTCATGTGATTCATACATACAGTCTTGTAGTAGTCAAAATAATCTGAAAAGGATTTCTCCATCACCTCCCTGAAACAGGAAATAAAGAATAAGTTCAGTTATATACATACATATTTTACCCCTTTCCCCATTTTAATGCAATCTATTGACGAGGCTTTAAGAATCATTGAGAGTTTCAGCAGAATTGTTTCACAAATCGTTACTTCTTTGTTAAAATCATAGGCATCTATATACATGTATGTTCATGCAAACTTATTCAAATTGAAAATGTATGCCTTAAAGATGTATCCAACAAGAAAGTCTGACAGACCAGTATCAGAATGATTGGTATCAAAAATAGTGAATATCAAGTAACAAGAGGCCCAAGGGGGCCACATCGCTCACCTGAGTTGCAGACAAAGGGTTAAAAGTCACAAAAATACTTCTACAGATCAAAGCCCTTGACAGCCATATTTGTTGACCTATCGACAAGAAAAACAAAAACTTGGCAGAAGACCTTGAGTACTTGCTTCCTGTAAAGTTTCATGAAATTCTGTGCAGCGGTTGCAGAAGAGATGTCGAAAATGTGTCAGCCAATCAGAGCCCTCGGCGGCCATATTTGTTGACCGATCGGCACGAAAAACACAAACTTGGTAGAGGACCTTGAGTACTTCCTTCCTGTAAAGTTTCATGAAATTCTGTGCAGCGGTTGCAGAGGAGATGTCGAAAATGTGTCAGCCAATCAGAGCCCTCGGCGGCCATATTTGTTGACCAATCGGCACGAAAAAACACAAACTTGTTGGAGGACCTTGAATACTTCCTTCCTGTAAAGTTTCATGAAATTCTGTTCAGCAGTTGCAGAGGAGATGTCGAAAATGTGTCAGCCAATCAGAGGCCTCGGCGGCCATATTTGTTGACCGATCGGCACGAAAAACACAAACTTGGTAGAGGACCTTGAGTACTTTCTTCCTGTAAAGTTTCATGAAATTCTGTGCAGCGGTTGCAGAGGAGATGTCCAAAATGTGTCAGCCAATCAGAGCCCTCGTTGGCCATATTTGTTGACCGATCAGCACGAAAAACACAAACTTGGTAGAGGACCTTGAGTACTTCCTTCCTGTAAAGTTTCATGAAATTCTGTTCAGCGGTTGCAGAGGAGATGTCGAAAATGTATCATCCAATCAGATATCTCGGCGGCCATATTTGTTGACCGATCGGCACGAAAAAACACAAACTTGGTAGAGGACTTTAAGTACTTCCTTCCTGTAAAGTTTCATGAAATTCTGTGCAGCGGTTGCAGATGAGATGTCGAAAATGTATCAGCCAATCAGAGCCCTCGGCAGCCATTTTTGTTGACCGATCGGCACGAAAAACACAAACTTGGTAGAGGACCTTGAGTACTTCCTTCCTGTAAAGTTTCATGAAATTCTGTGCAGCGGTTGCAGAAGAGATGTCGAAAATGTGTCAGCCAATCAGAGCCCTCGGCGGCCATATTTGTTGACCGATCGGCACGAAAAACACAAACTTGGTAGAGGACCTTGAGTACTTCCTTCCTGTAAAGTTTCATGAAATTCTGTGCAGCAGTTGCAGAGGAGATGTCGAAAATGTGTCAGCCAATCAGAGCCCCCGGCGGCCATATTTGTTGACCGATCGGCACGAAAAACACAAACTTGGTAGAGGACCTTGAGTACTTCCTTCCCGTAAAGTTTCATGAAATTCTGTGCAGCGGTTGCAGAGGAGATGTGGAAAATGTGTCAGCCAATCAGAGCCCTTGGCGGCCATATTTGTTGACCAATCGGCACCAAAAACACAAACTTGGTAGAGGACCTTGAGTACTTCCTTCCTGTAAAGTTTCATGAAATTCTGTGCAGCGGTTGCAGAGGAGATGTCGAAAATGTTAAAAGTTTACGCCAGACGGACGACGACGACGACGGACGACGGACGGACGACGGACGGCGCGCTATGACAATAGCTCACTTGAGCTTCGCTCAGGTGAGCTAAAAACCTCGGAATAAGATAATTATAGAAATTGACCTCAGAAGTCAAATCATTATCAAGAGTTTGATTCAAGATACACTTCAAGTTATATTTCCTTCTTGCATTGCCTTTACTTGGTCTTACTATGGATATGGCCATTATTACATGATAAGATTTTACAGGACTGGATCTATGGGACACATTTGGTACATCTAGCAGATGTACATGTCTCATACTTAGGACCAAACGAAAGTTTAATGATATTCAAATGTAGCCTCAATGCCACAATAGAGGTCAGGTCTTGTATTTTCGTATCATGTTGCACAGAAAAGAAATGTAAAATATAACAACACTACTGTTAAACATTAAAATCTTTTTTTTTATTTTTTGGCAGGCAAACACAGTGTAAAACAAAGCAAAAACTATGAGTATGTGTCTCCAACTCTCAAAATGGGGATTGATAACTGAGTGAAGTACAAACTGCCTGCATAACGTGCATGGGTAATATTGTGTATGTGGAAAATTGCTATCACATGAAGCACAAACTAGTGTACAGGTATACAACTGTGTGACTCAAAAATTAGCATCTTGTATCATTCTGATAGTGCAACTACTTTTTCAAATAGAAAGCAACATCAATTTGGAAAATAAAAAAATGTGACTTTCATGTATGAGGGCAAATGAAGAGACCCTTTCAATGTCACAGAAAAAAAGTATGCTTATGTCACAGAAAAACAAAGAGTAATCAAAGATTACATAGCTTGCTTATACAGGTTTTTTGTCAGAAACCAGGTTAAAGTTTTTGAAAAGTAGGTCAAAGTCCAAGGTCAAGATCACTAGGTCAAAGGTCATGGTCTCAAATGAAAGGTCTCATCACAAGGTATCTACATGTGAAATATCAAAGCCCTACCCCTTATAGTTCAAGAGATATAGCCCAGGTTAAAGTTTTGTCCATGGACGACGACAACGAGGGTATGGCATTAGCACTCCAGACTTTTTCGTCCCGTCGAGCTAAAAAGTATGCTTGATTTTTTTTTCTCAATACTGACAGCTACTTTGTTCATTATGTACCCACTTTGGTAGAAAAACAAGATTTTATACACATTTGTTTTAACACAAGATGTATTAGATGCATCTGATATATTACCTTAGAGCTGTGGGACAAGATGATTTATTCTCTAACATCTCACACACAGCTACCCTCAGTGTCTCATGTTGTATAATGTCATTGTATCTCTTAACATCACCAGACATTCTCTCCTGTATAAATGAAAATTCAGTTTAAATAATTTTCTTCTCTAAATAAGCAGTGAATATTTCAATCAAAGACAGAAGTAAGGCTCAAATGTCCTTTTTTAGCCAATTTGATCACAGTAGAATAAATATCCATTAAATTACCAGTAATTCTATAACTTTAAATCATTTAAAGTATTACAAAGTTCTTGAAAAGTATAGGTGTAATTGGACGGACTGATATAAAATTTTATGGTCCGATAAAAGATCATTATATTGGATTTTTTTGCATTTCACAGGAGATTCAAGAAGACAGCTATTGTTAAATGTACATGTATTGTGCATTAAGCAACTTTTCAATCTTAATTGAGATGTAAATTAAATGAATAAAGAAAACTTCAAATAATTTTCACCCTTTCAAAGCCAGGTTCATTGTGGTAGGGTTTCTCATTCATGAGAGACTGGATGGATATTAGAACACTGGAGAGACTCTGGGCAGGACTCCAGGCTGGGCCGGACCATGTACTGAAAATAAAATAAAAATTGTAAAATAGAAAATGTCTATAAAACTAGGCATGCTAGGAGCAACGAAAAACATACATGTATACCTCTCATACTAAGTTCCATAAATATAAAAGATAAAGATAAAATATGAAGTTTGCTAAATTTTACTTATTATTCTAAAAGAAAATAGATTTTGAAACTCAATTACACACTTGACTTACCCAAGTATACTTAGACACACTTTGCCGTTTTTATACATGTTGGGGTTGAACCTGACTTGACCGCTTCCTGTGGTCATCAGCTTGACCCTAGGTGGACGTATTGGGTAGTCAGGAGGGCAACGGATCAGGAAGTAAAAGAAACCTCCCTCATAGGGCGTGTCAAAAGGACCGGTGATCAGTGCATGAATCTGGAAGAAAGTTTACATAGCATTATATATTGTTATACTAATTCTCTCTTAATGTTCTGTGTTTATTTCATAGTAACCTAGAAATAGAAATAAATAAAATTTCACTTGAGGGTTTCAACAAATACACATGTACTATTTATGAACTTATTTTTGCGCAACCAATGATTAGTGGAAACAGGCAAAATGGGAAAATTGACAGATTAGCATGTTCATATTAACACACTTAAATCATTTTCCATCACAATTTATAGAAGTTGAATGATTGAGCATAGTCTTAACAGCACTTACTCAGCTAAAGTATAAAAATCCTGCTAAAATAAAAACACATACAGTATATTATCATTTTATTATAATTTCTACTGAAATAAAGCCTGTGTTTGTGAAACACGAATGCCCCCGGTGGCATCTTTGTTAGTATGAACACTATTTTCTGTTAAGTACATGTATGTGAGGTCACTGGGTTAAAAGGTCAAAGGTCAAGGTCACGAGGTCAAAAATTTTGGTATCAATGGAAAGGTCTTGTCACAAGGAATACACATGTGAAATATGAAAGCCCTATCACTTCCCATTCAAAAGTTATGCCCAATGTTAAAGTTTTTGAAAAGTAGGTCAAAGGTCAAGGTCAAGGTCACGAGGTCAAAAATGTTGGTATCAATGGAAAGGTCTTGTCACAAGGAATACACATGTGAAATATGAAAGCCCTATCACTTCCGATTCAAAAGTTATGCCCAATGTTAAAGTTTTTAAAAAGTAGGTCAAAGGTCAAGGTCATGAGGTCAAAAATTTTGGTATTAATGGAAAGGTCTTGTCACAAGGAATACACATGTGAAATATGAAAGCCCTATCACTTCCCATTCAAAAGTTATGCCCAATGTTAAAGTTTTTGAAAAGTAGGTCAAAGGTCAAGGTCAAGGTCACGAGGTCAAAAATTTTGGTATCAATGGAAAGGTCTTGTCACAAGGAATACACATGTGAAATATGAAAGCCCTATCACTTCCCATTCAAAAGTTATGCCAAATGTTAAAGTTTTTCGAAAAGTAGGTCAAAGGTCAAGGTCAAGGTCACGAGGTCAAAAATTTTGGTATCAATGGAAAGGTCTTGTCACAAGGAATACACATGTGAAATATGAAAGCCCTATCACTTCCCATTCAAAAGTTATGCTCAATGTTAAAGTTTTTGAAAAGTAGGTCAAAGGTCAAGGTCAAGGTCACGAGGTCAAAAATTTTGGTATCAATGGAAAGGTCTTGTCACAAGGAATACACATGTGAAATATGAAAGCCCTTTCACTTCCCATCCAAAAGTTATGCCCAATGTTAAAGTTTTTTGGACAAACAGACAGACAGACAAACAGACAAACAGACGGACAGGCCAAAAACTATATGCCCCCGAATCTTTGATTCTGGGGGCATAAAAATAAATTGACATGTGTACCTTTTCTTACATAGACAGTCTTTTAGAAAGTACTTACTCTGGTGATGTCGTCTTTGTCAGGTACTATACACATACACGGTGGTGGTTCGTTGTATATACTCATTATATCCCTGTAATAAATAAACATTGAGATTAACATTACGACTATGGAAAACTTAGCAACATTACAGAAAAAATCAGCACAGAAAATGGCTCATCTATGACTATGTAACTTTGAGATGCAACAACAGAGTACAACCTCCTACTTGAATCCGCATAGTCAGAATATTTTTTGTAGGTTGAACATGTAGTTTTCTAGTTTTTTTTCATTATAATTTCCATAGAATTTCCATAGAACAGCAGCAATAAATTGTTTATTTGTATCAAAAGAGCCATTTTTTTTCATTTTTAAATGGTGCAGTGCCACATCAATTTCTTATGATTGGAAACACCTTAATAAATGAATTTGTTTTTACAATTATAAGGACTCTGTGGAGATTATTTATTTCATATAAATTAAGTTTTGTTCTTGATGTTTTAAAGATGCAGTGTTATTGTTCTCGTTGTGTCTGTCTGTCTGTTCCTTTTTCTTGTTTCATATGCGTGTGTATTCCTCTGTGATCACTGCAACTTTGTAATGTATGGGATCTCCTCATCTTTATACCTTAAGTTTCCACAAAGCAAGATCTATCGAACAGTATGAATCTAACATTCTTGATGTCGGACTGGTCCAATGCATGACCATGATGACAAAATTTCTGCCATGTTTACAAGGGGATGCGTCTCCAGATTTATCACTGTGCCCTATGAAAAAGCTGGGACTTTGTAAGCTCCTCCTTCAAATCTTGTATTGTCAGTCTTTCCCAAAAACTTTCAGCTCACATAGGTCATTTGGACCTATGTGTTAAAGAAGCACACAGGTCCGAAACAAAAACTGTCTGTCCGAAAAAAAACCCCAAAAATATTCAGATCTAAGAATTATTTTCCCCTTGCAAATTCATTGATTTTCTTCCAGTTATCACTTTCGTTAAATCATGAAACATTTACAAGAGCATGATCAATTTCTCACTATAGGGACTGAAAATTATATAAACCATAAACCGCTAAAGGCGGTAAGGCCGGATTGCGAAGTGTTTGTATTAGATGATGTATACATTTTCGCACAGACAGAAAGGTCAAAGGTCATTAATATCATTGCACAATGAAAAAAGCTATGGTCATTTGAAATCTAAAAAGTAAAATATCAAAGCCCTACCCCTTATAGTTCAAAAGTAGGTCAATGTCAAGGTCATTTGATCAAAAGTCATGATATCAAATGAAAGGTGTGGTCATGAGGATTCTACAACTGAAATATCAAATCTTACCTCTTATAATTTAAAAGTAGGTCAAAAGTAGGTCAATGTCAAGGTCACTAGGTCAAAAGTCATGATATCAAATTAAAGTTCTGCTCATGAGGAATATATATGTAAAATATCAAAACCCTACCTCTTATAGTTCAAAAGTAGTCAAAGGTCAATGTCAAGGTCACTAGGTCAAAACTCATGATATCAAATGAAAAGTCTGGTCATGAGGAATCTACATGTGAAATATCAAAATCCAACCTCTTATAGTTTAAAAGTAGGTCAAAGGTCAATGTCAAGGTCACTAGGTCAAAAGTCATGATATCAAATTAAAGTTCTGGTCATGAGGAATCTATGTGAAATATCAAAACCCTACCTCTCATAGTTCAAAAGGAGGTCAAAGGTCAATGTCAAGGTCACTAGGTCAAAACTTATGATATCAAATTAAAGGTCTGGTCATAAAGACTCTGCAAGGGAAATTTCAAAGTCATAGCCTCTATAGTTCATGATATATAGCCCAGATTTATTATTTTTAAAAGTAGGTCAATCTCCAAGGTCAAGGTCACGAGGTCAAAACTTTTGGTATCCATGGTGAGGTCTTGTGACAAGGAATACATATGTGAAATATAAAAGCCCTATCATTTACCATTCAAAAGTTATGGCCAAGGTCAATGTTTTCCGAAAGTAGGTCAAACTCCAAGGTCAAGGTCACAAGATAAAATTTTCTGGTATCCATGGAAAGGCCTTGTCACAAGAAATACACAAGTGAAATATGAAAGCCCTATCACTTACCATTCAGAAGCTATGGCCAAGGTTAAATTTTTTCAAAAGTAGGTCAAACTCCAAGGTCCAGGTCACAAGGTCAAATTTTGTTGCTGTGTTTGATTTGTCTCATCATTGTCTATCACCATGTCAAGTTTCAAGTTGCTCCTCCTAACAGTTTTCTCTCAACGGACTTAAACGCAACAATTTAACCAAAATGTTGATGCTCTGACAGACGGACAGACGGACTTCGCCATTTCATAGACCGGATTTTGACGCACTGACGGACGGACAGACAGGCGGACTTCGCCATTTCATAGACCAGATTTTGCTTCGCAATCCGGCCAAAAATTGAACCGGGACATTAGAATACATAAGTATAGGCTCGCCAAAACGGCCCAGAAGGCATTGGTTATTCGGACCGACTATCAATATGATTGGCAGGAAAACACCGGTCTGAACGTAATTTTGCCTGTCAGGACTGGCAGACCGATGTTATTCGAGAAGACTGTATTATGTCTTGGTTTCAGGATTTAAGAGGGCATTCTACATGTACATTGTAATATCAATGGTTTCTTTACTGAATTCTTACACTTTAGCTCTTGAAGGATGTTAGATCCTATTGTCCTGTTCATTAAATCCAGAGCACCCCGTTTTACCGGTTTTCTTTAAAATATGATACCGTCAACTTCCAAAAAGATATCAATTTTATAGTACTCCTTTAGTCGTAACAGAAAATACCATTGTTTTGGCTGTACGTCAATTAAGTTAGAAATAGGACGGAAAATAAAAAGTCTACGGATATTTTCATTAGTAAAATCGCTGAAAATGCGTGACGTTGGGAGCTTGAAGGTCACTGTTTACTATTGTTGACACGGAGAACAATATGGCGGTGGCTTGAAATTAACATGGGAATTTCCTGTAGACGTTTTATTTTTCAGATTACGATTTGCAGGCAGCTGATAGGGTAAGTTGAAGTTTATTACTAGTTACGAATAAAGGAGGTCAATTCTCGGAAACAATAATTTATAGGAAAATTCTTCAGATGACAGAATAAATCGCCAAAACAGGGTGCTCTGGATTTTGTGAACAGGACAGTAGATATAAAGCAATTTCCATATATTATGCTCTGTGATTAACCATGTAAACCCAAGTTTATCCCCCAACTATCCTTAGAAATTCTCGGTGCTTATCTCTAACTAAATCTCTGTGTGACATCATGCCGACATTGAGAATTTTAATCTTTACAAGGTAGATTACCGTAGTGAAAATCGCATTTAAACGGTATTCAGAAGTGAGCCACAATGACAGTAAGGCCTTCCAAATATTTTGCATTTAATAATGAACAATTCATAATGTATTAAATTGACGCCACATTACATTATATATATAAATTGTTACAGTGATCTCAATTTTTTAACGGAATAATACAAACTGATTAGAGAAAAAGTTGATCAAATTAACTGATTAATGCTTCTGATGATGGAAGCATTGTTGATTATAAAATTCTTTTAATGTTCTCTCACTAGCTAGCTCTTGGTTGATTGATCAATGCATCTCATCGCAGTCGTCATCTTCTCCATTGACTCCAACTGCTTGATTGTGCAATATTGTGTCCACGATATCCACAAATTTATTTTTATTTCATTTTCATAAATTGTGGATTGTTCTAGCTTGTATTTGTCATGGTGCTCTTGATATGCGTCCATCCCTGGTTCTTAGGATAATACTATTATCAATAAGATATGAATTGATTTAACATGTAATTGTTGATCAGGTACGGGATTACTCCAGAAATGGCTATAATAGCTAAATATGGCTATAATAGCTATAAATGGCTATATTTGAGAAATAATTTTAAGTACTAAAAAATAAAATTTTTGAATTTTTCTTTCAAACTCAAAATCGCAAATCTTTATGACCATCTGATCAAAGTTTACAAAAGAAGTTGGTATGCAAAACTTACAATTTTCAAGTTTTGACCAGGATAAGTTATCAAAATTTGACTCATTCAATCTCAAAGATGGTACATTTTACATGTCAACTTCTTTAGTAAACATTGTTCAGATGGTCATAAACATTTGCGATTTTGAGTATTAGCTCAAAATTCCAAAATTTACTTTTTTAGTACTTAAAATTAGTTTTCCAATATAGCCATTTATAGCTATTATAGCCATATTTAGCTATTATAGCCATTTCTGGAGTAATCCCGGACCTGTTGATATGAAAGTTACAAGACTTGTCGAAAGTGAAAGTAGACAATGACTTCCTACATTACCTTTTTATTCTTAAAATACATTGCTTGTTTGGTTTCTCCTTGTCCCAGTCTGAGCTACTTATGGGATCCCATGAAGCTGACAGATTTGTGATCACTTCATCCATCACAACGCCCAAACTCCCCAGATTTCCACTCTCGACCTCCTCCACGGAGGTAGCCATGTTGAAATATCCTTTCTCGTAAGAGTTATGCCGCTTTGTCCACCAGTTTAAAACACGTTTATTTTGGAAAAGGGGAGGGGGGATATTTAGGGCTCCTATTTTTAACTTCATATTTGATCACTAAAATTTTCATTCAAATTAAGCTTCATAAACCTAACCTGAAAGAAAAATCGAACGCAAGGCTTATCTTCATTAGAAGCCGGTTAAGTTTAACCCCCCTTCCAACCGGTACCCCCAATTCCCATCCCCTTTTAAGACTTTTATTTAAATAATCCTTTCAAGTTGGGAGTGTTGAGATGAAAACTTAATTCAAAGAACAACCAAGGTCTTTTATGTCACGGATTTAGCCTCTTTGCAATGTAAGCCTTTTTGCAATAGTTTTATTTAGTAAATTGATCCTATCAGTAACTTTTTAGGGGGGGGGGGGTAAGTTTTTGAAAACACCCTCTACTCTCACCTGAATGTGTTCATTAAATTAAGACTTCATCGGCATTTCTCCATGCTATTTACAATTTTACAGCAGCTTTCATTGTGGGAAAATGTTTACATTTTACTGAATCATTCAATGCTATCACTAAATGCTAATATACATACATGTAGCTTTTAATCTGAAGTTATCAATCATGATCAATACCTCAGAAGTATTCCATTATACTTCTACATTTTACAGAATATATCAGGAATGTTTCAATACAACTATATAGAGAGTAGTCTGCTAGTTCATTAGCGTGCCATAAATAACCGATATTTTTATTCTAAAGTGCATTTGAAAAAAAATAATATAATTTTTAAGAGGAAAGTATGTGCAAGTATATAGAGGGAAGTTTATTTAAACTTTTGGCCCTGGGGGCTACTTTATTCGCCCTGGCCTTTCAGGTCATTAGCCTGGCTGTGCCGTTTTGGATTTCAGTAGCCCAGGCAGATGGTTCTGTGAGGAACCTCGGTCTATGGCTTAACTGTACAAAAACTGACTGTAACCCATCAAAAGATATTCCAGGTAAACATCTCTCTCTCTCTCTCTCTCTCTCTCTCTTTTTCTCAGGCTCTTTATCTTCTCTAAGAAGGGTTTGGACAGGGTCAGCCCTGGAGTCTCGTCTTCACAGTTCTTAAGGATACGCTGGGCACAAGGCTGGCTCTCCTTCGCAATAACCGTACATGATCTAACCTAATTTTACCCAAATGGGGATTTTCGCTACGATCCGTCATAAAAGATTCGATGGATTATTCACATTTACTAGGATTTACTTGAATTCTGTTGCGACACAAAACAAACTGAATATACATGTATTTGAATTTTTTATAGGTTGGATAAGATCGACTCAAGCCTTCAAAATAATGGCTCTGATGGCAGGTTTAGTATGCTTGGTCTGTATTCTACTATATACATACAAACACAGTGACGTCACCAGGAAAAGAAAATGGCCGGCCATCGTCCTCACACTTCTCCCCTTCATAGCAGGTATATACACCCGACAAAAAAAAAAAAAAAAAAAAAAAAAAAGAAAGAAAAGCACCACTTAATCTTCAGTCTATAAAAAGTTTGATGTAATGTATAGGTATCATATATCGTAAGTATACGAGTGACGTATTCTGTCAAACGCCAAGCGATTCGTCTTCATGATCAGACGCAGCGCCATGATAAAGACACTTGGTTCAAAACGCAATGTCACATTAAATGGCTTTTAAGAATATTCCGTCCATTTTTTTCAGAAATGATTAAAGCTGTTAAACCTATCCAAATTGGTCTATGAGGTATTGTCATTTATTTTTCCAATTATTAATAACAATTTTCCCTCAAAGCAAATTCATTTAATTGCTTCAAATGACGTCATCAAACAGAAAAATCTAAATTTGATAAAAACATCCCAAAAATCTTCTTTTTTTTTTTTTTAAATGAAGTGCATGCATGGTTTGATATTTTCGCTCTTAAATGTATCGCAAAGCACGAAAGTACCCAAAATATAGCTAGTATCTGTCCCTTTTCCGCAAGCCCAGTTTTCAGAAACAATACCTCGATCTTGACAGGTCATCTTTTACGTGTGTTTTCAATGGTTTTGGACGTGAGGTTTAAGCTTTTCTGGAATTTCATTAGATTTTTTTCAATGCGATGTTGAACGTAAATCTACATCAGATAAATATGAATGGCTGAGGACAAAAGAAGTGTTCCTTTGGGATCAGAATGGCAGAATAATGATATCCTTTATTGTAAAACATACCCCAATATACGGAAATTTCCACTTAAAACATTTAATTTTCAGATTTATCGGCATGTTTTGACTAGATTTGTATATAGAAACCAATATTCATCTACAATTTTACTGAAAATTTGCTGAAAGTGGTCAAACGAAAAAAAAAAAAAAAAATTCAGAAGGATACCAATCCTGCGGCCATGCACCTGGAGCTAGGAACAACACGCTTTTAAAAATCGGCATTATCATTGTGATATGTTGCGAAAAAATGATAGAAACGTGCTTAATCTTCGGAAAAAAGAAAACGATTATCAAATAATCTTTAACTAAATATTTATGACCAATTGAAAAAAATCACTATATGATATGATGTGCGTTTCTTTTTTTGTCGGGTATATAAGATATGTAACACGTCTATATGGTGAAAAAGTAGTAATAGTGGGACAATATCTTCCCTTCTTTTTGGCGCAGAAGGCCCATTTTATGGCCCAGAGGGCTATTTTTATGGCCCAGGAGGATGTCCGCCAAGATGGCGACCCCTATGACGCGCTTACCAAGATGGCGTCCCTACTCGAAGGAGAAGGAGACCGTTTTATGGCCCAGAGGGCCATTTTGTATGGCCCAGGAGGGTGTCCACCAAGATGGCGGCTCCCATGACGTGCTTGTTAAGATGGCGTCTTAGAGTTAATTATAGGTAGCCATCACCACTTTATCAGGACTTTGGACCTGCTGGTACGTGTACCAGGTGGGTTTACTACCTTTTTAGTGAGACGTGAAGAATGAGTGCCTTTGAACTTACAGGTATTTCTACCTTGCCAGAGGTAAGGACACACGCTAGATGCACAAAGCAAGGGCACAAAGCCCGTTTCTCGTAGTGACAGGATCAGCGTTCATAGCCCGATCATCATACGAGGGGAAGCTCCGTCCACTTCCCGAGTGGCTTAGGGGTATTTCTACCGCGCCAGAGGACCACTCTAAAAGATATTGCGTGACCCACCCTTCAACGTCTCTCTTAGTCCGAATATTCTCTTTACATTTGTACACTTTTTACATCTTTATACATATGTACTCTTTTTGTTTTCTTGATTTGTTTTTTTTTTACTTTATCTTTCTTTTTATTAACCCAGACAACTTCTGAAAGTCATGGTTTCAAAATGATTTCTAAAGGTTCTGTCGAAAGCCCATCTCCTAACACTTTCCTTTTGCAATAAAAGTACGAAAACCCACTTCTTTCTTGAGTGTAAGTAAACATGGTGTTATCTCGCGCGCGTATCCCGCGATTGATCCCGCTCCCTGCCTTTTCATTTTTCAAAACATTGTCATACGTTTCCCACGCATCTGTGACATTCTTCTTATTGATACCCTTCGAACTAAACTTACATTCGTCCCCGCTAGCTACCACATACGTTTTTGAACACAAGCCAATCATTCTATCCCCCTCGTATTCCGTTTTAAATAAACCAGGTACGCGCCTATCGAATTTCTTGTGCTTGTCACAGCATTCGCGCGGAAGGAATAGAGGGGACGCGTCATCGCGGCAGAATCCGCGCAGGTGGTGTTCGTAACTTTGATGCATTTCCGGTTTGATGACATCCCTCATAGTCTCCCCACTGATACAAAGATAATTAGAATCGGTGTCCATTTCTAACAACATGTAATCTGCGCGATCGACATAGACGTCCAAAAAGTCGTAATTGAATTCCAACATTTTGAGTTTGCCGTATTGCAAGATGAAATAACCTAATTGGATCGGTAGGTCCATACTGATTTTCTTTTTAGCCATTTCTAGTTCGTAAAATTCGTCCCCTAAATGTGTCGCGTTGCGAAATTCGTCTTGATTGATCGCGAGGCAGGTTTGTCTTTCGCCGCGCACGTACACGATATCGCGGTGTTTGGTTTTGTCCATGATTAACGACCCGTACCCCGAATTCCCTATCAATTTCATCGTATCCCCAATAATCCCCATTTCCGGTCGCGCATCCCCCGCCCTCCGCGCTTCAGTTACGTCTTTGACAAATCTTTTGAAACACGCATGCGCGTTAAATTCCACCACCTGATAAATGCGCGTGACTTTTAAACCGTGTTCTAAATACCATTTTAAAAGGGGCGTGGCCAAAAGAATCTTTTCCGCTCTCATTCCCCCTACCAAAAGTCGTCTAGGATGGTCACTTAACCCCTCTTTCTTGATATGATCTTGCATGTGTGCCCCGATGTCTTCAAATTTCACTTCGGTATTACAAAACAGGGGAGACATTTCTTTAAAGTATTCCCAGGGAGATAATGCGTGTCTGAAATCCCCCTCCCATCTTTCAGGTACCTCGATATCTACTTCGACCATCCCGAACAAAATGTTTTCTCTCACCCCGTTCAAAATTTGTGTTTCATTCACCCTTCCCCTATATTTCCGATAAAATCTAGGTCGCAGTTCCCACCCTAGGGCATGAATGTCGGGGTGCTCCCTACAAAAATTCTCAAAATCACATTCCCACATCTCGATCACTTGATATCCCTTCCCTTTCAAGTAAGCCGTCGTTTTCTTGGTTTTGATCAATTTCTTTTCTCTATTTTGAACCCAACCCTCGTCTGTCACCCTGTCCGTCAGTCTACATTGATGACCGTGAAAATAACATCCGTGAAATTGATAAATAGTGTTGGTCCCTTCGTCATAGCCGTCTACTGGATAAGGCCCCACCCTCTTTTCCTGTCCGTCATTCCTAGCATGTTTGATGTCCTTTCCCTCATACTTATTCAAATAATTCATCCATTGATACATCTTGATGTTTCTATCCCTCACTTCCGGTTTGAATCCCTCCTCTGCCTTACGTCTAACCATGGTTCCTACGGGCATGTCCTGACCTATACACCCCAAGTACAGTGCATTACAATCATACCCCAGTACCTTTTGACACAGTTTCCCTCCCCTGATTGGTGTTTCACCCTTGACCGCTTTTCGATGATAAATGATAGAAGGACCCCCCACAATGTTTCTTTTAATGCAATGGTACAAGTCCTTGTTTCTATCGTCAAATATGGTAAATTCTGCCCCCTCCCTCTTGGCCGTATCAAATAACATTTTCCTAGCGATCCCCGGGGCCGACATGGCAATTTTAAAAATGTCAATGTTCCGGTCAAAATAAAAAGTCTGTAGTCGGGTCACGGCCGTTACAAAAGGCCCTACATCCAAATTATTGTACCAAACAAGAAAGTCTTTAAATGTCGTCATGTCATGGTCCACCCAAGCCTGTCTACAAAGGTCGTACTCGTCGTCTGAAATACAAGTCTGTTTTAAACTGCTATAGAAAGCAGCAGGGGGAGGTAATTCTGTAACTTCTAATTTTGAAACATCGTCAAACCATTCGTAAGGAAAGTGACCTTTAGATTCTTCAACCTGATAAGCTTTTAAAAATTTGGCATAAGAAGTCCCGGGGGCCAAAAAGTGAGAAATGTCCAAAAATTTCAAAGTCTCCGTCGAAATACAAGCGTAAGCATTGTTCTTTTTGATGGTAAAACAGTACTCTTCCTCGTGAAGGCCCAACTGTTTGGCTAATTTTGTTTTGATCAAATTCAAGTCATACTTGGCCGAATTGAAACCTAACACGGGTACTTGTTTGATGTACCCCCCTAATTTCCCGTATAATTGTTTGAGTTTTTTCTTTTCACAATCGTCTTCCTCCTCGTCGTCGTCACTCGTCAAGTCCCGAATCATTTGTTCTAACTGACTTAACACTAACCCCCACCTTTCCCTAGCCAACCCTTTTACTTTTTCTGCTATACATTCCATATATTCAACCATACCTTTGACCAAATCGTCTGCATTGGAGTTGACTATACACTGAGGGTCCTGAAATCCCGGTACATTACTAGCAATCGAAACCGAAATGGGGGCGTGTTCGTGAGTCCATTCGACCTTGTATGACCTTTGACCTTGAACCTGATGTAATATGGCTTCAAAATCATACACAATGAACCAAGGGTATACTTGATCGGGGCATCCTATCCCAAAATAGGACAATTCCTCAAACAATGTTTTGGTAGGTTTATAGAAGCCCCCGGGGTAAACAAATCTGGTCTTATCTTGGCACCTGAGCTCATGACGTACATAATGACCATGATGGTCCCACAATTTGTCACAAAATTTGCATTGGTACTTTTTAGCAAACAGACTAAAGTCTTTGATGTAGGAAAAATGACCTTGATATAAATGCACATACATCGTCTTTTCGTAGCGCACTCTAGATTTGTAAATAGAGCTCGTGTGACCTTCTTGATTGAGCGCATAGACCTCGACATTGATTTGAAAACACGATTCAAAATCGGGTAAATCTTCATAGTCCACCCCCTGAAAGTCTTTGATCCCTCCCTTGAAATTTGCCCACATGCCAAATAGCTGTTTAGTCTTACTCTCTAAACTTTTCACATCATACCCTTGGTGCAAAGCTAAACAACGGAAAGCACAGTAGTGATCGTCATATGACTTGTTCGTATGTTTGTTGACGTCTAGTTTTTCTAAAGCCTGGTTGTTTTGGACATAATCGGGGAGGGGTCCATGTAAATCCCCAATGGGATAAAAGGTGTGAAAGACCGTAAAGCGAAAATTAGTCACCAGAACGGGGACCCACTTTGTGTCCGGTCGGTGTTGGAGGAGGAGGGTAAACAAGTCCATACGTCTTAATTTCAAAGTCAGAGTCCGCAAGTCGCGTCTCTTAGAAATGTACAAAGGTCTGTCGAGTACCGTGTCATTGTAAAAAGGTCGAAAGTACCTATATTCCCCCGTCTCCCTATGCCTCAAAATAACCCCAAACGACAAGTTCAATTTAAAAGCATGGTCTTGTCGGTCGTATATAGCCTCGGCAGCCTGTCTAATTTGGTCTTCGTCGACGTCATTTCCGGTCGGGAAGTTATAAGTCGAAATGTTGGGTCCAGGAGCACTAGGTTGTAAGATAAGGGGTGCATTAGCTTCGTAGACCGTCTTTAATCGTTCGTCCGTTCTAGAACCCTCCCAAGGGGCCGGTTGGTTCCCCCAGGGTGTGTCTTGTAATTGTCCCCCCACTTGATAATGATTAGTCATGTTATGAAGGTACAAGTCGCGTCGGTTGTCAAAGCGTTCGTGACATCGTCTACATTTATATGAAGAAGGGCCTGGTCGGGGGACTGGAGAGGGCTCCCTTTGATATAAAATGTCTGATTTCGTTTGTTTAGGGGGAGAGGGTCCCGAGATCTCGTTGTCTGAGTGTCGTTTTGCACCTTGAGCATGATGGGACATGTGCCTTTTCAGTCCGTATGCAGTAGCGCACATTTTGTTGCATCTAGGGCATCTATGGTCGTCAGTCGGTAGGTCGCATGTCAATTCGTGTCTGTCTTTATACTCTTTACGTGTAAACTCTTTAGAACATTTTGAACAAGAGAATTTAACATTCTCGTGAGCTGATCGCTTATGGCGATTAAGATCCTTATTATGAATGTAACTCTTACCGCAAATCTCGCAGGTGAACATCTCCGTTGGCGTCTCGGCTGTGGAGTGACCGAATGTACCCACGCCGTCGGTTTAAATACGGTCTAAACAAAGAAACATGAAACGACCATTCTGATTGGTCTATTTAATCACGTGACCTGTCAATCACTTTTAAAGCCACGCCCACTTTTCTTTCCTGCATTCTGATTGGTCAATTTAGTCACGTGACACAAAAGACGCTTTCTGATTGGTTAATGTAAACACCCAGGTATCCACTTGTTGCTCACCGTAACCTCAGTCACGTGACATGGAAGTCGTATTCTGTTTGGTCAATGTAAACACCCACATTGTTTGCATACTTTTCGAACATGTATGGACTTGTCCATTTATTCCTCACTCAATGAACCTTATAGCCATCAATAAACGTATGAGGCAGCTTCAAATTTGATTATTCTGATTGTGTACTGTTTTAAAAGTACTATCTTTTGTTTTTGTTTTAAGAGTCCTTTACACGTCAATATACGTCATTTTCTAGTTAGCACTAATTTGTTTTTCTTATTGCTATCTTTTTACCTTTAGTCTTGTTATTTCCCTCTGTATATTCAATATTTTATATAATTTTTTAAATACTTGTCACTCTTTACCATCCCCAACCCCCTTTGCGTTATTACTTTCTCTATACTTTAAGCAGTGTTAAACCCCCCCCCCCCCCCCCCACGTATATTTTTTCTTTATTCAAACATCAAACATTTATTTATAATCGTCATTTTTTCATCCCCTTTCCCTTGTGTATGTATTAATCTATAGTGTTTCTATGAAAATTAAACAGAGAAATAAGCAATAAAGTAACACACCTCGAACGGATGCACTTTAAATCCTTTTGTATACAAAATAAGCATAAGAGGAAACATCCGAAATAGCCAACACTTCGTACTCAATAGTAATGTCCATGTTACATTTAAGTATACGTATATCACATAAAAAGGTAAAATAATTAATAGTCAAGCAAATCATTCTTGACCGCTCTCTCGAACATAAACCGTAGTTATGATAATCGTAAAACTTACAGTGTTTCGTACTTTACATCAAATATTATAAAGTTCTACATGAATAACACTTGACCAAATGTATGGCAATGTACTAGTATATAAAATTGCCCTATGTTCGATTCAATCTTAAATTGTGTAATAATTATCTAACGGACAGTTTATTGGTCTTTGTTCACTGACCCGTGTGACCGCGAAGGACGGTACAGGTGTGTTAATTAAGGTCCGATATTTACATATTGAATATTGAAGTATCTACATCTTATCAAGTTTAGTATAGATAAAGTAAATAGATAAAAAAAAGTTACATAAAACCTACTTTTAACAGTTATACAAGCTATAGATTACAAGATTAACCAAATACTAGGAGAAACTAAATCGGTCGTTAAGCATATTTGTCGATTCTACTTCATCACAAACTGTATTCGACATGTATAAGATGACACTTACTGACATCTAAACTAATTATTACTTCGTCATTTATATATAAAGCCGAAAATGCCGAGGTTGGATATAAATACACTTTCATCAAAGTTTCTTAACAATATCGAAAAGAAAGTATAAGACAAAAACAGAATATTCATAGATATTCGATGAGAGAAAAAAAAAATTGGTCGTAATAGGAACCGAACCCGCAACCTCCAGATCTACAGCCTAACGCTCTAACGATATGGCTAGTACTGCACTCGTGCAGGTAACAATTTAATTTTGTTAATAAAATTTAATCATGCAAATTAATGCTTTACTAGTTTTTAACTCGGGGAAGGTGTGAGGGTGTCCTAATCTTATTCCTTTGTATAAGAGAGAGAGAGAGAGAGAGAGAGAGAGAGAATTGCTCTTAGTTTCCAATTAGTCAAGCGCACCAATTACCTAACGGTCAGTTTATTGGTCTTTGTTCGCTGACCCGTGTGACAATTAAGACACAGGTGTGCTTGTTTATTGTCCGATATTTACCGAAGGAAGTATTTAATGACATCCATCCGAGAATATTTTTGATTATTTTTTTTTTCTAAAATTTTATTCAAAAAGTAATAAAAAATTCAACCGGAATAACATTTTCTAAAAACGAGATTTTATCAACAAAACAATATATTAATGTGAATTTAAAGAAAGAATAAACCTGTACTCATCAACTTTTAACTGTTTTAAGTTTTATCATTTGTGAATGTTACTTTCTGGTCTAAATATATGTGTTTGCGAATGCGAACCCCAACTACTGTAAAAATTACTTCTACATATTAGTTACTATATACATGATATGCATTGCTAGTAGCAGTAGTGCGTTTTAATTATTTATTTATCATTGCTGCAATTTGATGCAACGTGATTGTGGATGTGAACCGGATCCCCCTATATAAAGAAACAACCTTAACGCAGCATAAAATTAATTAAAAACGAATTAATAAAGCATTAAAAAGAGGAGCATAGATGACCCCCCCCCGGAATAAAGGTGTCCCCCTTGTGCGGTTATGCACTAAATTGTAGGAAGAAGAAAAGGTACATAGAATCCCCCAGAAAGAGAGTGTATAGGAAAAGTAGGGTTTATAAAACACCCAAAATATTTCTAACATTAGTTTGATTTCGGGAAAGTTTCCAATTAGTCAAGCGCACCAATTACCTAACGGTCAGTTTATTGGTCTTTGTTCGCTGACCCGTGTGACAATTAAGACACAGGTGTGCTTGTTTATTGTCCGATATTTACCGAAGGAAGTATTTAATGACATCCATCCGAGAATATTTTTGATTATTTTTTTTTTTCTAAAATTTTATTCAAAAAGTAATAAAAAATTCAACCGGAATAACATTTTCTAAAAACGAGATTTTATCAACAAAACAATATATTAATGTGAATTTAAAGAAAGAATAAACCTGTACTCATCAACTTTTAACTGTTTTAAGTTTTATCATTTGTGAATGTTACTTTCTGGTCTAAATATATGTGTTTGCGAATGCGAACCCCAACTACTGTAAAAATTACTTCTACATATTAGTTACTATATACATGATATGCATTGCTAGTAGCAGTAGTGCGTTTTAATTATTTATTTATCATTGCTGCAATTTGATGCAACGTGATTGTGGATGTGAACCGGATCCCCCTATATAAAGAAACAACCTTAACGCAGCATAAAATTAATTAAAAACGAATTAATAAAGCATTAAAAAGAGGAGCATAGATGACCCCCCCCCCCCCGGAATAAAGGTGTCCCCCTTGTGCGGTTATGCACTAAATTGTAGGAAGAAGAAAAGGTACATAGAATCCCCCAGAAAGAGAGTGTATAGGAAAAGTAGGGTTTATAAAACACCCAAAATATTTCTAACATTAGTTTGATTTCGGGAAACTTAGAAAACTAAGTTTCCCAGGGGTGAACGCGAGTTCACCCCTTTATTTTTTTTTTTTTCTATTGGAGACCGTCGGCATCGACGAACCCCTCGTCCTCCAGCCACTCATAAATATAATCTATTTGATAATAGCCTGCCGGTAATACACCGTCGGACGGTAAATAGCACCCCGAAGGAAAGGGGTCATTTTCAATTTCAGCATCCCAGTCTTCCATTTTGATGTAATTTTTTCTAGACGGTGGACCTATATATATACTATCACGTCCCATTTTCTCACCTAATATTTTTGTCAGCCACGTTTTGACGTCTCAAGGAGGTAACGTCCATGTTTTGACACCCGAACTAACAAAGTCTCATACCGTTAGACTAGAGATTTAATTATGCATGACATGAAGCTGATTAATTTATTACCGTAAAAGTATGAATGGGGTATGAAAATAATAATAAACCCTAAAGAAAAATAATGAATAAATAAATAGAAAAATAAATAAATAAAATTGAAAATGATTTTTTTTTTTTCATTTTGCTCGGGCTCAAAAAGTATAAAAGGAAGTAAGAAACCCCGAAATGCGCAGAATAGTCATGTATCCCTTTCCTAAAAACACGTCCATAGCTATAAGTGGCACCACAGGTTCGGGTAAAACCATGTGGGTTTATAAATTGTTAAAACAAAAAGATGTCATGTTTGAAGTCTCCCCGAGTCAAGTGCTGTATTGCTATGGTATTTACCAACCCGTGTTTCAAGACATGGAGAGAGAAATGTCCTTTATAAATTTTCACCAGGGTTTACCTGATACAGAAACATTGAACACATTAAATGAAAATAGTTTGATCATTTTAGATGATTTAGCCCGACGTATTGTAGAATCTAGAGAGATGGAAGAATTATTTACCATGGGTGTACATCACAGACGATTGAGCGTTATTTACATCAATCAAAACATGTATTGTCAAGGGAAATATGCACGTACTATTAATCTGAATACACATTTCATGATTTTATTAAAAAATCCCCGTGATGTCTCTCAAGTGGCCTGTCTAGCTCGCCAGGTTTTTCCACATCAAAGTGAAGGTTTCATTGAAGCTTATCAAGATTGTATGAAGAAATCATACGGGTATCTGGTCATTGATCTCTCTCCTCAAGGTGAAGACGAGTACCGATTACGGACGGACATTTTCAAAGATGACGTCACCATCATTTACAAAAGGGTATAAATAGGAGTGCGATTCGTTCATTTCAATTCATTATGGAGTATATCAAATTGATAGTTCACACGTCTAAAACACAGGCCTATGCTTTACTATATACGGCAACTTCCGAACAATTAAAATTACTCTGTGAAATACTATACAATTTACAGCGAGGTGTATTCCCTTCTTCGCCCAAAGTAACTTTATTACTTCAGCGTTATAAACGTGTCCTGAAATCTTTTGTCATACCCCCTGCGATCAGTAAGCGCGTGTCCCTTGTCAGAAAGTACCTGCGACAAATCTACGAGATTTTGTTGGGGTTAAAGTGCTACTTGTCACAATTATGAAGTACGTCAATAAAATGGTCTTGGTCTCTCAAGATCAATATCAGCAACTTTTACAACGGAACAAAGGCACTCAACACGAAGATAAATCTACACAAGTAAACAAAGAATCCCAGGTAAACAAAGACTCTCAGAAAATACCCCCTCCCCCCGGAAAACCAAAGAAAATCGAGGTTAATAACGTATTTAAGAAAATAACACCTCCCCTAGGAAAACCAAAGAAAAACTCGTCCATTGTAAAAAGAAAGAAAGAAAACTGGCTGGCCCACTGGAAAAAACTATAAATAGGTCGAAGGTATCAAATTGTCTAGAGTCATGGATATTTTACAAAAACATTACTTTGATCCCAAGCATCCTATCGCTTATGCGGGAGTAGAAAAAATCTATCGTTGGTTCCAACAAAAGGGTTACAAATTAACAAGAACGAAAATTAAAAATTGGTTATTGAATCAAGAGGATTATGCAATACACAAACAGCCTCGTCGTCATTTTACAAGGAGAAGAGTCATCTCCCCTTATCCTGGATACATGGTGGATGCTGATTTAGCGGATTATAGTCTCTATGCCAAACAAAACGACGATTTCAAATATTTCTTGTTGTGTATAGATGTATTTTCCCGCTTTGTGTGGGTTCAGGCCCTGCGTACTAAAACCAGTCAGGAAATGATTGAAGCTTTTGAACGCTTAAAAACTATGCAATGTGACCATATCAGAACGGACAAAGGTAAAGAATTTACCTCCGGAATAATGGGTAAATGGTTTAAGAGTAACCGTATGAATCATTACGTCACTCAAAATGAAACTAAAGCGAATTATGCGGAAAGAGCCATAAAAACTATCAAAAAGAAAATTGCGCGTTACATGTCTTTTAAACAGACTCATAGATGGGTAGATGTATTAGATGACGTAGTATATAGTTATAATCATTCTCATCATCGAAGTATTCAAATGACGCCTGCACAGGTCACGCAAAAAGATGTCAATAGACTTTGGACATTACAGTACGAACCTAAAGTTACCGTCAAGAAAAGGAGAAATGTCAAACGCGTCTCTGTTTTTAAATTCAAAGTCGGCGATTTAGTTAGAATAAGCGCCTTAAAAAGAACATTTGAAAGGGAATATGATGAAAAATATACGCGGGAATTATTTGTAATAACTGGACGTAAAATGACACAGGGACTCCCTGTTTATACTCTAAAAGATTACGAGGGAGAGCAAATTGTGGGATCTTTCTACGAAATAGAATTGGTGAAAGCTTATGTCAGCGATGTCTATAAAATAGAAAAGGTATTAAAGAAAAGGAAAAATGAAGCGTTAGTGCATTGGCTAGGATGGCCTTCAAAGTACGATACCTGGATCCCGCTCCGGGACTTGAAAAAGTATAAATAGGAGAGAGTCGCTCCTTGTCGGCCATTATGTACTTGTACCTGACATCAGACAACACTATTTTTCAAGACAATCGACCCGATAATTTTGCCGTGAGTTTTAACATACCGATCACTCTTCAAGGTCAGTGGGAAGTTGGACTAATCGATATCACGGGACATCCATCCTATTCGGGTGTTTATTATGTATGTTCTGATCTTTGTGAGACGAATTTTGTCAATTCTGAATCTCTCCCTGTTTTACGTCGACTGTTTACGACACAGTCTGCTTTCCATCGTGAATATAACCCCGTCCTTTATGTTCCGGTCTGTAAGAGTGTAATAGAGGGTGTGAGAATCTATATCAAGAACGTGGGCCTGACAGATAATTCAGATTTCAAAAGAGTATTGCATTGTACACTTCACTTGCGTCCAAGATGAATAGAGAAAAAGTTGTCCCCACACTTGAAGAATTGGTAGATCACTTTAGGGCTCAAGCCAACTGGAAAGGTCCCCCACCCCGCTACTGGATAGTGGAAAGTCATAAACACAAGCACGAAAAAGTGGAACCTAAAATAGAAATGGTGACCCCCTTAGCCCAAGAAATCAAGAGAGCGGAAGCGGAAGTGAAGGAAATGAAAAAGAGAGGGGACCCCCTTCCGGTTGACGAGACTATAACAACGCTGACACCACAGTCCTCTAAAAAAAGAAAAAATGTGCAAGGTCCTAAAAAGGGGGGCAAAAAATTGAAAGGGTGGGAAAATTATAAATAGGGGAGGGTCGACATGTTTTTACATCATTCATCATGGAAGACCCAAAGAGTTACGACAAGCGCTTGGAGCTATTTTTAGCTCCTCCTCTGGAGACTGCCATTCAATCTATTGATTTTGTAGAAGTCAGACCGGTAGGCCAGGTTTTAAAAGACACGGTGATTGAATTCAATATCCCGGGAACCACTAACAGTTACATCGATTTAAAGAATAGCAAACTTTCTGTTAAAGTTAAAATAATACAACCTTCAGGCGCATCCGTAACTAATGTAAACAAAGTAGGTTTTGTAAATAATGTACTTCATAGTATTTTCCGACAATGCGACCTCACTTTACAGCAGCAAAATACAACAAACGGAATATCCTCCAATTATGCGTATAAGGCCTATTTAGATGTACTGACGGACCCCACTTCCAAGATGAGAGAACAATGTTTGTCTAGTCAATTGTTTTATATGGATAGTGCAGGTTCTATGGACGATGTTAATGCAGATACAGGGGGGAATTTGGGGTTATATCAAAGGTATGTGTTTACTAGAGAGGGTCAGGAAGTAGAATTAGAGAGTAACATTTATGCCGATATGTGTCAACAGGAGAGATTTTTAATCAATGGGGTACATGTAGGGTTTAAATTTTGGCCTCATCGAAATGAATTTTCATTAGTTTCCACCGAGGATACACCTTATCAATTTGAAATTACGGAAGCTATTTTAAAAGTCTGTTTTGTAAAAATTCACCCACTTTTTATATTGAGTCACAGTAAAATCTTGGCAGAAAAGCCAGTGTTGTATCCCATTCAACGATCAGAATTAAAGTGTTTTTCCATTTCACAAGGACAATTTACTTTCAGTACTGACAATTTCTTTAACAGCGTACCCGAAATTTTATATGTCGGATTGGTTTCAGCAGAATCGTACAACGGAAGCTATATAAAGAACCCCTTCAATTTCCAACATTACGATTGTAATTTTGCAGCTTTTTACGTAGACGGAAAGTCGGTGCCTTCCAAGCCCTTTCAACCGAATTATTCTGATGATCGATGTTTAGATGTTTATTTAGCTTTGACTCGTTGTAAGGAAAGTAGTTCTTTATTAAGTCGAGGTGACATTCTCAAAGGATTTTGTATATATGCGTTTAAAACAACTTACGATTATAAAAATTATCGACCTGTTTCAGAAAAGGGACAGTTGAGACTGGACTTGAAATTTTCTAACCCTCTTCCGGAAAGCGTAACTGTGATTTGTTACGGGAAGTTTTCGGGTTTATTATCCATTGATGATAGTAGGAATATTACGATACAATGAATACGATAGAGCTAATGAGCGCCATGTCCTTTGATATAGCGATAAATGAACAGAAAGGAGGTGTGTGGTCTATTGATGAATTACTTACGCAACCATGGAAACGAGATAGATATTTAATCGTCAATACGGCCGAGAGTAATAGGTTAGGTAGCCATTGGGTGGGGATTTATCTCCCTTCTATAGGCCCTATAGAGTTTTTTGACGCTTTAGGTAAACCTCCTGAACATTATCATAGGAACTTAAAAATAATGTGTCAGTCTTTCAAGTCGGGTTATTTATGGAATAACGTGGCCTATCAATCATCAAGTTCTACACTCTGCGGGGAGTACTGTTTGTATTTTGGGTACTATCGGTGTAGGGGGGTGTCTATGCAAGCTATTTTGAAAAAAATTAAAATTGGAAACGATGGTCAAATGTATCAATTTTATGTAAATCACTTCCGCTAGAAAAGGTATAAATAGAGGGGTGTAGGTAGGGATCACTAGTTATGGAGTTGCGCGAAAAGGAGGAGGGTGTATCTGAAGTTTTAGTCATGGACCCGCCAATGATAAATGAGGTTGTACGCATGTCTGACAAATATAAAACACATTTCAATATCATGAAATTGACGGGAGTAGTGTCCATGATTTTAATCTTATCTGCGAGTTTGGGAATTAGTGTGAGTAATCTAAAATGCGACGTACCTGTGAAGACAAATGTAAAATATAATGCCCTCTATGCCAATCTTAACACGACAGATGCTGCTTATAACTTTTCCTCTTGTGACCTTTTGACCTCGTACGCTTTACCTGAAGATTATGTAGTTAGTTTATGTAAAAAGAAGATGGGTATCGAAGTGGACTTGAGAAGGTATATAAATAAGACACCGACACTTAACGGCGTCACTTTGAACTACAGACAGTGGGAGTACCTGTATCGGATCAGCGGGATAATACACAATAGGATACATACCTTGATTTAACAATGTCGCAGGGAACGGACCGTTTAATGAATTGTTTACGTCAGAAGTTGAATGGTTGTTTTATTGTGAAAGAAAAGCGATTGATGTATCGAAGAGGGGGTAAAAAAGAATTTGACCATATCGTAGAGAAAATGACAAACATTTTGAATGTGGCTAAACAGATGAATGTTAGAGCAGTTCATCCGGACGAGTTGTATGAAGGGGCTGCTCTCCATCCAGATTGCGTAGGAACCTATGACCATCAAAACCAAGAAAGCATGTATTATTGTCCAAAATGTATAGGGTTTGCGCGAAAACAAAATAGAAAGGCTAAAAAGGAAAAGAAACGATTAATTTATCGAGTGTAGTTTCTGTAAAATGTAAATCTCGAGAGCGCATGCGCTATGATTGGTATAAAAAGGGCTGTTTTTAGAAAAAAGTTCATAAGAATGAGTGGACGCGACATGGATAACTTTACGAATCGTCTTAATACTTTTTTGAATTGGGAGGGACCTAATGTCATTCATATGGCTGGGGCGGGGTTCTATTACGTGGGTCCTGGGGATCTTGTACAGTGTTATCGTTGTGGACTAAAACTTAAAAAGTGGAAAATGTTTCATTCACCCTATTTTGAACACGAACAATGGTCTTCCAACTGTCCTTGCGTTAGGAAACGAAAATAAGTTCTCGTCACGTGACTTTAATCTTTGTATATACCCATGTATCGTGTACATAGATTTATTATTACCATGTCTGTTGAACTAGTCAAAGGGGATCTACTTGAGATAAGGGGTGTGGACGGTATAGTTCATGTTGTAAACTGTTTGTGTACAAAGGGACATGGGTTGTCTTTAGATATAGCTAGAAAATTTCCCTGGGGAGATATTTATTCGAAACGAAAACCCATCAAAAACAGAAACCTAGCGGTGGAATCTGACAGGGGGGTACCGGGAACAATTCGACAATATAAATGCGCTTTTCTGACGGTCCCAACCGTTGTTTGTTTTTTGGCTCAATGGGATTATGGGAAGGCTGATAGGGACTACGGTCGTAAAATACCACCTTATGATGATTCAAACATGCAAAGAACTGTATGGTTCACACAATGTTTAGACCAACTTGGTAAAACAGATTTAAAGTCTGTAGCTTTTCCTTACAAAATTGGATGTGGGTTGGGTGGACAGAACTGGAATGAGTATTACCATTTGATAGAAGAGTTTGCTAAAAGCACGGGGAAAAAGGTTCTGATTGTTATGAAATAGAAAAAAAAAAACAAAACAAAAAAAAAACAAAACAAAACAAAACACAAAACAAAACAAAACCAAAAAAAAAAAAAAAAAAAAAAAAAAAAAAAAAAAAAAAAAAAAAAAAAAATATATATATATAAATAAAACAAAAAATGTTTAGTCTATCTTACCATAATTGGATCATAAAATTGGGCAATAAAACTACCTAAACGTAAGTAAAGAGAATATTTTATGGTTATACGTGATACGAGTACATTGTAAACATATTCGGACTAATAGAGACGAAAATGTAAAGAGAAAATTCGGACTAAGAGAGACGTTGAAGGGTGGGTCACGCAATATCTTTTAGAGTGGTCCTCTGGCGCGGTAGAAATACCCCTAAGCCACTCGGGAAGTGGACGGAGCTTCCCCTCGTATGATGATCGGGCTATGAACGCTGATCCTGTCACTACGAGAAACGGGCTTTGTGCCCTTGCTTTGTGCATCTAGCGTGTGTCCTTACCTCTGGCAAGGTAGAAATACCTGTAAGTTCAAAGGCACTCATTCTTCACGTCTCACTAAAAAGGTAGTAAACCCACCTGGTACACGTACCAGCAGGTCCAAAGTCCTGATAAAGTGGTGATGGCTACCTATAATTAACTCTAAGACGCCATCTTAACAAGCACGTCATGGGAGCCGCCATCTTGGTGGACACCCTCCTGGGCCATACAAAATGGCCCTCTGGGCCATAAAACGGTCTCCTTCTCCTTCGAGTAGGGACGCCATCTTGGTAAGCGCGTCATAGGGGTCGCCATCTTGGCGGACATCCTCCTGGGCCATAAAAATAGCCCTCTGGGCCATAAAATGGGCCTTCTGCGCCAAAAAGAAGGGAAGATATTGTCCCACTATTACTACTTGAAAATGAAAAAAAAAATGTCTATATACGATCGAATTTCAAAGAAATCAAAATAAACTATGAAAAACGTCATGACTTCATAACATGCATGCTATATTTTTTTGAATTCTCTATATTTCAGCCATACTGGAGCAAATGGCAATAGGAATATTCATCCGTGGAGCGTATGAGGACCTTTCTGGGCACTTTTCCTGGGGGTTAGGATTTGCCATCCTGGCGGTCGTGTTTTTCGCTGCAGTTTGTGTTTTTCTCTTCATTGATCTGGTCCGCAGATTCTACGGAGATCCCGTTAAAATTAAGAGACTTACGCACATTTGATTTAAAATTAAAGATTAACGTTAATGTATGGATCATAAATTCTTATCTTATGTCTTAGTTGTAATGATTTTTTTTTTGTGACGAGCATCCTTTATTTCTCTTTGGTGCAAATATACACAGCCAATTGTGCCTCATATGAAATGAGCGTAATATAAATTTTACATGATAGTTCATGTGAAATTCATATAAATTTCATATAAGATTTACGTTAAAAAAATTCACATAAATCTACTTCACATTAATTTCACATCAATTTTTCTTTATGACCTTCATGCGAAATTGAATTCATTTAAAAATGTCCGAAACTTCAGATGAATTTCATTGGAACAATTTCATGTAAATGTCATGTTAGTGCTCGTTTCACATAAATTTCATGTGAACTTTTATGTAAAGTTGATGAAAGTTTCACATGAATTTCATATGAGGCACAATTGACTGTTTGATATAGAGTAAAAATACATTTTGGCAGAGACTTAAAAAAAGTCAACTTTGTATAGTACTGATTACATGCACTTATTGTACCTTCCTTTTTCTGTCTTAAAATGATATAAAATGCAAGAAAAACTATATAATAATCGAAAACTTGAAGATATAGAGTCTGAGGTTAGTACGTCTTTTTGTCTGTTTTATCACAACTTGCAATATGCAAACTTAAAAAAATGTTGTTCACAACTTCACATATTTCGTTAATCAAGTCCTCGACTCGGATTCACAAACCGTAGTCCCTAGGTAGCAAAGTTTGAGAGTGTTCGATTACATCTAAAATGGACAAAAACTAGAAAAAAAAGATATACCCTCTGAAGCAGTTTCTCTTGCTAAAACCTCGATGAATAAATGGCCTTAATTCATATTTTCAAATTCTTACAAGACAAGGAGAGTGAGAGTTGAGCAAGCAACCTAGACCGTAAGACGACTTCCCCTCTTAACAATATACATGTACCTTTATAATGCCATTTTTGTTAAGTATCCCGTCTCTTGATGAATGTTTCATCTTATTTTGTACTCATGATAATAGTTGAACTAGTAATATACCCACGTATTATTCAATTTCATGAGATTTTCGGAGGATATCAAACCTAAGTTTTAATAAATATAATATTTATAAGTCCATGACAAACCTAAACATATTCACTTTGATTTTCAAAACATGCTTGAAAAGAAAGTTTCACTTACGACTTTGTTCAAATGAATTCTTAGTTTTCCAACTCCCATGCCAAGCCGCTGCAACAAACGTCCGTGTTTTTTCTTCTTCAAATTTTGTGACTTTGACTCCAATATTGACCCCTAAGGGAACAATTGGAATGGACAGATGGATTGATCGTTGATGATGTCAACATCCTTTATCAATATGTTTTACACAGGTATAATACGTATGTTTGACCCTGCTTTTTAATATGTGACCTTGGTCTTGAAGATACATTGTAACATTGACCCTGAGGAAGTAGACTCAGTATTTAGTAGTGCATGTGGTATTATGGATATTAAATATTATGAAAGCCATGTATACAGCTTAATTATTGTGCCTCACATGAAATTCATGTGATATTTACATGAATTTTACATAAAATTTCACATGAAATTTATGTGAAACGAGCATGAACATGAAAAAAACATGAAATGTTTTTTCATGAAATTCATGAATAATGTGAGTTCTAACATGAATTTCATGTAAATTCAATTCCACATGAGCAACACATAGAAAAATTCATGTGAATTTTAAAAATTTATAAGATTTAACATAAATATTTGCACATAAATTTTATGTAAAATTTTCATGAATTTCAGATGACCTTTCATAGGAAATTCACATTATGCTCATTTTATGTGAATTTCATGTGAGGCACAATTGGCCACCGTATATATGCATGTAATCATCATAAGCACTGTATAGCATCACGTGACTTTAGTTGGTGAAACCATGAATGAATAAAAAGTTTGATTGGAAGAAAGAAAACAGGAACTGCAATGATTGCTTTGATGAAATTTTATCTTCTCATAGCCTATAACTTTGTCTAAAATGGTACTTTTACTATCATGGAATCGTTAGTAAGTAAAACGCCGTTGTTTTCACAAACATGTGACAAAAGCTGTAGATATATTCGTGGAAACCACCACAACATTGTGTTTAACATATTTCGACCACGACGTTCCTTTTGTCAGAATGTTTGTAAAAACTACAATGGTTTCTTGATTGACAAACAAAGATTCATCAACATATCATCTTTTACAAGGACATCGGCTATGAAAAAATAAAATTGAATCAACGCAATCATCACAGTACCTGTTTTCTTTCCTTCAAACGAGCGGTATGTCTCCATTTTGTGTTCGTGGTTTCACCAACTTAGGTCACGTGATGCTACACAGTGATAAGGATGCCAGACAAAGATTAGTTTTAATTTTTTTTCTCCACTACATGTTTCTCTTTAGGCATGGACCAAAGAACAATAGAACTACCATCGTGGCTACCTACTTATTCAGTGCACTCTTTTATTTCAGATTTCTTCCTTTTTTCAATATTGAATACAGAATTGTTTTGTTCTCTGCTACAACATTAACAGTATATAAATTAAAAAGTAATACATCACAGAATATGTTTGTGATACACTACACCCTCCCAGCATCTATCTTCTGTTTAATATACATATTTAAGCCAAGTTCAAGGTCAAAACAAAACAAAAGGAATACCAATGAAACATAATAGTACTTGTCAAATGGAACATTATATGTGGGGAATAAAAGCCCCTTCCACTTACTTCTCAAATGTAATCCCAAAGGTGAATTTTTTTTTTTTTTTACAACTTTACTTTTTACCGTCTGTCCTTGGCAAAAAAAAACATAGGTAATCACAGATTACGAAGCTCACCTCGTGGCAGCAAAATTCAATTCAAACATATTTCTTAGTACATGTATATTGGCTTTAAAGGCAAAATTATTCAAGTGGAAAAAGGAGGTCAAGGTCATTTTATGAAATTCTGATCAAAGATACATCCAATATGCAAGTTTGGTACATGTAGCACTTATACTTTGCTCAATATTGGCTTTTAAAGGCAAAATCACTCAAGCGGAAAAAGTAGGTCAAGGTCATTTTATGAAAGTATGATAAAAGATACATCTAATATGCAAGTTTGGTACATGTAGCACTTATACTTTGCTCAATATTGGCTTTTAAAGGCAAAATCACTCAAGCGGAAAAAGTAGGTCAAGGTCATTTTATGAAAGTTTGATCAAAGATACATTTAATATGCAAGTTTGGTACATGTAGCACTTATACTTTGCTCAATATTGGCTTTTAAAAGCAAAATCACTCAAGTGGAAAAAGTAGGTCAGATGCTGCATGGGTCCATCTTGGCATCCAAAGATATATCACTTGTGCAAGTTTGGTTACTGTAGCATCAGTACTTTGTCAGATACTGAGCTACCCCAAACTTCTTAACCAAGCCACTCTGAGCTACCCCAAACTTCTTAACCAAGTCACTCAAGCGGAAAATGTAGGTCAGATGCAGTATCTGATGCATGGGTTCACCTCAGCATCCAAAGATGAATCATTTGTGCAAGTTTGGTTACTGTAGCATCAGTACTTTGCCAAATACTGAGCTACCCCAAACTTCTTAACCGGACGCGGACGCGGGGGGTATAGCATAAGCTCACTCAACTTCGTCGAGGTGAGCTAAAAATCACCCTCTAACCTTGACATTTGACATACTTCATAAAAAGTAGGTCATAAGCTAATGTTAGATTGTGAGAAGAAGGTAAGAAAAAATGTAAGGTCTTGTCAAGAGAAATACCAGTGAAATATTAAATCTTTTTATTGCTAAATGTTAAAAGTTTCAGGAGAAAACAGACATCAAAACAAATGTACAGACAGGACAAAAACAATGTACCCCTGATACCGGAGTTTAAGTTATACAGGTCTCATAAGAAAAAATGTATTCTATTTTAAAAGTAAATAAGGTATCACAGATCAAATAATAAAATTAATACAAACAAGTTTTAACTGGACGGATATTAAAAAAGTTGTCTTTCTTATAATGGAAAATGGCACCATTAAAATATGAACCTGTCAAAACACACCAAGTAAATCTTGAATAAATAAATCAAAAACACAAAATGTTGGCATACAATACTACAACACATTTCAGTTTAGACAACAATAAAATACTATTGATCATTTCCTAGTGTCTATAGCATTATGCTGTGTATAGAAAAGTAAAATTTGCTGAATATTAGTAGTTAATTCAAGGTCTAAAGGTTCATTAACATGTTTGCATAAAAACAAGTAATGACCAAAAGTAGAAAGAGAGCAAGATGCCAAAATAAAAATATAAAAATAAATCTATTTCTAAGTTGTAAGTCAATTTTTCTTTTTAGAATTTCAAAATGATTGATTTGATCGGTAACTTTCAATTCATTAGCAAGCTCCTAATCATGGAAAACTGGAATAAGTATTTCCTTATACTTATCCAATATTTATTTTACAACTTCTCAACAAATTACACCAATTAAACTCTAAAAATTTTTAATTGACCACAAAACTTGTTTTACTTCCTCTGAATCTAAGAAATTTCCAAGAAAATCATATATAGGAAGATTTACATGATTCTGAAGCTGAGCACTTAATTGGAAAATTTCAAATTATATTTTCGTTCATATTTATGGAAAAGGTCTGTTTAATCTATATGTATATGATGACTTATGCCTCATATACCTGTACATGATAAGCTCTGGTTAATACAATACTGTTTGTATACATATGAACAAATTGTACAGGTTAACTTTAATATCATCATTGTAAGTGATTAGTGATGTAACTTTCTTGAAGAAAAAAAAAAGATTTTAAGATTCAAAGTAAGATTTCTTTGACCTTTCTTGAGATCAACTTTTACAAATTCATGTTGATGAAAGTCACAGCTGTTTGATTATAAGGACTTATATTTGTATTTGTCAGACACAGTCTTCACGATTAAAATACTTCAATGCATAAAACAATCGCAAAACAACTTTTAAAGTATGAATTCAGATTCCAAGTACTTGATATACATGTAACATAAAGTTGAAATACAATGAACAGATATCAACAAGTGGAAAGTAATGTAATAAGTAGCCTAGTATATGCTACATAAAACTTATACATTTTTGTGACTCACTTATCTGTTGACTATACTATGATATCAACATTAAAGGCACTTTATAATGGGCAAGAATTCAATATTAATGCTGTAAATATTAGCAATGTACTAAACATTTATCTTCTGTACTGTGACATTCATAATTGTTTCAAAATGCCCTGAAGATGCACCAGAAATTACAATTAATACCTACTATATGCAGACTAGAATTACTTCAAACAAATTGGTCAACTAACAATTTATATCACGTGTAAGGTACATGTATTTGAAGAAATTTCCTGGAATGTTAGAGGTTTTTCCTCATTAGTCATTTGAAAATGGATACAACTCCAACACACAGATTGACAAAATAAGGGAAGTACCACAGTTTATATCACAATTAACTTTGTAGTACATGTATATCATTTGATGAAAGCTACAACATTCTAATAGCACGTTTAAGTCTCCAGGAAGTTTGACCTTAGAAATGACTTGGCCATCATTTAGCATTTCATTCTTAGTAACGATTTAAAAGACTTCCGAAAAATGCAGTAACCTATGTTATGGAGATCATGTTCTTTAAGTACATTTTTGTTATAAAATTCTCATCAAATATATAGATGTGTCATTCACTTATTAGTACCATACCTGTCAACTTTCCCGCATTTCGCAGGAGACTCCCGCATTTGAACCTTCTCTCCCGCATTCACATTCCTCCCGCACGGGAGACAGAAAACTCCCGCGTTTCGATCCTATCACCCGATTCTTCCCTCTTTCAAGTTTTGAGCTTCACATAACGTAAGAAAGATAACTCTAGTAGAGACTTTCGGACTTCATATGAAAAGTAAAGTTTGTTTACAATGTGAAAGATGCCGGTTGCTTGTACTGCAATTAAGGACACGGTGTGTGTATATCGATGCCTAAGGGTGATGAATTAAGCTGTGAAAACAGTTTATCTGACCATGTAAGTACTTTATTGACTAAATACTTTATAGCACTGATTAAAATTTCTTTCTGACATTCTGGATGTATCGATAACTTATGGAGGGTTTAGCTCTATAACATATAACCTCACTGCATCAGCATTATACCGGAGTCTTGTTAGCAGGACTAATGGAGGGATTAGGTCACAGCCTGCACTAGAAAACAATCTTTATCTGGGTCAGGTGAAACCGTTTCAAAGAAAAAGAAATCAGAAAGATTGGAGTCAGTTGTATTAATTGGTTATGGCAAGTTTAGTTGGGCCAGAACATATGTTCTGTCATGAATGAAAAGACAATCAAACTAATAATTGTATTGTATTCTCACTAGAAAAAGACCTATACTAGCCACAGCAAAAGGTGCTGTACTCATGTACAATGAACAAATGCAGAACAAGAAGTAATCAAAAATACAATCATGTATTTTGGAAAAAATTGTCTTCGTTTATACATTTTCTTAGACTTGATACGGTTACATTCAATGACATTTTTTGAAAGGTGGTTTGCATGACATGTTGCAATTTATAAAAAAAAAATGTCGCGAAAATGGTTCACGTGCAATCTCCCTCTTTGTCAACTGCCAAAGAAGGAGATCTCCCTCTTTTGAAAAATTCAAAGTTGACAGGTATGTAGTACTAAATGAAACTGCAATATTAAATAATAAAATCTTTTATCATTTTGTAAAGGTTGGAAAATATTCTGAATTAAAGTAATAAAACACTCTATATCCACAAATTTCTTTGTTTACCAGCAGTTATGGATATTACGTAGAATTCTTTTGTATTCGTGCTTTTCCACTTGATAAAGGCCAAGTGGCTGAAAATTTGTGGATATAGAGTGTTCATTGTTAATTATTATATTAAACTTCCCTACGGAGGACACTACTTCAATCTTTAAAGTAATAAAGTTCAAAGAATACAAGAGATCCATGTGATAAATAATATTACAAGGCAACTTTTAACGAATGAATGTAGACAAGTTTAAAATCTTTAACCATTCTGTTAAGATTGGCAAATTTTCTGAGTAAAAATGATTACACGTGATAATTTGTAATACCACATAACTTCTGAAGTTATACGCAAAATTAACAGATGTCTACAGATATAAAAAATTCCATTTTTTTCATTTTCACACAAAGTATGAGAAAATTCATAAAGTTCTGCATTAAGCCTTATACATGTACCTGTAATCGATATGGATAACTCGTTTCAAATATGTATAATATTTTAGGCCCTTTTGGTGAGCATGACAATCATTTACTAAAACAATGCATGTAGTTGTGAGCCTATACATTATGCTATCCAGCATTATTTAGGATTATAGTTGATTTTATGTCCTTTGCTATCTGCCCATTGTTTTAACAGTACGTCCTGCTGCTTTAGCTGCTTTTCAAACCTTGACACTAAAGAATTTAAGTCTTTAACTGTCTTCTCTTTCTCTTTAATTGCCGCTTGAAGTTTTTCGAGCTTGCTAGTGGATTCTTGGCAGTTTGGGCATCCTCCCTGTAACACAGAGAAATTTGAAATATTACTTCAGTGAGTTTTATGCATGTGCAAATAGAAATCAATACAGATAAATAACAAGAAAAAGAAAATTTATCCATTTTTGAATTTTGAAATGACTAGCTGATTACTTTTTGTAAAAATTTTTAACTTTCTTAAAAAAAAAAAACAAAAAAAAAAAAAAAAAACCCCACAGAAATGTAAAACGAGAACATACTTTCTATAATATAGACTAATATGACAACTATCATAGGCTCTCCAAGTGATCATCTTATTTGTTAGGAAACCTATCTTCATGGTTGTCATGTATAACATAAAAGATTACATGCAAAAATATATGCCTAACATGTAGCACAAACTGTAAACCTTTACATAGAAGCTTTGTATCTTCCCAACTGAGCTATTGGGGTAAATGCCGTCTTTGCTGAGTAAAAGGTATATTGACCTTTCTGGGCTCATTCCCCTTCTTATTCATGTAGAAGCCTAAAAATACCTTCTAGCTTTTACATTACATTGAGGTAGATAAGCTGGCTAAGTCTGTTTGAACTAACCAGGTCCAAACAAGCAATCTTAAGGTAACACTGGTCCTACAACTTAATTACCTTGGATTTAACAGCTTTAAGCTTCATCCTGAGTAAATCTGACTCCTCCTGAAGACGACCTAGTTCCTTTGTCAGCTCCTCTAATTGTTGTTGTCTCTCCCTATATATAATGTAAGGATTTCATGATACAATGATACAATGTTACTCTACGTAAGTAAAGGGACGCCGTACTTAGAGTCTGTATTGTGAATAAAATCAAGTAGTTTTACCTCTAATTCTATGTTTCTAGGTCCAAGGGAGATTAATAGTGCCCAGTTATGATGGAAACGTATTGTAGAATTCTAGTAAATCATATATGCATGCGCCAGATTTAATGCGAATTAGGTTCGCTGTGTGTTCACACGGCAAAATCTAATGTGCATTAAATCTAATGCGAATTAAACTAATGCGCATTAGATTCTCCGTGTGAAAACAGGTAGAATTTAATGCGCATTAAATTCAACTTAATGCACATTAAACCCGTCGTGTAAACAGGGCATAAAAAAAAAATGCTACCACACAAAAACAAAATAGAAAAGGGGAGTAGAGTATTTCATTTATTGAACCCTATTCTGCATGAATGGGTGTATTCTATTGATACCCAAATCTCCCTAACATATGCACTCACCTGAAAAAATATAGATCATGACCTAAATTTGAATGTAGATTTGTGATCTACTCATAAAGGCACATCATCTGTGCAAGTTTGGCCTTCCTACAACTTATAAATGTAATAGAGAAAAAAAAACTTCTTAACATTGATACCAAAATCTTCCTAACATGTGCACTCAAGAGGAAAATGTAGGTCATGACCTACATTTGAACATAGATTTGTCAGATCTACTCATAATGATGCATCATTTGTGCAAGTTCATCCTCGGTTCCCCAGGCTATTTGCACTTTGGCTGAATACCCTGAGTCACATTGTACTATTTCGGGGATTTTAAAAGAAATAGGTCTTCTTCATGAAGTTAAAAAACTGACAGTTATGGCTTTGCACAGACCAGTGAGGACAGTATGTGAATTGTACACACGAGGGATTTTTTGTCGCACACTAATATTTGTATCGAAAACATCTAATTAACAATTTGATTATTGTCTCGGGGCATCAAGAAGTACCTAGTCAAACATGCACTATTTTTTGTCGCTATCCAAAAGATGTTTGTAAACTATTATGCGATTGGATAATAAGCTCAAAATGCATCGAAGATGCAAAATGCCGAGTTGCAAAACTGGAATGTAAGTATGAATATGCAGACTAACATGAAATGTGTATGGTTTGTAACAACATTTTGTGGTCCTAAATGAAAATTTCTGGATCAAGAAATGGTCTTCTCTTTATTCTATATCAGCGTGTAATATATTTTCAAGGATACAGATTTTCAATCTCATCATACAGAATACTTTATGTCCTAATTTTTCTTGTTTACATGGTACCATTTGTAAACTCATGCTATTATGTACGAACACTTGCGATGATAAAATCATCCGTACTTGTTGGAAATGGCGAAATGTTGTGAAAATTTTAACCGAAAGTTGTCTATTAGGGTGCAGGAACCTTAAGCAAAAGAGAACTACTATAAAACAAAGAACAAAGAACTTTTATGTAGAATTGGATTTAAATATTGAACTGTATTTGTATGTACAATATGATTTAACAAAGCATACTCTAAAGATACAGAATAAGGTACAATTCATATCTTAAATATTCATTATTTTTTCTTTGTAATTTTTTTCTTTTCTTTCTGTTTTTTTTTTTTTGCAATTTCTTACTTTCCTTTTTTTTCTATTTCTGTAATTCATTTTTTTTCATTTCTTTTCATATTTACATTTTTTTCTTACTTTCTTTTTGAAACCATTTTTAATCATCTTAGTCCTGTGACCTTGACCTTTGACCTTTTAACCCCAAAATTGATAGTGGTCATCCTTGATCCATGGGAAACATTTCTGGCAAGCTTCATGATTATAATTGCAATACAGGCTGAAATATGGTCCGGAAACCACTTTCAATCATCGGAGTCCTGTGACCTTGACCTTTGACCCCAAAATCAATAGGGGTCATTCTTGATTCATGGGAATCATTATTGGCAAGTTTCATGACTTTAGGTGCAATACAGGCTAAAATATGGCCAGGAAACCATTTTCAATCATCAGAGTCCTGTGACCTTGACCTTTGACCTTTTGACCCCAAAATCAAAAGTGGTCATTTTCTATTCACAGGAAACATTTCTGGCAAGTTACATGATTATAGATGCAATACAGGCTGAAATATGGTCCGAAAACCATTTTCAATCAACAGAGTCCTGTGACCTTGACCTTTGGACCCCAAAATCAATAGGCCTCATCCTTGATTCAAGGGAAACATTTCTGGCAAGTTTCATGATTATAGGTGCAATACAGGCTGAAATATGGTCCGGAAACCATTTTCAATCATCTGAGTCCTGTGACCTTGACCTTTGACCTTTTGACCCCAAAATCAATAGGCCTCATCCTTGATTCAAGGGAAACATTTCTGGCAAGTTTCATGATTATAGGTGCAATACAGGCTGAAATATGGTCCGGAAACCATTTTCAATCATCTGAGTCCTGTGACCTTGACCTTTGACCTTTTGACCCCAAAATCAATAGGGCTCATCCTTGACTAATTGTGAGTAAGTGTATGAAGTTTCATTGTTATAGCCTCTTTCGTAGTTGACTTATAGTCCGGAAACCAATTGTTGACGCCCTCCCGCCCGCCCAGACGCCCGCCCAGACGCCCGCCCAACCGCCCGCCCAACCGCCCGCCCAGACGCCCGCCCGCCCGCCCGCCCGCCCGTCTCACATCAAATTAAGAGCCGAGTTTTGCAACTCGGCTAAAAAAGTAGGTTAGGTAGCCAATTATATTTGCATATAAATGGAAATCCCTGAAATAGTACGATGTGAACCAGGGTATTCAGCCAAAGCGTAAATAGCCTGGGGAACTGAGGATGGTGCGAGGTTGGCCTTCCTAGCACTGATAATAGAGAAATCAAACTTTTTAACATTGATACCCAAATCATCCCAACGTGTGCACTCAGGTGGAAAATGTAGGTCATGACCTACATTTGAACATAGATTTGTGATCTACTCATAAAGACGCATCATATGTGCAAGTTTGGCCTTTCTAGCACTAATAAAACTTCTTAACATACTAGTGCAGAAGCTGCTGAGACGCCGACGACTAGGTGATAGCATAAGCTCCCTCTCACATTGTGAGGTGAGCTAAAAATTAATGCTTATACAGAATACTGTACATGCATCATAATTTCATTTTAGCAAAATCAAATGTTGGAAGAGACGGACAGCTCAAAACTGACAAACTGACATATCAGTAAATGTTCATGTAATGGAGCAATGGACTACAATAATGTTACATTAGAATCTATTTCACAGTATAGCCTTGAATTAACATTGATTATCTCTCAGATTGTTAATTCCATAAAAATTAGTATTATAAAATTTGCAAAGACTTACAATTACAATATGTTGTAAAGTCACCAAAACTGTGCTCTGAATATAAGTTATAACATAAAATTTTTTACGCATATATCTTTTGAAACCACGTCCAAAAATTTGTTTCATACCATGAGTTTCCTTTCAATGCATCAGCCATCTGCATTTTTAACCTTCCCAATTTTTCGTCTTTTTCTTTTATTTCCTTATCTTTAGCAGCAGTGACTTCTAACATCTTTTCTTCCATCTGTTGATAAAAAAGACAAAATCATACATTTGTAGCTTTTCACATTTGTTCTAATCCTAGCAAGACTGAAAACTTAAAATCTCTACTTACCTGTTACAGATGATGACTATTAATCTAAGGAGAGATACAGAGGTACATGTATATATTTTTAATTTTTATTCAATTTAGAAGGTCATTAAGCCACTGGCAGAGCAATCATTCAATCACACTCAAACCAAAACGGCAAAACAATAAATAGGAGTGTGAATGATCAAGTTTCAATGAGATTGCTGGCAGAGATGCCATCATTTATACAGAAGAGCAATGGGGGTTCATGGGTTACTCAAATTCAATGGCATTGACCTATTGGGAAGTTGGCATTTCTGTGCTGAAAATTTTCATAATTGATTTACATAGAAAGGAACATGTACGTCAGATTTCATGAATGAAAATGCCCACCTAAAATCTGAAAATAGAATTCTAATATAAGGAATTATATCTTTAGTTTGTTTGAATTATTGTTTCAATATCTTAAATCTTTTAACAAATTTTATTGTTCTGATCAAAAGAAAACATGCAAGGTCAAAAGGTCATGGATTTCTGCATATTCTATAGTAAAATTTGAAAGTTTCATACAACATTGTTTTTTAACAAAATTGTTTGAAGCAATTTAAACTTGTTTAAAGTGTTTTGGCGGGAAAAGGTTTTAGTCATCCCTCCCCCTAAACCCTGTCTATATTGCAGAATTGCTACTATAAACATTCATTATTTTAAAATCATCAATTTATAGCTAACTGACTGTATAAAGCTGTAACAATCAACTTTAACGATATGTTCCTTTGAGCAGTGGTATTTGATTAGGTGTGCTAACCCCTCATATTGGCCCTATAAAAAATGAATTATAAAGAAAATATGGCATCATTATTTTGAGCCCTCGTACTATCACGCGTGTGATATATGACGTCATGTTCTGACGTCAGTTGTCCTGAATGATGCAAAACAAAGGGAAATCATTGTATTCTGCACACAAATCTTCAAAATTCGTATAAGCCCCAGGCCTCTCCCACAATATTTTTTATGCAAATTTAAAGTCTGATCAGAAATCCATCGATTGGTACAAAAATTATCATGGGCAAGGCCTGTTTCACTACTTGATTTCATAAATTTATATGCAAATTTCACTCATTTATTGATATGTTCAATTATTTTAACATTTTTAGACGTTTTGTGTTGTAGTATTCAGTATAGGACTGTGAAATCAAAACAGGCCTCCCTGATTTGGATTCACTATACATTTGACATTTTATAAACTAAAATATTAAATATATATGAAAAACTCTAAAAATAGGGCCGAAATGGCAGGTTACCACATCTACTCCTTTATGGAATTCTTCTACAGAACCTTAATAATATCTGAACTACAAGCTTGAGCTTGAAGTTGACCCTGACCCTTGACCTGAGTATTACAATGTATCAATTGCTTTACAATTCCTTGCAAGTTTGATGAAAATATAACTCACAATATATGCAATGTATGTAAACATGTAGAAGGAAATATAGTTAATGACAAATCAAAGACTAACCTTCTTGTTTGTAAATCTACATTAACAAATGTCACAATGAGAAAAAAAAATATCAGAAAATAATTTGAGCGATTTACTGGTCAAATGTAAATTTACCTCTTTCCTGACTGCTTTTATTTTTTCCTCATTCTCCTTAGAGAGCTGATCTAACTTTTTCTGAAGTTCCTCTAATTCTGACTTTGAACTTGAAAGCTGAAGCTGAGTTTTCTCATGGCTTTCTTTCTCTTCCTTTAATTCATTTTTGAATTTTGTTTCCTGAAAATGAAATTTGTTAAGATTTGTTAATTATTTAGTTATCATACCGAAAAACATTTTTTCCCGACATGTACTTTTCCTGAAAGCGACCTTGAACTTTGACCTTTTGATGCCCAAAATCATCAGACCTCTTATGTCCTTCACAAATTTATCACCATGTATCCAAATTTGCAAAAGGGTTTTTCAAGTTATCATCAGGAAAAAAATATGTCGAGTCTTTTCTCCAAAACAGTGACCTTGAACTTTGACCTTAGAACCCACACATATAAGTCTTCTTTTCCTCACTAACATGCCCAAAAGAAAATCATATATCTAATTTTTTTGTACATCTAGCTTGAGGAAGTAAATAAGAAATAGACTAATATCTTCACTTATTGACAGGATTTGCCTGAAATTGAATTGAGTTTGATTCGGTAATTTCGAAGACCAGAGTTACATCCCATTTGGGACGGTATCTGACATAGACTAATTGTCACGCCATCAAATTCTATGGAAACAGTCCCTAAACTCTGGGAAACGACAGTACAAAATACCATTTTCATGACGTCATAATGGTTTACGTCAGATTATATACATGAATATATTTGTTATCTGCTGTACCTGAGTTTTAAGTTCTGTTTCTATGGCAACGATTCGTTCATCTTTCTGTTTGATTTGCTGTCGTAATTCTTCTATCAAAGCTTGTAAGGCAGCTAGTTGTTTCTGTAACTCCTTCTCACGAGCCTTGCAAATATTGTGAGATAAATGTTTAAAGTCTTCAACAAATTATTGATTGATATTAATGCTAGAAATGCCATGGATAAAAATATAAATATACATATACTTTTAAAACTCACGAATTCAAACTCAGATTGATTTCAAGTTACATTTTATAATCAACAGAAGTCATATGATATCGGCAGTATAACGTCAGATTCTGAATCTAATTATTCCCATTCTAATAAATCGTGATTTTCGCGATTATGAGATGAAATGTGACCTTTTTCCTAAATTTTCTATTGTGACCTTTACATTTGACCTTGTTTTTATTTCAAGAACCTGTCGACATAAAATATTTGTGAATTGTTAATCAAGAATATTTATTTTGACTATAGTCAAAACATTTTTTTTTAAATTTACAATTCACACATATTTATGTTGATGGATCATGTGACGCACATTTTGCATCGACGTCCAGTCGTCATACTTCACAGACTTATGAAAGAGAATATACATATCAATGTTACATGTCTTCTTCAAAATATACTGACAATCTTATTGGAGGAGATGGCCCAGTTTGAAATTCATCACCAAGATGTGTTCATAACGAATAACAGTGAAAACTTTTTATCCTAGTGTATTTGTGTATAAATGAATAAATGTACAACTTGATTTGAAAAAGCATCAAAACTTGAGCAACGTTTAAGTACCTGAATATTCTTGCATATTCATTGTATATATTGATATGTTTGACCCCTATGATCTAAAATCGATTTTAATTGGATATATCACGAATCTCCTCTTCATTTGTTGATATAGATCTTAACCGAGAAGAATACCATACTCTTAAAGGGTATGCTATTTACAACTTGTCTTGATATTCTCTTGAGAAGGTTCTTCATTTGAAATGTAATTTAAATCTCTTTTCAAAACATTCTGATCCACTTAAGATCAAACTTTCTTTTCAGACGATGACACGATTAAAAAACATTTCAAGCCTTTCTAATCTGTTTTTATTTCCCGAAGCCATTACATTACTACCGGTAGTATGGTCTGTTTTTCCAAATCTCTTGGGGCTTTTTTTTCAAATTTACGTCTTTTCTAATTTTTTGATTAACTGCATATCTATTAAAAGATCAATGTTAACCAAATCAACATTATCATGATTACGTGTTTACGAAACACTATGCCTAAGCTGACAGCTTTTCATTTGAGTAAAGAAATGTCAGTAAAAGGTCAAAGTCACTGAGACCAAGCTATCATATTAAATAAAAGTTATTGTCATAGTGACTGTACGTATGAAATATGAACCCCATGTTAAAAGAAATGGAAGAGAGAGTAGTGCAATTGCAAATGTTCTTCTCTGAAAGAAATCCAAACTTCGAGGTCAAGGTCATTGGGACAAAGGTCAAGTCGGTGATACAAATAAGAAGTCTTTTCAAAAGCAACGTATACCAGTATGTGAAATATGAAAATCCTTATGAAACAGATGACAGACTGAGAAAAATTGTCAAAGCTAAGACTGTAGTTTTTTTCTAAAATTAGATCAAACACAAAATATCAATAGGTCAAAGATTACGACATCAACTGGGATGTCTTGTCACAATGCATGTAAGCGTTATATGTCGCGCTTCAAAAGTCATTTAATACCAAGGTTTAAAAAGTTGATGGAAAAATAATTAAAATTACTCCGTAAAAAAGTTGAGGGGCTAAAAAAATTGTCTTGTCATTGAGAAGACCTGTGTGAAATATGAATATCCCATCTTGAGAGATGACATACATGTATATCTTGCTGTTATATTTTTATAAACTCATGTCACACTCCAGGGTCAAGGTCCATGTAACGAGTTCAAAGATCAAGATATCAAATATGAAAAGTCTTGTCACAGTCAATGCACTCGTGAAACATCTGACCGAGGTTAAAGTTTCGGAGGACAGAATAAAAATCGTCGAAATGATAAGTGGGCTTAAAAACGCGAAAAGAGCACAACGAGGAAATGACGTTGAAATGAAAATCTTTACCAGAGTAAGACGAGAATTGGTTCCCTGAAACGTTCGTGCTTACAGTTGATCTAGGATATTTTTTATTATTCATTTTTTAAGCAAAGTGCGTGGATTACATGTATATCGTACCAAAACGCAAAAGAATAATCCCTCCCCGTCTTTTTCTTTTAAAAAGCGACAGGTACATGTACATGTCACGACTCACAAAAGATTTTTTTTAATATTACACGTGGTGGAGGGACAGAGCAAAACCAAATTTCTCAAAACAAAACCTACTCTTTTCGGCATCCTCGAACCAAAACAAAACGTACTATACCATAAAAACATGTTTGCAAACATCAATACAAAATACTTTATAAAGGGACAAGTGAAGTATCATCACGTTCTGATTCATCTCCATCACCATTATAAGCAAAAATTGGTTCACTAAACATATCCAATAAAATAATCTTTAAACAAAGCCTGTGTTTGTAAACACAAATGCCCCCGGTTGCATCTTTGTTAGTATAACCACCTTTTTCTGTTAAGTACCGAATGTAAAAGGTCAAAAATCAGAGTCACTGGGTTAAAAAATGTTGGTATCAATGGAAAAATCTAGTGACAAGGAAAACACATGTGAAATATCAAAGCACTATCACTTACCATTCAAAAGTTATGCCCAATTTTAAAGTTTTTGTAAAGTAGGTCAAAGGTCAAAGTCATTAGTCAAGGTAGAATAAATTGGTATCAATAGAAATATCTTGTCATAAGGAATGCACATGTGAAATATGAAAGCTCTATCACCTTCCATTCAAAAGTTGTGTCCCAATGTCAAAGTTTTTGAGAAGTAAGTCAAAGGTCAAGGTCATGAGGTCAAAAATTTTGGTATCAATGGAAAGGTCTTGTCACAAGAAATATACATATACAATATGAAAGCCCTATCACTTACAATTTAAGAGTTATGCACAATGTTAAAGTTTTTCAAAAGTAGGTCAAAGGTCAAGGTCATGGTCACCATGTCAAAAATTTTGGTATCAACGAAAAGGATTTGTCAAAAGGAATACACATGTGAAATATAAAAGCCCTATCACTTAACATTCAAAAGTTATGCCCAATTTTAAAGTTTTTGTAAAGTAGGTCACAGGTCAAAGTCAAGGTAAAAAAATTTGGTATTTATAGAAAGGTCTTGTCATAAGGAAAACTTATGTGAAATATGAAAGCCCTCTCACTTACCATTCAAAAGCTATGCCCAATGTTAAAGTTTTTGAAAAGTAGATCAAAGGTCAAGGTCACGAAGTCAAAACTTTTGGTATCAATGGAAAGGTCTTGTCACAAGGAATACACATGTGAAATATGAAATCCCTATCACTTACCATTCAAAAGTTATCTCCAATGTTAAAGTTTTTCAGACAATCAGACAAACTGACGGACAGGCGAAAAACCCTCGATTCGGGGGGCATATAAATCTTTTCAGAAAACAACATCGCTGTGATAGATGGCATTAAACTTGAAATAGGGAGATATGTTAAAGTTTAAAAGTATATATAACTTCAAGGTCAACATGGTCAAGGTCACTAGCTCAAAAGTCAAGGACTAAAATGAAACGTCTGGTCATAAGGAATCTACATAGGTCCTTACCCTTATAGTTCAAGAGATAGCCAAAGTTAGTAAGTCACACTCCAAGGTCAAGGTCCCAAATGAAGAGACTCTTCATGAAGAATTCAAATGACGACACCTATAACTAAAATCATAATGTAGCGATGTATACCTATCAGTATTACTTTAAACACCTATAATGATTTTTAAGTACTTGCAGTTTAATGCATACCTTAGCTTCCAGGAGTTCTTTACGGTCGTGTATTTCTTGAGATTTAGTACTTGAACCAGAGTCCGACTTGGCCGAGTGAGATTTTGTCTTCTCCTCTCTCTTTTCTCTTTCTTTCTGGGGTGGTACTGACATAGCGTTGCCATGGATACCACTATTGTCCTTCTCGAGATTGATTTTTGATTCCGATGTTGAATATTGAGGAATTCTGGGTATTCTGTCAGCAGAGGGCGCGTTCATCTTGACGGACCCCAAGGGCCGAAATCCCTTCGTTCTGTTCATACTGGTCAGCAAGATCACAAGTTTAGACTACACACTCAATAACTACATCAAATGTCACTGGACGTCGAATTCCCTCTCTGAAGAATTTCACGATCAAAGATTTTTTCCAATATTGGATTTTCTATTTAGTCGTTTCCTTTGGTAAACATGGTGTAATTTAACCTGAAACATTACAAAGTATTTGTATGAAGTATAATTTTGTCATCCATTTAACAAAACAGTACATTTGTACATTAGATATAACATCATGTGTTTTTGTTTACCTAAGGAATGTCCCACAACTTGCTTCTAGTTAAGAAAGGTTGATTGTTGTTAAAATCTTATCGATAGATCTGATAGAAATATCGAACAAATAATTCCTTTATACCCGGCGATAAGAAATTTAAATATACCAAGTTCCGAAATTAAAAAAAGAACGGGTAATCAAGCAAATCGTAATATGAAACACCCTACGAACTTCATTTCCTTCCTTAAATCTCTATCTTTGATTGATCCTTCGTATGGGCCTTTCACACGCAGCTTTAGGACAGGGAGGATAGGGGGGGGGGGGGGGGGGGTTTATGTTGTTTGACCAATCTTCATTTACCGTAACTTATATGAGTTTATCAAGAATCAAGCGCGGATCCACAAGGGGAGGGGTCCCCCTGGAATTCCGAAGCATAGTTAAAAAATATATACATGTAAATATACATATTTCATAAGATTAAGTCCCCGTTTCCCTTTTTTGTCATAATATTTGAAAAATATATCATGAATTTGTATTGGAAATCTTTCATTTTGATATCATTTTGCCGTCAGCATTTCAAAATTTTTCTCTGACGAGGTTACATACAATGTACGTAATTTTCAAATGATGTTGCGCTTTCCTATATACAACCTAAATGTCAGTAAACAAGGGCACTAAGAGTAATGAAACTAAAAAAGATTTTATTTCAATTCTGAAAAAAATAAATCGCTGGCTCGCTATCGTTCGCTATTTGTTGTATTTACATATTAGAACTGACAATCATTAATCAAGTACTATGATGTTAAAATTCGTAATTTTATGCTCGCTATTGCTCGCAAGTCATCTATCTTATTTACAATAAGAATCGCCAAACTCAACAATAAGAATCAGAACTGACACTCATTAATCAAGGACATACTTTTTCTGGTGTGTGTTTTTTTTTTTTTTTGCTCTTCTAAAAAATTCGGACTTTAATTTAGGACCTCCCCTGAAAAAAATCCTGAATCCGCCCACGCATAATGACCAAAAGTTCTTAATGTACTTGACAGAACCAACAATCAACTGAGATAGTTTTTTTTTAGTCCCCTACCGGCAACGCCGAAGGGGACTCTTAGTTTTTTAACGTTATTTTTCCTCGGACGTTAGCTAAATGTTACACGTTATGAAGGTCACGGCTAAATTAATTTCAAAATATATTACATATGCTTGCACGCATGGGTATTTTAAAACTTGTATCATAATTAGTTACAAGAAAATGAGATCTATAAGTGCGAATCTAATTGAAATGTTTCAAAGATAAAGTTCACAAACTGCCTGTACATATTGATTATAACTCTTTATAACTTACAATTTACGGATTTTAATATTACATCGGAGACAATAAACAAAACACGTACCTTAATATCTGTTACATGCAAAACAAATCCAAAATTTACTTTTTTATATCAAAATACCTATCCTACTTCTGATATTGTGGGCTGTACATGTAGACTATAAAAATCGATAAAGGTCCGTCATAAATGTTACATGATTATTTCTGCATTCAGCTTTATGACCTTTTCACGACAAAGATGTTTACTATTTATTGCAAAATTTTCCATCGATAGAAAACCCTGTAAATCACATTATCCGGCTCTCAGACTTTACCGGTATTTATTGATCTTTTTATTAGTTATAATGCTAAATAAAGAAGTCTACTTTAAGTTTAGCGCAATTTTACAATGACATTGTGTCTAGCTGTGAAATGGGGTTTGAACAACGGGCTGTACGCGATAAGCATGATAGGAAAAATGGTAACATTTCTGTAGAATTTATATTCTGGGTTTTTAAACATGACCTAGCCATGGGTGATTATGACATGTATCCGTATGAATAAACATCAAAAGGAAAAGATCAAATTCAACGAATTGTAGTCTCCTGTTTTGGGATGTTTTTCTTTAACCCCCCCCCCCCCCTCCCTCTTCATCCCGTGTTTAATCGAAGTACTTAATCTAACATCTCAGGTCAATGTCACGAGGGCAAAAAAGTTTAGTACCTATGGAAAGGTGTTGTCACAAGGAATATGCACATGAAATAGGAAAACCTATCATTTACCATTCAAAAGTAATGTCAAACATTAATCTAAAAAAAAAACAAGAGCCCCAGGGGGCACAACGCTCACCTGATACCCATGCACGCTCTAATTGACATACTGACATTGAATACTGATAGTGCCAGTACCAGGATTTTAGCCCACAACCTTTCTAAAAAGATTTTTGCCGGATGCAGAGAAGTTTTTTTTTCAGACAACCTTTAAAAGTACAAAAAAGAAAAAATAGCCACATTTCAAAACAATAACTTTTTTACTGATTTGAAAAGACGGATAAAGTGGTCCAACGTCATATGCCCAGCTAGTATAGTTCAATTATGCAACATCAAAAATAAAATCATATTGTACATTAATGTGCAGCAGAAAAAGAATAAAACAATGAAATGATTTGAAATTCATAAATTAAGTTTATTTAAAATTGAACACAAAACCTTTCATTATTGATAGCTAGCATGCCAGAAATTATAAAGCCTGTGTTTGTGAAACGAGAATGCCCCCGGCGGCATCTTTGTTAGTATAAAGGCCATTTTCTGTTAAGTATGTGAGAGGTCAGGGTCAGCGCAATATTGGTATCAATGGAAAGATCTTGTCACAAGGAATACACATGTAAAAATTGAAACCTCTATCACTAACCATTCAAAAGTTATGTCCAATGTTAAAGCTTTTGAGAAGTACGTCAAAGTTCAAGGTTATGATCACGAGGTCAAACATTTTGGTATCAATGGAAAGGTATTGTCACAAGGAATACACATGTGAAATATGAAACCTCTATCACCAGCTTCCATTTAAAAGTTATGCCCAATGTTAAAGTTTTTCGGAAAACAGACAGACAAACAGACAGGCGGACAGGCCAAAAACTATATGCTCCCGAATCTTTTATTCCAGGCGCATAAAAAAAACGAAGATTTTTCAGTTTTGCCTTTATTCATATTAAAGTATACTGAAATCTATGAATGCTTTTGAATAGTATTGATTTCATCTCAAATACATGAAACGTACAGTTAAAATCGTTTTAATCCAATATTTATCAATTCAAGTGAGTTGTGCAGAAATTGGGCCAGTTTGTTTTCCAAAAAGCAGTGTATGGTGTATCAAACCTCATGACCCAGTGAAGCCACTTGAACAAATAATTTTCAGTGAATATGCTGAAATGCGGCACTTCTTGCCTATGCATATTTCAACAGGCGAGAAGGAGCGTCGCATTTCAGCATACGCTGTTCAACAACTCAAGTGGTTTCTCTAGGTTTCGTAGTTTGAAACAAATTAAAAGGCCCAAGAAATTGTTAAGCTTGTCCAACTAGCAGACCTACGACATCGTTATTTACAGTTAACAAATTGTTTTACCTCATCAAAGGTCTGTTACACGGACAAGTTGTTAGCGGAGAGAGTTCATGAAATGTATCTGTTGCATAGGATTTGCCGACAAAAAGTTATTTGGTCCGATAAAAACTCATCATGTATCTATTATCTGAACAGATAAAAATTCCCAAATGTCTTATCACAGGAACCTGTCATTTTATGAGAGAAAATGTTTTATTATTCACAACCTCAGGCCTCTGTGTTCCTCTTAGAAATATTATACATACAAGATGTCGAACACAGTGGCTTATGGTTGTAAATAATAATTTATTTACTCTATTTAAACAACAGCTTTCTGTGGTCCAACATTTCATAGGAAGATTTCAGGAACTCTGAACTGAATTATTTATTTCAAGAAATTCAGATATTAAATGTCCTATGCATTCTCAAAATCCGGAGGAAGAGATTACTCATTAGACGTTTCTTCAAGAAATCAGTCCGAAAAGACGTCAAAAACGCGTCAAAAATTTGACTTCGAAGTGGAACAAAAAAAAATAACAACACTTCTTAAGACATCTCTCTAGATCATCCTGATGCTTTCGGTTTGTCGATACATGCTTCGGTTCTGAAGAAAGAGTTTGTCAAAGGAGGGTACCCCCCGTGACCTACTTTTGGCTGTGGTGGCGCCACCTGTTAACAGATCCGGACCAAAAACAACAACACTTGTAGGGGACCATGAGTACTTCATACCTACCAAGTTTCATCAAAATCCCTTCAGCCGTTCTGGAGAAGAAGTTTAAAATGTGAAAAGTTTACAACGACGACGGACAACGACGACGGACGACAGATGCAACACTATGACAATAGCTCACTTGAGCCTATGGCTCAGGTGAGCTAAAAAAAAATGGTCACACTCCGAGGCCAAGGGCAAAAGGTAAACCAGAAGTCTCTGACGAGACTGTAGCTCTCCTGGTTGTTTTGTTTTATTCACTGACGAGTGAATAAGATACATAGACATATAAATCACATTTTCCATGTTATTTTAAAACAAAGACCAAAGGTAGCAGGCGCTCTAACAAATTATAAGTACCAGAATGAAATAACACATCCATTAGACTGCAAGTAGAATATCACTCATAGAATTCATAATATCCGAGATAAAGGTTTCAGAAAATAATATGCCACACCCATTTTCCAAGATCCTAGGGGTTAGGGGCTGCTAGCTCAAAATTGAATTATCAATGACACAATAAGACTACAGATCAATTATATTGCATAAATACTAAGTTTGCATCATTAAAAGCTTTAGAAGAGTTGTGAGCACAATCATACCCTGTAAAGAGAAAATGACCACACCCATTTTCAAAAAGACCCTGGGAGTCAGGGGCTCAAACAAAATATCAAGTGCACAACTAGATCACAGACCCATCATATTGCAAAAAGAATGAAGTCTCCATCATTTATAGTGTCAGAAGAGTTGCAAGAACAAGATTACATAGAGTTATAAAGGAGAAAATGACCACACCCTTTTTCTTAGACCCTGGGGATCAGGGGCTCAAACAAAGTATCAGGTGCACAACTACACCACAGACCCATCATATTGCAAAAGAATTAAATCTCCATCATTTATAGTGTCAGAGGAGTTGCAAGCACAAGATTTCATAGATTTTCATAACCAAGCCCATTTTCTAAGACCCTGGGGTCAAGGGCTAAAACCAAATGTCAGGTGCACAACTTGACCATGGACCAAGTTAAATGCAAAAAGAATTAACTTTCTATCTGTAATAGTTTTCAGAGGAGTTGCGCGAACAAGAATTGTTTATGGACAGACAGACGGACAAATGGGGTGGAAACTACAAGTCCCCTCCGGCGAGCCGGTTGAAACACAAATTACAGGTATGCCAAAACAAAATGGTTTGATTTATTTTAAAATTAGGTCCTAGAGAGAGAACTGGTCATCAGTCAAAGAGTAACACATTTAAGGCTGCATCATGTATTTAACATCCACAATGTGAACTGCCCTAGTTACATGTTAAATGGTTTCACCCTTGTATCTGAACAGAGTAGTTATGCTACAAGATCATGCAGTTCCAAGAATTATATGGTGCCAAACAAAAATTACTGCAGTCCATGTACTTTTTATTACAATGCTATTAAAGACTGGAATGACCTGCCACTAAACATCAAAGAAATATCTGGAAAAGAAAACTTTAAAACATCATTAAAAGAACATCTTAATCTTAAAAGCCAAGGGAGTGAAAATGCAACTTTTGTTCATTTTTGAGATACTTCCTTTCAGGAAGTATCTTACTGTTATGGTAACTGCTTCAAAGTATGCAAATTGAGATACTGCCGCTTTGTACTTCAAAATATAGTGCTGTGTCTAGTTCAGGAATTTGCTGTCTACCACATACAAAATGCAAGAACAAGAATATTCTCCGTCTTGAAAACAGTTTCAATTCAATATAGAATAAATGCACCACACAATATCAACTATAATTCTTGTTTTCATAGCACAATGGTGGCGTAGTAATACATGCATACGTCTTTGTTTATGACAATGTTAGGAAAGATAACTAAAAAACTGCATTAAAGTTATAGAGTTGTCTTTCTTATATCAACACTGAGGTTAGATAAACTTAGTTTGTGTTGTTTATAGAGATATTAGAGCTTCACATATGCATCCTGTGTTAAAAAAAAAATAATCATTGCCTTACGATAAAATTATTCAACATTTTAATATCTGCTGACAGTAAATTTTGCGTAGATCTAGAAGTATCTCTCAGGACCTTCAGTCCTTTGATTAAATCATTATATTTAACATGCCAAATTTTTAATTAGTGATTATGGCCAAAGTTACAGGGATTTTAAACCCAAATTTTGTTTTTGCCTGAACCATTTTTGATGTCGGATCCAAAGTCTCTTGTTTATGTTTGGTTTATAGTTTTAGACGTTTAGTTTTTATCTTTTGAGTTTATTTTTTTTGTGTGTTGATTTTTTCAAGAATTTTAGCAAAATTTAATGGTCATTCTTCAAATTCAGATTACTTAAGTATTTGTAAGAGCAAAATTATTTTTTTCTCTCACACCATAAGCAAATGAATTTTTTTCATTAAAATTAAGAGCAAAATTATTTTTTTCGAAAAAAAACCCAGCCCCCCCCCCCCACCCCCCAGAATATCAAATGGACCGTGCCTAAACTCTGGGGAATATGAATTTGAAGGAGTAAAAGTAAGGCAAGTTCTTCATAAAGATAATCGAAAAATATGAAATAAGAAAGAGGAATACACTATGCAATTGTGAACCTAAAAGAATTACCAAGGGTGTAGGAGAAGGGAGAGGGCACAACCATGTTTGTGCCCCCCCCCCTCACTTTTCAATCACAAAATTTTATGATGCATTAACATTGTTTAAAATAGCAACATTTTGTACCATAAATCTACAATTTTTTGGTCAATTTTCAATTTTTTTTGCTACCGCTCACCATTTCTTTATAGACTTTCTGAATAATTTAGCTATTCTGATCCATCCTATATACATATTACTTTATCAATGTACATGAAGACATTTAACTCAAACTATATAGAATATTATTAAATGTACTTGTTAGGGGACGTAGTCGGCGCGAAGCGCCGACGAAGTCGCCATCAAGATAGACGTGTGTACATGAATAAGCAAAAAAGCATGAATTTTCCCGTTTTTCTTACCATTACCTTCGATTCAAAATTTGTGTGCACGGTACATGCGGAAACGGCGAACGTTAGAGAAGATAGAAAGGTTACGAATGGAAATGCACATCACAGGTTGCCGATATTTATCTATCAAAAAATAAAAACCAACCTTTTGTTGTTTTTTATCGTACATACAGGGAAAGAAGAACAACAAACGGTCAGCTTTAATTTTTTATTTTAAATAGATAAACATCGACAGCTTGTGATGTTCATTATGACGTCGTTTTTTGAAACGTAAATGCGCGTGAAGTTTTGTGTACGCATACATTAACAAGTAAAAAATAAAGAGGGAAGATGCCTTTTGAACAGAGATTTAAACACGAAATGAAATATTTCATCGTAAGATCGTACTGCCGAACCGCACGCAACGTGTAACAGATCGATTTCAGTCGAAACTACATTTGTACAGTTAGAAACGCGTGATAATCACAACCTACCTCGACATAACATTTCACTGCCACTGGCGAAGATGAATGACAAAAGTAGATCAAACATTCAACCTAAATTTTGAATAAGTCTGATCCACTAATGCCCGAATTTGCACAGTATACATCCTAAAAACTATACACAGTGTCGGTGAATGCACAGCCAGTCCTTGAACTTCGTCTGGCATGGTGCGTCATTGACTACGTCACATTGACATTCACTAGGTCAATCACACAGTGTACACGTGAACTCATAATTATGTCATGCAAGTACAAGGAGCAATGGGGAATCGCCAAAGATATATATATTACATCGATGATCAAATTCACAATTTAAATTCCTTGGTGGATCTTTTTTCCTGTACGTATGATTAATAACAACAAAGGATTGATTTTTAGCTCACCTGAGCCATAGGCTCAAGTGAGCTATTGTCATAGTGTTGCGTCCATCGTCCGTCGTCCGTCGTCGTCGTCGTCCGTCGTCGTCCGTCGTCGTCGTAAACTTTTCACATTTTAAACTTCTTCTCCAGAACGGCTGAAGGGATTTTGATGAAACTTGGTAGGTATGAAGTACTCATGGTCCCCTACAAGTGTTGTTGTTTTTCGTCCGGATCTGTCAACAGGTGGCGCCACCACAGCCAAAAGTAGGTCACGGGGGGTACCCTCCTTTGACAAACTTCTTCTTCAGAACCGAAGCATGTATCGACAAACCGAAAGCATCAGGATGATCTAGAGAGATGTCTTAAGAAGTGTTGTTATTTTTGGTTCCACTTCGAAGTCAAATTTTTGACGCGTTTTTGACGTCTTTTCGGACTTTGTCAGAAATGCACATTTTTGCACTATTTCTTTAAATAACTCAATAAGTGTATGATTTTACACACTCATTTACTACATATTTATCATATTTAACTTACTTGATGCTTTGATATGTATTTTATGCTTGAAATTTATTTTTTTGATTTTTTATGAATTTTTTTCTTATGTAAAAAGGAAGGGGGGGGGGTTGATTTTCATACACTTTCTGCTTCTTTTCTATAACCACTCTTCAGATTGTCATGACAATTTGTAGGTATGAGGTACTCATGCATGGTACCCTACAAGTGAAAGAATTTTGTCAAGATATCCACTTTTGGATTTTTAAGGAATATTTTTTAAGATTGTACATTGGTATAATGTATGTTTTCCATGCCAAATGGACCCATGGGGAGTAGCTTCAAACCCCGGCGGGACCCCAACAATTTTTTTTTCCCTTTTTCAGTTTTTTTTCTGTTTTTATTTTTATATTTATCGCTAGAAATGAAACTGTGAAAGAATTTTGTCAAAATATCAACTTTTAGATTTTTAATGATTTTTTAAATAAGACAAGCTATAGTTTGGCTTTGTGTACTTATTTTCATACTTTGAATTAACTTGGCCACATACGCTATAAAATATACTCTGAATTTATTTTTAAGATGTTGACTTTTTGTGTCGCCTGCGAAGCACAGCGACACTTAGGGATCACTTTGTCCGTTGTTCGTCTGTCCATCCATCCGTCCTTCCGTCTGTCTGTCACACTTGGGTGTCACACCCCATAACTTTTGATTGGTAAGTGATAGGGCTTTGATATTTCACATGTGTATTCCTTGTGACAAGACCTTTATACACATATCATAATTTTTGACCTTGTGACCTTGACCTAGATATTTGACCTACTTTTCTAAAAATCTAATATTGGCTATATCTCTTGATTGATTAGTGATAGGACTTTGATATTTCACATGTGTATTCCTTGTGATTAGACCTTTCTACACATAAAATGTTTGACCTTGTGACCTTGATCTAGATATTTGACCTACTTTTCTAAAAATCTAATATTGGCTATATCTCTTGATTGGCAAGTGATAGGGCTTTGATATTTCATATGTGTAATCTTTGTGACAAGACCTTTCTACGCAAACCATATTTTTTGATCTCATGACCTTGACCTAGATATTTGACCTACTTTTCAAAAAATCTAAGATTGGCTATATCTTTTGATTGGTGAGTGATAGGGCTTTGATATTTCACATGTGTATTTCTTGTGACAAGCCCTTTTTTCACATACTATATTTTTTAACCTTATGACCTTGACCTAGATATTTGACCTACTTTTTAAAAAAACCAAGATTGGCTATATCTATTGATTGGCAAGTGATAGGGCTTTGATATTTCTCTTGTGTATTCCTTTTGACAATACCTTTCTACACATACCATAATTTTGACCTCATGACCTTGACCTAGATATTTGACCTACTTTTCAAAAAAATTAAGATTTGCTATATCTTTTGATTGGTAAGTGATAGAGCTTTGATATTTCATATGTGTATTCCTTCTTGTGACAAGGCCTTTCTACACATATCATAACTTTTGACCTCATGACCAAGACCTAGATATTTGACCTACTTTTCAAAAAATCCTAGATTGGCTATTTCTTTTGATTGCTGAGTGATAGGCTTTGATATTTCACATGTGCATTCCATGTGACAAGACCTTTCTTCCCATACCATCATTTTTAGCTCACCTCAACGAAGTTGAGTGAGCTTATGCTATAACCCCACGCGTCCGCGTCCGGTTAAGAAGTTTGGCGTAGCTCAGTATCTGACAAAGTACTGATGCTACAGTAATCAAACTTGCACAAGTGATTCATCTTTGGATGCTGAGGTGAACCCATGCATCGGATGCAGCATCTGACCTACATTTTCCGCTTGAGTGATTTGGATAAGAAGTTTTGGGTAGCTCAGTATCTGACAAAGTACTAATGCTACAGTAACCAAACTTGCACAAGTGATTCATCTTTGGATGCCGAGATGGACCCATGCATCGGATGCAGCATCTGACCTACTTTTTCCATTTGAGTGATTTCGATTTTAAAAGCCAATATTGAGCAGAGTATAAGTGCTACATGTACCAAACTTGCATATTGGATGTATCTTTGATCAAACTTTCATAAAATGACCTTGACCTACTTTTTCCGCTTGAGTGATTTTGCCTTTAAAAGCCAATATTGAGCAAAGTATAAGTGCTAGATGTTCCAAACTTGCATATTAGATGTATCTTTGATCAAACTTTCATAAAATGACCTTGACCTACTTTTTCCGCTTGAGTGATTTTGCTCTATAAAGCCAATATTGAGCAAAGTATAACTGCTACATGTACCAAACTTGCATATTGGATGTATCTTTGATCAAGTTTTCATAAAATGACCTTGACCTACTTTTTCTGCTTGAGTGGTTTTGCCTTTAAAAGCCAATATACATGTACTTGATTATTTTCTCTGTTTTATTTCTGTATCTATGGTAAACATAGTCGCCATATATCTTGTGTTACAGATTTGATTGGTTCAATACCTCCTTGCCCCTTTAGTAGGGGTAACTACAGGAAATAAAAAGGTGCACACTAAAAATCTTGACTGACTTTAAATGCCCGGAAGTCTGTAAAATTGGTCTTTTTTGATTGCGAATCTTTGGCACGCATAAAAATGTAAAGAAAAAGGGGGGGGGGGTCATGCATGTCCTTTTTTCGCAAATTTCACTTTTTTTTCAGGAACTCTGCGTCCTCATCGAAAATGTTCCGAATTTTGCATATTTTCAAACCTATCTGTAGATTGCATAAAAGACAAGATCAAGTTCGAAGTTAAATTTATCACGACTATTGATTCAATATGCTAAAAATACATTTCCAAGTGCCGCATTTCAGCATATTTACCGAAAATAATTTGTCCAAGTGGCTTCACTGGGTCATGAGGTTTGATACAACGTACACTGCTGTTTGGAAAATAAATTGGCTCAATTTCTGCACAACTCACTTGAATTAATATTGTCCGCTAACAACTTGTCTGTGTTAATTGGATTAACACGATTTTGACTGTACGTTACATGTATTAAGATGAAATCAATACTATTCAAAAGCTCTCATTCATAGATTTCTGTATAATTTAATATGAATAAAGGCAAAACCTAAAAGTCTTTGTTTTTTATGCTTCCAGAATCAAAGATACGGGGGCATATAGTTTTTGGCCTGTCCGTCTGTCTGTTTGTCCGAAAAACTTTACATTGGGCATAACTTTTGAATGGAAGGTGATAGAGCTTTCATATTTCACATGTGTATTCCTTGTGACAATACCTTTCCATTGATACCAAAATTTTTGACCTCATGACCTTGACCTTTGACCTACTTTTCAAAAACTTTAACATTGGGCATAACTTTTGAATGGTTAGTGATAGGGCTTTCATATTGTACATGTGTATTCTTTGTGACAAGATCTTTCCATTGATACCAACATTACCGGTACTCTGACCCTGACCTCTCACATACTTAACAGAAAATGGTGTTTATACCAACAAAGATGCCACCGCGGGGCATTCGTGTTTCACAAACACAGGCTTTATTATTTTCTTGCATACTAGCTATTAATAATGAAAGGTTTGGTGTTCAATTTTAAATAAACTTAATTTATGAAATCATTTCATTGTTTTATTCTGTTTCTGTTGCACATTAATGTGGAATTTTACAAAATAATTTTATTTTTGATGTTGCAAACTATACTAGCTGGGCATATGACTTTGGATCGCATAATCCATCTTTTCAAATCAGTAAAAAAGTTGTTGTTTTGAAATGTGACTATTTTCTCTTGTTTGTACTTTTAAAGGTTGTCTGAAAAAAAAACTTGTCTGCATCCGGCAAAAATCTTGTTAGAAAAGTTGTGGGCTAAAATCCTGGTAGTGGCACTATCAGTATTCAATGTCAGTATGTCAATTAGAGCGTGCATGGGTATCAGGTGAGCGTTGTGCCCCCTGGGGCTCTTGTTATTTTTCAATAGATATAATTTAATAAAAATCGGCAACCTGTGGTTTATATTGTTGACTTGTACAGCTCTTTATCTCCAGAAATTAATTTCAAACTTTTTTTTTGGAATGACACGTATAAGTCGTCATTTATTTCAAGCTGGATTTATTATCATTATCATTTTTCTTGAAAAAGGTGGGGGGGGGGGGGGTATTTTTTATCTATCATTTTTATTTATTCGTCTATCATATATTTGTCTATAGCTACATCTCTTTATCTTCAAATATTGATTGAAAACATTTTTTTCGGAATGACATGTTAAATCGTAATTTATTTCATGCTGGATCTACTATTATTTCATTTTCCCTTGGAAGGTGAGGGGGGGGGGGGGTGTTGTCCATGAATTGATAGGACAGCACGTTTTGGTTTTCAAGGTCAGAGCTTAATGTACATGTGTTGCGTTCCTCAACCTTTTCATTCATTCATTCATTCATTCATTCAAATTTAAATAACTTTTTTTTTGGCATTGGGTGTTTTGGGGTTTTGCTGTGGGTGCTGCAACTTAGTGTTGTTGAAGATCCCCTCCTTTCTTTTAACTTTTCTATCAGTACTACGTCCCCTTCATGGCTTTGCCATAGTTCATATTAATGATAGACTGGGTATAGAAAGTATTTTCTGATAAGTCAATATTTTGCTAAAAAAATTTCCTGGCTAGCTACAGCTCGCCGGAAATTTATTCTAGAGCTGCAACGAGTCGGGAACTTCTCGATTCGGTTCGATTTCGATTTTTATGTCTCGGTTCGGTTTTTTTCGGTTCGATTTTTTTGCAATATAATTTTCCAAGGATATTTAATTTTTTTTCCTCAAGCCACCCCCCCCCCTTTCCACAGAACGGCCTTCTGGGGATATGAATTCAATACTGTGTACAAAAGATAAATGATAACTAGCCAGTTTGCACAAAGAAGTGCATAGGTAAAATACTCTAAAAGAGGCAATTTTCAATTTGGGGTAGCACTAGCGCGCTCGTTGAAATGCGGTAAAATTTGCCGTTTCGAATTTCCTCTGACCCTGTATTTTCTTACGAATTGCTAGATAAATGCACTTGAAAGGTTCACTATTTATTCTAAATAATCACCTTAAATTATTCTTATTGGGAATCCTGCGATTTGTGGGAATTGTGAATACTTTAAAGTTGAAATTAGAACGTTTTTCTGCATTATTTAGACTATTCGACTCGAATCGTTTCTGACCACTACGACTCGCGATTCGAGTCGGAGCTAAGAATCGCGATTCTCGGTGCACCGCGGTGAATCGTTGCAGCTCTTATTTATTCGTGTACTTAAAATTTAGAATTGCACCAGAAATGTTAAAATTTGTGCACACAGAACATGAAACCCCCATATTTTCTTAAATCTCTTTCTCTCCTCCTCCCCCCCTTTTTTTGTTTTTGCTTGTTAGAAATTTTGGGATGTTTTGCCCCTCCACTTTTTCAGGCAGAGCTACGCCGATAATTACAATAACCAACGTCAAATTCTATGAAACACCAACTCAAAAGAGAAGGTTTTTTATTTGTTATAATAAAGACGGTGTTTTCCCTACTATCATTTTCATCCTTTTTAAAAGACAGTGGTAGGCACCATATTTATTAGGTATATGATGGACTGAAGTTCATTAAATTGTTTCTAATATATTGTTGCTGGTACATTTTGTACCTGTGTAACAAAAGAACAACAAACATGTCAATACTCTCGTTTATTATAGGTGATAAATAAAGATGCCGATAATTGTACCCTGCCGATAATAGTCAACAGCAACTAGAACTTCTTCCATGTTGAAACCCTGCGAGGACCAACCCTAGACATCACAGTGGCGGATTCTGGGGGGGGGGTCCACCTGGCACTGATCCATAATTTTCCAAAAACAGGTATATTTTGGCCCATTTTCAACATCTTCTCGAGGCAAGTGTACGTAATACCTTACTCCCCCTTGTCAGATGTCATACATAAAACTGCGTCTCCAGTGAGTGTCGTAGTGGAGAGTACTATATACGACACGATCAAGAGTCCATATTATATTGTACTTTCATATAGAAGCAATTTTACTTAACTTAACTTGCTAGTAATTTATACAAATTTTTGGCCTGATAAGTCTCCACTACGACTCTCACTGGAGATGCAGTTTTGGGTATGACATCCGACAAGAGGGAGTAAGGTATTACGTATGCTTTTCTTGAGAAGATGATTTTAAATTCGCTCCTTTACCCCCTGGCAAAGGGGGTGCTGGATCCGCCACTGCATCTGGCTTACATTTGCATACCAAGATTTCTGGTCTCCGGTCAATAACAAATTAGATAAACAGACAATATTAGAAAAAAATTTATGGAAATACTAATCGCTACAATATAAATTGTTACGACCAAAACAAACGGCAAATACCGTCCATATTTCATCATGACGCTGAACTCTTTGTGCCTCGAAAGATGTCATCCTTACCTGTCATTGTTATTCGGCTTGGCTGGTTACTATGCAAGTTTCGTGTCTAACTTCATTATTTCCAGGCTATTTCTTTCTTTATACATCGCAAATGTTATTTTAGAGAATAAAATTAAAATATGACCTCATTATGAGCTTCAATTCTGCACTTAAAATAATGTTCGGGCATTGCTGTTCAAATCTTGTTACCAAGGAAGACGTTGTTTTAGCAAGAAAAATAATTCAATATTTCGATATGTAAACAGTGTCATTTACTCATTATGATGTCGGAATGTTTCCATTGTCATGTCTTGACGTAAAAGGAAAAGCAACGAAATGTCCCTCTACCGGTAGCTATTCTGCATAGGAAAAGTAGACTACTGAATGCAAGGATAAATTTATACGGCCTATATCCTTGAGTGCAAGTTGAGTCGACAGCGCTCTAATCAGCTAATCATTATCAGAGTAAATTCGATAAAATTTACTTAAAGACCTTCAAAATGTGTATCAAATAACTGAACAATAACTAGGTGAATAACATAAAGTTTAGAAAAATGTAAAAATCACTTTATAAAATAGACATATAATGTAATATTTACTCAAAATAAAAATTCAGCACCTTACCTTCGAAGCGTCATCGTCACTATGTTTATTGATTTGCGATTCGACCTTAACTTTGTTCGAGTTAAGTACAGTACAAACTCCACATTCCCCATGTGAAACATAATCATGAATGCATTCTTGAAAGCAATTATTTTAAAGGGAATAAATATATCTTTTAAAATAAGTAAATAAATAAATAAATAAATAAATAAATAAATAAATAAATAAATAAATAAATAAATAAATAAATAAATAAATAAATAAATAAATAAATGAATAAATAAATAAATAAAATTTTACCCAAAGCAAAACAATATTTCATTTGCAGTGATTCCAGAAAAAGTGCGACACTTCAATTTTTAAATTGGGCAAAAATAAAAATTAAGCGTGAGGACTGTATTACTAATATGCATCAATTAAGGCACAGCCTTTTTTTGCGAGCGGAGAGAAAATAAAAATGATTACGCCCCCCCCCCCCCCCCATCCCCCTATTCCTTTTTTATTTACTTGCGTTTTATTTTTAGACTATGACGGTTTATTTTATCTTACAATATTTGTGAAACTTTTTGTTTGTTGTTTGGCCTAGACCGGCGGATATTAGTTAGTTGTAGGGGGGGGGGGGCTTCCTGTCTGAAAACTGCGAGCAAAAAAAAAAAAAAAAAAAACTTTGAAGGTGTCTGATTCCCAACGATATACGATCAAAGAACTCAGTAGACAGTGCTCAGATAGAAGTTACCCCAGAAACTACCGATTTGTATAAATTTTCCAAGCTTAATTTCTCTGAGACAGTTTACAAAGTCGCGAGGGATGTTCTGTTCTGTTCTGTTCTGTTCTGTGAGTTTCCTCCTCTGCTAGGAGAACCACTTCTTTGAAGGGATGTTCATCGTATGTACGTGAACATGTATATATACACGTTTCGGAAACAACCTACATGGAAGAACGGTCATATAGGATTTTCTTCATCTGAGGAATGAATCGGGAAGTCATTAAACACATGTACATGCACATATTTCTTTGTCAAATCTTCGATGTATATAACCTTCCATAAGATTGACAATTTTTTACTTTTTTAAGATCATCGTTTTAAATTTGAGGTTATGATAATTTTTTTTAAATGAACAATTAAAATTGTTTTGGTCAGATTTGGACCGGCTACCTCCAAGAATTTTGCAAAGAATCAAAAAGGCATGTTTTTCTTTATTTTTAGAATCGATTCGACAATAAATAATTAGGTCTTCGTCGGAAGACCTATTGTTTTCGTAACCGTGGAAAATTGGATCAGCGATTTCTCAAGAACCCTGTAAGCTAGGACAATGAAAGTTCTCCAACGTTACGTTTGGAGTAAAAGCTAGATTGGTCTTTTTTATTTTTGGTCTCTGTTATTTTTTTTTAACATGTTTTTTAGTAGATTCAAATATTTGACGGGAGCGTCGAATTACTCAAAAGGACAGAAAATTTCATGTTTTGCTATTTGTAAGCTTAAATATCTCGTATTTTGCTATCTACAATTTCCATTCTTTTTGAAAGTCGACAGCCATGCAAGATATGAAATGCTAGATGCACACTGTAACGATTTATTACGATGACGTCCTTCACCGTCCTTCATATTTCCAAATTCAGAAGTTCATAGGAGGAAGACACTTTTTTGCTTATAATAGTAAACAAAAATTAAGCTTATGAAGTTTCCTAAAAATTTCAATATTATTATTTTTTATCCATATATCTGTCTTATTTAGTCTTTCTGATTTTTCCTATCTCTTACTGTTGAAAAGATATGAGCATCGAAATTTTGAGTTGGGTATTTCGATACACCTTCACGCCAACAGATCGGGCGCACACTAAAATTGGTAGTCCGAGTCCGACTCGAGAAAAGCAGTGTTGAGATTTTCAAATTCCGATTTCACGGCAATGATGAATATGCATTTCATAAATACATTTCGATATACACAATTTGATTTTAAAACAGTTGATTAATTTAGAAGAGATCAGCTACAAACCAGAATTTATACACAAAAAGTGGTAGTTTGATTCCGATTTCTAACCTACAAACCTGTTTCTAAACTTCAATAACTATATTTTGAACATCAAGTTTAATTTCTAATTCTAGCAAACGTTCGAACATAATTTTCGGTTGGTTTATTTAAAAATTGATGAACAATTTCTCCAACATTCTTCCCTCCCCTCGTTTTTCGAAAACAGTTCTGTTTATATTGAACGATGTCGCCATGATGGAAATTCAAAATAAACTTTCAAAAAAGGGAAGGGGGGGGGGGGTCCAAATTTGAACCTGCACAGCGAGAACCTCATGGTATTTATATATATATATTGACAGTAACTTGTTATTACCATTTCTCTTCTCAAGAAAATTGGTTCTACAGCTACGAGCTCGCCTTTTTTATGGGGGAAGGGGACAGGAAGAATTTGCAAAAAAAAAAAAATCCCGGCTCTGAAAAATGCTGAAAAAAATATTCCGGCCCAAAGGGCCGGCAATTTTTTTTTCCCGGACCATGCAAAAGTAAGGATACATTGCATGATATGGAAATTTTTGCTGGCCCTTTGTGCCAGACAATTTAAAGTCAAAATATTAATTAATATAAATACAAACTGTTCACATAGCTGTATCTACCAGAGACCTAATACGCATAGGCACAAAAATCTAGAAAAGGTTCTATTTAAACATCATACAATCTGTCTGAAATTCGCTAATTGCAAAGAGACATCTGAAGGAACGGTTATTAACTCATACTCTGTAACAGCGGGGAGTTTAACTTACACAGACATTCACAACATTTGACAATTTGTTTAAATCCGGCCCGAAGAACCGGCGAAAATTTTTCTCCGACTCTGGTAATGGCTGAAAAAAAATGGCCTGCTCAGAAAATTGCTGAAAAAATTTTGCGCTGGCAATAGAATTCCTGCCCTCCCCCCCCCCCCCCCCCAATCAAATGGTTGCTCACCAACAATTATCGGTTTGAAAATTTAATGTTACTGCTATTTGAAAACTTAAATATATAATATAAATACATGTAATGTGACGTCCTTCATATTTCCAAACCAAAAATTGTATAGGAGGAAGACACTCTTGTTGCAACCGCAACAAGAAACCTTTCTAGTTATTTATACCTTTCTACCTGTATGATACAGGGCATGGGACACCCATAACCTCTTGTTTGTCAAGGAAATTTATCATTTACTTATTAGGTCTTCCGACTTCCGTCGGAAGACCTATTGTTTTCGTAACCGTGGAAAATTGGATCAGCGATTTCTCAAGAACCCTGTAAGCTAGGACAATGAAAGTTCTCCAACGTTACGTTTGGAGTAAAAGCTAGATTGGTCTTTTTTATTTTTGGTCTCTGTTATTATTTTTATCATGTTTTTTAGTAGATTCAAATATTTGACGGGAGCGTCGAATTACTCAAAAGGACCGAAAATTTCATGTTTTGCTATTTGTAAGCTTAAATATCTCGTATTTTGCTATCTACAATTTCCATTCTTTTTGAAAGTCGACAGCCATGCAAGATATGAAATGCTAGATGCACACTGTAACGATTTATTACGATGACGTCCTTAACCGTCCTTCATATTTCCAAATTCAGAAGTTCATAGGAGGAAGACACTTTTTTGCTTATAATAGTAAACAAAAATTAAGCTTATGAAGTTTCCTAAAAATTTCAATATTATTATTTTTTATCCATATATCTGTCTTATTTAGTCTTTCTGATTTTTCCTATCTCTTACTGTTGAAAAGATATGAGCATCGAAATTTTGAGTTGGGTATTTCGATACACCTTCACGCCAACAGATCGGGCGCACACTAAAATTGGTAGTCCGAGTCCGACTCGAGAAAAGCAGTGTTGAGATTTTCAAATTCCGATTTCACGGCAATGATGAATATGCATTTCATAAATACATTTCGATATACACAATTTGATTTTAAAACAGTTGATTAATTTAGAAGAGATCAGCTACAAACCAGAATTTACACACAAAAAGTGGTGGTTTGATTCCGATTTCTAACCTACAAACCTGTTTCTAAACTTCAATAACTATATTTTGAACATCAAGTTTAATTTCTAATTCTAGCAAACGTTCGAACATAATTTTCGGTTGGTTTATTTACAAATTGATGAACAATTTCTCCAACATTCTTCCCTCTCCTCGTTTTTCGAAAACAGTTCTGTTTATATTGAACGATGTCGCCATGATGGAAATTCAAAATAAACTTTGAAAAAAGGGAAGGGGGGGGGGGTTCCAAATTTGAACCTGCACAGCGAGAACCTCATGGTATTTATATATATATATATTGAACGTAACTTGTTATTACCATTTCTCTTCTCAAGAAAATTGGTTCTACAGCTACGAGCTCGCCTTTTTTGTGGGGGAAGGGGGCAGGAAGAATTTGCAAAAAAAAAAATCCCGGCTCTGAAATATGCTGAAAAAAATATTCCGGCCCAAAGGGCCGGCAATTTTTTTTTTTTCCCGGACCATGCAAAAGTAAGGATACATTGCATGATATAGAAATTTTTGCTGGCCCTTTGTGCCAGACAATTTAAAGTCAAAAAATTAATTAATATAAATACAAACTGTTCACATCACTGTATCTACCAGAGACCTAATACGCATAGGCACAAAAATCTAGAAAAGGTTCTATTTAAACATCATACAATCTGTCTGAAATTCGCTAATTGCAAAGAGACATCTGAAGGAACGGTTATTAACTCATACTCTGTAACAGCGGGGAGTTTAACTTACACAGACATTCACAACATTTGACAATTTGTTTAAATCCGGCCCGAAGAACCGGCGAAAATTTTTCTCCGACTCTGGTAATGGCTGAAAAAAATGGCCTGCTCAGAAAATTGCTGAAAAAATTTTACCGGCTGGCAATAGAATTCCTAACCCCCCCCCCCCCCCCCCCCCAAAAAAAAAAGTCAAATGGTTGCTCACCAACAATTATCGGTTTGAAAATTTAATGTTACTGCTATTTGAAAACTTAAATATATAATATAAATACATGTAATGTGACGTCCTTCATATTTCCAAACCAAAAATTGTATAGGAGGAAGACACACTTGTTGCAACCGCAACAAGAAACCTTTCTAGTTTCCTTTACATTACAAAATTAACAAACAAGCGTGTGATCTAGAGCGAAGGTTAGAGAGGTCAGGTCCCGCCTGGAATTTTCAAAAATTGATGCTCCCCCCTAGCTTTCAGTTCAAAACGGTCGTGGTGACTCGGCGTACCGGCACGTTCGCCGGCGTCCTTACTACGACCTCAATACGTATCAGCGAGTTCTTACTACGTTCCTTGCGTCCTTACTACGTTCGCACCACGTTTCGTACAATTTTGGCGGTCGTAGTGCGAACGCCATGCCAGAACGTGTAGGTGTGACAGGGGCTTAAGTACCTTTGAAGTTATGTTTTACAGAAGTTTGAAACCTGTATGCCTCTGAACCTTAACCTACATGTATAACCAAACAAAACGTACAGATCTTAGTAAGAAATAATTCAATGCTCAGTTAAAAGAACATGTATTGATAGCGGATTTTCATTGTTTATTCAAATCGTATTTCTGCTAAAGATTTTTTTTCATGACAAACAGGAGGTAATTGACTTATTCAGTTATGCATTTTCTTCTGCGTTTTCACTATGAATATCCAAAATTTGATCTTAGAAACCGTTAGTCTTATGTTACGTAGGTTATTACAATGAGAAATTCATGCAGTTACTATAACTTGTATTGCGAATATTCTCTCAATTAGTTGGACATCCAGAAAATGATAATTGATATTTTTAAAACAGCGTTACGGAGGCTATACTGATCAATACGAAGCGAAGAGATGGAACTACAAGTAACATTTTTTCCTCAACATTATTCAACGCTAGATCGGCTCTCTTCCGAAAAACACGCCAAAAAGAAATAAAAAAAGGCAAACTGAGGAACTTGAATGTGATCGTTACACGTTAACGCATCTTTAGTGGTACATCCCCCTAAACCTTCGATTTATATCTCGAGAGGAGCTTAAATATGTCTACGTGTTACACACTGCTTAACACCGGATGAAAATTTGATCGCCAGATCTATAAATACTAGTAAAGCTTAACAAATATTACCGTTACGTAGGTTGTTTAGTTGTGGAGGTTATGTTTTCATAGTTAATAAGATATTTTGGAAAGAGAAGCACTACACAAATTTATATGCATGTATACACCAGCTGATTGATATTATTACGTGTGTTGTTTAAAAAAGTTTGTGTGGCTATTTGCAAAGAAAAATCCGTTATGTAGGTTAGGTTCTTATATGTGACACTCTGAAAGAAGAAGTTGCCTGTCTGAAAACTCAAAATTGGTAAGTTGAAAACGAATTTTTGTTAAAAAATCAAACTGATAACACAATCACTTGTTGGTAAGGCCTCTTGAGTATTCCAAAATAATGGAAATAAAAAAATTGATAGACAATGACTGCCTTATTATGGAGGTAAGGCATATTTCAGCGACAGTGAGATTTTTTTTTTAATTTTAAATGTAAAATGGAAATTGAAAAATTTAAATAGAAAAAATTGAAAGCATTTTCCATTTTCCATTTTATATTTCAGAATGAAGAATGACAAAATTGAATCAATTTTTCATTAATGAAAATTGAAAATGGAAAACCTTCAATTTTCAATTTTGGTTTTTTACTTTTGCAAAGGAAAATTGAATCGTGGTTTAATACAGCGTATTTGAGTTCATTTTCCATTTTCTTTTTTCAATTTGAAATTTGAAATCCAAAATGAAAAATTGGTTCAAATTTCCATTTTTCATTAATGTTTCCGAAATGGAAAATTGAATTGTGGTTTAGTACACGGACCTGCATATATAGATTTTGCTTATATATTATTCCATGTCAGACTTGATTTTTTTTGTAAATTAATGCAATATACGTACTCGAAAGACGTAATCTACGAGTCGAATTATTTTAATGTAGACCTCTGAAAATTGTCTAGACAACATGTCTTTAAATTTTATATCCACGTTTTCTCACCACCGCAGTTCATCAGAAAAATGAAAGCAGACTAAATACGAATCAAAGGATGGAGACTCCAATAAATTAATAGTGCGTGTCTTTTTAACACTTTAGTTAGAGGTTTCAGCAAGGACAATGCTCCTCACTGCCACGGCTGATATTCATGATTGTGGCTATAATTTGATTGCTCCCCCAAACTGTCTATAACTGTGACCTTGACCTTTGACCCTGATAATAATGTCACTTGTATAGACTTCAGACTATAGACTGTATGAATTTTGATCCTTCATGGCATCTCAAGAGTCTATATATTCAACGATTTTGACCCATTAAAATCAATTACCTTAATTGAGACTCAATAGGTTTCTTCCTATTGTTTTAAGCAATAAGCTAGTGCATGACGTTTGCTGTATACAAGGATTTTATACAATTCCTTCTGTGGCCTTGACCTTTTATCTAGAAAGTCGAAAGGTCTCTACAATGAAAAGGAAACACAGATCACACGGAAAACGGCGCAACAGAAAATTCAGAAGGCAATCCAGAATCCATCGTTCGCTAGACGATTTACTAGTCATAGCTCGCAATAACGGAAGGCATGAACTACTACACGCTCGGTCTTCGATTCCGGCCGTTAAACTCAAATCTGTCTTTGACGAGGCTCTATTAGCGTATGTCAAAAATACGGACTGATTTAGACATAACATCATCGTTAGCTTTTGTTTCAATAAACTTTATCCAGCTATCAAAAGTATTCAACCGAAAAGAAGATTTTTCAAAATTGACTTTATAAAGAAAGGATTTGATCTTTTAAACATCTCGAATATTTCCGAGATCACCGGGTTCAAAGCAAGATACCCCAGTATTTTGAAAATTTAGAACGCCCTACTATCTGTTATAAATAAAAAAAAAACAGTTCGAATTTTTATTTTTACAATAAAGTCACTTCTGATCTGACGTCAATGTAAATGAATCATGTCCTACTTCATGCAAATGCGCTAGCTCTACATATCTTTAAGAACAAGCTGGTCATATAATTACTGGAGACCTGTCAATGATTCAAGACTCGAGGCTTAGAAGTCTTCTAAAGAAAGGGCCAAAATATAGAATTCCATGCATCCAAGATAAATTTCATTAAATGCCGGGAAGTGCTAATGTTAAACGTCTTCAAATTCAATAGCATCATTTAAGGCCTGATAAATTTACAGCATGGACGTTGAAATAAGTAAGGTTGAAATAAGTAAGGTTGAAATAAGTAATTGAATAAGGCGTTGAAAGTTTAAATACGAAAATGGTGTAAGTTGAAGGAGTCGAACCACACTCTCTTAATGACTGGAAAAGTCTTGTTTTAGATATTGTAGATATCCGAATTGACAATTTTAAAAAAATCCTCATCTTTATTCGGAAGCACCGTCAAGATCGGCTAAATTTAATATATCTAAATTTCAGGATTTGCACAGTAAGTATGTCTTTGCCCCGGCAGACAAGGCGGCTAACAACACTATAATAATCATTTGAAAGCGCCATTACATTTCAGTATTACTTACGGAACTTCTACCACCAAGTGGCACCAATACTTATATAAAAAGCAATGAAACAATCCCTTACATTTTACGAAAACACCGAGATGAAATTTCTTCATTTCAACTCTCTATTTCGAAATCGGACGTACCAACTTTTTACTGTTTGCCCAAACTTCACAAATCTCCTTACAAATTTCGATTTATTGATAACTCGTGCAATTGTACTACTAGTTTTATCTAGGAATTTGACTAATTGTGCGCCTCTTGTTGCAAATTTGTTTCTATAAACATACGAAAAGGAATTCATGCAAAATCTGCAAATACTCAAGAAATTTGACCACTTGAAATGTTTTAACAGCACCTCTAGGTATCTTGATGATATTTTGAATATCGACAACCCACATTTTGACAATTACAAAAATCAAATTTATCCACCAGGTTAACATTGTATAAAGCAAACACAGATGATAAAGCTACTCCATTTTTGGATCTTGATATCAAAATCAATAACGGAGAAATTCATGAAAAGGTATACGACAAAAGAGAAGATTTTGGCTTCAACATAGTTAATTTTCCTTGGTTTGATGGCGATCATCCTACGGCATTTACTTCTCTCAGCTCATCAGATACGCTAGAGCTTGCTCCCATGTTTCAGACTTCCATGAGAAAAATAGACAAATAACAAAGAAACTTTTCAATCAAGGATCTAGATACCATACACTTGTAAAATCTTTTTCGATTTTACAATAACTATTCTGAACTTCTCTCAAAATTTGGAACAACTCCAGCATCAGAGTATCATGGGGACTTTCATTGCCTTCATCAGGCAGATCGAACTTCAAACACAAATGTTAGGAAATTGTCGGTCGTCTGGTTTACCGAGGATATGATCCCAACGTCATCAAAAGAACACTGGGCATGGTACTGGACCAATCTACAGTTTTGTACCAGTGTCTTTCCCAACGTTGCACACTGACCAACCGTGACGACAGGACTCCATGACGGGCCTTGTTTAAATCTCGCCAGAGAAGACTGGGTCCTGATTCTCTGTTCTGTCTGAAAGTTGGTCAGACTTCTTGGGTGATTGATCTTGAGCTCGCTTCAGCCAGCAGAGCACAGACTGTTATACGCATGCCATAGAAATTTCTTTAGATCCTTTTACATAGAATTTGTGTTACAAAAGGCCGCTGCGTTTAACTGTCTTGTTTGTGACGTCACCTTACAGTGAGAAGTTCTATGTTCATAAACTATTGTGCGTCTATATATATGGAGATTTCTGTGTATCCGGATAAGTGGGAGGGTTATGCGTACGTAATTCGGATAACCACACCATTTGCTTATAGCAGATGCATATGGCAAAATAGCGCTCAATTTATTCATATATGCAAATGTATTCATATGACGATTATATTACGTCATATACCTATGTTTGAAACGCGCCAAATCTCAAACAAGAATTACCCGACATACCAGGAAAAGCAATACATTTTAAATGCATCAGATCAAATAAATGCAAGGACCAGAATGCGCCCTTGGCAAAATACAACTGTTTCTAATCTATTTAAGCTTATCTATTACCAAAAAATTTACCCACTCTACGTATGAACACTAGATTATCTTTATCCTGTCAAAGCCGATAAAGTGAATCCATCAATATGACAGACCTATTTCTCAAAATATCGATTGTTCAACCCAAAAGTGACAGAACTTAATTTCATTTTATGATTCTCAAGTTGACAAAATCCGGAATTTGATATCGCGATCTATCCGAAACCATGTGGACAAATACACAAATCCTAAGATTTCCTACTGATAAACAAAGTTAAAGTGCGGCTAGTGACAAGTTTTGGACTTTCATAGCATTGGGGGTATGGGCAGTATCGCCTCGAATTTTCACCTCAAAAATGACAGAAGTAAAAATTCGTTAATCTATCAAAGATGTGGATTTATAAATTCAGATTGTTGTAGAGTTTCTTCCTATATGTGGACAAATTTAATTGGGGTCATTAAATCGTGAGTATTCTCAATTTATTATTTGCTCCCCATAGACTCCTATAGTAATAATATGAAACCTACGGAATCCAATATAACCGCTATGCAAATTAGGAAATTGAGCGCTATTTTGCCATATGGGCCATCCAAAGTCGGCGCCGGGTGCACATTGGTCTCCTTCCTTTTGTGTTGTCATTAATGTTTGGTGTTTTTTATTGTACGTCTGTTTCGATTGTTTTATATGATGTTCTAGTGATATTGTCGTGTATTTTTGTGGTTTGTAGTTTTTGTCTGATGTCATTTACGTATCACTTTCTTGTGGGTTTGTTTCGCTGGGTGGGTGCATGGTGGTTATGCTGGAGATCATCCCCTTTTCTTTGTCTTGCCATAAGGAATGATTGTATGAAGTGTGGTCAAGATCCAATCAAAACTGAACCCTCTGGGCTTCACACAAGAGTTATAACTATTTCCAATATGTGATCATTTACCTTGAAAATCAATTGGTTCTTTGTATTGCCATAAGGATTATCATATGAAGTTTGGTCAAGATCCAATTAAAACTGCACCCTCTAGGCTGTATTTAAGGATTTTAAACATTTTCAGTCTGTGACCTTGACCTTTGAGCTATGGCCTTGAAAGTCAATAGGTTTCTTCATCTTGCCATAAGGAATAAGTGCACGAAGTTTGGTCAAAATCCAATCAAAACTGAACCGTCTATGATGTATACAAGGATTCTAACCATTTCAAATCTCTAACCTTTGGCCTATGACCTTGAAAATCAACAGAGTTCTTTGTCTTGCCATAAGAAATCATTGTATGAAGTTTAGGCAAGATCAAATTAAAACTGCGCCCTCTAGGCTGTATACAAGTATTTTATATAATATATTCCAATTATGACCCTGACCTTTTACCAATGACTTTGAAAATCAATCGGGTTCATCGTCTTGTTATAAGGAATAATTATACGAATTTTGGTCAAGATCCGAACAAAACTTTACCCCTTTGGCTGTATACAAAAGACGTGTGACGTACCCATGCCTTCACACACACCTTACACACTTAAACAGTGACGACGGCGTTACTATATCCCCCTGCAACTATGTTGGATAATAAACCTGCAAGAAGAGGCACACAGTTAGTACCCATATTAATCACCAATTAGAACAAAAATGTTGTCCAAGACTAAGGACAAGACATTTAACAAGTAACCTCATGTCCATGATTTGCATGATTTGTAGTCTGGGGAAAAGAAACCTTTTCAATCAGATGTACAAACGGAAGTTTTTCCTATAGATCAAAACATATTTTGATGAGTTTAGGCAATCGGTCATTAATTTTGTCGCGAGGAAGCGTAGTGTACATATTAGAGAAGTCGAATGGAGAAATTGTATATTGGCTTGGAAACTTCTAGATTTCCTTTGGTCAATCACATCCCCTGAATTTTAAATAGACCAAAAAATTTACCTCATTCCTGTTAAAAACAGTTTCACAATATCTTGCCACGTGTTCTTTTATCGCCGTTAGTGCTCATGTCAGTTATGTAAGTTAACAATAAAAACATGAAATTTCTAGACAAAGTTGTAGTGGAGTAGTTGCTAGAATTAGCAATACTGGTATATTGAAATTTGTAAGGAGACTTGAGAAATTTTGGTATGTAATGACGCTAGGGAGATCACGTTTAGAAGAAAGTTCACTGTTTTGTTCATTCTGAATTTTTATGTTGTTTTTCATAGACGGATTTTGCCTGACAAGAATGATTTTATTTCTTGAATTCTTTAAAACGGAGTTCCTGTAAAGTGCGAAACGAAACAAAACCGAAACGAAACGAAAAGAAACAAATCGAAACGAAACGAAACAGATCGAAACGAAACGAAACAGATCGAAACGAAACGAAACAAAACATAAATCTTAAAGAACTTGAGAAAAATTTATGAAAATGCAGAGAATTAGCACGGATGTCAATATCTGCATATATTTTTGCGTTCATCCATTAGTTCTTGTGACTGGAGGGTTTTTTCAAGGGTCAAAGTTGACGATTAAAATATAATATATACGGTATATAGCACAATTGCATTTTAAAGGATTAAAGGACAGTGAACGGGATGAATAACCTCGTCATAGGCAGCAAAATATTATTGAGCAGGGAGGAGTGTAGTACAGAGGAAAAGGAACTGTTCCGTTATGTGTATTTGAAACTTTTATCAGAGATTAGAGAACAAATACGTTTGAAAAAATGATAGGATTTTTTCCCTGAAATGTCCCCACCCCAGTTTTACGATCTCATTACGGTTTCTTAGCGTGATTTTCTATCCCCTCCCCTTTATTCCTCTTAAATACATGAATGGCATTTGACATTTACTTTTTTTTAATTGTCAACTTTGACTCTTTCAAGAAACCATCTCGGCACTAGTTACAAATGTAGAACTCTTTGGATTAAGGCAATATTACATGCTGATCTGGTCTTTAAATATTCGTTCTCGGCGATTTTTCCTCTTTTTCTCATATTCTTTAAGTTTTATGTTTTGTTTCGTTTCGTTTCGATCTGTTTCGTTTCGTTTCGTTTCGATCTGTTTCGTTTCGTTTCGATCTGTTTCGTTTCGTTTCGACTTGTTTCGTTTCGTTTCGATTTGTTTCGTTTTATTTTTGTTTCGTTTCGCACTTTACAGGGACCCTTTAAAACGTGGGTCCTGTAGCAACATATTCCACCCATCCTGCTATGTCTTTCTGTACACTTTTGGGCAAAATAACGTTCACACTTTTTGGTCATAATATTACATAGTCCATTCTGCAAATTAATAAGTTCTTTCATCATGCTATTGAATTTGAAAACGTTTAACATTTGCCGATACTCGTTCAAAAATAAAATAATTCGTGAAATTTTATAAAACTCTATAACCGATCTTGATATGAAAGTTTTTTATCTTTTCTAAGTAGAAACCTTTTAGAATTGATAATTGCCCATCGGAAGGATATGCATGGTTAAACCATGAATCTATGGAATTCTTTGTCCGGGGTCACAATGTACATCTCCTCTTGATACCACTCACAGCAAAATCCGTAGATACATGTTATTATTCCAGGCGATTATAAGCGAGAGATACTTCAAAATGATTTTTGGCCGTAGTATGTCTGTACATACTCTGTTGCAAATTGATTTAACAAATATCTGGACAAATATGATGAACTTTGCGATTTTAACGTTGGATTTCTAAGTGACATGTTTCGGGCGATCACGGAACGATAATCTGGCTTTGTAAGATGGCTAGTCATGTTCAAATGTATTAGCTCTAGGCAGAAAGCCACAAGAATAGTCTAAGACTTATATTTTCCTATATGAATACAAAAACAAGAGTACGATAACAAAAGCATGCACGGTTTATTTGTATAATATATTACATGAAGCGTTCATCCGTTAATACTTGAACAGAAGGCAGAATATTCGCTGAGAGAAAGAATGCATTCATTTATAAGCATTCTTAGGCATACCAGTGTAAATTCAACTGGTCCACGTAACACCCCTTCCTTCCAGATATGAACTGCAGTCGCTTCCCGTAGATGTTCTTGATGATATCCCCAGTACTCGTTCCGCATTTTCGAAGAGCCCTCTTGTTAGTTTTAATGACCAAACTGTCAATGTATTCGTTATGTGTAGCATTTGCAGCGATCACGTACTCATCACGGTCAAGTTCAGCCTCCACGTCATATTTAGCCTTGTATTTACACCAACGGGAAATTTTTCCTCCATGAACAGGTCCCCATCTGTCTCCATACTTCATTTGGATACTTATTACCACATGCCCACATTTCATTCGAATTCCCGTGACTGGTTTATTGTTCCAACGGTCAGAGTCATTGAAAGGTTGCCCTCCTTGGCCTCCAATAACAGTATCGAGATTTACTGGATTTAGTGGGGTAACTGTAATTTTCAAAAGAAAACAACGTGATATCAGGAAAATATTAAACTATTAATGTCAGTGCAGAAGCACAGTGAAACTAGGGGAAAAATTAATATTTATGGGGACTCCAGTTGCAACCTAGTGGTCTAATGGTATACATCATGTATATAATAAATATAGTTAGAAGAATGCCAACTAAAAGTCCACCTTCGATGTTGGACTCAAAAATTCTGTAACATTGAACGTAAATTTGGCAAATATCTTTATCTATACTACTAAAGGAACGAATCAGCCGATTCTCCGTCGAAACGAAGAGATCAGAGATAAATTGTGTGATATGAAGGTAAAGCATATGATATGACAATGTGAATTTGATAATTGTTTAGAAGGATTTATTTTAAGAATTATTATACTGTAATCAATCGTGATATACTTGCAAGGATAAAATAACTCTTGGCAGTATGATTGGTGGACAATTACAAAATATGCAAATATTCGATTCAGAATCTGTGCATAAGATACTTTCATCAGGTCGACTCAAGAGTCTAGATGACATGACAAATGAAAGTCATATCGTATCAGTGCATTTTATTCCGAAAGATGAATCGAAAAGTCTTTGTACCGATACGTCCATATAATTTTCTAGAAACTTTGCAAAAAAAAAAAAGCCGTGGAAAAAATATTAATATATACAGATAATCAAAAACTTGCCGACTCGCGCCGCTCGCCGCTTCGTAAAATAAAACTGTTTTTACATAATACTGAATTTAGACACTATTTATTCTTTATTCGTTAAAATTTTCAGCTTGTTAGTTGTTACCGTTGCCAGTTTTCATATCATTTTCAGAAAGTAAATGTAAAACACAAAGATATTTAGAATCAATTTCGTTGTATGCACCGTCCCGTCCCGTTTCCCCTCTCTAAATTTCGATCCAAGTCTTAAAAAAAATCGAGAAGATACTTACATTTTGTATTAGTTGTTTATATATCAAAAAGATCCTTCTCAAATAAATCCTTGCAACGAGCAAACTTTTAATCAGTAGATAATAATTACGACTACCCCACGTCATGCGTAGACTTTTAAAATTAACATAATGAACGTCACCAGTGTAGATAACGGGAATACGTATGGACAGGGACGTATATTTTAAGATTTAAGATTGGAAATGAGGAAGAATGTACCAAGGACGTACAAACTTAATGAAAATATAGACCTTGAATGCATTTTAATCTTTGTTTTCTCAGAAATTGTGGAAGAAACCAGAAACCGGAAGCTTTTTAAAATGAAATGCAATTTATTTTTTTCATTCGATCTTTTAAAAAATTCAAGAAATATTTTCTTCATTTGTTCTTTATAGAATTCAAGGAATATTAATGGAAGGTATTTGTCAGAGATTGTCTCAGATTGCTCGACAACCAACTCCCTCCTTCCACTATACTTACCTTCCCTACCCCCTTAGTCAACCCTCTGGGTCGGCCACTAGTATTGGTGCTTTTGAACATGATAATTCGAGGACGGTCATCTTTTAGTTCTAATGACATAATTATGGAATTAACATTTTAGTATTATTCTATACTTGTTGCAAGTTGTATAAACATGTCTACGAAGGAAAGTTTGATGACATACAGCATAAATGATAAAAATGTCATATTCTGATATTTAGCTATTCGCTCTCAGTACCTTCAGTGCTTTGATTTCTTACTAGTATTTTACAACATTTAATGTCAGCTAACTGCCGGCAAGCTTTTTGAAAAAGCTAATACTTGTAATTATTGTGTAATCATAAATAATGTCTTTGAAATTCTAAAATTCAACCCGGGATCGGGTACTAACCATGAACTAGAGAATAAAGTTCCTTAAATTATTAAAAAGAAAAGAATCATTTTAAAAATGCGATTTTAACCACTTTATAATTCAAAAATATATAAAAAATATCAATAGATTTTGCTTAGTCGTTTATTATACTAAAATATAAAGATGGCCGTAATTGATTACGGTCATACTCTTACCGGTGACATTGAAAATTATATGATTTCAAATTCATATCAGTGGCGGATCCAGCGCTCCCTTTGTCGAGGGGTCAAGGGGCGAAATTTGCCGATTTTTACAGAAAATGGGCAAAATATACCCGTTTTGAGAAAATATGGGGTCAGTGCCGGGGGGCACCCCTTTCGCATCCCCCTAAATCCGCCACTGCATATAGTGAGTTTATTTAAAATATCAGTGCCAAACAATATAAATCTGAACAGAAGATTGCATACTAGAGCAATACATAAGGTATCTAAATACAATGTATGTCAATATACTAGTGGTCAATCGATGCTCATCATGGTACTCTATTGTGAGTGCTGTTGAGATTAACGTCAGGATCTATGACAATCTTTCCCGAGCTTGTGCGGGTTATTGCCTAGATGAATATATAGCATAACTTACAGCCTAGTTTAATATACTATATGAAAGGTAAACTCTTCTACTAACCTTCATCTACAGCTGGATCTAGATTCTGTCCATTCTTTAACTCTTCAATGTCAGCCCTCATAGAGTTCATTTGAAAATTAACTTGATTCATTATGTTCTCCATATCCATCATCCTGCTGATCATCATCCAACGAAAACTCTCATCAGGCGCTTTGGCCAATTTGTCTAATTCCTTCTTCTCTATTCGAACTTGCTCGTCCAACTCAGGCGCTTTGGCCAGATCGTTTAAGTCTTCCTTCTCTGTTTCAACAGCCAAATTGGCCAGGACATGACAAAACAACATTACATACAACACACACGACATTGTCATTCTGGCTACTGACATCTTGATACCTATAAACAGACATATGATCAAATTCATTATACTTTTTTTGAATTTCAGGTAATCGTTCTTTTACTGATATTTGGAGTAACAAGTTGCTGAACCATTTATTCCGCTTTCCAAAATGACATTCCTATAATTCAATCTAAAACAGTGGGCAAAATAAGTATGAACTTGCATGCTACTGTCCTATTTACTAATTCCAGAGCACTCTGTTTTCCCGGTTTTCTCGAAAATATGATAATGTCATCTTCCAAAAAGATATCAATCTTATAGTGCTACTTTAGTCGTAACAGAAAACGTCAATTAAGCTAGAAATAGGACGGAAAATAAAAAGTCTACGGGGATTTTCTATAGTAAAAGCGCTGAAAATGTGTGACTTCGGAGGCTTTAGCGTCACTGTTTACTATTGTTTACACGGAGAGCAATATGGTGGCGGCTTGAAATTAACATGGGAATTTCCCGTAGACATTTTAATTTGCAGTTTGAAGACAGCTGCTGATAAGTAAAGTTGAAGGTAATTTCCAGTTACGACTAAAGGAGGTTAATTCTCAGAAACAATAACTAATAGAAAAAATTATTCAGACAACAGGATAAATTGCCATAACAGGGTGCTCTGGAGTTATTTAGAAGGATATGCATGGTCGTATGTGTTTGTATGGAGATGTGTCATTGTCTCCGTCTGTTTGTCCAATTTTTCTTTTCGCGTGAGAAAGTTCGGTTTTATATTTTTTATTCAAAAACTTTCAATTGCGATTTTCTGGAGTCTGATTTCGACTTTTGTGTTTGACTGTCATTTAAGGAGTTTTTTTTTTACCTTTTCGCTTTATCTGTGTGTATTGGCAGTAAGGAATGGAAACAAAATATGTAAAGAACGAAGAGCTTATCATGAATCTACTTAACTTAATTAACACGTTAAATGTTACTATAAATATTGTTTTACGCGTGATTTGTCAGGAAATTTGTTTTTTTTTAAACGAACAGTGACGTAGTCGCGTCATTAAATAGAACTTACGTAAAATGAAAGTGAAAGTATTAGCATAATTTGTTGTATACGTTTAACCAAACAACATTCGTTATTCATTAAAATATCATGCTTAAAAAGAGTTTAGGTAGAAAGTTTACAAGCAGATGTATAAACAAGATACAAAAATGAAAATGTAAATACGTGTTCTAATGATTGCAATAGCTGCTTCCGAAAGTTATTTTTAATGCGATATGCAAAACAGAAGCATCACAGAGCTCACCTACCTCCAAGAACATTATGTCATCACACCAGCGGACAAAGCCTCAAATAATTACACATTTACTTGCAAAAAGTACTATTTCGACAGTCTAGTTAAAGAGTTGGGTTTAAATTCGACACCTGGAAATCCCACTTACACCCATACAAACCTTTCTGCCTCTGAAATAATAGATAACCACAAATCAGCTCTTGCTTCCTTTGGCTTCCAAACTAACAATTTAGATTTAGATTTACCATACTTATACTGCATACCTAAAATGCATAAGAATCCGTACAAACAACGTTTCATCGCTGGTTCCTCAAAATGTTCTACCAAATCTGTATCGATCTTACTCACCAAAGTTTTATCTGAAATCAAATCTGGGCTTCAAAAATATTGTTCGACAGTATATTCTCGCAGTGGTATCAACCAGATGTGGATTTTAAAGAATTCGAAGGAACTTTTAGAACATCTGAAATCCACTCATTTCAGTAAAGTTCATTCGATCAAAGCCTTTGATTTTTCGACACTTTACACTACAATTCCACATTCTAAATTGAAAGAAAGACTCGCAAAAATTATAAGTAATGCGTTTACAAGTAAGAACGGTAATCGCAAATACAAATTTATTGTTGTGAACTATGACAAAACCTACTTTGTAAAAGAAAAGTCCGATTCTGAAAATAAGTACACTGAAACAGATATTATTCAGATGTTAGACTTTTTGATCGACAACATTTAAGTGGTGTTTGGAGGAAAGGTCTTCCAGCAAATTGTCGGAATTCCAATGGGGACCAATTGTGCCCCACTCCTTGTCGACATTTTTCTTTACTCGTACGAAGCTGAATTCATTCAATCTCTGGTCTCTGAAGGGAAAAGATACTTAGCTTCTGACTTCAACTTCACTTACAGATACATAGACGATGTGTTGTCCATCAATAATCCAAAATTCGCGGATTTCCTGAGCAGTATCTATCCTTCAGAGCTTGAAGTCAAAGAAACTACAGAGACAAATAATTCAGCATCCTATTTGGACATAATGTTGTCCTACGACACTGATGGTCACATGAACACCTCACTCTATGACAAACGTGACGACTTCAATTTCAGCATTACAAACTTTCCTTTTCTGAGTAGCAACATTCCTTCATCGCCTGCTTATGGCGTGTTCATATCTCAGTTGATACGCTATGCCAGAGCAAGTACGAAATATACGGATTTTGTTCTGAGAGCTAGGCGTCTTTCAGATAAGCTTCTCAGTCAGGGATATGCTTGTGACCGACTAACATCGTCACTGAGGAAGTTCTACGGTCGATATGGGGAACTCGTCATACACTATGATGTCCCACTCTCCAGAATGATGGGTGATATTCTGTCGCAGACCATTTGAACCATCCAACCCAAGATTGTACTCTATGTCTTCCGAAATGGAAGTTACCGAATGTGACAGTTCTACCGAATTGAAGCGGCGGGTGTTGCATGCAAGCAGGAGATGCTTACTCTTCCTTGGCACCTGGTCTCACTCCCATATCGGGAGTTCGCTTCTTTTCATATGGTGGAGGTTTTTGTTTGTTTGCTTTGGTTCCTGTTTTGTCCTGATTTTGTATGCCTTCGGTTTCTGATTTTTGAATTATCGATTTTGTGCTGTATACAGGGATATGGTCATTATCCATATTTGTCATTAGTAATGCTATTTCAATGTAATAGACAATGAGGGTGTTAATGTTTTAGATAGGTGGAGTGATGGTCAAACACAAAAACACAAAGCATATTATGTGTATTTACGAAACCAGCAACAAACAAACAAACAAACAAACAAAAGAATAAAACATATGCTGCAAAGTGACAGTTAGAATCACCAATAGAGATGATTTTAGACTATCAAATGAAACACTGAAATGTTGACGTAATACAAGGGGGTGCAAAGAAATTCACGGAAAGTAAATAACTTTGGTAATGCTAGAAAAATACAGTTTGTGTTCTACAAGTTAAATGTGATCCAAGTTTTGACGATTACGGGGTCTACAGCGTTTATTAGTTGCCTGTCTGGATAATTTGGGAGTATCACTGATTAGGATTCATTATTTCAAACTAGCATTTCTGATGCACCAAATTTGACTTTTATGTCCAGAAGGTTGCTCTCTGAGGTCCGTGTACTAAACCACAATTCAATTTTTCATTTTGGAAATATTAATGAAAAATGGAAAAGTGATTCAATTTTCCATTTTTCATTTTAAAATTTCAAATTAAAAAACGGAAATGGAAAATGGACACAAATACGCTGTATTAAACCACAATTCAATTTTTCATTGCAAAAGTAAAAAACGAAAATGGAAAATTGAACCCATTTTCAATTTTCAATTTTTATTTTGAAAATGAAAAATGGATTCAATTTTTCATTTTTCATTTTAAAGATGAAAAATGAAAAATTGAAAATTGTTTTAATTTTTAATTTTCCATTTTTGCATTAGCGCGCGAAGTGTAAAAATGGAAAATTGACTCAATTTTTCATTTTCCATTACGGATTTTGAAAAGGAAAATTGAATTGTGGTTTAGTACAGCCTTTAACAGTCCATTTTCTATTTTCCATTGAGAAAATGAAATTTTAAAAAGGAAAATTGAAAACTAAACCCATTTTCAATTTTCATTTTTAAAATGAAAAATGAAAAATTGAATCCATTTTTTATTTTTCATTTTCAAAATGAAAATTGAAAATGGGTTCAATTTTCCATTTTCGTTTTTTACTTTTGCAATGGAAAATTGAATCGTGGTTTAATACAGCGCATTTGATTCCATTTTCCATTTTCGTTTTTCAATTTGAAATTTTAAAATGAAAAATGGAGAATTTAACCAATTTTCCATTTTTCATTTACTACATTGAAAATGAAAATTGAAAAATTGGTTCAATTTACAATTTTTCATTAATGTTTCCGAAATGGAAAATTGAATTGTACACGGACCCTCTGAAAGCCTTTTCTCCCCTTGTATTACTCTCATCGGAGATCGTGTTCTCTACGCCTATATCAATGTTGAATTGTCATTTATCTGCTTGATATATTTTGTATTCGTCTATGGATGAAACTAAGATAGACCATTTTTTTTAGATCAAAGACATATTATTATTTATTGTCAATAAAACATAAAATACGCATTAATTATTGCCTTAAACATAAACCTACCGTCACGATTTCACAAATGGTGTATATGTATATTTATCCATTGTAATAATACAGAAGTGTTCCAACTCTATGTCTTCATGAAGAAAATTTCAAACCAATTTTTCCTGCACCAGACACGTGTTTCGAATATTAAATTCTCATCAGTGATGCTTCAAGCGGAGTCACCAAAATTCATTTCAGTAGCGCCAACTTTTATTTTTTGAATTTGCATTTGTACATTTGCTTTACAGAGAGTGCGCGGCTCCAAATTTCCTGTAGGGTCGATTCAGTGACGTATCCAAGTAAAATATCATTATGTTCAAAATAGCATTGGAGGGATGGTGCTAAGATGTTAACCTCCTTTAATTTCGGTGATAGTTTTGAATGGAATGAAAAGTTTTGGAAATAGCAAAATGATATCTATGATGTAAAATCGATAAAGGGCCAAACGAAGCTTCTTTCAGGCGACAGAGCTGGAAAAAAGTAATTAATACACTTCTTAACATCAAGTCACGGAGAACGACTTTAACTGCCCAAAACGGCAAAAAGAAATAAGTGTTTACATGATAATACGGAATACTAGGATACATAAGACAGTCTTAACTTACCTCACAGAAATCTGTAGCGTGCTTTTCAACTGTTGAATTCTCCCAAGAACCATAAAAATGACTCTTTATTACAGGGTAACTTTATTTCAAGATATAAAATGGTCATGAAATTACCAAAATGTTTGTCAACCAATGATTGAACTTTTGAATCAATTAAAAGTGTAATGTCAACATGAGTAGACTGAAATTGTCATTTAGACACACCTCTAGCGAGATAGGAAAATATTGTTTACAATATCATCATGTTTTATTTTTTTAAGATGCTAACTTTCCGTTGAATTATTTTCGATTATCCCGATGATGCGTGTACATTGTACGCCTTTCTTTTGCTAATATCTGACCTTGTCTTTGAATGTTATTATGAATGACATGTCAGAGAGATATTAATGAGCAGTAGTCAAAAGTCGCCGTCTGACCAGAAGTGATTCTTCATTACTTTTATCTTTCTATTTGATCAGGGCGATGGTGATTTCAGATACCATAATGATATTTATGTTCTCTAGGTATCTCTATTGATATAAATGTGCTTTATTTTCCTCGCGTCACAAACAATATTTGACATTTGTGAGGTACGAGCTTTTCCGTAGGTTACACACGATGGGGAATATTTGAAAAATATACATGACTATATTTGGCGATTTTGTTTATTAAAAAACCTCGAGGTACCAGAAACAAGAGGCCCAAGAGGACTACGATCGCTCACCCGAGAACTACATTAACTAACATGTAAGCATTTCAAACAAGAATAAGTTTGTCAAAGGAAAAAACTTGACTTCCGAGTGGAAAGAAAAATAACAACATTTCTTACATGTAAGACATCTCTCTAGATCATCCTGATGCTTTCAGTTTATTGATTCGTGCTTTGGTTCTGAAGAAGTTCGTCAAAGGAGTGTACTCCCTGTGACCTACTTTTGCTTAAGGTGGCAGGGACCATGTTTACTTCATACATAACAAGTTTCGTGAAAATCTGAAATGTGTTTATGGAAGAGAAGCTGAAAATGTATGGAAATCATCCCCTTCCTTTTTACATAAGGAAAAAAAGTGAAAAAAATTAATTAATAAATTGTAGCATAGAATACATATCAAAGCATTTAGTAACTTAACAGCAATTCTCTGTAAGAACCAAAGAATGTCAATGACATGTTGGCACGGCATGTCATGGATTTGAGAGATTTTTGGTATGGAAGTTCAATTGTTAAACGTCTTCAAATTCAATAGCATCATTTATAAAAAGAACAATATGAAGTACTAGTATGTAAATCAACCCCAGTTTTTTTCAAAATGGTTGTCGTTGCCATGGTAACCGTGTCTGAAGTTTCAAAAATCAGGAAAATTTACAAGACGAGGCATATTTGTAGGCTTCGTTACCATGGAAAAAGGTACTTTTTTATCTGAAATTAGATTATTTTCTTTCAATCCTTATTATTATGCATATTTGTAATTTTTTTTACATTAATGTCGGATGTCTTTTGTATACAAGATGAAAAATTGGGCCAAAACAGGGTATCAAAAGGCTCTTTAATGGGCACTTATAGACCTTTTTTGCATGATTTTTATCGTTTAACAAGATTGAAAATTTCATAAAAGCATCAATTTTTGAAGTTCAAATACTAGTTATCCAATTAGTATCATCATTGAACCATACATCAATAAAAAAATTTAATTGGGCTAATTTGTCCTTTTATATGCAAATCAGCATCAAATTTAGTTGCTATGGCAACAATTGACTGAAAGTTTTTCATATGATGAATTTAAACACAACCTCTATCAAACTATCTACGCATGGTGTTGGAACAGGAATGAGTTACCCGAAACGTGCATGTCTGGTCCATGCTGCAAATTTATCCGTTAAAAAATTATGCTATTGAATTTGAAGACGTTTAACATTTGAACTACTTGGTGAGTGTCACTGCTGGTGGAACAGGAGTCCCCGAAGGCACATGTAGCCAAGTTCGATCAACTTCGGTTGATCGTCTGTTTCTTCAACGCATTCAAAATTTTCTGGTACTAAAATTCTTGAAATTTCTTAAACATGGGTCCTGTAGCATCATATCCCACCCATCCTGCTACATCTTTCGGTACATTTTTGACATAATAATTTTCATCCTCTTTGGCCATATTTCATTGTTAGATTAAGGATCACTGACGAGGGTTGAGTACCCGAAACAAGCTTGTCTGGTCCATGCTGCAAATTTATCCGTTAATAAATTATGCTATTGAATTTGAAGACGTTTAACATTTGAACTACTTGGTGAGTGTCACTGCTGGGGGACCAGGAGTCCCCGAGGGCACATGTAGCCAAGTTTGATCAACTTCGATTGATCGTTTGTCTCTTCAACGCATTCAAAATTTTCTGGTACTAAAATTCTTGAAATTTCTAAAACGTGGGTCCTGTAGCACCATATCCCACCCATCCTGCTACATCTTTCGGTACATTTTTTGACATAATAATTTTCATCCTCTTTGGCCATATTTCATTGTTTAGATTGAGGATCACTGACGAGGGTTGAGTACCCGAAACGTGCATGTCTGGTCCATGCTGCAAATTTATCCGTTAATAAATGATTCTATTGAATTTGAAGACGTTTAACATTTAAGAAGATCCTGACGATAATCTCAACAACACTCTAAGGTTATGTCTATATAGAAAGAGATATGGCGACCATGTCAGGGAAAATATTCAAAAATCCTTACTGTCAAACCCTTCGGGGGAATTTTTTCACGAGCTCAACACGGCAAAGGGCATAAGTGTGACACAAATGAGTTTAGAAAGATCCTGACGATAATCTCAACAGCACTTATAATAGAGCACAACATTAAACATCGACGGATTTTTAAATTTATCCGTTAATAAATTATGCTATTGAATTTGAAGACGTTTAACATTTGAACTACTTGGTGAGTGTCACTGCTGGTGGAACAGGAGTCCCCGAAGGCACATGTAGCCAAGTTCGAACAACTTCGGTTGATCGTCTGTCTCTTCAACGCATTCAAAATTTTCTGGTACTAAAATTCTTGAAATTTCTAAAACGTGGGTCCTGTAGCATCAACAGCACTTATAATAGAGCGCAACATTAAACATCGACGGAACCCTAGCAAGCTAGAGGTGGGATCAGGTGCCCGAGAGAAGTTAGCATCCCCTTTTGCCTAGCGGCACCCGCTATCGATGTTTAAGCACAAAAATGAAGACATATAAAATTCATGCACTTTCAGACGTTATGCCTATATAGAAAGTGCTATGGCGACAATGTCAGGGAAATATATTCAAAACACTTACTGTCAAATCCCTCGCGGGGAACTTTTTTACGAGCTTCACACGGCAAAGGGCATAAGTGTGACACAAATGAGTTAAAGAAGATTCTGACGATAATCTTAACAGCACTTACAATAGAGCTCAAAATTAAACCTCGACGGACCCCTAGCAAGCTAGAGGTTGGACCAGGTGCACGGGAGGATTTCAGAATTGCCCCCCTTTTTAACATTATTGAGAACCTTACCCCCTCCCCCTTAAAACCGTTACTATGACAACCAAGTGTTTTGAATCAGGATGAACGATAACAAGTACTTATATATATATTTGTTTTGGAAGAACAGAGTTTGTCGTTGAGAAATGTGCAAAACAAAATATTTCTGACAAAGACTTCTTATCACTTAAATGACAAATAAGGGTACTGGGTACTTTAAAAAAAAAATCACTTTTGGTGGGGGTGCCCAATATGTACATTTCGTTAACAGTTTTAGCTATTTCACTCTTTGAAAGGATTATCTATAAAGAAATAGACATATTTGATTACTAGTATATTATGGTGAAAATGACCACAAGAATGGTTTCAATGTGGAATTATTATCCCTATATCATGTATTTATCTATCAAAAATCACTGTTTTACAACAGATCTCGGAATTGGTTTACATATGTATATTCAGAGAACCAATCAAATGTCAATCAAATGAACGATAATAATCTTAATTACAAATATAAATCATCAGATATAAATGTCAAACAAACAGAATTATTTTTTTGCTCTGACAAAGAATTCTTGGATTATTGAGCCACCTTAAGATCTCTCTAGATCATCTTGATGCTTTCGGTTTGTCGATATGTGCTTCGGTTCTGAAGAAGTTTTTCAAAGGAGGGTACCCCCCTTTGACCAATATTTGCCTGTGGTGGTGCCAAATATTGACAGATCAAGGTGAAAAACAACAGGACTTGAAGAGACCATGATTATCTCACATCTACGAAGTTTCATGAAATGACAAATATGGATAATGACCATATCCCTGTATACAGCACAAAATCGATAATTCAGAAAATCAGAAACCGAAGGCATACAAAATCAGGATAAAACAGGAACCAAAGCAAACAAACAAAAACCTCCACTTTATGAAAAGAAGCGAACTCCCGATATGGGAGTGAGACCAGGTGCCCAGGAAGAGTAAGCATCTCCTGCTTGCATGCAACACCCGCCGCTTCAATTCGGTAGAACTGTCATATCCGGTTACTTCCATCTCGGAAGACATAGAGTACAGACTTTGGTTGGATGGTTCAAATGGTCTATGACAGAAAATCATCCACCATTCTGGAGAGTGGGACATCATAGTGTATGACGAGTTCCCCATATCGACCGTAGAACTTCCTCAGTGACGATGTTAGTCGGTCACAAACATATCCCTGACTGAGAAGCTTATCTGAAAGACGCCTAGCTCTAAGACAAAAATCCGTATATTTGGTACTTGCTCTGGCATAGCATATCAACTGAGATATGAACACGCCATAAGCTGGCGATGAAGGGATGTTGCTACTCAGAAAAGGAAAGTTTGTAATGCTGAAATTGAAGTCGTCACGTTTGTCATAGAGTGAGGTGTTCATGTGACCATCAGTGTCGTAGGACAACATTATGTCCAAATAAGATGCTGAATTATTTGTCTCTGTAGTTTCTTTGACTTCAAGCTCTGAAGGATAGATACTGCTCAGGTAATCCGTGAATTTTGGATTATTGATGGACAACACATCGTCTATGTATATGTAAGTGATGTTGAAGTAAGAAGCTAAGTATCTTTTCCCATCAGAGACCAAAGATTGAATGAATTCAGCTTCGTACGAGTAAAGGAAAATGTCGGCAAGGAGTGGGGCACAATTGGTCCCCATTGGAATTCCGACAATTTGCTGGAAGACCTTTCCTCCAAACACCTCAAAAATGTTGTCGATCAAAAAGTTTAACATCTGAATAATATCTGTTTCAGTTTACTTATTTTCAGAATCGGACTTTTCTTTTACAAAGTAGGTTTTGTCATAATTCACAACAATAAATTTGTATTTGCGGTTACCTTTTTTAGTTGTAAACGCATTATAATTTTTGCGAGTCTTTCTTTCAATTTAGAATGTGGAATTGTAGTGTAAAGTGTCGAAAAATCAAAGGCTTTGATCGAATGGACTCTACTAAAATGAGTGGATTCAGATGTTCGAAAAGTTCCTTCGAATTCTTTAAAATCCACATCTGGTTGATACCACTGCGAGAATATACGGTCGAACAATATTTTTGAAGCCCAGATTTGATTTCAGATAAAACTTTAGTGAGTAAGATCGATACAGATTTGGTAGAACATTTTGAGGAACCAGCGATGAAACGTTGTACGGATTCTTATGCATTTTAGGTATGCAGTATAAGTATGGTAAATCTAAATTGTTAGTGTGGAAGCCAAAGGAAACAAGAGCTGATTTGTGGTTGTCTTTTATTTCAGAGGCAGAAAGGTTTGTTGGGGTGTAAGTGGGATTTCCAGGTGTCGAATTTAAACCCAACTCTTTAACTAGACTGTCGAAATAGTACTTTTTGCAAGTAAATGTGTAATTATTTGAGGCTTTGTCCGCTAGTGTGATGACATAATGTTCTTGGAGGTAGGTAAGCTCTGTGATAACATCAGGGTCTTTAAATGTAGACTCGAATCTGGTGTTCACAGTTGATTTTAATCGGTTAATTCTAGATAAAAGTAATCCTCCGATAAATCTGTAAAGTGGTTATGTATGAACATCACCCCCTTCCTTTCTACATAAAGAAAACAATTCAATAAATAAATAAATGAATAAGTTTCAGCATGAATTACATATCAAAGCAATCAATAACTTAAATACGACAAATACGCAGTAAATGAGTGCGTAAAATCTAAATAATAGAATTTGAAAATGAATAGATAAATAAACGAAAACGAAATTAAAATGAGAAATAAAAAAATCATATTTAACGTTGATTTCAAGGTATACATGTACATGTATTTCTTCAGTAATTTAAACCTTTTAAGTTTATATGGGGCGAGGGAGCTCTACATCAAATTTTCAGTATTTGCTCCCTCAACTTCATCACAGCGTCAAAATAATAATGACAAAATAAAAATAAACTAAAATAGATAAAAATCAAACAAACAAATGAAACCAAACAAAAACAAATTCAAACAAGCCCACCTCTATATAAAGTCATTTAGCTACAACTGAGAGAGACCTAGGTTCAGAATCGGTCTGAGAGTTTCTTGAAATTTTAAACAATTCTGCACACACGTGTACAGATAGCTGGAATATTTCGCCCGTCCCACCAGTTGTTTCCACATACAATAATACGGAAGTGTTCCAACTCTATACCTTCATGAAAAAAAAATTCCAAAACAATTTTTCCTGCACCAGACACGTGTTTCGAATATTAAATTCTCAACAGTGATGCTTCCATCAAAATTCATTTCAGTGGCGCCCTCTTAAGTGTTTTGAATTTAGATTTGTACATTTACTTTACAGGGAGTGCGCGACTCCAAATTTCCTGTAGGGTCGATTCAGTAGCATATCCAAATAAAGAATATATATTCAAAATAGCATAGGAGGGATGATGCTAAGATGTTAACCTCCTTTAATTTCGGTGATAGTTCTGAATGGAATGGAAAGTTTTCGAACTAGCAAAGTACATACAAAGTACATACAAAATACATACAAAAACAACAACAAAAACTAAAGATAACGGAATAGAAACAACGTGTGGATTGGGCGAAATATTGAAGCTAATGTACAGATAGTCCGGGAAACTACGTTATTCCTGCTACATGATGACGTTGCATTCTGACGTTGCATAATGACGTTATGACGTATCATTCGTAACTTGTTAAAGATGTTTTCAAGTCCCATAAGATCAAGTAAAAGCATGATTCAATGGATTCTATAAGACTATTAAATTCGTATATATACCGCTGAAAACAGGTCCAATAATCCTCCGTCCATGTAGACCGGAAGTTATTCCGAATTACATGGGTTGAGAAGTAAGCCCGAGACTCTGGCGAAACCGCACGGCTGTGTTTGTAGGATATACTGAATTTGAACAGAATTAAAACTTGAAACCTGTATTTTTCCTATTTATTTACAGGTGTTATCTTCCAAGAGGACTACGTCCGGCCGTATGCTTCTCATATAATTTATGATGATTTATGAAAGATGATTTATTTTGACATTTCATGGATCAGAATATTTATTTTGAAATATTACCAGCCCCCTAACATGAATCAAATGATCGTCCTTTGATAACTGGTGTACACATGTTGTACCGACCTATATATATATATTGACAGCACAAAAGGGGTGAAAACAACCACATTCACTATTCAGACAATGTCGGATCAGCCCAACAAAGGGCGAAAGCACGTCGCTTGGAAAAAAAGATATAAAAGCACAAAAAAGGTACAAGCGACCACGACACTAAACGTGTTTAAACCCAGCGGAAGGGACAGTACATCCCTTGAGCCGTCTGGATACACGAATATGTAATTGTATCCTCACGGGACAGTACGTCCCTCATTCCGTTCCGACACAAGTGCATAAAAACATACACACACTCTCATGCTAGTCAGAGCAAATCTGACAATACATACACACAGTAGCATACACCATATTCACACGAATAGGAATGGATCCCTAAAAAGAAATGCAATGTTGTTTTCCAGAAAATAGATATATTATGATTCCTCTGTATTTTGAAATGTAGCTTTTGCTTATATAAAATTATTCCATGTCAGACTTGATTTTTTGTAAATTAATGTAAGATACGTACAAGACGCAATGTATGAGTCGAACAATTTTAATGTAGACCTCTTAAAATTATCTAGACTACATGTCTTTAAATTATATATCCAACATTTTGTTCTCATCACCTCAGTTTATTAAAGAAATGAAAGCAGACTAAAAATTATCAAAGGGTGCAAACTCATTAATAAGCCATTGAATTAACAATACGTGTCATTTTAACAAATTATTAATTAATGGTCCAGTCGATGAATGAATTTGCACCCTTTGATCAATACGAATGACGAAATATAAAGGAGGAAGACCAATATGCATTTAAGTGCCGACTTTGGATATCCGTTTACGAGTGGTATATTAATAATAGTTAGTGCATCACATGATAAATCCTTGGAAATCCATTGGTTGAGTACGCGTGGACTGTGGGAAGTTTGCTTTTTGCCTTTCAAAACGCCGCTTGAATATTTGGGTAATCATTGTAAAGGTTTTTTCTTCAAAAAGTCTGTCGAGGTCATGTGATACACTAAAACCATGAGTGACCATTATTTTCCCATAGTGTTGCTTTTTGAATGTTAGGGAGCCCTCGCTAACGCTCGGGGACTATTCCTTCCAAAAGCAAAACGACGAGAGAATAGGACGGTACTCCGTTAGGGATATCGCTTCTTCGAGCTTGAAATGGACACGAGAAGAAGCGAAGTTACGATGACAAGAAGCAAAAAGCAAAGTTGCGTCACGTCTTCGCATCGTAACTTCGCATCATACCTTCGCCTCTTCGCAACTTCGCTTTCATGTTTTACAGTAGCACATGCGCAGTGAAATGACACATGTTTAAAAGTTAGGGTTACAAATGTGTTAGGGTTGCGTTTGGGTGAGGGTAAGGATTAGGGTTGGGTAGGCGTTGTTCTTCAAAATGAAACACTTTGATTTCAATGGTTTCATTTCAGAAAATTACATAAATTGGTTGTGCATATAGCATACCTATAACTGCAGTCTGTATCTCGATCCGAGTAAAGACTGCTATTAATAAGGAAATTTAAACATAAAATTTGCATAATATTAACGATAGTTTTTGATTCGGAAGAATATCCCGTTTTCGAAAATTGACATCCTAAATAAGAAAGCACTTTTGCCAAATGTGAAAGCAAAACCCCAAGAACAGTATTGGATATATCTATATAGGTCTCCTTCGAATGTTTGTTTCCCAGTAATGTATATTCATGTATCTTCTTGGCAGAAGAGGCACACAGTTAGACCCATATAGGAATCCAAACAACGGGCTAGTGGAGATCCTCACCAAATCTTATATAAACATTGTCCAAGAGGAAGGACAAGACATTTAACAAGTAACCTCATGTCCATGATTTGCATGATTTGTAGTCTGAGGAAAAGAAATTCTTTGATTCAGATGTACAAATGAATGGTAGTTTCCCCTATCGATCAAAACCCTTTTTGATGAGTTTAGGCAATCTATCATTAATTTTGTCGTGAGGAGGCGTAGTGTGCATAATAGAGAAGTCGTATGGAGAAATCGTATTGGTTTGGAATTCCTAGATTTCATTTCGTTAATCAGTTCCCCTGAATTTTAAATAGACAAAAAAATGTACATCATTCCTGTTAATGACAGTTTCACAATATCTTGCCACGTGTTCTCTTATCGCCGTACGTGTTCATGTCATTTATGTAAGTTAACAATAATAACATGAAATTTCTAGACAAAGTTGTAGTTGAGTAGTTGCTAGAATTAGCAATATAAGTATATCGATATTTGTAAGGAGACTTGAGAAGTTTTTGTATACAATATACGCTAGGGAGATCACGTTTAGAAATAGAGAATTTAACCGAAGACAGTTCACTGTTTTATTCGTGATAAATGTTTATGTTGTTTTTAATAGACGGATTTTGCCTTACAAAAATGATTTTATTTCTTGAAATTTCTAAAACGTGGGTCCTGTTGAATCATATCCCACCAATCCTGCTACGTCTTTCGGTACATTTTTGGCATAATACAACGTTCACACTCTTTGGCCATATTACATTGTTTAGATTGAGGATCACTGATGAGGGTTAAGTACAAGAAACGTGCATGTCTGGTCAATGCTTCAAATTTATGTGTTCATAAATGATGCTATTGAATTTGAAAACGTTTAACATTTGCTGATACTCGTTCAAAAATAAAAATTAAATATATTATAAAATTCTATGATCAATCTTCATATGAAAGTTTTCTTCATATAATCTTTCTTTTCTAAGGAGAAACCTTTCAGAATTGATAATTGTCCATCAGAATTATGTATCCATGGATTAAACTGTGGGATTCGATGTCGGCCTCGGACATCGAATCTCATAGTGTCATAGTTTCAACCATGGATACATAATTCTGATTGACAATTTTCAATTCTGAAAGGTTTCTCAGTGTACACAGTGTACGTCACCTCTTGTTACCATCTACAGCAAATTCTGTAGGTGCATGTTATCATTACAGATAATTATAAGCTAGATATAGGATTTGAAGTGTACGATATCATCCGGATGCTTGAGTTTTTGATTTTTGTGGTGTTTGGAGGAACCGTATTCCAGCAGATAGTCGGAATCCCAATTGGATACCAATTGTGCCCACTGCTGACTTTATCCAGACCTTGCTCTCGACTGGGCGAAAGCACCTTGCATCTCAGTTCAGTTTTACCTTCAGATACATAGATGACGTGCAGTCCATCAATTATCCGAAATTTAAGGACCATGTACACATGTTCCAAATATGACGATTTCATCATTAGAGCCAGACGGCTTGCAAGTTAGCTATTTGTTATTATCACACAACGGCTGAAACCACCATTTCGGATGTTCTACGGTCGCTTCGAGGACATTATAAAAGCATATCAAATCCCCCTTTCAAGAATGATCAGTGACATTCTACATTGTGATTGAATGGCTGTCGTCATCACAAAACAAGACACACTTACCTGATCTGTACATTAAAATGAACATCGAAACAATCACTAAATTTGATAGTTTTGCATGGAGCTGTTGCGACGGGTGTTGCTTATGCCCTTTGCCGTGTGGAGCTCGTCAAAAACAAGGTGTTTGACAGTAAGTGTTTTGAATATTTCCCTGACATTGTCGCCATAGCACTATCTATATAGACAGAACCTCAGACAGTGCATGTAGTAAATATATTATTTTCATGTTCTTGCGTGGACATCGAAGGCGAGTGCGACTAGACAAGGGAATGCTTACTCCTCCCGGGCACCTGGTCGCTTGCTAGGGGTCCATCGATGCTCAATTTGGTGCTTTATTGTGAGTCCTAATGAGATTATCGTCAGGATCTTCTGTATCTTCAGGATCTGGTCCATGCTGCAAATTTATCTGCTTGATGCTATTGAATTTGAAGACGTTTATCATTAACTCATTTGCATGCAGTCAGGAGACGCTGAATCTCCCCGGGCACCTGGTCTCACTTCGGAATGTTGTTCATTCCGGGGTCCGAAATCGTTCCGATGGGATTTCTCACGATTTTGCCTTGCCTTCTCGACTTTGAGACTGAATAATTGTTAGGTACTTCTTTGATGTATATTCAATGGTGACATGTTTCGGGCGATCACGGAACCATCATTTGGCTTTGTTATATAGCTAGTCATGTTCAAATGTATTAGGTCTAAGCAGAAAGCCACAAGAATAGTTTTATTCTTTCCTATAGGGAATCAAAGACAAGAGTACAATAACAAATGCATGCACGGTTTATTTGTATATGATGTCCTGTTCGTGTAATAGATTATATGAAGCGTTCATTCTTTAATATTGAACAGAGGGCAGAATGTTCGCTGAGAGAAAAAAAACCCCGTTTATTTATAGGCATTCTTAGGCAAGCCAATATAAATTCAACTGGTCCACGTAACACCCCTTCCTTCCAGATATGTACAGCAGTGACTTCCCGCTGATGGTCTTGGCGACACTCCCAGAACTCGTTCCGCATGGTCTCAGAGCCCTCTTGGTAGTCAAAATGACCAAACTGTTAATGTACTCATCATGTGTAGCTCTTGCAGTGATAACCTTTTCATAAGGGTCAAGTTTAGTCTCCACGTCATATGTAGCCGGGTATTTACACCAACGGGATTTTTTTCCTCCATGAATAGGTCCCCATCGGTCTCCATACTTCATTTGGATACTTATTACCACATGCCCACATTTCATTCGAATTCCCGTGACTGGTTTATTGTTCCAACGGTCAGAGTCAGAGAAAGGTTGCCCTCCTTGGCCTCCTATAGTGTTATCGGGATTTAGTGGGGCAACTGTAATTTTGAAAAGAAAACAATGTGATATCAGAGAATTTTCAAATATTTGATGTCAGTGCAGAAGCACGGTGAAGCTATATTGAACAATATTTATGGGGACTACAATAGCAGAGAAACCAACCCAGTGGTTTAATGGTATACATGTATGCAATAAATATCGTTAGAGGAATGCCAACTGAAAGTCCTCCTTAAATTTGGTGTTGGATTTAGAAAGTCTGTAACATTGAACGTAAAGGCAAATCTCTTTATTGAATATATAGGACAACTTTCAGCCTAGTCTATACTATATTATACTTACCAATACTAGTATTTAGGTCTACATTCTGTCCGTTCTTCAACGCTTCGATGTCAGCCCTAATGAAATTCATTTGAAAAGAAGCTTCACGAATTCTGTTCTCCATATCGTTCATCCAACCAAAAGTCCTAGATATGGTCAGATCGTCTAACTCCTTCTCTGTTCGAACTTGTTCGTCCAACTCAGGTGCTTTGGCCAGATCGTTTAATTCTTCCTTCTCTGTTTCAACAGCCGAATTGGCCAGGATGTGACACAAGAGCATGACGGACAGCACACACGACACCCTAACGGTGGCTACTGATATCTTTTAAAATACCTGTAGGAGATTACAGAAATATGATAAAATTCAAATCAGTATTCACCTTTTATAGTGAATTGTAGGTAATCGTTCTATTACTGACAATTGGAGAACCAAAGGGGCTGATAAGACAAAGGCTGTTTTTAGCCCTGAATCTCATCAAGTATTTCTTCTACAAAATGATCTATATGCAAGAAAATTTTGATCATTATCAAAAAGATTAAAAAGTAATGTATTCGGAGATTCCTCATACAAATTTTATTTTGGTAAGCTTTTTTCTAGATACTTTTAAAGATTACAGTCCAAAAGAGCAGAAGGTAGTTATGTTGAAAAGAAGCTAATATCGACCAAAAAATAAAAACGTTGAAAATTAAGAACTATCAGGCTAATATGGGTATATTTAAACCTTTAAAACATAGGTATAGTCTAACAAAGATACTAGAATTCAAATTCAAAAGACTGGTCTTACATTTATCCAAAATTTTAAAATCTTGAATCTAAAATACGGTTGTATTTTATATTTATTGGATACAGAGAAGGCATTTTACCGCGAAATACACACTTTGTAGAAATAAACAGCACGCTCTTGTTTATTTCATACCAAAATCTTGTGCATTTCATGTGAACATGTATAGAATATAGAAATGAATGGCTTTAAAAGGGAAAAATGAAACTTTACTTATATTATGGCATTAAACACAGACTCGTAAAAAGCTCCCAACCCTCCTTTTTCATTTGTTACTCTCTTGGGCATCGTTCCCCCTCTAGCTGCAGAACTCCACTTTGTCAAAAGATGCAGTAGGAGTCAATTCTCTATCTGCTGATCGAGCTCCTGTCAGAATAGCACCCTTCCTGTCAAAACGACACACTCTCTAATCGGAGTAACTCGTGTATCCCGACACGCGATGTCGGACATGGCATAGATAGAATATTTATTTTGTTTTTATGCGCAGGTACGGACCCCCCCCTCCCCCGAAATTTGCTTGTTTTAATACGAGAATGTATTTTAAAACATTTCCCCCTCCCCTAAAAATGGACTCGCTTTCTATGCTAGCCATTAAAAAGTTTATTCAATTTTCCTTTTTGTTTCTTTAAAATTAACTCGCAACGTAAAACAATACTTTTTCTACATTTTTGTGCAAAATAGATCATTTATAACAAAACAGGGATTCTGGTGCAGTGTAAGAATGTATTAGCAATGCGTTTTAACCAAATAAGGGAATTACTAGCTTTTAATAACGAACAAACACGATCGTCGGCGTTCTACTTTCAGAATCTTCTCTTATTTTGGATAAAACTCGTAGGCATCCTCTTACACTACATCACATTCCCCTTTTTAAAATACTCTATATTACACGAAATTATAGAAAAAAATGTTCTGCTTTGCTACCCATCATAATAATCAGATCATTCAGCACTTAATTTCAATAGCTATTCTCTGTAACCTTTTAAACAATTTCGGCACGCATGGTCTCTGATTTTCATGAAGTTTCACACATAAGTAGGGACCAATGAAAAAAGGAAATTTGACCAAAAAATATTTCTAGGTTATCTGGTTACCATGGCAACGGCCTTTAAATTTGAGAAATTGGCAAAATTGAGTTAATTTAAAGCTCTATAATTTGGTCTATATACGACATTAATGGAAGATTTTTTATGCATCCTAAAGATTAGGACATAAAATTTTAAATAAGCTCACTAGTAATGTCTGATATTGTAAAAAAGGCTGGTTACCATGACAACATAATTAGCTAATTTTGATATATTGATTTCAAAATGCTGTTTGTATTTTCAAATTTTCCTTCTCTCTTGATGGGTATATGATATGGGAATAGGATTTATTTTATAAAATGAGTAAACTCAAGATAAACCCACTTGTTGGTATGTACATAAGTTACCTTGGCAACGGTTACTATAGTGTATAATATTACTTATTTTGCAACTTCAGGGTCATTAAAATTTTTTTGCATCATGATGAAAAGATAAAAATAATTGGAAAATATCCAACACAAAGAGGTCTTTCAAAAACCGTAAATAAGTTATGGGGAACATTTGTAACCATGGCAACCATTTTTAATTATTTTCATAAAACAGTAATTATTAATCCCAGGAAGTTTAAATTCAGTATCAATAAAGATCAAATAAGCCTCTGTCAAAATACAATAAAAAAAGTTTCAAATAATTAATGGTTGCTATAGTAATATGGCCATACATTATAAAAATAAGCATTTTTTGTTGTTTTTCGACGCCTTTTCCTCAAAACACGAAACAGGCTTACACAACCTTTTTTACATGTACGATAAAGGAAAGTCTAAACTTTATATTAGATTTTAAAAAATTCAGATAACTTAACTTTTGATACCCGTATCCAAGAACTCAAAGTGGGCCTATGTGCAATTTTACACAATTGTTCCAATAGCAACGGGTTATTACCTTAATATCTAAAAGATATGTAATGAAAGATCTACATGAATACATTAATATATTTTCATCACTTTGAATTAAAATTCAATGATCTAGTAAGAAAAGAACTCTCAATATAGTCCAAAATTGCTTACATTTTTGCGATTTGAGGTCATGTTGCCATAGCAACGAATAGAAACTTTGTCCCAATGTGAATGCTTGTGTTTAATTTGTATATAACGAAAAATGTAAGTAATTTATCATTGAAATTTGAAAAATGCCAAAACCACTATTTTGATAGGGTACCTGTGTTGTTGCTATGGAAACATATAGATAAGACCATAAACCCAACATTTTTATTACTTAACTTGAAAGAGCAATGATAAGGGTACTGATAATTCATCAGTGTTTGTTTTAGATTATGCTGCATAAATGATGTATGTGACTTAAAAAACGCCCCAAAATGTATTTTTTCAATATTCAAAGTCCGATTCCATGGCAACCGGATGTGATATTTAGAAAATTTTTAACAAATTTTTACTTTTGGATCAGACGCAACCTTATGTACAATTTTTATCAAAATCTAAGACATGCCGTGCCACGCGTTCTTCATTTAAGTGCAAATGCTTACAGAGAATAGCTATTAATGCAAAAAATAGTACTGTATTAGAAGTATTTTTTTCAGATGTAGCAGTAAGTATACTACATTTATTTGTATTTGTAATGATGACATAACACTAAAATACTATCCTGTCAGTGACAGAATACAACATAATATTCGGTTCTTCTCGACCAATCAGATTGCAAGAAATTTGCCAGAGGTGGGATATTAAAATTTCCACATTAGTAAAAATGTCTGACGGCCAATGTTATGTATCTGGAATTTTGAGTTTCGATGGAGATGACCTGCATATAAATTATCTTGTTGTTCAATCCTAACTAACAAATACATGTGTAATATGCGTCATGCCTTGGAAAACAAATACTGTTTAAACTAAATGTAGTAATAAATCAATTATCAGAAAACGAATGAAAAATACCTTTACAATGCATTTCTACCAAACTGAAAAAAAAATTATCAAAATGTTCAAAACACAGAAAATTTGATAATAAAAGAAATAAAGGAGTTTATCCCAAAAATTGAACACTGTTTTACAAACTCTAAACGCATCGTAAAGAAGCTGATAAGATTTAGCCTTAAATCTCATGCCGTATTTCTTCCGCATGATGGTACATATGCAAACAAAAGATAATCATTTTTGAAACAAGGAACACGTAGCAAAATACTGTGAAACTGTCATGAACAGGAATGGTGTAAACTTCTTTTGGTCTATTAAAAATTCAGGGGATGTGATTGACAAAATGAAATCAAGAAATTTTGAAGCAAATACTTTATCTTCGACTTTCCAAACTCAGTAAATAGTGTTTGGATAGAGAGGGGAAAACTTATATTTGTACATCTGAATCGAAGGGTTTCTTTTCCGCCACAGATTACAAATCATACAAATCATGGACATGTGGTGACCTGTGTATTGCCTTGTCCTTCATTTTGGACAATATTCATGTATGATTTGGTGAGAAACTATACAAGCAAGTTGTAGGGATTCCTATGGGTACTTATTGTGCGCCTCTTGTTGCAGATTTATTTTTATACACGTATGAAAATGAATATATCCAAACTCTTCAAAAGCAGAGAAAAATTAATGATGTGAAATGTTTCGTTGGTACTTCTAAATACCTGGATGATATTCTTACTATCGACAATCCTGTTTTTGAAAAGTTTTTATACTTTATCCACAAGAATTCATTCTAAACAAGGCAAACGTTTCAAACAAAGAAACACCATTTTCGGACCTAAATATCAAAATTGTTAATGGAGATATCCATACAAGTATGTATGACAAAAGATATGATTTTGGATTAAACATAGTAAATTTCCCCTGGCTTGACGGTGATGTTCCTGGTTACCGTCCTATGGTATCTATATTTAACAGCTCATCCGGTATGCTAGAGCATTTGATTTTCATGGTAGAAATTTACAAATAACAAAGAAACTTTATGGACAAGGTTTTCGCTTTTACAAACTAGTGAAGACTTTCTGGAAATTTTACAAAAATTATGGTCAACTTCTTCTGAAATTCGGGCCAATACAGGCAACAGAGTATATTACTTTGGGTATTTCACAACCTGCATTTTATGGTGACATAATCAACTAGATAAGAAGGATCAAAGATAGACAACATCACCATCGAAAATGCGTCAGAATCATCAAACGCCTTTTATACCGTGGATATGATCCTAATGTCACCAGACGGACACTAGGCTTGGAACTTGACCAATCTGCAGTCTTGTACCAGTGCATTCTTAAAACTTGCTCTCTACTGACTGTGACGACAGGACTCCATGACGGGCCTTGTCCAAAACTCTTAAGAGAAGACTCTTAAGGGCCTCGACCACCTCTCCTCTCTGAATGTTAATCGGACTCCTTGGGTCATGCTGTGGGTGCTGCAACATACATGAGCTCGCTACAGCCGGCAGAGCATGGACTGTATCACTACGCCCTCTTTTGATATCCATTTACATATTCATCTGTGTTGTTTGGGCCCCTGCGCTTTGCGGTCTTGTTTGTGTGTGGTCATCTGACAGTGATGAGGTTGTTTTACACCACAATTGTACGTTCTTCGAGACCTCTGGGTAATCGGAAAAGTGGGAGGATTATGCGCACGTAATCCAGGATAACCACACCTTCTGTTATTTCCGTGGCAGATGGCCGTCCTAAGTCGGCACCGGTTGCCCATTGGTCTCGTTGGTTTATTTGTAGTCTTTTGGGTTTGATGTTTCTGTGTTGTGCGTTGACGTCCCATGTCCCTTATGCGTCTCTTTATGTGCTTGTCTGCTTTGTGTTTTTGCATTGGGTGTTTTGGGTTTTTCTGTGGGTGCTGCAACCTGGTGTTGTTGGAGATTCCCTCCTTTTTTGAATACTTTTTGTATGTTTTACATTTCGTTAAATACTCCAAAGATTCTATTTAAACTGAGGGTCTAAAGAGGTAGGGGGTACTCGGGTAATACAACTGATAATATCAATCAAAAAAGTAGAAATTTTTCGGTCACGTTTTCGCAAAACTGGTATGATCTACGTTCAATATCAAATGTATGACAATAGCTTAGCGCATGATAACTATATTTAGCTAGAAACATTAAGCGACGTACATATATGAGAAAGAAAAACGTGTGTACCCTCTCATCGAAGCGGATGTTTATAACTTATTTATTCCACCCTAACGTACAATATCGCATTTGTTGTTAGGCGCCCTGATTTTATATTGACTTTTAAAATGTATTTTTTTTTATTCACCACAACTTAATTGGTTAACATTGTCATACATGCTTTACACAGGTAAAGATAAGATGAACTGTGTTTCTAATAGAAGTAGGATACCGGAATAAAAGATAAAACAATCTACATGCCAATAGATAATTTGAGGCCATGACTACAATTGATTATTAACCCCCGTCATATTGACCGGCGGCGTCGTTATGCTATATGTCAACGAAGTAATTCATGCTGCGTATCATTATATTCAGGAAGATTTGGGCGTTATTATGATGTCGAAATTAAATAAAATTCTTCAGCACATAATATGTTAAAGGTAGTTGAAACAAAGTTGATTACTAATTGTACGAACAATGTCGATGGAGTTTTGTCAGAAAAGCTCAGCACCGAGTCAAAGAAAAATTCAGTATTTTTCGCATTCACCGTATTGAAAACAACGAATTTAACAGTTTACCGGATATATGACACATATTGTACAGCTTATGTGACTGTTGTTGCTAGCAAACAAGAGATACATACTTTACCGGGCATCTGATCTCTTATCCATTTGAGGTTCACATTTGCTTTATTGCAGGATGTTTGATTTGCTTGTATTATTTGAATCACAATTTTTTAGGTGCTCAGAATAAGGCTCAATATTTTTATTAAGTTTTGTGAAATTACAATTCATTGTAGGTGTCCGTGTAAAGATTAATTTGTGCGGCGCCGCACACTTGTTACATGTAACTGCTACATGTATAGATTTAACTCCCCTCTGATTTTTCTGAAATGTGTATTTAGTTAAAAAACAAGCAGAATGTTTAAGTTGCTTATAATGTTTGTTGTGAAAATATTTTCTAATAATATTTTGTAATAGCAATTCCACAGAAATTCTGTTCAGAGGCCTTTTGGGTAAATTGAATTGCATTTTTTAATTTTAGTGTACATCTAATTTCTTTATCAAATTCAATCCGGGTGGCGCTGCTTACGATCAGCTTTGGTAATTTTCCTGGTTCTAGCAATAAGTTTGGTCATTTTCTAGGTTTTGTTCTCATACCGTGATCAATGAGAGAAACTCTCCATTATTTTTAGATAATATGAAGAAAGAAGGTTAAATAAGTTATGATATGTATGTTTAAACTTTTCAAATAAGCACAGTCGCAACCAAGCACAGCTCGTTTTAACAGCTCCACTTTCAGTGCATTTCGCACTTGGACTTGACTTTGGAGATTGTTCATAAGATTGTTTGTGTAATTGTCTCCGTCTGTTTGTCCGATTTTTCTTTTCGCGTGAGAAAGTTCTGATTTATATTTATTTCAAACATGTACGAACGTCTTTAATAAGCCTTTCAATTGCAATCTTTGGAATCTGATTTTACGCAAAATTTTTGATGAATGACCAAAATATGCGAATTTATTCCGAATTCGTACAAATTCTAAGGAAAATAAACATTTGAGTAAGTGGCGTATGAAAATATTAAACTGGCACGAACTAGTTCCCTTACAACAAAGATGTTGGAGAGGGAAAAGCAAGCCGGCATTTTAAAATTAGTATTTCCCCCCTCAGTACCTCAGCATGCCTTACCTACTTGCACTTACTACTGTACTGTTACATGTATGACGTAATTTTAACGCGTTGTTTATCGAAAGCAACAGACATGACATGGGATTTATATATACGGACTCTTCTCAGACAGCGTTTCTTGTACTTGTATATCTTTAATATTTGTGAAGAAAAACCACGTTATTCAGATCTATGGGGGATGGACAGGGGGTACCTCTCTCCCGCTTCCGCCCCCTTTCCTCCCCCACCTCCCTCCCCCTCCTTTTCACCCTTCCCTTACCTCCCTCCCCCCATTCCTCCCTCCCCCATTCCTCCCTCCCCCTTCTCTCCCCCTCCCTACCATCCCCCCTTTCCTCCCTCCTCCACCCCCTCTCTCCCTCCTACCACCCCCTTCTTTTCACCCTGTTCACCCCCTCATCTATAGGTATCGTAATATCAGCTGTAAATTATTTCTTGGAAATCATAACGAAAAGGGGATGCCAAGTTTTGCAAGTCGCGATCGCACTGTAGCTTTTCCTCATATTTTCAAATGTATTCATCCTTTATTCATGTGTATTTGATTAATTTTGGTGGAAACAAATACAGGAAAGCTTTTTCATGTATTTTTATTAGGCCTATCATTATTTCCCTAGAAACACGAAAACCCGTCAACAAACTGCCGTTCATGTTCACTTGTTGCAGTTTTCAAACTCATGCGCATAACAACCGATGTAATCACTGAAAACAGTCACAGTATTGTGCTGTGATGTTTTGAGTCGACAAATGGAACTCTTTCAAGTTTTATTGGATTATTTGAGACTATTTGTACTGTATATTTCATGCGTTAGACAATTCATGTTTTCTTTTGCGTTTCCGATCAAGTTTTACATTTTATCATCTCATAACGGAAGTCACAATAAATGCAATCGACCAATCAAAATGCTTAGAATATGATAAACAAACACATTTGGTAATTATATTGTCAATTAAACAAAAAATACGCATTAATTATTGCTTTAAACATAAACCTACCGTCACATTTTCACATACATGTATAATGTATTTTTATCCATTAAAACACTTAGATACATAAGACAGTTTTAACTTACCTCACAGAAATCTGTAGCGTGCTCTTCAACTGTTGAATTCTTTCAAGAACCATGAAAAATTGACTTTTTATTACAATGTAACTTTATTTAAAGATATCAACAGTTCATGAAATGACCAAAATATTTGTCAAACGATGATTGAACTTTTGAATTAATTAAAATTGTAATTTCAACATAAGTAGACTAAAAATGTCATTTCTAAAACCCCTAGGGAGATGGAAAAATAAAAGTCGGCATTTTTGCTTACAGTATCATCATGTTTTATTGCTTTTTGATGCTATCTTACCGTTGAGTTATTTTTGAAAATCCCGATGATGTGTGTAATGGTACGCCTGTCCTTTGATAATATCTTACCTTGTCTTTGGATGTTATTATGACTTTGTATTTCAATAACAGATGGGAGAAAGTTAAAGAATGACATGTCAGAGAGATATTAATGAGCAGTAGTCAAAAGTTGCCGTCTGTCCAGAAGTGATTCTTCATTACTTTTATCTTTCTATTTGATCAGGGCGATGGTGATTTCAGATACCATAATGATATTTATGTTCTCTAGGTATCTCTATTGATATAAATGTGCTTTATTTTCCTCGCATCACAAACAAAATTTCATATGAACATCGTCGTGTAAACCCCCCTGGTAGATCGTGCCCCACATTTTTTAGGACTACGAGCTCATGAAGAACATTTGAAAAAAAATATACATGTTATCGACTATACTTGGCGATAAACTCGTGGTACCAGAAAAAAGACAAAAAAAAAAAATATTTATTTCACGAATACATGGTTTACTTGTAAGAACATTGGAATCAATAGAGGAACAATTCTGTCATACAAGTCTTCATATAATGCTTTGAATATTCAATTCTTCGTTTTCAAAAGTTTCAACCAATACTTAATTATTCTAAGTTTTCTTTCAATAATCATTGGGTATCTGAAAAAATTCCTAACTCGGAGTATAACACAAAATTTCTTGGTATATTAACATATCTACCCTTTTCTATACATAAATCATGAAAAGACAAACGAAATCTGGACAACGCAAAAATTAAGTTTATGAAAGATTTACTGAGATAGAATTGCAAAAAGTGGTTATCCGTTAAACTTCTAAATAAAAAGCATTTCGGAGAAGTTTCGAAATAGTTTGTCATTTCTTGCAAACATCAATAAGACATTTGACATTGCCTCACATTTGCTAAGAAAACATTCTCATTTGCAACATTCTGATTGTACCGAACATAACCCAAGCCAATTGACATTAAAAGTTCTTAAACTTCAACTTAAAGTTCATACGTGTCATCATATAATGCCTTTGATATACAGTTCTTCGTTTTCAAAAGTTTCAACCAATACTAAATTATTCTAAGTTTTCTTTCAATAATCATTGGGTATCTTCCTAATTCGGAGTATAACATAAAATTTAGCGTACATCTTCTCACTTTCAAAATTTTCTTAAAGAAATCAGTATGTACCTTTTCAATATCTGTTGCTTGACAAAAACCCCAAACTTCACAGCTGTAATTAAGTACACTGTATTTCTTAGAAATAATATTTTCGTTTGTCATAATTAACATTTAAATCCCATTAATTACAATAAGTGTCCAGATTATTACAAAGATTGTACATGCATTATGTTTCTATGGAGCCATAATGTCGTCTCTGTCTCTTTTGTGAGAAAGGTTTGTTTATATTTTTTCACTGATCTGCTTTCTATTTTTTCACTGATCGGGAGCGGCTTAAGGGGTATGGACAAACTGTTATTCGCCATATTGGATTCTATGTAGTGTGTTATTGAAAATCTTTCCTTAAACCGAGTCATTGTTCCAACTTTAACTCTTTTAACCACAAGTATTCTCAACCTCAATAGCTACATTTTCCCATATTTTCTACGGAAAATTTCATTAATATTTTAACAATTGAATTCTTTTTGATTCATGCACCGAACTGCATAGCTGCAGCTCAGAAGAATTCATGAATAATACATATGCTATAACTCACCTTTAACATTACATTGATACTATACATTTGTATCTACAAACATTTGTCCTTCGGTTTTGAGTAAAAGGTCTCAAAATCTTATAAATCTCGTGTTAATACAACACGGAGTCTTTTCGAACACGAGTTTTTGCAGGTAGCCATTTTCACGTGCCGAACCGCCCCAACATAGGTAGAAAAATTAACGATTTGAAAGTTCCTTGGGTAATATTATTCACTAGAATTTCGACTGTTTGCGAATCATTTATTAATTATTTAAATGATATATTAATTTAGAAAAGTGGGATAGTTTTGTGAATTATTGGTGACAAATTACAAATGTGCAACGTTCCGGGATCCGCCCCTGGATTCCTTTCTATGTTGATATGGCTACTAGTCCCCCCCCCTCCCTGCGTGTAAAATGAAGATACCCGTTATTATGAGTAAGTATGATCAAAATTGGAGGACAAATGTTTGTAGACATATGATGATAGTAACGTTTAAGGTAGGTTTTAGTATTAATCATAAATCCTGCAAACCTGTAGCTGCGCAGTTTGGTGCACTAAGTTCAATTGGTTGTCATGAAAAAATATTGATGCAGTTTTTGCCAGAAAGAGATGGGAAAATGACGATGTTGAGGTAAAGAAAACTTGGTTTTAAAATGGTTAGAATTCGAGTCTTAATTCTGCAGAACATTTTCAAGGATGCTTTACGTCAAATCCAATATGGCCGATAAACTTTTATCCATACCCCACCCCTGAAGATGTCACTGAGGAAGGTCGCTGCCCCTTAAGAGGAAGGTCGCTGCAAAGAACGAATTGCACATTTCGACATTTGCTTATGAACGATGGTTCTTGATTACATATACGACCTTTTCAATTGACAGGCTATTACATGTTTGGACATTACCGGGTTTGATATCTTTCAATTTGGCATTCGCAGCAGGTGTTGCTCGGTAACCTGGTCTTGATTCCATTCCGGTTTTCGTGATTGCCTTGTAAATGGAAACTTACACCTGAGCTTCGATTGTTTAGAAAGCTCTACATTATCCTTTCTTTTTCAAGCTATTACATAGTTGACTTAATCAGTATTTACATGCGTACCTTTTCAAAAATGGCTGGCATCGACTACATTTTTACTTAAATGCGTCAAAATTTAATATAGGCATTATTTGTTGCTTTTAGAATTATTCTGAACGTAAAAGCAATCATTCGACAAGTCAGATGAAGGTGATCGAATGACTTCAGTGTCAAAATCCAACGTAATTCTGACCTCGGACAGTGCATGCGCTGTAGATAATGTTTTCATTTGCGTGCATGGACATCGACGGCGCGTGCAGCTTGCCAAACAGGGGGTGCTTATTCCGCCCGGGCAGCTGGTCCCACCTCTAGCTTGCTAGGGGTCCGTTGATGCTCAATTTGGTGCTCTATTGTGAGTGCTGTTGAGATTGTTGTCAGGATCTTCTTTATCTCATTTGTGTCACAATTATGCCCATTGCCGTGTGGAGCTCGTAAAAAAGTTACCCGTGAGGGATTTGACAGTATGTGAGTAAGAATTATGAATGTTTTCCCTGACATTGTCGTCATAGCACATATAGGTATGACCTCGGACAGTACATGTTCTGTAGATTTCCTTTTTATTTTCGTGCATGAACATCGACGGCGGGTGCGGCTAGCCAAACAGCGGATGCTTACTCCTCCCGGGCACCTGGTCCCACCTGTAGCTTACTAGGGGTCTGTCTATGCTCATTTTTGTGCTCTACTGTGAGTGCTGTTGAGATTATTGTCAGGATCTTCTTTATCCCATTAGATTGGTTCAAAATTCAAGGAATATATTGTCTTGCATAACTATTTCATAGGTTCACTCTGTTCTCAATATGAATTGTGATGAAGCGCCTAGCGGAATGAGAAGCGCCTTAGAGACCTAGATAGAAATTCATATCTCAGCTTTAGACTATTACCCGTTCTTGATCCTTCGTTTACGATACGCTACCAGTAATAAGTAAAAAAGAACAGAGAAAACCAAGATCTGTTGCCAGTCTATCTCAGCTTCAGCGTCCTTGACGCTGTTAACGGAATGACGTTAATGCCGTCATAATTATAAATTTCGCGCGTTTCGATATTTCACGCTACACCAGAAGCAAGAGTTCTCTTTTTTTTGCACATAAAAATCAACGTAGATCTTGTTGTAGATCTTGTGGTAAAATATGTTAAGTGATCAGAGTTTAGATAGTAAAATAGACCTCTGGCTTAATTTAGATTTGATCAAGGAGTTTGATAATATAATGTTTCATGACTGGATATGAGTTGTATATGCCTTCAGCCTCGGTCAATATAATATGTCGTAGCCGTGCAATATTTTTGCATATTGAACTCATACCCAAACCATATTTGTATAATGAACACCAACGATCAGTCAGTCAGAAATTAGATATCCAGAAGTATTAATCAGAGACTTTCCCCATTATCATCTATATGTAGAACAATACATTTAAGTTGTCACACTGTCAAACGGAGGGAGAAAATGCAATGATTGCCTAGAATGTGATGAGGCCGTATAGGCAGGTGCACTGCTTATCGTAGTTGAATCTTTTGGAAGTAAACTGCAATTTGTATTTCCTTATTAATGTTTGTTTAACTTAATCATTTCTATAATTTATAATTGAGCGCACAAAATTCTTCCACATCACCAAAATAGTACAAATAAAGAAAAAAAAAAAAAAAAACAAACATTATTTTCATAATTATTGATGTAAATTTCTTGTCTTCTTAAAAATAAAACATAACTTTTAATTTATACTAAAACGTTAACATTTGACTTAGCTGTAATTATGTTAGTCTGGGATGTATCACTGGGTTTGGTGCACCCCCCTTGATCCTCCAAAACCGCGTTACTTTGTAGCATTTTTTGCGCTCTTTCAGATAAAAATTTGGTGTCTTTTGGGAAAAACATGTTTTTTAGTCAAAAATCACTGAAAATAGGAAAAAAATTATAACTTTTATATGGTTGATGTTTTTAAAAATTGAAAAGTGTGAATATATAGTATTTTTGATGCTCTTTCAGATGAAATAAGTTGAAAGTTCCAATTCCTACTTTTACTGTGTGTTTACGGGTAAAAAATTCGAAATTTTGCCAAAATTCACAGAAATTTGAGAAAATTTTAATTTATTCATGCTTCTCAGCTCCTCAATATTGCATATGATCGTTCAATGATGATTTAAAAACATCTTTAAAGTCTCCTCTTTCAAATGACATATATATATTTCATATTCTTATTGTTTTGCAAAATCCTCGAAATTAACTATTTTATACAGAAACCTGTATTTTCCATCAGAAATCTCAGATTTCTGTATATTTATTTAAAGAACCCTTATTTGTTATGAAAGCAATGACTGATAGCTATTTTCTAGTGTAACTTTTCACACTCTATCAGATTATATATGTTTTACTAACATTTCATTCAAAATCAACGTGTTTTTTTGGGAAAAAACGTATTTTTACATTTAAAATAGCTGATTTCTGGAGAATATTTATTGAATCTATAGAAGTTCATGAAATGGTAGCAGGAATGTATTTTGAACTGTAATTATTTAGGTTCACTCATAAATACATGTATGAAACATAAAAGGTATATTTTCTACTTAATTTTGGGGCAAAATGCCTGTTGTTTTTTTTTGTCTAAAAATTACAGATTTCTGGAAAAAATGTATTAATTCATTTTCTTTGCAAAAACTATACATTTAAAGCTATTATCATTATAGAAAGTAATCATCTTGTCAGATGATTGTGAAATTAAATGTAATAATTAATTAAAACCATCATTTTTGGGTAAAATATGCATTTTTTATGGAAAAACCACTTATTTTGAGAAAATAAGTATTAGCTCTTTTAATTTGCCTAAATTGATATGTTTTAGCTTTGATATTATGCTGTTTCTTATCATAAATGAATAGGAATGTTATTTGATAACTGAAATTTAATTTATATCTTATTTTGGGGCGAAAAACCTTATTTATGCGAAAAATTTACTTATTTCTGTGAATATTTTCTAAAATTTATATTTTTTATTTAATCAACACTGGAGAAGTTTCATATAATTGGATGGCATAAATGTGATCAAGTTTAATGAGTTAGAAGAGATTTCTTTGCTTATCTTGATATTTTGGGTGGAAAATCTAGATTTTTATTTAAAAATCGCTAATTTCTGGAAAATCCTTATTACTGTGAAATCAGACGTTATTATTTATATTCAAAAGAGTTCCTGGGTATATCATAGTTTGTCCTTGTAAGTCATATGCATTTAAAATATCCTCTGTTAATTTAATTGATATTTTGGGGCAAAAAATCTAGTAATTTATGTGCAAAATCCACTTATTTCTGTGAAAATTGTTTTAAATCTATATTTTTTATTCAATCAAAGCTGGAGAGGTTTCATATAATTGGATGGCATAAAAGTGATCAAGTTTAATGATTGAGAAGAGATTTCTTTGATAATTTTGCTTTTTGGGGTGGAAAATCTCAATTTTTATTTAAAAACCGCTGATTTCTGGAAAATCCTTATTACTATGAAATGTGTTGTTATTATTTATATTCTAAAGTGTTCCTGGATATATCATAGTTTGTCCATGTACGTCATATATTTTTGAAGTATCCTCTGTTAATCTAATTGGTATTTTGAGGCAAATATATGTTTTTTATTATTAATAATTATATATAGCCTATATCAAGAAACTTACTATAGAAAGTCTCATATTTCAAACTATGATTATTATCCTCTGTATTTCCTATTTAACTGAAATATACGACTTTCAATAGTAAGTATCTTGATATAGGCTATATATTCATATAAAACATATTTTTTGATTTCACAGTAATAAGAATTTTCCAGAAATTAGCGATTTTAAAATAAAAATCATTCTTCTTCTTCTTCTAACTCATTAAACTTGATCACTTTTATGCCATCCAATTATATGAAACCTCTCCAGCTTTGATTGAATAAAAATATAGATTTAAAACAATTTTCACAGAAATAAGTGAATTTTGCACATAGGTTAGGTTTTTTGCCCCAAAATATCACTTTAATTAACAGAGGATATTTCAAATGCATATGACTTACAAGGACAAACTATGATATACCCAGGAACTCTTTTGAACGTAAATAATAACGTCTGATTACATAGTAATAAGGATTTTCCAGAAATTAGCGATTTTTAAATAAAAATCAAGATTTTCCACCCAAAATATCAAGATAATCAAAGAAATCTCTTCTAACTCATTAAACTTGATCACATTTACGCTATCCAATTAAAGAAACCTCTTCAGTGTTGATTGAATTAAAAATATAAATTTTAAAAAATATTCACAGAAATAAGTGAATTTTTCGCATAATAAGGTTTTTTGCCCCAAAATAAGATATAAATTAAATTTCAGTTATCAAATAACATTCCTATCCATTTATGATAAGAAACAGAAAAGATGTTTTTTAAATCATCATTGAACGATCATATGCAATATTGAGGAGCTGAGAAGCAGGAATAAATTAAAATTTCCCAATTTTGTGATTTTTGGCAAAATTTCGACTTTTTTACCCCAAAACACACAGTAAAAATAGGAATTGGAACTTGCAACTTATTTTATCTGAGAAAAACATCAACAATACTATACATTCACACTTTTCAATTTTTAAAAACATAAAAGTTATAATTTTTTCCTATTTTCAGTGATTTTTGACTAAAAACATGTTTTTCCCAAAAAACCACCACTTTTGCAATTGAAATTTCCATGAGACAAATTTTTATCTGAAATAGCGCAAAAAATGCTACAAAGTGAGGCCGGTTTTTGAGGATCAAGGGGGGGGGGTGCACCCAACCCAGTGATACATCCCAGACTATGTAGTTTTTAACTCTGTAGAATCGAGGAAACATCTCCTAATTTATATTAAAGTGACTTGCTAATAACAAAGCTAGGGAGGGGGGGGGGGGAGGTAGTTAAATTACCTGTAATTTGAAGGTTTTGTAATCGATCTCTATCAAACTTTCCGAAAAACACATTCGCATATCAAAATATCGTTCGTTCCTTTTAGGAAATGTTTCAACACTCGTTTATCAGACTCAACACAAAAGGCATATACGTCTGTTGATCAACGATATTGATCACTGTATTATTTCACAATGAAAAAAAGGGAAAAGGACTTATTTTCAAAAAGAATGCATCATGAATGCTTCGTGGACCTAAAATTCAACAGATGACAATGAAATGCTATATGTTTATTTCGAATGGAATACATGTAATTAGAATGTCAATACTTCACACATGTAATTGACAGACGAAGGGTAAGGTGGACTATCCGCTGACAAACAAGCACATTTATACTGATAGTGCTTTATGCAGCCCATTGTAAGTCTAATCTATCAACGTAACAACCAACTTTCCCGGATATAAACAACAATCTGTTCCCCCTGATATTCTTGATAGTATTCCCAGTGGTTGTGCCGCATTTTCTCAGATCCCTCTTGTTGGTTTTGAAGGTCACACTGTTAATGTAGGTGTTATGTGTAGCGTCTACACCGACAACGTACTCATCAGGGGCAAAGTCAGCCTCCACGTCGTATGTAGACGGGAATTCACACCAACGAGAACTTTTGCCTCCCCTTACCGGTCCCCAGCTGTCTCCGTATCTCAGCTGTATGGATACCAGGACACGTCCACACTGCATTCGGATTCCAGTTACAGGTTTGTTGGTCCAAAGGTCAGAGTCCGAGAAAGGCCAGCCCCCATCACCTCCTATGGCATCACCAGGATTCAGAGGGGCAACCGACACTAAGATTTGGAAAATGATATTAGGTCATTTCTTTGTTATTTTCTGTGTTGCGACCTCATGCTGGTAGGTTTTAAGCCCAAAGTCACAAAACAAAACAAAACTAAAATAATAGAATTCTTTTGCAAATTAAATGTGTTTTCTACATAGATTAAAGAGAAATTGTTTAATGTTTTAAATTTCATGTTAAAATGTAAAAGTACTAAAATCATTAAAGACATTAATCTTCCATTATTCTTTTGTTGAGTTGACTAAAGTTTCTGTCATATTTCATTAAGTCACATAATATGAATTTGCATCTCTGTTTTATGTTCTTGTTTGTTTTTCTCCCTGGCTGGCTGATAGGTTTCTCAATTTCAAAAAGACGAAAAACAGAATAAAAACAAGAAATGGCCTTATAGTCAAATCAATAATTTTACTTTTTACATGATGGTATAAGAAAACTCAGATCAAAGTAATTTTTTGGTGTGTTTTCACCAAGTCAATTATAGTTTTGGTATTTTCTGATGATCAAGCTTCGTGAGAAAACAGAAACGATTTCTGTGACCATCGTTATAAATGTAGAGCATGCAACAGGTCTCAGATACTCATTTTTTTATGATATAAACACAATACAATTCGTAGTTTAATGATTTCATTGTATACCGAAATATTAGCCGTTTGAACTTTAACATTGGGCCCTATTAGTTTAAACATATTTTATTTCCGAAAACGAAATGGGATCGGGCAAAAGTTTTAACAACATTACAAACGCCCTCTCCCTAGTAGTAGGAACAGAATAAAAACAAGAAATGGCCTAAGAACTTCTCTCGCCATTTTTTCTATCATAATCTTTTATAAATTACGAGGTGAATATCTCGCTACATCATCCCTACCTTCGGAAATGAATTTCATATGTTGAAAGAAGGAAAAATCCCATTTGAGAGGTTATAAAATGTTACTATAATAGATTCTTTTCCCAAAACCATATTAGTTTGATAATCTGACCAATATTCTGAAGAGAAATAATTGGGTTTCCAGGTAAAAAATTACTAGCAATTCTGACCTGAGGGATACTCTACCTTTATTTTGTTTTAAGTGCAGGTCCATGTAAGAATCAGGCAGGGGTTAAAGTTTCTTGCAAAACTTTTTATTTCTGGTTTGAGACATATATTTGGTAGAAATCAACATATGAAATTCATTTCCGAAGGTAGGGATGATGAAGCGAGATATTCACCTCGTAATTTATAAAAGATTATGATAGAAAAAATGGCGAGAGAAGTTCTTAGGCCATTTCTTGTTTTTATTCTGTTCTGCGTCCTTTTGAAATTGAGAAACCTACCAGCCAGCCAGGGAGAAAAACAAACAGGAACATAAAACAGAGATGCAAATTCATATTATGTGACTTAATTAAATATTACAGAAACTTGTTTCATTTGATTATTAACAGAGTTTAGTCAACAAAAGAATGATGGACATTGTAATATCTTTCAGTTCTTTTACATTTTAACATGAAATTTAAAACATTAAGCAATTTCTCTTCAATTGTTGAAGAAAACACATTTAATTTGCAAAAATTCTATTATTTTAGTTTTGTTTTGTTTTGTGACTTTGGGCTTAACCTGCACGAGGACGCAAAACAGAAAATAAAAAGAAATGGCCTTATTCTTATTATTCAAAAAATAAAACCAGAGGGCGCTTATTCAATGAATTTTGGTTGCTTATAAAAAGCGTTTTGGCTGGAAGCATCACTGATGGGAAGTTGATATTCGAAACACATGTCTGGTGCGTAATGAATTGGTTTGAAACTTTCTTTAAGAGGGCATAGAGTCTGAACCCTTCCGCATTATTATAAAGTTCAACAAAAGATGCCCTATTTTACCTTTTTTTCATCATCCAAGTATTTAGAACATTCTTCGCGACATATTTTAGGGGTTAATCTGAGCAAATGTCGAAAGAGAAAGGTTTTGCCAAAAAAAAAAAAACCAAATCAAAACAAAACGAAACAAAATAAAATAAAAACTAAAGGTGTTTCACCTGCCTGATTCTTACGTGGACATGTACTTAAGCTTTTTTCTTTCTTCCGTATCGAGAGGATGGCTGAGCGTAATGGCCTGTACATGTACAAGCAAGACAAAGGCAAAGGAAAAGTTTTTTTCAAAGTGCATTATTATTTTTACTTTAGGTGAGTTGTATTTTACATGTAGTAAACTACTATATGTTGATGGGTCTATAAGTGTTCAATAATAATACGGAAGTGTTCCAACTCTATACCTTCATGAGGAAAATTTCAAACCAATTTTTCCTGCACCAGACACGGGTTTCGAATATTAAATTCTCATCATTGATGCTTCCAGTGTAGCCACCAAAATCCATTTCTGTAGCGCCCTCTGTATTTTTTGAATTTTGAATTGTACATTTACTTTACAGAGAGTGTGCGGCTCCAAATTTCCTGTAGGGTCGATTCAGTAGCATATCCAAATAAAATATATGTTCAAAATTATTGATGAATGTCACAGTACAATGAGTTCAGAGATTATACATTTCCAATTTGGTCGACAATTCATGATCTGTAGTTCGTAAGATATCTTCTGCAAAAAACTTGCACATACGTTAGTAGAAGAAAATTATAAAAAAATGATGAATAAGATTATCAAACTATACCATGAGAGTATGAATGGCACTATTCAGAGTCAGATCAGGTATGTCACCCGTTATGTTTGTCCCTTTATGCATAGCATCGACCGAGAAAGTGGCCTTGACTTTGAGTATAACCTTAGCCTAAAATTGTGTTCTTGACAATTTTGTCTAATCCAAATTTGATATATCACAACATGTATTTTATTTATCAATTAAGATATATTCATGCAGCAAAAAGGTGAACTGGACCTGCGTTAACACTGAATATTTTTCTCATGTCCTTCAAATGTGTACGGCTTTTAAAATATCTTAATTCTATTTTGGTCATATGTATGGCGGTGCTGCAAGTATCTTTAACCATTTCCTTCTTATTATTTCAAGACAATGCAAATGAATATGAAAAGGCGAAACTCGGACAGTGCATGTTCTGTAGATTTTCTCTTTATTTTTTCGTGCATGAACATCGACGGCGGGTGCGGCTAGCCAAACAGGGGATGCTTACTCCTCCCGGGTACATGATCCCACCTCTAGCTTGTTAGGGGTCTGTCGATGCTCAATTTGGCGCTCTATTGTGAGTGCTGTGAGATTGTTGTCAGGGTATTCTTTATCTCATTAGATATGAAAGGAAGCTTCTATTTCTTGATATTAAACTAAAGCCCCCTTCCCACTTTCCCGGATCGGGCCACGGATAGCTACGGATCGAGAAACATTTTACATCCGTAGTTATCCGTAGCAATCCGTAGCTCGATCCAGCACTAGTCGTGACAAGTCGTAGTTATCCTTTGCAATCCGTAGCTATCCGGGATTAGACAGAAAAGTTTTGAACATGTTCAAAATTTTCCAAGACGTCGCTACGGATAGATTTGTCGAAGCGGAGTCGTAGAGGAGTCTTGGCAACCCGTAGTGGAGTTATAGCTATTCGTAGGGTAGTCGTAGTAACCCATAGTGCATCCGTAGCAATCCGGGACCATTTTTTGTGATGAAAATAGCAATACGACTCACCTACGGGTTGCTACAGATGACCAAGGATTGTGTCTTATGCCTAGGTCACACATTCACGGATGAGCATCCCGGTCCAGCACGGATTGAATCCGGCATCAACCGTAGATCATAGTAGAAAACCGTATTACTCCGTATTTGATCCGTGATTATCCGTATCTGATGTCTCACACCATACTGCTTTTTTGAACATGTTCAAAAAACAAGTACGGATCAAGACCCGTTCTAACCCGTACCAATCCGTTCTAAAGCCGTAGGAACACGTACTGAGAACGTGCCAAACCGTACTCGTACGTAAAAACCCGTAGCTTGACGCCGAGGTACGTATTATTACAGATCAGTACGAGTATATTAAGGTTCAAATACGGATTTCTGCGGATATTCACGGTGAATGCTGCGTATTACAACGGGTTCATACGGTTCAGAAGGGTTTCGTACGGTTCCATTCGGTTAAGAACGGATCGCGAAGTATTGCTGCGGTTTTTCAAGTATTGCAACGGTTATGAAATTTTAGGCACAGCAGTGACCACTGATAATTCTAAATCTCAGATGAAGATCTTGAGTCAGATATTTTGATAAAAAGAAGGGAGGAGATCTTCAAAGAAACTTATTACTGTGATACAAAACAAGCTGAAAACATATTGCAATGCTATATTCACGTGTAAAGTAATATCATTTGTACTCAAAAGAGGTAGTGTAATTTTAAAACAAGGTTCAACATTCAAATGTTAAACCACGTTCTAGAACAAGATTCAACATTCAAAAATTAGCGATGTCTCATTTGTATATACAAATTAGTCCAATAACTCGTTTTGATTCCGAGAACGAAAGAGGGGCGTTAAAAATTTCATTCTTTATGTGTTTGGTGTTGTTGTTGGCGGAAGAGGGGAGGGAGAGCATAAAAGGAAGGATAAAAAAAATGACAATGCAGATTTTTTTTTAAATTGGTAATAATCTTTTCAAATAATTCATATGTTAACTCGGAACTATATGGCTAAATATCGAAGAATAATATAACTTTTTACTCTTATTTGAGCTGCAATATGGAATAAACTCATACAATCGCGTTCGAATGAGTGATCATAAATTCTTTTATATTTCGGATTCACAAATAGTTGTTCGAAATATTTCATAAGGAATATAGCATATGTAGATGTTAGACAAAAATTAAAATCGGAAGAGGAAAAAAGAGAGGAGTATGAATGAGACACTTTATTGACATGTTAGAATAAAGGTATCGCGGTTAATAGGATTAACTGGTGTTTTGAATTGAGGTAAAAAGAATCAGACATTCAGAGGTTTCAACTGAAGTTTCCAAGACCCACTCGACAGACTTTCTCCTTAAATAGCGAGAAAAGATACCTACTACAGAAAAACAGATCCTCACTACGTGAAAATCCGTACAATTCCGTGAAGAAACCGTTCTTATCCGTACTTTATTGTAGCAACGCCGTGTTAGCACGTAGCGAACCGTGCAAACCTGTTCATTTCCCTGATAGTTTAAATAACTTCTCCGTAGAGGAACCTTACCAAACCTTAGTGGACCGTACCAATACCGTAGTGACGCACGGATGGCAGAAAATTGGACGCCATCCGTAGCATTTTTGTCCGTACTGCATCCGGAACCGTCATCCGTGAATGTGTGACCCTAGCATTATATACATTTTAAATCTAATTGTTTTCTGTGCGTTTTTCGGTCAATATATGAGTTAATACTTCAACAATTCAATTTCAGGTAATGATATAAAGGCATGTATAAAACCTCAATACTGTTATAAAACAAGATAGACCATCTCAATTGAAAATATTCGGTGTAATAATTGTGGTTTAAAATACATAGGAAATTCATGCCAGTCATAGCAAATCGTACTGAAGACGTAGCTATCCTTGTGCGAATCGTGGCTATCCGTACTCGAGTCGCGGTAATCCTTAACAATCGGTACCTATTAGTGTTGTACATCGGAAGACTTTTAAGAATCGATTATCGGAAAATAATCGGAAAGAGTAAACCGATCGATTATCGATTTAAATCGGAAAACAAAAATCCATGAAAAATGGAACATAAAAGATAGAAAATTTGATTTTTTCTGCATAAAATTCAGAAAACTTTGCTGAAAACAAAATATAAAGCATTCAATTTCAAAATGTCTGTCTGTTTTCATGCAAGACAACAAGTAACCGTTCAAGTGAAAATAGGAAAATAAATACGTATACACAAAATACCTTTCTTTCAGCGACAATCGATTGTAAGAAAATGGAATCGATAATCGGAATCGAAAGAGTTTTAGCGATCGACAATCGATTGTCGGCGACAATTGGTTCATCACTAGTACCTATCCGTATCTATCCGTACATGTGTCGTAGCAATCCGTATATATCCGTACGCTTGTCGTAGCAATCCGTAGCAATGTCGAGACAAGATACGTAGCAATCCTTAGCTATCCGTACTCGATTCGTATCAACCAGTAGCAATCCTTAATGGAGTCGTAGGTTCATGGTTCATCGAACATTTTGCGTCCCGACTCGCCACGGTTAGACATTTTTTGAAGTCGTAGCGGAGTCGTGGCTCGATCTCGTGAAAGTGTGAAGGGGGCTTAAGGGTTCAAACATTTGGTTGAAAATAGATGTCAATATCATTCTATAGAAATGACTTTTACTCTTAGTGTGTGCCGTTGTCATTGAAAGAGACGATGACCTACATTTGATATTGAGCCTCAATATTCTATACAATTCTTGCACCTTTTAGAAATCTGTGGAGTTTATCAAGTTGCTTGTAATGAAAACAAAATATTTGAATGTGTCTACAAGACAGACGGACACCAGATGATGCCAAATGTAGGTGCTTGTGTAATTTTGAGATTATTTTGGATCAACATTTATATAAAAACTCACATAAGACTAGAATAAAGAATAAAATATAGAATATATATGTAGTTGATTACTTGGACATAATGTAGCAGGAGTACAGCTTATCATTGTTCCAAATTGAATGCCATGACAACCGCCGGTGGGAACTGAAGTATTACAAGACCTGATGCGTGTTTGAGTGCCTGATGTCTGGTTTCCATAGGCTGTGCAGCTGATAGAGCAATTTGAGAACGGTCCCCAGCCTTCCCACTGGCCATCAACTCCACCTGAACAAGTGTAGGAAAGTTATCATATGGTGCTAAAGAAAAAAAAATATTGTCCCAATTCTTCTGTCAGACAGAAGTATGTAGACATCAATTTGATCAGACACATAGATTTAATACTGAACTGTTATTACTGGTGCCTCAAATCAAACTTATGATGTTGATATACCACGCGTTAAATTGTTCAATGATAAAAGGATAGTCTCTAAAGAGTATGAAGGTCCAAAATAAAGCGATAAGGTATTATATGAACGAGACAAAACCTAAAGACGAAAATATGTACCCTAATCGATAAATAAGCCATCTATATTTCAATTAAATCCCTCATCAATTTGCAGCTATTCTACAGCATTTGCAATAAATCATATATCAAAATTATGCAAGTATCAAATTTGACCAAGAAGGTAGATCAATAATAAACAGTGAAATATATGAAACATATGATCTATGGTATAAATTTCGATGCACATTATACTTCCTTCAAGATACATGTATAACATGCCGTACGCAATGCTGAATGCCCGAGAATGAAGAAATCCCTCTTGTTAATGAGAAGAGTTAAATTATCGAAACGATTTATGCAGAAGATCCAGATTATGACTTATCAATGCACATGGGGAAACTTTTATAAAATTGTATGATAATTTACAAATTTTACGAATATTGCTATCAAAGAAAACCGTGTTGTCTACTAAAGAGTAGACTTCAGGACATTTAATGCGGTACATCTGACCTGCATGTTTTGGATAATTAAAATTCATCGGTTGTATTTTAAGCCAAAATGACGACAATCCCAACAACACTCACAACAGAACATAAAATTAAGCATCGATGTACCCCTGGCAAGCTATATGTGGGACCAGGTGCCCAGAGGAGTAAGCATCCCCTGTTTAACTAACCACACCCGCCCTCGATGTTCACACACGAAACTGAAATCTATATCCACAGAACATGCACTGGCAAAGGTTATATAGAAAGAGCTATGGCGACCATGTCAGGTAAAGACACCCAAAACACTTACCCCTCGTGGGGAACTTTTTAACGAGCCCCACACTACAAAGGGCATAGGTGTGACAAAAATTAGTTAAAGAAGATCCAAGTTACAATGAGTGAATGCAAATGAGCTAAAGAAGATCCTGACGATAATCCCAACAGCACTCACAATAGAGCATAAAATTAAGCATCGACGGACCCCAAGTCAAACACAAAAGCCGAAACCAGATTCCTGAAATCACAATCGAAAGGCGCACGAATTTTGGAAATAAATACAAAACAGAGCTTTCTCACGTGACATGAGAAATTGTCTTTTTGTTATGAATAGAATAAACCTATTTTAGTAAATGTACGAGAAGCGACAAAAATCATTATTATTTTTTTTAAATCTCATTCTTCATCATCTGGTATATCTCACGAAAATTGTTCGATGAAGGCTGAAATTGTTTTGTGACACTAGATTAGGAAATTAGCAAGAAAACCCCTACCTTTTGAACTGCAACGTTCACATATCAGTGAACTGTGTTATTTCGCCTCACCGGTTTCGGTTAATTTTTCTTAAGCAATATATAAACATAAAGTAAAAGGTCGGCTGCTCTGTCCATACCCACCTGGATTAAGATTGTTTTCCAACACTTCTATATCGAGTTTCATCTGATTAATTTGTTGCTCAAACTGATTCATTCTGTGCTCCATCTCAATCATTTTCGATATTAGCATCCAATCAGAATTCTGTTCGGAGACAACGTTACCAATTGGTTCGTTTGGCATCGACTCTCCTATTCCTCCAGACCATCGGGCTAAAGTTTTGCATATTAAGAAAATTGAAAAGGTAGCGTAGAATGTAACTGGTACTGACATTTTGACTTATTTTTAAAGAATACTGCCACATATGAAAATAGAGACCTTTTATAGATAGTTAATTTTATCTAATTGTCCATATGATTATATTTTGAAGAGGTTGAATATGTTGCACCAATTATATTGTAATTTTCAAAATAGTATCCCTATAATTTACACGACAATTTGACTATATTTTTCAAGTTATTATACTGGCAAAATATGGACAAATTCTTACATTAACAATTATCTAAATATCACATTTGATATCGTAAGCAATTATATCGGCTATGTACATCAAGGTCCAGAGAATTAACAATAACTAGAGTCAACCTGTCCTTGACCATACCGTACTGGAGTTTGTTTATATAAAAGGAAGGAGGGGATCTCCTACAACATTCAGTTGCTGAACTCACAGCAAAACCCCAAAACATCAATGCAAAATTAGAGAGCAGAGATACAAAAGGGACAAGGAACATCAAGTCACGCCATAGAAACATAACACAAAAGACAACACATAAACCAACGAGATCAATGGGCAACGGTGCCGACTTTGGACGGTCGTCTGCTAAGCAAGTAGAATGTGTGGTTATCCGGATTACGTGCGCACAACCCTTCCAACCATCCAGTGGTCTCGAAGGACGCTTCCTTTCAAACATTATATTTAACCAAGGTTTATCGCTCTGTCCTTTATTTTGCTTTTGTTAGAAAGTTAAGGTCAAAAGACTTGTTCTTCAGAAATTTCATATCATTTGAAAATCCTCTTTTTCGGCATAGAGCATCACAGTTGAAATGCGCATATTGTTCACTGAAATTTTAAAATAGAACATGTATTTTTGTATTTACAAATCTATACACGTAACGACAATACCAGAGAAGACTGGGTCCTGATTCTCTGTCCTACATGAAGGTTCTGAATTATTGGGTGATTGATCTTGAGCTCGCTTCGGCCAGCAGATCACGGACTGTGAAACGCATGCCATAATTTTTTTAGATCCATTCGAATACAATCTGTATTACATGAGGCCTCCTTGTTAACAATCTTGTTTGTGATGTCACCTTACCGTGTGAAGAGTTATGTTTATACATTAATTGTGCGTCTATGGAGACCTCTGTGTATCCGGATAAGTGGAAGGGTTGTGCGCACGTAATCAAGTTTATCACACTATTTGAAAAAAGAAGTAGGCGCCTGGTGCACACTGGTCTCCTTCCCTGTGTGTGTTGTCATGAATGTGTGATGTTTCTATACGTCTGTTTCAATTGTTTTGTATGATTGCCTTGTAAATATTGTGTCCTTTTGCGGTTCGTCCTTTTGTCTGATGTCATTTATGTGTCACTTTCATGTGGGTTTGTTTCGCCGGGTGAGTACAGGTTGGTCATGCTGGAGATCCTTCCCTCTTTGTAATTGAAAACAATTCTACTGTACCATGAAAATCCAAATATTGCTCTAACGAACCGCATTAGCTGTGATATGTAATTGCCGTATGACGTATCTTGGAGCATCACCATCAAGCAAGGTGACATTTAATATGTTGCATCAAAAATAATCTTTTTTGCCATACAAACTTGTATGAACCTTTCCGTTTACAGTTTCGATATTAAGTCTAAAGATATTGTTTCTGTGTTTTAAGCATTTGCCTTGTTGAGTGACAAATATAGATAATGACCATATCCCTATATAGAGTACAAAATCGAGTGTCAATGCTTGTCGACACATTTTATTTTTACAGAATTGTCAATCGTCAAAATATCATCCAGGTACATTGTACCTAGCAGTGCCATTGAAATATTTCACATAATCAAATTTCTTTGCTTTTGAAGATTTTGGATATATTCTTTTTCATAAGTGTATATTATAAATCTGCATCAAGAGGAAAACGATAATAGCCATAGGAATCCCTACAACCTGTTTGTTTAGATAATCGCCAAATCTAACATATATTCATTATCCAATATAAAGGACAAGGCATTACACAGGTCACTACATTTCCATAATTTGAATGATTTGTAGTCTTTTGTTGAAAAGAAACTCTTTCATTTAAATGAAGTACAAGTTTTCCCCTCTCAAAACAAATAAACAAAAACCTCCACCATATGAAAAGAAGCGAACTTCCGACATGGGAATGAGACCAGTTGCCCAGGAATAGTAAGCATCTCCTGCTTGCATGCAACACCCGCCGCTTCAATTCGACAGAACTGTCACATCTGGTTACTTCCATTTCGGTAGACATAGAGTACAGTGTTTGGTTGGATGGTTCAAATGGTCCATGACAGAATATCATCCACCATTCTGGAGAATGGGACATCATAGTGTATGACTAGTTCCCCATATCGACCGTAGAGCTTCCTCAGTGACGATGTTAGTCGGTCACAAACGTATCCCTGACTGAGAAGCTTATCTGAAAGACGCCTAGCTCTCAGAATAAAGTCCGTATATTTGGTACCTGCTTTGGCATAGCATATAAACTGAGATATGAACACGCCATAGGCAGGCGATGAAGGGATGTTGCTACTCAGAAAAGGAAAGTTTGTAATGCTGAAATTGAAGTCGTCACGTTTGTCATAGAGTGAGGTGTTCATGTGACCATCAGTGTCGTAGGACAACATTATGTCCAAATAGGATGCTGAATTATTTGTCTCTGTAGTTTTTTTTACTTCAAGCTCCGAAGGGTAGATACTGCTGAGGTAATCCGCAAATTATGGATTATTGATGGACAACACATCGTCTATGTATCTGTAATGATTTGAATAAATTGAATTGTAATGGAAAATGTCGGCAAGGAGTGGGGCACAATTGTTCCCCATTGGGATTCCGACAATTTGCTGGAAGACCTTTCCTCCAAACACCACAAAAATGTTGTCGATGAGAAAGTTTAACATCTGTTTCAGTGTACTTATTTTCGGAATCGGACTTCTCTTTCGCAAAGTAGGTTTTGTCATAGTTAATAACAATAAATTTGTATTTGCGATTGCCGTTCTTGCTTGTAAACACATTACTTATAATTTTTGCGAGTCTTTCTTGCAATTTAGAATGTGGGATTGTAGAGTAAAGTGTCCAAAAATGAAAGGCTTTGATCGAATGGACTCAACTAAAATGAGTGGATTTCAGATGTTCTAAAAGTTCCTTCGAATTCTTTAAAATCTACATCGAGTTTATGCCACTGCAAGAATATACTGTCGAACGAACATTATTTTTGAAGTCCAGATTTGATTTCAGATAAAACTTTGGTGGGTAAGATCGATGCAGATTTGGTAGACCATTTTGAGGAACCCGCGATGAAACGCTGTTTGTAGGGATTCTTGTTCATTTTAGGTATGCAGTATAAGTATGGTAAATCTAAATCTAAATTATTTGTGTCGAAGCCAAAGCAGCAAGAGCTGAAATATGAAAAGATCGCGTAGAATATTATACGTCTTCAAATTGAATAGCATCATTTAAGAACAGATAGATTAGCAGCATAGACAAGACATGCACGTTTCGGGTACCAAACCCTCGTTAGTAATCCTCAAATCTAAACAATTTAATATGCCAAAAAAGTGTGAAAGTTACTTTTTCGAAAAAGCATACCGAAAGACGAAGCAGGATGGGTGGGATATGTTGCTTCAGGACACACGTTTTTAAAATTTAAAAAAAGGGAGGAGATCTCCAACAAGACCCCGTTGCAGCATCAACAGTAAAGCACAGTTCAAAACAGTCTTAGTGAGGACGCCCTGAAGACAGAACGTGTTGAGGACTACTTGCGAACTTATTGAGAACTTCATTGACTTATTAGAAACGTGTCGCGAACGTAGTAGGGTCGTAGTACGGACTGCTAAGACTTTTACATATAATCATATCGAGATCGTCACCTCTATGCCGTCCTCACCACGTTCTCGGTTTTAGGGCTCGAACAAGTCAAAATAGACCTCGTCGAAACAATTTATCCCTTGAATGTGTCATGATCTTCGAGAACGTAGAATAAACGCAGTACTGTCGTAACACAGACGCCTTCGTCGTAGTGTGAACTTGGGTTGGGTCGTAGTGGGAACTTGACTAAACGTTTTAAAGACGGGGATGACTCGCTGCTAACGCGCCCTGTCACACCTACGCGTTCTGGCATGGCGTTCGTACTACGACCATCGAAATTGTACGAAACGTGGCGTGAACGTAGTAAGGACGCGGGGAACGTAGTAAGAACTCGCTGATACGTATTGAGATCGTAGTAAGGACGCCGACGAACTTGCCCGTACGCCGAGCCACCACGACCGTCTTGAACTATTCAAAACAGTCGTAGTGAGGACGCGCTGATGACAGAACGTGTTAAGGACTACTTACAAAATGTACGAACGTATTGGGAACTTCATTGCCGTATTAGAAACGTGCCGCAAACGTAGTAGGGTCGTAGTACGGACTGCTAAAACTTTTACATATAATCATACGGAGATCGTCACGTCCCTGCCGTCCTTACCTCGTTCTAGGTTTTAGGGCTCAAAAAAGTCAAAATATACCTCGTCCAAACAATATATGCCTTGAACGTGTCATGATCGTAGCATGAACGCAGTGAGGACTTCGAGAACGTAGAATAAACGCAGTACTGTCGTAATACAGACGCCTTCGTCGTAGTGTGAACTTGACTAAATGTATTAAAGACGGGGAGGACTCACTGCTAACGTGTTACGGACGCTAAAGATCATGTTGCGCACGTATTGGAGTCCTCAATTAGTGTTTCGGAGAGACCGTTCGAGTGAATAATGCCACGTTCTCACTACGTTCATGAAAAAAATTAAGGACTTCAAGGACGTAGTAAGAACGTCTTGAGAGAACGTGTATGTGTGACAGGGACGCTGAAGGTTATGTTGCAGACGTATTGGAGTCGTCAATTTTTGTTTCGGAGAGCCCTTCCGAGTGTAAAATGCCACGTTCTCACTACGTTCATGAAAACTCTTAAGGACTTCAACGTGTAGGTGTGACAGGGACTTAACTGTCAGATGGCACCGATATCCATTTGCCTCATTTATTTATGTCGTTTGTGTTTGGTTTTTTATGTCTTTTGTGTTTGGTATTTTGGTGTATTGTTTAGTGTTCCTTGTCCCTTAAAAAATTACGTCTTCTGACTACTCTGTGTTTTCACATTGGGATGTTTTGTGATTTTGCTATAAAGATGACAACAACAACAACAAGATTATTTATTCTCGTAAATACAACATGTGTATTTGAGAGATATACGATGGAAAGTTACAACAGACAGAGTTGTTATTACTGGAGTTATCCATTGTTCAAAAGGTAAAGGTACAGAAATATACTTACACACAGACCATTTCATTGCTGATTTCTAAAAGCAGGTATTTCAAATTTGACTCGCCACATAGAACACATTCAGAAAAGTGGAACAAGACTTTTACATGTAATATACACATTATGACATATAGACTACAATTGTGTGTCTCATTACTTTTGTTCTGAAATGATGGCTGCTTTCCATGTAAAAAGATTAATAAATACATTAAATTCAAAGTCACCGCGACTTTAATTTGCAGGTGATTTAATTGTCAAACGTCTTCAAATTCAATGGCATCATTTAAGATAAACTGTTTGCGGCATTTTTATATAAAGCTTATTCATTGCGACGTAAGAAAGTTTTCAAAGGAAAATACAACACATCTTAGGGAATTTCATTGGTTTTGCATGTTTCTATGGATGAACAGTTGCTTTGAATGTTTCTGTACAAAAGATGAATTTTTCTTTGCTCACATAATCCTTAAATTGAGAAAATCAAGTGGTCATAAAATTTGAGTATCCTAGTGTGTATGTGTCTTTATTTACATCAGGAGAATCATGTGGTTTTACTGCGTATCTCTATATAAAATTTTATGTAAATTTGACGCGCAACAAAATATAAATGTCAACAAGTCGGAAATTACTTCTAAAAGTCTTTATTATCTAAACAAACAAGCAAAAAGATGTTTGGGAGAGACATTAAAAAGAAGCAAAAAACAAGCAATAAAAAGGATGATAACATACATGAAATGCTATTCACATCAACCGAACATAATGCCACCCGATAGCAGTCCACCTAATAAGCCTTTGAATAAATTCCTTAACCTTTTCTTTTTACTGCTCTTTTTCTTTGGCCTCCTGTGTTCGTTTCTATGTCTGTTATCGTGATGATCATGATGATGATCTCTGTTTCTATTCCGATTTCTATTTCTATTAAGTCCCCTATTTCGGTTATTCCTATCCCTGTTTCGGATATTCCTATTTCTATTTCGATTACTTCTGTTCCTGTCCCTATTTCTATCAAGATCATTCAAGCGTGGTCGTGGCCCAGGTCCATAGACTCTATCTGGTCTGAGAATAGGATCAACTGGTAAGACGTCAATGGGATCGACAGGTAAAGGATCGAAGGGGCCAAATCTGTCTCTCCTCCTACCCGGTCGATCTACAGGATCTAAAGGATCAAATCTTCCCCCTCTCCTTCTCCCTTGTCGATCCCTGGAGAAAGGATCCAATGGGCCTAACGGATCAAAGGGATCTAGTCGATCCGAACGTGGAGAATCAAACCTGTTCCGTCTAGATCTGTCTCTAGGGAACGGGTCGAAGGGATCAGTCCCTAGTCCATCGGGATCTAAACGTCCCCTCCTTGACCGATCAGAGCCGCCAAATCTGCCTCGTCCCCTTCTATCTCTACGTCCCGATCGATCTAAAGGATCAACACCAAAATCCGAACCTCTACGCCTACCTCTCCCTGATCCATCCCATCTCCTATTTGATATATCCACGACGGGACCATGATCATGCCCGTGATCGTGTCCATGATCATGTCCGTGATCATGATCAAGTTGGCCAAATGAATCTGTAACATAAGGCGATACAGATATAATACACTTGCGAATAATTTAGATATATATTGAGAGTCATAAACATAGATTTATTTGAAGAATAAGAATATGTTTCAAACAAATGGAAATGATACCTGAGCGTTGGTGCAAGGGTATTTGAATCCTTTTTTATAGGCCTTATTTGAAACTTTAAGGTATTTTACGACTTTTAAATTTTAAACGGCTTTTAAATTGAAAGCAAATATGAATTTAAATTGAGAAAGATAAGCAAATTTCCGATAAATAATTAATTTAAATCATCGTATTGTAAATAAAATCAGCTTTAGAAGGGAGGTAACTCAATCTTTTTTTGATTTTGACAAACACCAAGTCAGGCTCCTTTTCATACTCTCGACTTTTCTTTGCAAAACCGACGTATTTGCTTGTATTTTACATAGATTGCTAGCGAGTTATATTTCCCTCCTTACACATTTACTACACGAAATGTGTAACTCAGTCTAAAATCTCTCTTTGTCCTTTTGTCTTCAGTATAGGGAACAAATTCAACTATTGTCCGATTGCTACCAACTCTGTTCATCAACCGACTAGAAATACTGATAATGAGATAAGTGGTTGAATATGCTATCTTTTACGAAAATATGCAAAAGGCTCCGAGTTTGTTGTTGTTGTTTTTTTGTACGAATTATCATTACTCTAAGTAGCAGTCGATGAAAATCCTATATATTTGAAGAATGATTTTGAACGAAAAAAAAATCACTGTTTCATAAATCTTGAAAAAAAGAAAATTTCGGGTTTTTTTTAGGATGGCAACTTATTTGATGCAAATATTACGCATGTTTCTTCAAAAGATAATTTATATTGTATTTTGTAGATATACCACAACCATAACCATAGCCCCCGTGGAGGGATCCCCTACCAAGAAATTCATTACTATCGGCAAATAGGTGTTCATAGGACCTGGTGAACAGACAGTTTTTTTTTCAATTCATTTCAGCAATATGAAATATAAGTATATTAATAGTCTTTTAAAACTTATGACAAGAAGTAGAAAACACAGAAAAAAAATTAAAACTTACGATGAGTTAAAACACTCAAAACTCCCAATGTTAAGATATACCACTCCTTCGAAATCATTTTTCTGAATAAACTTAATGTATCACACGAAGAGTGATTGTCTTATTTATATGTATTGACAAAATATATCTTGCGTCAAAGGAAGAGCTGTGTCACCTAACATTGTCACACATGGGCACTTCTTTGATGGAGAGGTGTTTTATGTATACCAATCGTATTTTTCTTGGTAATTTAATTCCGTATTCAAGTTTCCCTATGGATTAAATCCCCTTGACTTTATAAAACTATGTCATGCATTCAAATGATGTCAAATGTTAAGGTATGATAAATAAATTTTGTGTACTCATTTCAATCAATCGATCATTTTTTTTTTTATATTAGTGCACAGGGCCCACGCCCTGATATATTTTGTTCCTTTATAGCATTATAACAAATCGAAATTAATACGCATGTAATAGATTAAGACTTGAACATATATTTAACCTTTTGTTCGTAAATATCACCTAAATGGCAACGTTCTATTTTCTCATAAGTTTTATAACTTTCTTACTTTCTTGGTATGATTTCGTAATATATGATTACAATGTAATCGTTGCTTTTTTAAACATGTTAAGCACATTCTTAAAGATTTTCTCTTTTATCTCCTAAAATATGATACCCTAAAGTATGAAAGTTATCCATTAGTTTGAGCGCTTGTAAGTTGTCCTAGATATGACGCTTGTGTAATTTTTCAAAATTACAGACATACATGTACATGTTTCTTTTGCAGTTTGGAGCAGTTAAACTCGTTCATCGTGCTTGAATATTTAAAGTATAATTATTACTTCTTTCCAGCTCTGTCGTCAGATAGAAGCTTTGTTTAGACCCTTTATCAAATTGAAGTCATACTTTATTTTGCTATGTCGGAAACTTGTCATTTCATTTTCATCCAAAAATGACTTCGAAAATAAAGGAGATCAACATCCTAGCACCACATTTTATTTAACGATGCTACTGAATCGACCCAATAGAAAATTTTAGCCTCGCATTCTTTTCAAAGTAAACGAACACAATTGATTAAAAAATTTTAAAACTAGAGGGCGCTTCTAAAATACAATTGGCTCTGTCTAAAAATCACTTAAAATTTAGTACCACTGATGATCATTTACTATCCGAAACACGATTCTGCTGCATTAAGGTATCCGTTGTACAATAGAGTCATTTTACATAGCATTTTAATCATCTCCATTGTAAAGTATGGTAAATTTTATGCCTGGTAAGGTACTTTAGGGTTACACATGTATAAGAGAAATCAGTTAAACTTATACGTCTGTCAATGATGTACAATATCAAATACATTTTTGCCAGATCAATATTTCGCGTATTCAAATGTTTCGCGAAAAAAAAAATTAAAAAAAGTATCTCACAGAAAATTCTGGATATGCGATAACAAGATAATTGCAAATTAAGCTTAAAAGAAAAAAAGAGGTATAAAAGAGTTTAATGGAACGAATGAATCTTTTTTTGATTTTTTTTCCTGCGTAAGAAATACATACCTTTTCTACTCTAAGAAAATATATACAATCACAATTTGAGCCAACCATTCAATTTCCTCAAAGGTAATCGTTATTCCATGAATTAATCATCCTGCTACGTCTTTCGGTACATTTCGAACATTATAAAATTCACACTTTTAGGCCATTTTACATTGTTAAGATTGAGGATCACTGACGAGAGTTAAGTACCTGAAATGCGCATGTCTGGTCCATGCTGCAAATGTATCTGTTTTTATATGATGCTTTAGAATATGAAGACGTTTATCATTATCCCATCTCTGAGAAAAATCTGATTGGCTGCGAAAAGCTATTTTATGTTGTATTAGGTTACTGACATGATATTTCTTTAACATTTCCTCCATTAAAACACTATATAACTAATAACATGTTCATGTAAACATTAACTAAGTATTTGTTCTTTAGTTTCTTTTTCTACTTTATATAAAGTTGAGCCAATTTTGTCATATTGATATTTATAACCATTATTTATAAAGGTATTAAACCTATATCAGCTCGAAATAACGTTTTTCGTCGATAACAAATGATATGCTAATGATATTATACAAATATTGACTTGGTCGAGGTCATTATGTCATAATAATGACATACCTCGACCAAGTCCTTATTTGTTATATTATATAACGAATCGTAAGACTACATATGATTAAAATAATGATTCAGAACAATATGAACATAAAATTTTTAATCAAGAATTCAACAATTATTTGCACTTTTTGTGAAAAGTGTGTCTGAACTTTTAAAATTAAACAAAAAAATATCTTGATGTCTATCGTAAATGCTAAATTCAGGACAAATAGCACACCGAGTCATTATCTTCCGTCAGCGGTCATTATCGGGAAATAATGACTCGCGCTCCAGCCAATCAGAATCGACATTACATCCTGGTTATATTGTATACTTATATTCGGAAACGATCGTCAGTAGTAGAAGAACTCCCGATAACAAGGTCGGGAAACCGCACGTGCAGCTATGACGTCATGATGACGTCAGTATTATGACGTCAGCATTATGACGTCATGATGACGTCAGTATTATGACGTCAGGTAGACAATGACGTCAGTATTATGACGTCAGGTAGACAATGACGTCAGTATTATGACGTTGTCTTCACTATGACGTCAGTATTATGACGTTGTCTTCACTATGACGTCAGTATTATGACGTCAAGTATACAATGACGTCAGTATTATGACGTCAAGTATTCCATGACGTCAGTATTATGACGTCAGGTATACAATGACGTCAGTATTACAATAGCTTTACTATGACGTCAGTATCGTACGCAATAGAGCCCGGCTATGTAGTCGACTTTATTTATAGAAGAGGGTAATTCCATAGTTATTTATAGAATGTGGAAATTCCAGAGTTATTCTTAGAATATGGAAATTCCATAGTTATTTATAGAATGTGGAAATTTCAGGGATATTTATATTACTGATCTATGTATAGAATAATTTTAAATCTATGTATAGAAAGACACGAACACTTAGCATACATATTTAAATGTTAGTCAATGTGTTGTATTTGCATTTGTGAATCAGCCATCAGATAAGTAGGATCATGGATCCCAGAATTAAACATCCTTTCACATGCATTATAGCAGGACCTACTGGTAGCGGAAAGACATACTTTGTGAGACGTCTTTTAGCTCACATAGAAGAAATGATGAAACCTATACCGGATCACATAGTCTGGTACTATGGGGAATGGCAGCCCATCTACTCAACTTTACGCGGAGTTGAATTTGTAGAGGGACTACCAGACATAGGAGCTCTTGATCCTCAAAAGAGACATTTAGTTATTATTGACGATTTAATGTCAGAAACAGACGAAAGGATAACATCTTTATTCACCAAGAAAAGTCACCACAGAAATATCAGTGTTATCTACATAGTACAGAATGTATTTCACAAAGGAAAAGAGAACAGGACGATCAGTTTAAATTCTCATTACATTGTAATGTTCAAAAACCCTAGAGATGCATCCCAAATCACACATCTTGCCAAGCAGATGTATCCAGGAAATGTTAAATATATGCAGGAGGCTTTTTATGATGCCACTTCAGATCCTTATGGGTACCTTTTCATTGATTTGAAGCAAGACACACCAGAACATCTACGACTTCGTACACGTATATTCCCAGGACAAAACCAATGGGTGTATTTAAAGAAGACGTGAAAAAGGGCATTATAAAAACATCAACATGATACGTATGAGTGCAGTTGTAATAGTGGCATCAAAGACTCAACATGTCTTCCTTACAGTGTATGAAATGTCAAAAGAAATTCTCCAGACTCTTTGCATTAAAAAGACACATGAAGAATTTTCACGTCGATGATAGTGAAAACAGTGAAGATGACGACTTAGTAGAAGAGAAAGATGCTTCCTTTCCTTATTCTTGCAAACGCCTGCGTGACCATGCGGCTGATTTGAACTATTTGCTTTTTGCGAAACCCACAATGTGCAGAAGCGTCATCCAAGACGCAGATAGGTCATTGATACTCTGCCTCTGTGAATGTGCCAAGAATGTTTTAAAAGGCAATGTCGACCTAACAAAGGACCAGTTTAACACATTAGCTCCTTACAAAGAGGAGCTCCGAGAGCTTGTCAACAAGAAAGTTCCTACTGAGAGAAAGAAAGAAGTATTACAAATTGGTGGTATCTTACCTGCTCTTTTAGGACCCTTGTTGGCACCAGTGATTGCGCCTTTGGCTTCAAAATTATTAGGACTTTGAGATGGAGCACACAAAGAAAATGTTACTGGTAGAACCCAAACTGTTGGAGGGATTGCAGCATCATGATGTAGTGAGAAATCCCACAATTAAATCCATGACAAGACTTGACGACGAGATGCAGTCTATTCTTCAAAGAGATGATCTTTCCATGGGAGAAAAAGTTAAAGCTTACCAGCAGAAACTACAAAGATTTCTCATCTATGATGACAAATATGAGAACAGACCACCGGTCAAAGTACAAGTTGTCAGGGGTACTACTGCACCGAAAAATGATGCCAGTTTCAATACAGACCAAAGTATTGGAGTCGACCAAGGATCTTCCACAACAGACCCAATAGAAAGTGAAATTATAAAATCTGTCCCAAAGACTATGAGAAATAGAGCAGAACTATTATTACACAAAATCAAATCAAAACCCGACATGAAGTGGAATGACCGTGGCGAACTTGTCTATAAGGGTGAACGGATCAAAAACAGTAATATGGTCGATCTGGTCAATGATGTTTTACGTCGAAGGAAACATTTCGAACCACGCGGATGGCAGGTATTTAGTGCTGGTCTTCGAGAAACTAATGTACCACAGGATCTCATAGGGCACAAGGAGAGATGGAACTGGATACAATCTGGAAAGGATCCCTTGCAAGACGAGCATGATGCATCAGAATCAGATACGTCATCTAGTAGTTTGGAGACGTTAACAGATGACAAACCCGAGTACAAGTCTTCATTGGCACAAGCTTACGAATCAGATCCAGAAAGTATGCCGCAAAATTTGAAAGCACCAAAGAAAACATCCTTCTCTACGCCTCGTTGGTCACCATATTAATACCTATTAATACAGTCTATGTTAAGCCCAGTTTTCATTCCTCATCATGAAAGCCAAGAAGAAGGTGGATGCATCAAAAATACTTTCCAAAAAGTATTATGATCCAAAACATCCTGGGAGTTACGGCGGAGTGAAATCATTCAAAAAAGCACTTGGCAATTTGAAAGTGAAAGAACAAGATGTTTCAGACTGGTTGATGACGCAAGACACCTACACTTTACATAAGCCTGTGCGTCGAAGTTTCAAAAGGAGAAAAGTACTTGTAGCTGGCATCGATCAACAATGGCAAGCAGATCTCGTTGACCTGCAAAGTATTGCAAAACACAATGATGGGTACAAATACTTGTTGACCTGCATTGATGTTCTATCGAAATATGCATGGGTCATTCCTTTGCGCGACAAAACGGGCAAAACATTAGTGGAAGCGTTCAAGGCAATATTCAAGTCAGGTAGAACACCTCGCCAGCTACAAACAGATAAAGGGAGTGAATTTACCAACAGGAATTTTCAGTCTTTCCTGAGAGAGAATGAAGTACATTTCTTCACAACAGAGAATGAAGACATTAAAGCCTCCATAGCCGAAAGGTTTAATCGAACTCTGAAGACAAAGATGTGGAAATATTTTACACATAATGATACTTTGAAGTATATTGATGTTTTGGACGATTTGGTGTATTCATACAACCATACTCATCACAGGAGTATAAAAATGGCTCCAGTACAGGCAACAAAAAAGAACGAAATCATAGTTTGGAAAAATCTCTATGATGACAAAGCTTTGGATGTCAAAAACACCGCCCTGAAAATAGGAGATCAGGTTCGAATCAGCAAAGCAAGACGGGCATTTAAGAAAGGTTACTTGCCTAGTTGGAGCGAAGAAATATTTACCATTAGTGAAGTGCGTGAACGTCAACCACCTGTGTATCGCATCAATGACTACTATGGCGAACCATTGAAAGGAACATTTTATCCCCAAGAGTTACAAAAAATCGTTAAATCTGATGACGTATACAGAATTGAAGAGGTGTTACAGAAAAGAAAGAAAGGAAAGCAGATTCAATATCTTGTCAAGTGGCATGGATATCCCTCATCATTCAACAGTTGGATCAACAGAAATCAGTTGACTACATATAAAGGATAGATATTGTTCAAGACTTTAGTTTGCCCAAAACACCAGGACTAGCACACATCGGCCATTCAACATGTTTTACCTGACACTCCCAAGTAATAGTTCGATGTCAACTTATTCTAAAAATACTTTGACAAATTATCGTATCAAGTTACACCATTCCCTGGATTTATCAGGACAGTGGGAAGTGGGATTGACTGAAATTCAGTATCCACATTCGTGGTATAATGTATCAAACGACCAAGCATGGTTTGAAATAACTGAAAATCCAGAAGCTCCAAAAGTTCAGTTTGTGCTGAAAAATGGATACTACGTTTCACCTGGAAAGCTCATGAAGACTTTATGGGGTTTGAAAGGGAGCATCAATGGAGGCGATAAAGTGAAAATAGAATTTGATGACATCAGTCACAAAGTTACAATCACAATAGTAGATGAAGCTATTCTAAAACTGTCCAAATCTCTTGCTAAAATATTAGGCTTTGAACAAGAGGAATTCGACGCTGGTGTTTACATAGCTCCTTGGGTGTGCGACGTGACACAAGGATTTCATTCTCTGTACATCTACAGTAACATCGTGGAGCCTAGTATGGTAGGTGATGCACTTGTACCATTACTGAGAATTGTTCCAATAAAGGGATCGTCTGGCGAAATGGTTTCTTATACTTATCAAAACATTCAGTACCTACCACTACAGCAGAGGCAATTTGACACCATAGAAATAGATATAAGAGACGACACTGGCTTACCAGTGCCATTTGAAAGAGGAAAGGTCGTGGTGGCACTACATTTCCGGAGACGACAGCCATAATGAGATTTCAAACAGACAAAAACATTCGCTTTGATGGAAACAGAGGTGCGATTGATGAATATTACATTAATCAAGCAGGACATGGATTACCAGCTTTTCAAGGAGCAAGAGTTCAACGAGGACATGGCATTGGTAACATGTTTAGTGGTCTTTTGAAAAGCGCAATGCCTCTTATCAAAAAAGGATCAAAAGCATTGGGTAAACAAGTCTTATCAACAGGACTTGACATTGCTAATGATTTACTTAGTGGTGAAAACATACGCACATCCACAGAACGACGACTGAAAGAAGCGGGAAGAAATATCATGAATCAAGCAAGAGACAGAATATCAAAACCACCAGGAGAACCTTATCGAAGGGGTATAAAGCGGCGTGCCAATGCTTCAGCTGTCATTCGTAAGCGAGCAAAGGTACAAAGAACATCTAAGCCGAGAAGAGACATCTTCACCTAAACGTCAACATGTCTTTGGTCCATCAACATTCCTGTGAATGCATGAAGTCAGAGTTGGACTTGTTTGCTGTTCCACCAACTCAAGCAAGCATTGAATATGGACATTGGGTAGAACATCGGCCATTGTCTTCTATCACGGACTCGGGACCTATAGAATTTAATATTTCCGGATCAGGGGATGATTATCTGGATCTGAATAACACCTTCTTGTATTTGCAAGCCAAAATAGTCACCGCAAACAATAACGCAAACCTCGACGCTCAATCAGATGTGGGACCTGTGAACAATTGGTTGCATTCACTCTTCAGTCAAGTCAACATTTCTTTAAACGAAAAACTGATATCCATGCCGGCCAACACTTATGCCTACAGAGCTTTTCTGGAGAACCTTCTCAGCTATGGGAAATCTGCCAAGGCATCGCAACTAACCTCTGAGATGTGGTACAAAGATACCAGTAGCCATATGGAAGCCAGAACAGATGATAATGCTGGCTTTACTAAACGCAAAGCATTAATCGCCCGTAGCAGAATAGTTGATCTAACAGGAAAACTTCATTTGGATATGTTTTTCCAAGAAAGATATCTGCTCAATGGAGTGGATGCAAAGATAAATTTGATCAGGAGTAAAGATGCATTCGCACTCATGGCAGCCAATGATGACTTTAAAATCAAAATTATGGACGCTGCCTTGTTTGTGCGGAAAGTTAGGATCAGTAACACAGTCAGAATGGCTCACATCAAAGCTCTGGAGAGAGGGACAGCCAAGTACCCCATAAAGCGTATTGAGACTAAGGCATTTTCCGTTGCCACTGGAAGCATGAGTATCAACAAAGAGAACCTTTTCCTTGGACAAATGCCTAAGCGCATTTTTGTTGGTCTGGTAGATAATGATGCTTACAACGGAGTAGCTACGAAGAATCCTTTCAATTTCAAACACAACAACATTGAGTTTATGGCACTCTATGTTGACGGACAGCAGATTCCAGCCAAACCTTTGCAACCTAACTTTGGACGCAGTCGTTTTATTCGCAGTTATTCGGGCCTTTTTACGGGGTCTGGGAAGATCTTCCACGATGAAGGAAACGATATCAGTAGGGAAGAATATGGAAATGGCTATACAGTATTTGGTTTTGATCTGACTCCAGACTTATCTGAAGCAGGTCATTTCCACCTTATAAAACATGGTAACCTGAGACTTGAAATTCACTTTTCACAAGCCTTGGCAGAGACCGTCAGTGTTGTTGTGTATGCTGAATTTGATAACATCATAGAGGTTGATCGCAACAGGAATGTAATATTTGATTTTGCAACCTAAAACAATGAACACTAAACAAATACACACGGTTATTAGACAGAATGTAGGATCATCTTTCCTAGGTGTATTTGCTCGAAATAGGATTCCCTCAGTGAATACATTACCGTGCTCGCTTGTCTGCAATACCGATCTGGACAGCCAGTTGGGTCAACACTGGGTTGCGATCTACCTGGACCAGTGTGGCAATGGAGAATACTATGACAGTTATGGGTTGCCACCACTGCATACGGAGTTTTCAGACTTTATGCATAAGAATGTAGATTCCTGGATTTGGAACACCAAACAAGTCCAAGACAGATACTCTGTTGTATGCGGACATCATTGCATATTTTATTTGATTCATCGATACAAGGGCTTAGATATGACTGAAATCACTTCGATGTTCACAGATAACCTTTTTGAAAATGATGCCATTGTAAAATATTATGTTGACTTATTAGATTAGTCAAATCATTGTACTTAGTTCTGGTTCATTAATATCAATGTTATGTAACATTCATATGACTGTTATGCATGATTTTCTTGTTCATGTTCACATTGTTTACATTGTTCACATTGTTTACATTGTTCAAATAGTTCAATAAAATTTGAATTAAAAATATGTGTTCTGTCTTATTTTATCAAAAACTGAAATGTGCTCCACACATGAGATTTGCACTTGTAATGTGCACCAGCAGCAAATATGGACACTTGAAATGTGCTCTCCATCTGCACTTAAATGTGTTGTCACAGAATATTAGAGGCTATTATTGACCTTAAACATCCACCAGCACCTCACTTGAGCATTTTATGTACCAATGTGCATACTAAATGTGCTGCTTAAGGATAAATACTAATTGTGTACTTAGAATATAGATCAGCACTTAACACATTAAGCACTTAATTGTAATCCCATTGTGCTTTTCTGTGCGCACTTAAATTGTGCACCTTTATCATACATTTACATCTTAAATTCACTGACAGCACCTTGCAAATGCATACAATTTGTGCATTAATAGCAGGTTAAAACATTCACATGTTGTCAAAGAAAATAAGTGCACCCTTATTGTACACATCCTGCACTAAGGTGGACCTTCATGTTATATAATACATTTAGATATACAAATAATGGAGCTGAGTGCACCATAAATGTGCACATTCTATATCTATATGTGTACATTCTGCACACTAATGTGGATATCTTGCAAACAAATGTGCACATCTTGCACACTAATGTGCACATCTTGTACAGCTTGCACACTAATGTGCACATCTTGCACACTAATGTGCACATCTTGCATACTTATGTGCACATCTTGCACACTTATATGCACATCTAACACACAAATGTGCATACCTTACATACTAATGTGCATATCTTGCACACTTATCTGCATAACTAACATTCAAATGTGCACATCTTGCACACAAATATGCACATTTTGCACACTTATGTGCACATTATGAAGACAGATTTGCACATCTTGCACCCAAATGAGCACATCTTGCACACTTATCTGCACATCTTGCACACTAATGTGCGCATTCTGCACATGAATCTGCACATCTTGCACACTACTCTGCACATCTTGCACACTTACGTGCACATCTAACACATTAATGTGCACATCTTGCACACTTATATGCACATCTAGCACACAAATGTGCTTATTCTACACCCAAATGTGCACATCTAGCACCCAAATATCCACATCTTGCACCCTAATGTGCACATTCTGCACCCTAATGTGCACATCCTGCACCCTAATATGCACATCATGCACCCTAATGTGCACATTCTGCACCCTAATGTGCACATTCTGCACCCTTATGTGCACATTCTGCACCCTTATGTGCACATTCTGCATATTTAATGTGCACATCCTGCACATCTCTGCACATTAGTGTGCACATCTTGCACACTGATGTGCACTTTCTGCACACTTATCTGCACATCTTGCACACTTATCTGCACATCTTGCAAACTAATTTGCACATCTTGCACACTAATGTGCACATTCTCGCATCAATCTTCACATCTTACACTCTAATCTGCACATCCTGCACACTAAAGTGCACATCTTGCACACTAATCTGCATATCTTGCACACTAATGTGCACATCTTGCAACCAAATTTGCAGATCCTGCAACCAAATGGACGCATCTTGCACCCAAATGTGCACATCTTGCACCCAAATTAATATATACATCTTGCACACAAATTCTCTTCTATAAATAAACTCAACTATACAGATGTCATAATGACATCATTATACGCCATTATGACTTTATAGCTGCACGTGCGATTTCATGACCTACCTTATTTAGGATACAATGTAACCCATACTACAAGGGATACAGAATGCCAGGGCAGTCCCCAGTGCTCCACCTAAGATTGCAGGTACAGAATAAATGACGTCATAGGTTCTGGACACTTCTACACACTTCTTACTGGCAAGCTGCCAGCGCGTGCCGTTGACACGAAAGGTCGTTTCAAAGTCAAAGCTGCAGGTGCAGAATAAATGACGTCATAGTGAAGACGACGTCATAATACTAACGTCATGGAATACTTGACGTCATAATTCTGACGTCATAGTGAAGACAACGTCATAATACTGACGTCATGGAATACTTGACGTCATAATACTGACGTCATTGTATACTTGACGTCATAATACTGACGTCATAGTGAAGACAACGTCATAATACTGACGTCATAGTGAAGACAACGTCATAATACTGACGTCATTGTCTACCTGACGTCATAATACTGACGTCATTGTCTACCTGACGTCATAATACTGACGTCATCATGACGTCATAATGCTGACGTCATAATACTGACGTCATCATGACGTCATAGCTGCACGTGCGGTTTCCCGACCTTGTTATCGGGAGTTCTTCTACTACTATCGTCAGTCCTTTGATGTGCCGACATATTCAGTTGTAAAATACAAATAGTTCATTCCAACATATTTTGCATATTCAGGACATGAAACCAAACACGATTACAATATTCTAATTCAATGCTTAGAAATACATTAACACATACATTAAATTAAAATTTTCGGACATTAGAATTCTTTTTGCATATAATCGTTTTGTTTCAAATTTAAACTTCTCTTCTAAGTTTTTATTGAAATAAACTTGAAAATGACCTTCTCGGGGAGTCCTTTTTTAAAAAAAAAAAGTACATAATGAGGTTATTTCGAAAAATAAAATTTCTATGCCACTGTTCTTTTGTTACATGGTTATTAACTTTGTCAAATGAATGTTGACTTTGCTACATGTCACCTGGTCCCACCTCTAGCTTGCTAGTGATCCGTCGATGCTCAATGTTGAGCTCTATTGTGAGTGCTGTTGCGTTTATCGTTGGGATCTTCTTTAACTCATTTTTGTCACACTTATGCCCTTTGCCGTGTGGAGCTCGTACAAATGTTTTGAATATTTTCCCCTGACATGGTCTCCATAGCACTTTTTATTTAGACATAACCTCAAATGAAATGAAATTTCTAAAACGTAGGTCCTGTAGCATCATATCCCACCCATTCTGCTACGTCTTTTGGTACATTTTTGGACATAATAATTTTCATACTTTTTGGCCATTTCACATTGTTCTGACTGAGGATCACTGACGAGGGTTTAGTACCCGAAACGTGCATGTGTGGTCCATGCTGTAAATTTATCAAATCTTAAATGATGCCATTGAATTTGAAGACGTTTAACATTGCTAGGGATCCGTTGATGCTCAATTTTGAGCTCTATTGTGAGTGCTATTGCGATTATCTTCAGGATCTTCTTTAACTCATGGATGTTAAATTTTGTTACCCCAATGTTAGTTTTTGTTACATTGATGTTAATATTTCTACTCGTATAAGCACGTTTAGTTGGGATTGAGTTGCAGGAATTAACATAAAGACATATTTAAATGTCAAATGGCAAACGAATAAATTGAAAAGGGGATATTGGTGGAAAAGTTTTCATTGTGCCGTCGATAAGTTTGCTTAGATACAAGAGAAGTATGTCATAATGCAGGAAATGTAAGTCGATTTTCTAATCATTAATTTTGGTTACATGCAAATGATTATAACGTTAGGGTAACATGCAGGAAAATTATGTTAACATGCAAAATCATTGTAATATCAAGCGTGTCGAGAAAAAATATATGCATGGTGTCATAATTATGATTAACATCGAAGAAGTATCCATGAGTTATTCAGTCTCAATGTCACGACAGTTAAATGAAAACTGGTCAAATTCGGTAATTGTCTCGATGTACAGATCAGGTAAAGATGTTATCTTTGATTATGTTGACATCCAGAATGAAACTGATAATTCTGGAAAAGAATGATCTGAAAATAGATCCGAATAACTTCCTTAATGATGATTCCAGCCGTTGTTTAATATAACACTGAACGAATTAGTACGGTGACCAAAGAGCTAAATTTTACAATTTAGTCGACAGATTAGTACATTGGTAAATTATATGTCAAATGAAACTAGAAGTAATGTACTTTCAAAATATGAATGTCGTCAACAGGTTTGAATGTACAAACATTCCATTTTCAGGGGTCAAAGGTCAAAGGGGTCATTCAACATAGATTACGTATTTCTGGTCTTTTTCACAAAGAAAAGAAATATTGATGAAAACAAAATTGAATTTTCTGTACAAATTGCATCAACAGAATAATATTCCAATCTTATCCTTAACATATTATTAAGTAAATCGCGATGACATAAAATCTGTATTGATGACGTCATTGGTAGCTATTTCTAGAACAAATTAAAAATGTGAACATTATAATTCCTTAAAAATGAAATATTCCTCTCCGTGTACAAACATGGAGGACAAATATTTGTCAATTTTCTCTTCCATTATAGAAAACAAATGTTTGCTAATTATCCCCGCAGCATAATTGCAGGGGGGTATAATGCGACCGTTGGTGAGGGTGCGTACGAGAGTGTGTAAGGGTGACTGTGTGGTGAGAGGGAGGGTGTGTTTGTGCACGTCACGCTCTTTTATACAGCCTAAAAGGCACAATTTTGATTGGATCTTGACCAAACTTTATACACTTATTGCTTATGACAAAAGGAAAAACCCTATTGATTTTCAAGGTCATGGGTCAAAGGTCAAGGTCACCGGTTGAAAATGTTATAAATCCTTTATACAGCTCAGGAGGGACAGTTTGTATTTGGTATTGACCAAACTTCATATACTTATTGCTTATGACAAGAGAAAGAACCCTATAGATTTTCAAGGTCATTGGTAAAAGGTCAAGGTCACAAGTTCGAAATGTTCAAAATTATTTTTCTTAGCCTAGAGGGCACAGATTTGATTGGATCTTTACTAAACTCCATACATTTATTTTTTATGACAAGTGAAAGAACTCTATTGTTTTTCAAATATAAGGTCAAGGTGACAGACTGGAAATGTTTAAAATCATTTTAAACAGCCTAGAGGGTGCAGTTTGAAGTTGATCTTCACCAAACTCAATACACTTGTTGCTTATGATAGGAGAAAGAACTCTTGACTGTTGGTTTTCAAGGTCATGCATCAAAGGTCAAGCTCACAGATTAGAACTTTTAAAATATTTTAATACAGCCCTGATGATACATTGGAGTTTACCAAACTCCTTACACTTATTGTTTATAACAAGTAGAAGAACCCTTTTGATTTTCTACGGTCAAAGATCAAGGTCACTTAAGGGAAATGTTTAAAATCTTTATATACAAACTAAGAGGACACAATTTTGATTGGATCTTTCCAATGCCCATACACTTGTTGCTAATAACAATAGGAAGAAACCCATTAATATTATAGGTCAATGTCGCAGGATTTAATTCGTCAAAATCATTGAAGATCCTCTGTGTCATTCACCATCAGATCTTGGTCAAGCTCTTTAAAGTATACATTTAATACAAATGACACAAAGAACACTTTTTCGATTATCAAGGTCAAAGGTCAAGATCACAGATATAGAGGAGGCAACTTATAATTAAAAATGGGACTTCATCAATGTTGACGCATATTTGCATATGTTGTGAAGAATTTCAAGTTCTATTTTAAGATTACCTACGAAGTGGTTTATATCCTTGTCACGCCTTCACTTTTTTTGGCCAACGCACGAGTATAATGACCTTCAACACGCTGGCAAACGTCAGGGTTTGGTCTGAAAATCATTTATGAAGCAAAGTTCTCAACGTGCGCGTAGCGACCTTGTAGTGCATGGGGAGCGTTCGCCCAACGACCGAGATCAGAGTCTTCCAAACGCATAAAACTAGTTGACAATTTACCTGTTAACGCTCTATAAAGCGTGCCCAAAGATCTCGCAACGTTCGCCTAACGACTTGTCAACAACCTGGCAGCTACCTTCTCGCCATCTACAACGTTTACAGCAAAACTTAATTTTCAGAAAATATTTCGTTGTCAAGACATGAAACACACGCCAAGGACGTTATACTGTCGTTGGGCACACGTTAAGGACGTTAGACCATCGCTAGAAGAGTGTGGCTGTGTACGCGTTAGACTTGCGCTCCTCTGTCGTTACACATACGTTGCAATTATCGGCGCCCTCTCAACGTTTTTACCAACGACTGCACAGCGCACGGGAACGCATGCCCAGCGACCTCCTAATGACTCCATAACTTACAATTGGCCGGACGCTGGACAGTTGTCGGTGGTTTTGTGCATTCACAAAATTTTCCGACGACCACAGCGCACATCAACGTCCTCCAGCGACCACACAACGACAAGCCAGCGACCAAACAACGACCTCAACGTTTTGCGACGTGTTGGCAAATTTACTTGGTCGTTACTCGTGCGTTGACCAAAAAAGTGAAAGTGTGACAGGGCCATAATGGCCATTCTCTACTAATGTGTGACTGTGAGTACATTGGTATTGATGCCGTGCGAGGGTGCTACACTTTTCTTACTTAGTTTTTATTTTTTACCAAAATTTGTCGCAGAAAGATATCCATCGTTATGATTAATTCAGCTAGGGTGTACGTACATATATTATACAGCGTTATCCATAAAATTATGACGATGGGAAGAAAGCCTTCTCTCCCCGATAAACCATCACAGATCTCCTGAAAAAATGCTTTTAATGGAAAAATCACAGGAAATGGTAAACAGTTTTCCATGTATCTCTTCTAGACATAAGCAGTAATAACATAGATTTATACAATTTTCAATGTGCCTTCAAGTGAAATAAGTTTATGTTCAAAATGTTGAGATAAAATGTGTGTACTGTCATGCAAAAAGTTTTTTTTTTTGCTTAAAAATCATATAAAATTGTGAAAATTAACCACGAGAGCCGGAATGTACATTCATAAGCTATTTACATACTTGTCCCTATTCTGTAATTCTCTCTTTCACATTGAGATTCATAAATATCAAGATGATTATATCGGATAATAAACAGAGAAAGGGTTAATTCTTTTAGAAGCAATTCAACTGAGTCATCCTTCTTATCATTTGTAATGATTTTGTTTTTTCGATATATATATTTATTATGCTTTGGTTCTGATCACAGGGATTTATCACTCTTCCCGGTTGATAAATGTACTACATTGTATATAGGTTATAAACCATAGTACATAAAGCAACCGAGAAGCGTGACAAATCCCTTTGATTCTGAAGTTTATCACAAAAAAGTATATTATATCCAGTAACAAATTTTTGCCTGTAAATCATAGAGTACACAATATTTCCATTTTTTGTCCCCCGCTTTCGCGAAAGCGCGGAGACATTAATTTTAATTGAAAAAGGAGTGCGTTTTTATTGGTACATGCCTTCATTTTAGGGTAACGCGGAAGGAATGTAATATATCTTATTTATCATAAAGAATGTTTAAAATATTTTGATTATTAACCAGTTGGTATCTATTATCAATAAATGTTCAATCTTGTATCCCCCCCCAAAAAAAAATGTATGCATATGTCATAAAATATTTGTGAATTGTAAATCAAAAATATTAATTCATTTTTTGTATTTATTTTAAGTCAAAATAATTTTTTTTGATTTACAATTCACAAATATTTTATGCTGACACATACTTAGAGAAATAAATAGGTCCCTCGTTTGAAATTCAAAATAAGCAGCCCCCCGTACCCGGAAATCATACTAAAAATAGGGCAACGGTTACGCTGAAATAGGGCAACGGTTACGCTGCAACATACGCCTGTCATGACGTGATTAATGATGTCAAATGACCTTGACCTTCTTTGACCCGTACCCTAACAATCAAGTACATTGTAGGTCCTTTGTCTGGGTCTACTCAATCTTCAAGGTAAGCCTGAAGTTCCTAAGCTTTGACATCACCATGCATTACTGATTTCTCTATTTTACAACGAAAGATATTTAACATGCAATTTGGATTCCTATTTCAGACGGTTTGGTCACCATATCTTGTTACAGCATGTGAGCATGCAACCACCTCCTCTTCCGCATAATTTCTCAAATATGCAAAAGGAGGAGATAAAACCCCTATACATACATAAAAGATAGTTTATATTTTATTTATCATGAAGCAGATTTAAAATATTTTGACCCAAAATAGATTTAAATGATTTTTTTTTGAAAAATCTTAACAAAAATCTATATTTAGCCACCAAATGACCTTGACCCTGACCTTCAAAATCAATAGGATTTTCTGTCTTATTAAAGTTTATGTTCATGGTAAAAGAGTCCTAGCTCAAATGACATTGTATCAATCTTGTTTACAATTCCTGTAGTTTTAATAAATAAATGTGAGTATGTACCCCCCCCCCCCCCCTTCCCTTAAATGTACGCATACACGTAATTTCTCTGTTGGTGGAACAAAATATATAGAAAGTCCGTTACATATTTGAAAGATCATTAATTTTCCTTTAAGTATACGTATGAATAATTCCAAAACATGCTGAACCAAAAAGAGAACAACAGCAATTATTTCAATGAAATTTTAATCTATTTCTCTTAAAAACTATCTTTAGCCTCAAAATGACCTTGACCTTTCAAGCACGACCATGAAAATAAAATTCCCTTACATTCGTTACGTTAAATCTACCTGGTAAATATGATGTTACTAGCTTAAACGGTTTTGTCTCTATGTTTTCTAAAAGGTGCAGGACGCACCGGTGCTGCGATACCGATATCCCCCCCTTCCATAGGCTAAAAGACAGGCATACAAGAACAGCCATAAATATCCTAGTCTTACCCCAGTTTAGAGAATAAAAATAATTTTTTTTGCTTGAATTTTGTAACACGAAAGAAAAACTATGTTATAACTACTAAAGATTGTATTTTTACTGCAATGATATGATTCTGTGAATTATATAGAAAATATCCAGAAATCCGTGATTTTTGAATGAAAAATACAGTTTTCCCCCCAAAAAACTGAAAATATAAATAATGTATTTAAAACGTAAGTTATTATGCGAAAGAGCATAAAAGATAAGAATGGAATACATCCTTCAATTATCAAATTCATTAGTGACAAAGATGTTATGATTGATATATAGAAATAGTCTTAATAGAAATTAGTATGCAGATTTCTGTAGAAAACAGCAGTTTTGAAGTTTTTGCATTAAACTAATTAAATATATTTGATATCAATTGGAAGAGGAAAATGTTTAGATTTAACTTTTTGAAGAATGACCAAAATTCATTTAGTGGATCTCAGAGACGGGAAAAAATGAAATAGAATTTTCACAAAGTAATGCAATTTTTTAGCAAAATAAACTTTTTTAACCCCAAAACGCAAATTTTATGAGAAATTTGAATTAAAACTTATCATATTCGAAAAAGTATTAAATATGTTAGTAATTTTCACCTTTCAATCTTTGATGTTACTTTCCACTGAAAAAGTATTCATCGATTCCTTTTTTCAGTGATTTTTCGGTAATTTTTTTAAAACGTTGATGACGTCATTTCAACGTCATTTTTGAAAACGTTCTACAATGAAAATCATTTGACGACATCTTGATTCATTAACCACAGATAAAGAGCTTTCATTTGATACCAATATTTGCCATGTACTATGCGTGTCGACTAAACTCCTAAAATAAGCCACTTTTGGCGACTTGGTCACCCTACTAAATAGCTTAAGTTACTTGCAAGCCGTATGACTCTAACGATGAAATCGTCATAACTGTTAGGCACTTTTTTAATTTTTATTGGAACATGTCCTGCACTGTCATAATAACGAATTAGCTGAGAAACAAAACGCCATCAACAGGAGAAGACGGAGAAGACGGAATGTTGCTACTCTTGGAAGGAAAGTTGGTTATGTGGAAGGTGAAATCAACACGCTTGTCATACTGTGAGGTGTTCAAATGGCCATTTGAGTCGAATGACACATCCCTATGTACAGCACAAAATCGATAATTCAGAAAATCATTAACCAAAGGCATACAAAATCAGGATAAAACAGGAACCAAAGCAAACAAACAAAAACTTCCACCACATGAAAATAAGCGAACTTCCTAAATGGAAGTGATACCAGGTGCCCAGGAGGAGTCAGCATCACCTGCTTGCATGCAACACCCATCGCTTCAATTCGGTTACTTCCATTTTGGAAGATATAAAGTATAATCTTTAGTTGGTCGGTACAAATGATCTATGTCAGGATATCATCCACCATTTTTGAGAGTGGAACATCATAGTGTATGACGAGTTCCCCATATCGACCGTAGAACTTCCTTAGTAACTATGTTAGTCGGCCACATACGTATCCTTGACTTGAGAAGCTTATCTGAAAGACGCCTAGATCTCAGAGTTAAATTTGTATATTTGGTACTTGCTCTGGCATAGCGTATCAACTGAGATATGAACATGCAAAAGCAGGCGAAGGGATGTTGCTACATGTACTCAGAAAATGAACGTTTGTGATGCTGAAATTGAAGTCGTCACGTTTGTAATAGAGGGAGGTGCTCATGTGACCATCAGTATCGTAGGACAACATTATGTCCAAATAGAATGCTGAATTATTTGTCTCTGAAGTTTCTTTGATTTCAAGCTCCGAAGGATAAATTCTGCTGAGGTAATCCACGAATTTTGGATTATTGATGGACAATACATCGTCTATGTATCTGGAAGTGAAGTTGAAGTCAAAAGCTAAGTATCTTTTCGCTTCAGAGATCAAAGATTGAATGAAGTTTCCTTCGTACGAGTAAATAAAATGTCGGCAAGGAGTGGGGCACAATTGGTCCCCATTGGAATTCCGACAATTTGTTCCTCCGAACACCCCAAAAATGCTGTCGATCAGGAATTTTTACATCTGAATAATATCTGTTTCAGTGTACTTATTTTCAGAATCGGACTTTTCTTTTACAAAGTAGTTTTTGTCATAGTTAACAACAATAGATTTGTATTTGCGATTGCCGTTCGTGCTTGTTTAAGCATTTTTAAGAGACTTTCTTTCAATTTAGAATGTGGGATTGTAGTGTATAGTGTCGAAAAATCAAAGGCTTAAAAGTTAGATCGAATGGACTCTTCTAAAATGAGTGGATTTCAGCTATTCTAAAAGTTCCTTCGAATTCTTTAAAATCCACATCTGGTTGATACCGCTATGGAAATATTCTGTCGAACAATATTTTTGAAGTCCAGATTTGATTTAAGATTTGAATCTTTGGTTAGTAATATCGATACAGATTTCGTAGAAAAATTTGTGGAACCAGCAGATTCTTGTGCAATTTAGGTATGCAGTATAAGTATGGCAAATCTAAGTCTAAATTGTTTTTTGTCGAAGCCAAAGTAAGCGAGAGATGATTTTTGGTTATCTATTAATTCAGAGGCAGAAATGTTTATTGGGGTGTATGTTAAACGTCTTCAAATTGAATAGCATCATTTAAGAACCGATAAATTGGCAGCATGGACCGGACATGCAAGTTTCGGGTACTTAATCCTCGACAGTGATCCTTAAATCTAAACAATGTAATATGCCAAAAAAGTGTGAAAGTTACTTTGTGAAAAAGAATAACGAAAGACGAAGCAGGATGGGTGGGATAATATGCTACAGGACCCATGTTATTGAAATTTCAAGAAATTTTGATAACAGAAATTTTAGAATGCGTTGAAGAAACGATCAACCCAAATTGATCGACCTTGGCTATATGTGCCCTCGGGGACTCCTGGTCCACCAGCAGTGACACTCACCAAGTGGTATAAATGTTAAACGTCTTCAAATTAAATAGCATTATTTAAGAACAGATAAATTGGCAGCATGGACCAGACATGCACGCTTCGGGTACTTGTCCCTCGTCAGTGATCCTTAAATCTAAACAATGTAATATGCCAAAAAAAGTGTGAAAGTTACTTAGTCGAAAAAGCGTTCCGAAAGACGTAGCAGGATGGAGTGGGATATGATGCTAAAGGACCCACGTTTTTGAAATTTCAAGAAATTTTGATAACAGAAATTTTAGAATGCGGTGAAGAAACGATCAAACGAAATTGATCGAAATTGGCTACATGTGTCCTTGGGGACTCCTAATCCACCAGCATTGACACTCACCAAGTGGTATAAATGTTGAACGTCTTCAAATTGAATATGTTTGTTTTCCAGGTGTCGAATCTAAACCCAACTCTTTAACAAGACTGTCGAAATACCGTAGTACTTATTGCAAGTAAATGTGTAATGCTGGTGTGATGATATAATGTTCTTGGAGGTAAGCTCAGTGATAACCTCATGGTATTTAATGATAGACTCGAATCTGGTGTTCACAGTTGATTATAGCCGGTAAATTTTAGATAAAATTTACCCTCTGATGAATTTTACCCATACGGAAAGGGTGTCGATCTGTACATCCTCTTTCTTTGACCAACGTCTTGCATATTCCTCACAAGAGTCCATGATAATTTTGGTTCCATGTACAAATGTAAAGAATTTACTTTCTCTGTATTTGGACTCTTATTAACAATTCTCAACTTGTATTATGATTGGTAGAAATGAATTATGTTATACCTACATCAAGAGTTAGGCATTTATCATCCTGTGATGTGCATCTTGAAAATCCATAGTATTTTAGGAAAAAATCGTCCGCTTCCGGTCTTAAACAAAACTTAGTCTCTAGACTGAAGAAAAAAGCTACAATAGAAAAACGCCTTTGATTACCGTACGATTTTATTTCGATTTTGAAATATTGGTGGTTGATAAATAAATGCTGTTTCGTCGTATTTACGCTTACAAAGTGTTACGAGCTCAAGTCGGTAACACTTCCGGTATTATTGATATACCAAGTAAGGTTTCCTGTGTTGAAACATTTCCTGCGAATGCGTTCTGAGATTTTGTTCTGCGCTATGCTACTTTTCATGGAAAGTAAGCCTAAAAGAAGATGTCTGGTGAATTGAAGCCAATTTAACGCACAACTCGCAAGAGTTATGCGCAAGCAGGCGTTTTATGGCAAATTCGTTTAGTTCTATTTGCTAATTATCGCCGTTGTAACGAATACATTCCATTTCGGTTATGGTACGAACGATTCATTCAGTGGTGTTTGGTTGTAATTTAGCGATACATTACGCAAAAACATGAAAAATGCTTAAATTTCTACTTTTAAAGCAAACAGTAAAATGTGGTATCTCAAAACCAATTAACATTTAAATAATTTCAATTCCAAATTAACGAAAATTCATAACAATAGAATGGTAAGTTAGGAATTTTGACAAGTATATATCCAAGAACGAAGTGGATCTGTCGCTTTCGGTAATTATTTATTAAATAGAGCATAAATTGGGAAGAAAAGATAAGCACGTCCAGGTACACATAAATCACATATGAACCAGATATAGAACATAAAAAATATTCCCTGTCGTTGTTGTGTGGTTCTGGCTTACCTTTTCCTTATTGTAAAGGTAGAACGTAAAATGAGATTGGATATTGTCGTATAAAGAAAGATCACAATTCAAGAAAAGGTCATGTATACTACTAGTATATTACGTACGCTGATAGTTACACAACTAAGCACTCGAGATAAGTGATTAATATCTTTGCAGAGGAGCACGACATTTTCTCTATATTTCATCGCTAAACTGTAATGGAGAGAGTGCATTAATATATTATGTATGTATATGAGTCCATGCAGAAATGATGTATGAAGGAAATCATTGAAGAAGTAGACGAGCGAATCACTGGAGAATCTTCAGATGTTGTGGATAATATTTAAAAGCTTTGCAACCAAAACGAACTTTTTAAGGCCATTATTCACCACACCGTCAATTATTTTTCCATTTCAACCACTTTGTATTTCACAGTTAAAAAGTACTGACTTCATATTAGTCCTGAATACGCGTCCTTCAGCTCTCCAACTAGATTATATGGAAAGAAGATTGTACATTTATCCGGATTGTGTGGGTAGAACCCTCTGATTCAATATTGTTGCTCCTAAAACCACACAACTGCCAGTACTGGAACGATTTTCACTATGCAAGAAGCAATGCGACTGGAATATAACTTTCTTTTTATAGTCTTGCCTATGTTATTATCATCTATCAGAGAAAGAATTCTGGACATTTGGGATATAGACGGGTCGACCCATATACTGTTCTTTCTGTTTAACTACACATGTTGATATGGAAATGTCGTAATACCTGTGCTCTTAGTTTGATTGTTCTTATTTTGGACAGAAAGTTAAAGCAGCACGTTCCGCCTTCAGGCGAAAATATGCTTCATAAACAAGATATAGGGCAAATCTCTATTTTTCCTAGATGGTAGAAGTTATAAACGTTCCGTTAATACCAAAATTGTTAACAAAAGGTCTTTAATGTTATCGTAATAAAAGAATTTAAAAACGAATTTTTTGTGGCGCCACAAAAATTGCCCATGTTTGGGATATACCTGCCCTCACGCGTGCGCGATTCGGCTCGTCGGGTTGTACAAATCAAAACAAACATGGCGAGTAGCGTACACTCTCAACGGAAAAGATGGAAAAACGTAATGATACTCAGATTTGGATAGAGAAAGAAATAAAAGAAAGACACAGTGTGAAAGAGCAATATAGAAAGTATATATTAGAGACCAAATGAATACATAAGAATTAATTCGGTAAAAATGACTTAAATCTCGTCGCACGCTACGAAGTAGCTGATATTTTGTTGGACATGTAAGTCAAATTAGATATAATCGGTCCTAAATCGTTTGAAACACATTATTTTATCGTTACTGTTTGAAATGTCGTATGAGAGAAACATACGATGTCTATTTCACCTCTCGTTGTTAAGAATAATTATCGAAATGGCCTACTAAATTGGCATATGTATCTAATCACTTTGTTCCTCGGAGTTCTTCTGCTCATTAATATTCATTAGGAGGCGCGGCTACAGCTGAAATTTCGAACGCCCGTGTCTCTATAATGCTAGGTTTACACTTAGCCACAATCGCCCCGATTGCCCCAATTGAGGTGAATCGTAGAGATCGTAAGAGAGCGTGGGAATGAATGGTGATGATCGTAAGAGAGCGTGGTGGGATCGTGATGATCGTAGGAGATCGCAGAGATCGCGGCAAAAATTTTGATTCTCAAAAAATTTGCTACGATTGTCCCGATTGATCCTTACATCGTGAGAGAGCGTAGTGAACGTAATGGAGCGTAGTAGAGCGTAACAGATCTTGACAAAGCGCAACGGATCGTAATATGCGATCGTAGGAGATCTTGGTAAAACACGTTCTCCTACGATCCTCTACGATTTTACTCACGCTCTTTGACGATTTGTTACGGTTTCCACGATTCAGTCCACGATCTACCAGATTTGTTGCGATTCCAATATCCTATAATGAAAATTATAATAAGACAAGTTTTTGATGGATTACATGAGTTTTAAACATCCGCAACAATTTCTAACATATGAAGAAGACTAAGAAAAGAAGTCTTGATAATCAGTGAGGTGCTGCATTAATTGCCTTCGAACGAGTTAAATATATACACGCAATCAAAGATTTGAATTGCTCAACAAAAAATGTAACCTTTAATAATCGAAAAAAAGAAAGATCAAATAAGTTTCATCAATGCCATTTCCAGCGTTTTGCGATATAAAACCTTCATCTCCTGGATATTAAGCTTAATCTTGTTCGGCTATTGCAAATGGTATTGGAACTGGTTGTCTATTTCATATCAAATCTTGTTAAATCGCGGCAAATCGTAGTCCTGCATCGTAACAGATCGCAAGAAAACTTGATAAGCGTAGGGAACCGTGATAGAGCGTGGCAAAGCGTAATATCTCATCGTGGTAATCGTACAGGAACGTAACGAAGCTTGAGAGAACGGGATGCAAATCGTAAAAGGTCTTATCTACAATCGTAACAAATCGCTACAGCGCGTATCAGAGCGTGATGGAGCGTCGGAGAGCATGTGAAGACCAATTTTATTTATAGAATTGTGGAGCTCCACGATTTTGCTCAATCGTGGACATCGTAGGGTATCGTGGTTAAGTGTAAACCTAGCATAACGAGGGAGGTATCGGATATGATAATATGTACACCGATAGATGACCAATACATGGAACAATCTATGTTAAGAAATATTTATTACAAGTATCAATTCCTTTACAACCCGAAGTCGGAATGTGCTGCTTTAAAAGTAAATGTTTGGTTATTTTCTTTTGTGTTTCTGATGCAATTTATAGACATCAAGTCGACCAAATTATTTACTATTGCGCACTGTGTAATGATAATATTTTGAATGCTCATTTGAAATAAGAAGTTCGAGGCAAATGCTGATTGTGAGCCAGCATACATCTACCAAGTGTCATGCAATTTGCAAACCCCTTAATGTTCCTGCAAGTTGAAAGGTTCTGCTCAGGTGATCTTGACAAACATTCTTAATGTTCACTCGAAGTAGGCAGGTATATACCCGGATAATTGGACGGGTTGTAAACATGTAATTTGGACAACTACCCCTTTCTTTTTACAAGAACGATGACTGTCTAATGTCGGTCTCTCCTGTACATTGGTTTTAATCATTTTGTGCCGTCCTTCATATTCTATTCTATACTATGGTATGATATTTCTTTTCTTTGGTGGATATGTAAAGGTGATCTTGGTGTGTTTTTTCTTATTTGTACTTACTATTGTCATTGTTCTGTGTGGCTCCCATTATCTGTTTGATAACTTATTCGTCTGTGTTTCAATTTTATCATAGGAACGCTGTCTTGTAGTTTATTTTTCTTAAAATACGATTACAATAGACCCTCATTGGTGTTCAGTTGAAGCACTCTTTTCTATTAGAAATGGTTCATGAAACATCCCCCCACACACACCTTGTAGGCCGGGGTCAAAATGAAAAAAAAAGTTACATGTATGAGTACAAGAATACACCCATACTGACACCTTGTGAAATACAAACTTTAAAAGTATTTTCATTTAATGGATGTCTATTAAATACGAATATGATATGTCACGTATAAGTAAAACGGCGATGATGACTATCTTATATCATGATACACACGGATACATACATGTATATTATGAAGAATATTGACGTCTGCATGCAAAATACAGATGAAAGCACTTGATTAAAATCTCACTGTCTTTTAATATAGAATAAATATGACATTATACTACATTACCAAAAAAAGTATTGAACGGGAAATTGGTAAAATGGAAATTTTTAACTATGGATCATTGTCAACTTTTTGATTTTCATTTCGTTTCTTGCAGATTCCAGCAAACAGAATGGCGACCAGCTCAAACATTTCTGCCAGACTAAGAACAGACATTCCGATCCAAAGGCCAAGTTGACCACCTATATCACTGACAAAGTTTTCTTCCTGAAATAAAGATTAATATAAGAAACTGGCCCAAAATGAATGGTTTGATTATAAAATTTCATATTCGTTTTCATTATACGAAATTTCATACGCTAACTAAAGACAGCTTTCATACTACATGTAACCGAACTGTTGTATGTCTTTTTGTTTTGGTGACTTTTCTCCATTTTTCATATCTAAAAATAATTTTAAACGGAATTCCTCTTTGAATAAAGGAGATTACAAAGTATTGCGGGTTTTTTTTTTGTTGGAAATGATAGAAGAAATATTTCTTTAATGTAGCACAGACAACATTATGAGAATTTTAAGGAAAACACAAACGAATTAATTAAAAGATCATTTAATTGATTAGCAGTTTCCATTATACATGTTAGAGTAACACGTTAGACAAGCTTGGAGAAAGCATAGTGCATTAGTTTTCCCTATATTATTTGTCATTGATACATAAGTCATCCCTAAAATATTATTTCATGTATTGCTTTTAGTTTTAAGTAGCTTAAAAATTGCGTCAATAAGCGTGTTGCTCAAAATGTTTTCGTTTGATGCATTATTTCTATGGTAGAAAAAAAAATTAAAAGCTTCACTTTCGGCGGAGAAGCAAAATCACGATTTGTATTGACACAAAATTGAAAGAGAAAGTCCGAGGTAATTTTCGTCTGAAATACAATGTCGTTTACGTGTAATGTATATGTTCACAGGTATTAACTTCGCTGTATCGTGTGTACAGTAAAACAATCTATTGTATTGTGATGGCAAGACGATATAAAATGATTTTACCATAATATTTGCTTTTTGAAAGGTGACAAAAAAATGTAAAGTGAATTTATATCTTACAAATTACTTACCGTATAAGCAGTTTCCTCAATGATTTTCTCTCTCGTTAAAGATGAAAAGTAAATACTTAATCGCAGCATGCTTGTCCTGAAATTGTGTTGGTATAATATATGAAACAGGCATGAAGTTTCACGTCACATTGGAATCCTCTTGTGATTTAACATGAGATCGTTTTAGCTAACAGAGTAGGTACTGTTTTTAGGTAGAAACTGCTATGATGAAATATACATACTAATTAATGTATTCATGAATATTTACATATACATGCATTTACGAACTGCCTTCGTGAATATGCAATTATTGTTTCCAGATTATTTACATATCTCAACTCATCCGGAATACTAGAGCCAGTACAGATATATATGTTTTGAATTTTCACAATAGAAATTTACATTTGGGTCAAGGTTTTCGTTTTCACATACTAGTTGTTACGTTTTGGACATTTTACAAAATTACAAACATTTTTTTTTTAAATTTTGATTTATATCTTCAGTAGAGCATATTACCTCGGGGATTTCACAAGCTGTCTTTTATGATGACTGCACAAACATGATAAGGAGGATACAATGTTAACAAAGTAAAGTTTTACGCAGCCCGTCTTCAGTCTCATGTTTAGTTGAAGTCGGATTCAGATTGAGTATTTTTATGTACCGTATGCTATTACTTACTCCATAGTTTCTGCCGTTACATTGATGCCATCGTTCTTCATGATTTTTTCCAGTATTTCTTGACTAGGACGAGAAGGCCATTTCTTCATTGACATCGCAGCAGTAAAGTCAGTCGTTCTTAGAATGGTGTGTAATAGAGTTTTGAAATGATTATATTTATGTGGTAAGCCATAGAATTTTTTAGATCCGTTAACATAGAATTTGTGTTACAAGCTGCGTTTAATTGTCTTGTATGTGATGCCACCTTACAGTGAGGTGAGAAGTTTATGTTTACATAACTACTGTGCGTCTATGGAGACCTCTGTGTATTCGGATAAGTCGGAGAGTTGTGCGCACGTAATCCGGATAACATCACCATTTGGAAATAGCAGATAACCGTCCAAAGACGGCGCCGGGTGCACATTGGTCTCCTGTCTATTATGTTTTGTCATTAATTTTTGTTGTTTCTGTACGTCAGTTTCGGTTGTCTTGTATGGTGTTCTAGTGAATATTGTGTCTTTTTTGTGGCTTGTAGTTTTTCTGATGTCATTTAGAAATAATTTCTTTCGGGTTTGTTTCGCTGGGTGAGTGCAGGTAAGGCATGCTGGAGATCATCCCCTTTTCCTTACTTAAAGCTCAAAGAAAAGGGAAAATTATTCTTGAACAATAAGAAGTAAGACCCTACATTCGTCTCGTTTTGAAAGTACCGCGATAGACAGTCTATGAGAGAAATATTTTGTCTAACCAACTACAGAAATTAATCACAAAGAAGGACAAAAATAGCCTTTATAAAACAACCAATCAGGGAACTCGTATGACAAAAGAGTTCGACGAGTTCGGATTGTGCACTAAATAGATAGTATCCTGTGCTCCACTAGGGAAAAAAAATGAAACATCCGTCATACGTGTAAATGTTTACCCTTGTACGTTGTGAAAGAACCTATTGATACAAACGTTTTGACATTCGTTGTTATTTTAGAGAATTTGAAGGTTAATTTATAGAATGATCGAAAATATATCATACTTTTTTGTGTTAAGCATACGGATACTCTTTAGCAAAAGGAAAAAAAAAAGTCGTGGCTAGAGAATATTTCATTCAATCAAGCACGTATGATCGTACAACATTCCAAATTGTACCTGCAAGGATCGCTGCAATGGGGACAATGTACGTCAATATCTTTTTGTAATTCCAACCTTGCTGCCTTGTTACATGTAAGACCTGTCAACAAGAGATAGTTTGAAGTCCATTATTTTTTGCAGTCCTTTTAAATTAAAATAAAATTATCTATTTATCTATCTTAAGATATTTTTGTTAGGTACTTTATTGGACATTATTAAATTCACACTTTTTGTATATTTTACATTTTTTTGAATTGAGGATCACTGACGAGGGCTATGTACCCGAAACGTGTATGTCTGATCCAAGCTTCAAATTATCTGTTCTTAAATTTTGATATTGAATGTGAAGACGTTTACTCATTAGTTTTAACGTTAAGGAAAATAAGAGGGTCGATTAAGGGGCTTCATTGCCCCGACATTAGCAAAGAGAGAAGTCGTATTTACCTCCAAATGATTCACACATATTTATGTCGGCAGTTGTGTACGAGTATTCATGGGCGCAATTACATGTTGTTGCACTTTTTTCTCCTAAACACTTCTCAATGCAGTGCTAAGTAAAATAAATCATTCCTCGTCAATATCAGAAAACATATATCTTCTAACTTCATTCAAGCAAAAATTTGACAAATTTGCTTGTGATATTTTATTTTATTTTTTTCAATATCATTACAAAAGAAATTTAAGAATACAAAAATATGATTCAAGATTCAATATAATTCATTCCATTCAAGGTTAAGAAAAAATTCTTACCGCTTTGTCATTGTATGTTTTCTTTTCCTCTGAGCATTTCTGATTACGTCCGGGAAGTCGCAGAGTATCGTGCTGTAAAATGAGAATATATCTGTTACATATTACTTATACAAGTTGCCGCGATGTAAACTTACTGGAATCTATTTGTTTTATTTTGTACAGAATTTAAATTACAGAAAAACCTACCACGGATAAAGAGCAAGAAGTATGAAACCCGGTTGGTACGGCCACCCCTGTAGATTTTGGAGTCGGGATCGCACCCGGACTTTTAACGTCAAACACCACACCCACACTATCACTGATAAATGGAAGGTACTCATTTTCTTGGACATCAAGGAGCAAATTCAGACCTTAAAAGCCACAAAGTTATATCTTTTATTTTACGTTCAAATTACTACTATGAAAATCAATTTGATTTCCATCAGACTGAAATGGATTACCTTTGACGCAAAATTACCTACCATATTTGTTTCCAGCAACATTAATGTTCATTTCAACCTCTGGAGTGAATTCGTAGCAAAATCCGTAATACTCATCCCGTACTTGAGTGAAATTACTACAAAAGAAATTTTAAAATACTGAAACAGCTTGATAGTCCTGATGCTTGTTTTTCAAAGGATCCCGGACCTCAAATAAACATCAAAGAAGTACCTAACAGTTATTCAGTCTCAAAGTCGAGAAGACAAGGCCAAATCGTGAGAATTCCCATCGTAACGTTCCGAACCCCGGAATGAACAACATTCCGAAGTGAGAAGAAAGGCTATAAAAATCGTTTTTCAAAATGATCAAAATTTATTTAACTGACCTTATACATTACTTGAGCTATGTCTAAATATCAAATTTTTGACTCCTTTTTTGTTGAGATATCGCCCTAAACGCTTGGAAAGTGTCTAAGTTGAAAAATGTACAAAAAGATCCAGGTAAGTCTGATATATTCACTTAAGAATTAAGCATGAACGCAAGTAAGAATTGCTAATTCGGAAAATAAAGACAGACAGATAGTCATTTGACAATTTCTCACAACAAACATCACACATAGTGTGAATACAAGTGAAACTTAAATGGATATTTGATACATAAAAGGTCAATTTGTCATTATATGTAAAATGTAACACAAAAAACATCGAATTCTTCGATTTTGAGTGATAAAATAGGGACATTAAGGTCCGCGATCCTTTTAACCTTCAGTCTTGATAGAATTTCATTGAGAACCCCTAGTTGTATAATTGCCAGGAAAAAATGAAATGCAAAAAACAAATGAAATATTTACATTCCTACTGCGTTTCCCTTATATAAAGGTACCAAAACAACTGTTGCTTTATTTCTCGTTAAACGCAAGAGCTTATCACGTGACATTAGAACTTACGCGGATTAATTTTTGATAAAATGTCAATTTTACTCATTGCTTCAACACAGTTTTAAAACATGTATCCATTATCAAACGACGCCGTCTACCCCCAGTGATTAAATGTGTCAAAATCTAGGTCACCCACATGTACACTTCCAAGAAGTGTGACGTATTAAGTTGATCACGCGTCAGTAGACGAAGATCAAGGACGAACTGCATCGTTGTCTGCAGAAAGATGCCGTGTTTGGATGAGCGAATATTAAGGCACAAGTGGATCAAAAATTCAGCATTAAGGGTGAGGATTTGATTCAGTTGTGTCATTGATCAACAATGAATTTATTTTTGCTTCTTATGGATTCATAATATCAGAAATATTTCGAGTATCAGCGAATCTTGAGCCATGATGTTGAGGTAAGTCATGAAAATACCGAAAGTTTTCGCGTTTTCGACGGCTGTACTTTTGCATTATTCTAATTACTTCCAAAAGAAATAGGGTAATTTCATAGAAGTTTGTATAATAATACCGATTGATTTCATATGTCTAAATAGTTTAACAGTATGTTAAAGTGAGTTCTTAAAAGTCTTCCCTCCACTTCTTTGAAATTTCTCAAGTTTAACCCTCCGCTATGTCTGAATTATGTTGGACAAAAGTCACGAATTTTGACAATTCAATTTTTCAGTTTGAATTGGAATGTTCAAAATACAACCAAAGGACAAATTTCAGTTTCTCATTTTGTCAACAACGTTTCCGTACAGAAGGTACTACTTCAAATCAAACGAAAAAACTTCGAACGTTCGTTTGCTGTTACGTCAAGTGGCGTTCTCCCTCCGCAATAATATTTCAAATGTAAAGAAACGCTTTGAAAAATTGGCTGCAACAACTTACTTACATTTGTAATACGCCATACTGTGACGTAAAACTACCAGGTATGAGCTTGTAAATGACGTTCTCACATGTAAACAACAGAGCAAGTAAGTTTATTATTGATAACACTTTGTTTTTTCGCCATTGTGATAAATACGAAGCAGTTGTATTTCATATTTTGCAGCGCAATTATTTCTGTTGTCGTTGTTAGTCATCCGTAGCAACGTCACAGCCAACAGGGGATGCTTACTCCTCCCGGGCACCTGGTCTCACCTCTGGCTTGCAAGGGGTCCGTCGATGCTCAATTTTGTGCTCTATTGTGAGTGCTGTTGAGATTATTGTCAGGATCTTCTTTAACTCATTATGCCCTTTGCCGTAAATAAATTCCCCGCGAGGTGTCTGACAGTAAGTGTTTTGAATATTTTCTCTGACATTGTCGCCATAACACTTTCTATGTAGAGATAACTTAGGCAGTGCATGTATTATATATTTTTTCATTTTCGTGCGTGAACATTGACGGCGGGTGCGGCTAGCCAACAGGGGATGCTTACTCCTCCCGGGCACCTGATCCCACCCCTTGTCCGTCGATGCTTAATTTTGTGCTCTATTGTGAGTGCTGTTGAGATTATTGTCAGGATCTTCTTTAACTCTAAAGCGATGCGTGAGAGCCTCTGAGGAGCATAAAAAAGTTAAAATACGTTACATGAATTAGAGTAGGGATAAACGTACTGTGTTTTGTGGTTCCGACAGGTATATGTTGGAGCCCCGACGGTATAACTGCGTTTCCAATAGTATATCCAACGTATACCTATCGGAACCACAAAACACAGTACGTTTATCCCCTAAATACAGAGCACAAGGAAGAGCAACCTTAACTAACAACTAGCAAATATAGATCTTAGCACAACAACGGCCCAACAAACAGACTGGTTAAAACCAATATACAACCGGCACCCTCTTTTAAGAAGCGAAAGCTGTGGTAATCCAGAAAACTTTCGCACTAGTACACATTCATCCATTGTATTAATCAGAGGGTATTTATTCCTATTTCATTTCATGATTTAAAATTCAGTTTATGTTTCATCTAACCTTGCTTCACAGTCTTTTCCATTAAAGGTACAAGACAAGATGAACTTTTTTGGATCTGGTGTTAGAGAAGATATATCACTGATTCCCATTTTCGCAAAGAAGAATTCTTTGACATCATCTAGTGATAAGGAAGTGGCTGAAAAATAGGAAATAAAAAAACTTGGTGAAACCTACATGTTTTCATTCCAAGAAAGTCTAGCATGCCATGTGCTAAGACTTTAAGAAATTGACATTTATCATGCCATAACGAATCATAGTTTTATTATATTGATGAATAGTCGATTTGACAGCCTTATATAACATGTGGCCGACCTAGAAATGTCCTTTTCTATGAACTTTTTTGATGATTCATATCTATGGGATAGTACTGAACGATTCTAGTTTGGTTGTCACTGTGGCAACCTTGGGCAACTCATTTTATCGACGCAAATTCAAAATGGCCGCCAAATGCCTTCCACTAGTAGATGAAATTAATTCTTTTTCTTTAAATACTAAGTGTGTCACATCAAATCAGGGGTTTTCATGGTCAACAAACCCATTTCCGATGTCATTTTTACAATTAGAGTTCATTCACGGCTAAAAAATTAAGATGACCGCCAAATTTCTACCTCATTATGGTACAATATGAATAGTTCAATAAAACTTTCGTGTAGCATGTCTTATTTGTAGTTGTTATGATCCTAGAATATATTTATTTCACCGTTTTGTTTGTTTTCAGTTGACACGTGCTTCTGGGACAAATCTGATTATTGGGGGAAATTCAAAATGGCCGCCAAATACCTTCAATCAATAGGTGAAACTTTATTCGTTCATTAAATATTAAGTGTGGCACATCAAGTCAGGGGGTTTGAATGTCAACAAACTCATTTCAAATGTCATCTTGGCATTTTGAGTTCATTCTAGGCATTAAAATTCAAGATAGCCGCCAAATTTCAACCTCATTGTGGTATAATGTATAGATTTCAATAAAAAGTTCGTGTTACACATCCTATTTGTAGTTGCAATGATCCTTGAACACATTAATTCTAATTTAATTTTTCTTCATTAGAAAAAGTAAGGACAACTCATCGTATTAGTAATTTGAGAGTCTTTGTATTCCTTCCCAAGGATCTTGCTACTACTTGAGCTTATATATGCTTATTCTAAATTTAACATCTGAGTTGGGAACTCAGAATCATACGGAAGAAACAATAAGTAAACATAATAAATCAATGTGTGAATACTAGTATTGTATTTTTCTAAAAAGAAATATCACAAGCTAGTATTTTATAAGACTTACTACATGAATAAGAGTGACATATAAGATTGGATGGTTTCAAATTTAACAGACTGAGATTCGTCAAAATGTAATGCAAAGATGAACATTTCATTTCTTTTTATTTTGACAAAAATAAAGTTTCCCTATTGATCATATAAGACCAGTTTGTTTGACGCAGGGGATTCTAGGGTAACTTGCCTATTTTGCCTCTTTTGACCATCATGGTAATTTCTTTGCTTGGCCTGTATAGCTTTTTTTCCAATCGGCAAGATTGCAAAAGAAAGTAAATAAAAACACAAACACTCGTTTACACAAAATTTCGGCCCCTTGGCCTTTATCAAGTGTAAAAACGACAAGTATACAAAAAGACAAGGTAAAATCTATCCTTGTACCTCTGGCGTTCATCGCAATAGAAAGTGTTTGTTTTTTTTTTCTTCACATAACAGTCCCTCGTTGTAATTCATTTTGAGTTGAGCTATCTATTATATTTAGGTATAACGTTTATGATGACACCTACCATTCTGAACCTTGCATCTCTATCCTATATATACTTAAAATGGAACTTTGTAAGAATAGAATGTCTTCAGATGTGGCAAAACAACATTAATTATTTATGATTATTTGAATCATTTTGGCTGGAAGTACTACTAATGAGCATTTATTGTCCGAATTATGCATGCCTTGTGCATAGAATGTATTCTTCTATGTAGAGAAGGCTGCTCAATAGACTTTAATAACAGCGTTAGTACACTCCTTTTTCTTCATAAGGTCGGTTAAGATTGTAAATTAACAGGCCTTTCAAAATTGCATCTGCTAGTTGGAGATCTCTACAGTGATTAAAAATTGAATCTGAGGAGTCTTCAGTTGTGGAAAGATGACATGGTACTACGTATGTTTTGGCATTATAAAACTCAACAGGGTGAAATCTTGAAAGCAGTTGTCTTAAATATCTGTGTTCCGCAACGTTTGAAGGTTGTTTCTATATCATAATTATCTTTAAACAGGTTTTCATTCCAAATGTTTTCTTATAACACAGAGAATATTTGGTTGAAGAGTAAGACGTAGTCAGATGACCAACTTGAAATGAATCTAGAACAGAACAGCATTATACAAGTCAAAAGAACAGTCACAGGGAAAATGATCTATGTCAAGAATACAGATCATGCAGCAATCCTGGAAGAAGTTTACTCCTTTGAATTCCATTTGCAGACTTTCAAGAAGGACAACCACTTAGGTATTTGACATGATATTTTGACAATTCATAGCCCTATTATGTAGATTCTTGCTACAGGTCGACTCTTATCCCCTTTTCGTAAAACATACAATATTTGCAATCTATGTAAAAAGTGCATGTATAAGCTCATATCGACAAAATGACATTAGACATGATGTATACCATCTTTGGGATCACAAATAAGATGCACCACAATTATTCGTAACGGAATTTGAATATTGAAGTGAGGGTCATTTCATGTTTAGCCTTTAATGAACTAATAAGCAAAATCACACCAGATATGGATTTCTTGGCCCTTAAAAGCCCTGATAAGATGTGCTACAATTAATAAATCAAGTAGTTATTACATTTTACACAGTAATAGGAGACTATTTGGCGGCCATTTTGAATTTCCCCCTATAAACAGAGTTGTCGCAGAAGCATGTGTCAACTGAAAACAAACAAAACAGCAAAAAAAAAATGTATTCTATGACCATTTCAACTACAAATAAGACATGTTACACGAACGTTTCATTGAAATATTCACATTGTTCCATAATGAGGTAGAAATTTGGCGGCCATCTTGAATTGTTAGTTCTGAATAAACTCAAATTGTAAAAATGACATCGGAAATGGGTTTGTTGGCCATTAAACCCCTGATTTGATGTGCCACACTAAATATATAAAGAAAGAACTTAATTTCATCTATTGGTGGAAGGCATTTGACGGCCATTTTGAATTTCCGCCGATTAAAAGAGTTGCCCAAGGTTGCCAGAGTGGCAGCAAAGCTAGAATCATTCAGTACTATCCTATAGATAAGAATCATAAAAAATAGTTCATAGGAAAGGACATTTTCTAGGTTCAGAAATTCTCAAATCGACTAAAAATCTATATTGCAACTTTGTTCTCGTCGCACAATATCAATCTTGTTTTATTTCAATAATCTCTTTATACTTGATCTTATAAAATGATAATATTCTGAAACATTTGAATCGAACGAATCCTTTCATCACCATGGGATTAACACAGGAAAGTAACATCTGTGAATCTCAACACAGTTTTGTTTTGAAGGTATATAATAGGTGATTAGAAGTAATTTGGGCATCCATTCATAGAATTTTGACGCCTTATATCATAGCATAATTATAATGTAAGAATAAATTGAAAACGTTTTAACCAATAAAAAAATTAAAGGTAACTTAAAGAGTTATGTGCCGTTTGAGTCTACATTGAACTTAATGGGAAAAAGTTATTGGTTCTTGAATTTTTGACAGAATGACGGGGCATCATTTTCGACTTCTCCTCTTCAACCGCTGCACAGAATTTAACAAAACCCTACATGAAGCTTGTACTCAAGTTCCTCTACCATTTTTGTGTTTTTGTGCCGATCGGTCAAGAAAAAAAGAGTTCTGCTGAAATGTCTCTTTGCATTAATGCCAAACTCACACATTCACCAGACCATGCAAACTTTCTTTCTTAGGCGTGCTTCATCAAATGTTACAATCTCCGTCGAGTCGATCTATCAAATTGATACTCTCAAAAACAATATCGTAAAGTGATACTTACGCCAGTCTATAACTGTAGAATAATTGTACTGAGGCTGAAATTAAAGATTCGAACTAATAGATAAAATCTATAAAAATAAGAAGCAAAGTGTTAGACTGGCTCAAGCGCGGACCCATATACAAAGTCGGCGCCGGGTCTCCTCCCCTTTATGTGTTGTCATTAATGTTGGATGTTTTTGTACGTCTGTTTTGATTGTTTTGTATGATGTTCTAGTGATTTTTGTCATGTATTTTTTTTGTGGTTTGTAGTTATGTCTGATGTCATTGACGTGTCACTTTCTTGTAGGTTTGTTTTGCTGGGTGGGTGCAGGGTGGTCATACTGGAGATCATCCCCCTTTCTTCAAAGCAGAAATAAATGCTGGCTCGCTTTCGCTTGCCATTTGTTGTATTTACATATTAAAACTGACAGGCATTAATAAAGTACTATGGTATGAAAACAAAAACAATTAAGATTTTAAGCTTTTTGTTCGCTATTGCACGCTACTACTTGCCAGTCATCTGCTTTTCTGCTTTATTTATAATTAGAAGAAGAACTGATAATCATTATTTCTGGTGTATGTGTTTTCTTTTTATTTTGCTCTTCAAAAGATATCGGACTTTAGGATCAGCCCTGGAAAAAATCCCGGACCCACCCATATGGCTAAGTATTGTTTACCAGTACCTTTCTGAAGTCTTTTAAAAACATGACTTTGTTAATCAGGAGACATGGATGTTACATATTGATATTTTGTTATAATAAGTGGGTTCCGCAATATGGAAGACAAAAGTTCGAAAATTGTGAATAACATGTTAAAATGAATTTCCAAACAGAATATTTTTTATATTCATATTCTTATTTCATAGGTTTCAATATAAAACTAACCGGTGTGTCATCAACGAAGTACTCCATGTTGAGGCCTGTCAGATTTGCCGTTTCATCGATGATTTGATACAGGTCCTTCGTTTTCTGTACTTTAGAAAAAAGGAGGGGATTCATATTGCATATGGTTACTTCTGGAAACCTCATCTCTCCATACTCAATTTCAATTTTAGTTGTGGTTTGTTCACTGTAAATAAAGACATCATAACTCATCTTTATTGGTGCCTAAAATGTTCCTGTATCATGTACGTGATATAGAGAAAATCCAATGTTTAGTAAATGAAAGTGAAACACAAAAGCCGAACAGGTTCCATAAAACACATTCGAAAGGCTTATGAATTTTGGATTCAAAACAAACAAACACCCACCCACCCCCCACCCCCCTAAATCAACGCGAAAAGAAGATAGGACAAATGTTAAACTTCTTCAACTCAATAGTATCATTTAAGAACAGATAAATTTGCAGCATGGACCAGACATGCACGTTTCGGGTACATAACCCTCGTCAGTGATCCTTAATCTAAACGAAGTAATATGGCCAAAGAGTATGAAAATAATGATGTCAAAAATGTACCGAAAGACGTAGCAGGATGGTTGGGATATGATGCTGCAGGACCCACGTTTTAGAAATTTCAAGAAATTTGGTAACAAATTTTCGAATGCGTTGAAGAGACAAACGATCAACCGAAGTTGATCGAACTTGGCTAAATGTGCCCTCGGGGACTCCTGGTCCACCAGCAGTGACACTCACCAAGTAGTTCAAATGTTATACGTCTTCAATTCAATAGCATCATTTAAGAACAGATGAATTTGCAGCATGGACCAGAAATGCACGTTTCGGGTACTTAACCCTCGTTAGTGATCCTTAATCTAAACAATGTAATATGGCCAAAGAGTATGAAAATTATGATGTCCAAAAATGTACCAAAAGACGTAGCAGGATGGATGGGATATGATGCTACGTTTAACATTCTACGGTACCCACGTTTTAGAAATTTCAAAAAATTTGGTAACAGAATTTTCGAATGCGTTGAAGAGACAGACGATCAACCAAAGTTGATCGAACTTGGCTACATGTGCCATCGGGGACTCCTGGTCCATTACAAACAAACGACACATCCCTCCTAAGAAACACGAAGGGCAACTAATGTAATGAGTAAACTCTAGTGCAAGCGCGGAAGGCATTGTAAGATGGAGCTTGAAGTCAAAGAAACTACAGAGACAAATAATTCAGCATCCTATTTGGACATAATGTTGTCCTACGACACTGATGGTCACATGAACACCTCACTCTATGACAAACGTGACGACTTCAATTTAAGCATTACAAACTTTCCTTTTCTGAGTAGCAACATCCCTTCATCCCCTGCTTATGGCGTGTTCATATCTCAGTTGATACGCTATGCCAGAGCAAGTACCAAATATACGGATTTTGTTCTGAGAGCTAGGCGTCTTTCAGATAAGCTTCTCAGTCAGGGATATGTTTGTGACCGACTAACATCGTCAATGAGGAAGTTCTACGGTCGATATTGGGAACTTGTCATACACTATGATGTCCCACTTTCCAGAATGGTGGATGATATTCTGTCATAGACCATTTGAACCATCCAACCAAAGATTGTACTCTATATCTTCCAAAATGAAAGTAACCGGATGTGACAGTTCTACCGAATTGAAGCGACGGGTGTTGCATGCAAGCAGGAGATGCTTACTCTTCCTGGGTACCTGGTCTCACTCTCATATCGGGAGTTCGCTTCTTTTCATATGGAGGAAGTTTTTGTTTGTTTGCTTTGGTTCCTGTTTTATCCTGATTTTGTATGCCTTCGATTTCTGATTTTCTGGGTTATCGATGTTGTGCTGTAAACAGGGATATGGTCATTATCCATTTTTGTCATCCAAGCAGTATGAAGGACAAAAAAAAAAAAAAAAAGAAAGTCCAAAGCCCATTCCCATTTCTGATTTAGTAAATGTTATCCACAGTTTCGCTATTTGGCCACTGAAAAATTAAAATCATTAATAAGTAGCGCCAATCAAATCAAATCTATCTAAACGCAAGTAAACCTTAAAACAATGATACTGAAACAGAAACATAATTCCACTATGAACCATCAAGTAGTCATAAATTTCGATATGTACTTAGCTTCTGACTGTAACTTCACTTCCAGAAAATGTACTGTCCATCAACAATCCAAATTCTCGGATAACCTTTGCAGCATCTATCCGTCGGAGCTTGAAGTCAAAGAAACTACGGAGACAAATAATTCAGCATCCTACTTGGACATAATGCTGTCCTACGACACTGATGGTCACATGAACACCTCACTCTATGAAAAACTTAACGACTCCAGTTTCAGCATCACAAACATTCATTTTCTGAGGAGCAACATCCCTTCATCACCTGCTTATACATGTAGTGTGTTCATATCTCAACTGATACATTATGCCAGAGCGAGTACCAAATATAGAGATTTTGTTCTGAGAGCTAGGCGTCTTTCAGGTCAGCTTCTCAGTCAGGAATACGTTTGTAATGGACTAACATCGTCACTGAGGATGTTGTACGGTCGATACGGGGAACTCGTTTTACACTTTGAGGTCCCATTTTCCAGAATGATGGAAGATAATCTGTCTTAGACCATTTGAACCATTCAACCACAGAATATGCATGCATGCAAGCAGGAGATGCTTACTCGTCCTGGGCACCTGGTCTCACTTCCATATTGGGAGACTGCAAACTCGTATCAAAGCCATTTGGAACCATTACTAATCCGTAATACATGTATCTACCACGCATCCACAATTTTACCAACTCGTACATGTACCATGATGCTATACTTAAGCCGGGTTTCCACTGTCACGAATGCAGAGGCAATAGGGCTACGGTTAGGTGATTTCGCTTAATCGTAGCGTATTTTCCACTCAATCGCGGACATTCTTTTATCATCGTGTCACAATCGTATCATATTCCTCTGCATTTTCCTCTGTTCACGGCCCGACGCGAATGTTTCAAACTGTTTAAAACATTCGCGTCTGCATTCTTATTCGCCTCACACTCGCGACACATGCGCAGCGAATTCGCGTTGCATTCTCCTCCATTCTCGGTGCGTTCTCATCACATTTGCGTGCATTCCTGTTCCTAATGTGGAGGAGAATGTGCCACAATAGGGCCCGACAAGAAAGAATCTGACACAAATGTGATGCGAATGCGTGAAGAATGTGACGCTCATGAGAAAAACACATCGCGAATCAGTCAAGATCTTGACACGATATTGCCACGATAGTACATGTACTAATACAAACAAGACAGTGACAAGAATATGTATCATAGAGGTAGTGTAAATGTGTGTGAATCAATATTCTAAATACTTTGACAATGCCTTTCAAGAGAAAACAACCCGGAAAGAGGTCAAGTCAACACAGGGTATTGATGTTCCTTGATATGTCAAATGATTTTGGTTTTGCTCTTGTCACATTCTTGTCATGATCGCAGCAATATCGGGATAAAGTCGTGTCTTAATCTCCTACATCGTAGTGCTATGGGGTAAAGTTGTGTCTCAATCTCCTGCATTCGCATCTCATTCGCCTCAGTGTCTTTTTATCGTGGCACATTCGTGTTGCATTCTTCTCTATTATTATCACACTCGCCTCACTATCGTAGCAGACGCGTAGCATATTCTTTTTCCATTCGCAGCGCTATCGTGTGCCTGTCGCGCCATGAAATACTTCATGAGAACAGACAAGAATGTGACACAATTGTTCATTCGCCTCTGATCGTAGCTCATTCTCAGAAGAACATGGAGATTAAGGTTCCCCGATACTTTAACCATACAGTATGATTACAAAGGCTGAGTGAAAAAAAAACCCACAAAGGAGTGTATGAAGTGCCAAAAATATCCTCTCATTGTTGCACGGTCTACATTATAGACGATAACTTATACCTTTCCAGTCGGTGCAACAATTTTCATTGTACAGCAATGATTAGATTAATGATTATTGCATAATTGACCGAGTCGTTGACTGATTACTATGAGTAGTTTTCTGAAGAATTATTCAATCATTGGTTTTAAAAAATGAACATAGGCAAAGCCTATAGGAGAGTGCAGCTGTTGTATTTCATTGCCGGATCTAGGATATCAGAAAAAAGGAGGGGGGGGGGGTCCATCTTCTAAGAAAATTGTTCACACAACAGATGACAAGCAAAAAAAAAAACAAAAACACGTATATTAAGACTGGAGATTTTATTAAAATAGGGGAGAGGGGCGAGACTGTTACTGTTTTTCCAAAAGTTCAGAGATAAAGTACAAAAAAGAATGTTCTGAATCAATAAATTTGAATGAAAAGGGAGAGGGGAGGGCGGGCCCCATGCCCCCTATAAATCAGCAACTATATTTAAACTAAATTCATATTTTCAAACGTTATCCATCGATGCCATAGATCTAGGCGTGTACCCCAGTGATTATTAGTCAATATCTAGGTCACCCACTCGTACACTTCCAAGAAGTGTGTGACTTAAGAAGTTGATCACGCGTCACGCCAGGCGATGTTCAAGGACGAACTGCACTGCCGTCCACAGAAAGATGCCATGTTTGGATGAGCGAATTCAGGCATAATTGGATCAAATATTCGATATTTAGGTTGAGGATTTGACCCATTTGTGTCATTAATCAACAGTGAATTTATCTTTGTTTCTTATGGAATCATATTGTCAGGAAATATTTCAAGTAACAGAGAATCTTGAGCAATATTGAACTTGAGGTAAGTAATGAAAATATAGATCAGATTTTCGCGTATATTTATCTTTTTCCACGGCTATACTCGACTTTTGCAATATTCAAATTACTTCCAAAAGAAGGAGGGTAATTTTACCGAAGTTTGTGCAGAACTAGAGCTATCCACGCTATCAGTAGATATCATGTCATAAGGCATACGAAATCCAGAGCACTGCAAATTTTCTTTCTTGCCATGTCATTTTCACAAAGAATATATATGGAACGCCATATTTCAAGTGCTAAGAACATTATATGCGGTAGTGAGTACATTATATGGAGTGCTATGTACATTATATGGACTGGTAAATACATTATATGCGGTGCTAAGTACATTATATGGAGTGCTAAGTACATTATATGTAGTGCTTAGTACATTATATGCGGTGCTAAGAAGATTATATGGGGTGGTGAATACATTATATGCGGTGCTTATTTCGTTATGTGGTGATTTCGTTATGATAAACATTTTTATGGCCAAGATTAAACATTTCTGCACAAAAATGCATTTTATTACATTTTCTTATGTTTATTATGCTTCTGTTGTCTTTTCATGTCAATATTGGAAAAGAGAAACCAACTCTGAGTTTATTATAATATCAATGTAATCGGCAATTTCTGCAATCCGGAAACTGAAAAAAAAACGGTTTTATTTCGTTCTTCTCTGTATATTACAAACGTATTTCTGGCGCGAACATGTAAACGTAGATTACAAACGTATTTCTGGTGCGAAATACACACGGTGTAGAAATAGACAAATTTATTTCCTTTCAGACTGTTAAATATTTGATCGGAACACACTATGAATACATGTAGATTGTTCCATGATACAAAAAGAAAAAGATGGCAATTATAACCTACTTGAAATATCGTTTAGAGATAAATTTTAAAATAGTCATCCTTTCCCCTTTTTTCGTTTTTTGCCTGTGGGACATTGTTTTCCCCCTCGCTTCAGAACCCCACTTGGCCAGAAAATGTGTTTTATTGATATACACCTTTGGTGAAAGTGGCATTGTAAAGCGAGGGGGGACGCTGTTGTGTAAAAGTCTTTTTAGTTTTCCTTTTTTTCTGTGTGAAAATGCTTATTTTGACCCAAATATCGGTCTTTTCTTCCAACCCCCCCCACATGATAGAGCTGGGAGAAATGTTGAATCCTTTTGTGTTTATGTGTCCTTTGGGTATTTGCTCTTTTGCCCTGTAAGTCCGTTTGGGTTTCTTTTGTGTTCTTTTTGGGATAATGATAACCCGAGTCTCAAAAATGTTTAATCTTGGTCATCAGAATGTTATCATAACGAAATTACCACATAACGAACTAAGCACCGCATATCATGTACTCACCACCCCATAAAATGTTCTTAGCACCGAATATAATGTACTAAGCACTGCATATAATGTACTGAGCACCGCATATAATGTACTAACCACTCCATGTAATGAACATATCACCCCATATAATGTACTTAGCACCGCATATTATGTACATAACACCCCACATAATGTACACACCACCCCATATAATGTTCTTAACATCGCATATAAGGTACTTAGCACTCCATATAATGTACTTAGCACCGCATATAATGTATTTACCACTCCATATAATGTACTTAGCACTCCTTATAATGTACTTAGCACTCCTTATAATGTACTTACCACCGCATATAATGTTCTTAGCACCGTATATAATGTACTTAGCACACCATATAATGTATTAAGCACTTCATATATTATACTTACCACTCCATATAATGTATTTACCACCGCATATAATGTACTTACCACCGCATATAATGTACTTACCACCGCATATAATGTACTTACAGATGGCCGTCCAAAGTCGGCACCGGTTACCCATTGGTCTCGTCGGTTTATGTGTAGTCTTTTGTGTTTGATGTTTACATGTCGTGTGTCTCTTTTCCGTCTCGTGCTGTACTCGTCTTTTATGTTTTTGCATCGGGTGTTTTGGTGTTTTACTGTTGATGCTGCAACGGGGTCTTGTTGGAGATCTCCTCCCTTCTTTTTACCACCGCATATATTGATTAATCCATCCCATATATTGAAATATCTCATTATAAGACAGCGATGGCGTTCCATAAATATACATAATCATTTATATATCCCTGATTACGTCTTACATTTATTCAAAATTCAAAAAATTATTTTGAGTTTTAATTTCATTAAATAAAAAAATAATATGGACGGGTACTTTCTTTTTCACGCACATGCGCCCTTCGTAAAATACGTCATATCCGGGACTTTTCAACAAAAGTAACGTACCATAGCGAACAGCTAGACAGGGGGTTAACATCTATTTTTCCTTTTAGGAGACATTTTGGCTTCTCGGCCGTTCAAACTGCGCTCTCTATAGTTGTTTGATGGCCTAACAATTGCCGTGTATCAAGTGTGTTGTTATTCAACGTCTCAGTAGAATAACCCTTACATATTTAATTGGTGCGAACTGTTCAAGGAAGTGGACCAATACGGATTCATAGCATTATTTTCTGAAAGCGCTCAATATGACAATGGGGAATAATTGAATATGGGCATTGCATTGGGTCCACGTTTTTGTGGTATGAGAATTCAAAGGTACATGTATACTTTATGACACGAGTTAGCAAAATTGGTGATATTTTCCATGGAATCGCAATGAAAACGAGTCATTTTTTCATTTTGGCATGAATTTCTCATGGTACTAAATGACACGACTTTGTAAATGATGGGAAGGAAGTGACTAAGGTACAAGTTTGTTATGGTACTAGGTGACTAAAAAACTTCGTATTCTACATTTCTATCATGCGTTATCGGAAGGAGTCGAATCACATTCTCTGAATAACTGAAAAAAACATATTGGATATTACTGATATTCGAATAGATAACTTCTACAAAAATCCTCATCTTTTTGAAATTCCAAGTTCTAAATCTGAAAGATATTTCAAATGAAAATAACGCAATTTACATGAAAAAATATGTTTTTGCTCCTGCTGACAAAGCAGCAAACAACACCATAATCATTAAAAACGTTACTACATTTGCCGTGCAACAAGTGGTTTGTATTAGGCACGCCCACTTTTTATATCCATTTACATATTCATCTATGTTGCTTGGGCCCCTACGTTTTGCGGTCTTGTTTGTGTGAGATCATCTTACAGTGAGGAGGTTGTTTAACACCACAAGTGTACGTTCTTCGAGACCTCTGGGTAATTTGAAAAGTGAGAGGGTTGTTCGAACGTAATCCAGAATAACCACACCATTTGCTACTCGCGTGGCAAATGGCCGATCAAAGTCGGCAGCGGTTGCCCATGGGTCTCGTCGGTTTATGTGTGGTCTTTTGTGTTTGATGTTTACATGTCGTATGTCTCTTTTCCGTCTCATAGTATGCTCGTCCTTAATAAGGTTTGTGTTTTTGCATCAGGTGTTTTGGTGTTTTGCTGTTGGTGCTGCAACAGGGTCTTGTTGGAGATCCCCTCTCTGTTCTTACATATCAACTTTGGTTTCGGAACTTTCGTCTACAAATACTTATATCAAAAGCAATAAAAGTGTCCCTAAAATTTTTAGCAAACACAACAAAAGGAGCTGTAACGATAAGACGTAAAATTTGCCCTGAAAATGTGAAATTTAAAAATTGGAAATTTCAATAAATATTTCAGTAGAAATATCAACTTACTTAATGCATATGTGAATCTGATCTCTGTTTGAATAGATAATCAATAACAATACCGATATTTGGGTTAAAATGAGCGGTTTTTCTATAGAAATCAATGGGAAACGGAGAAGTTTTCTACAGCATTGTTCCACCCCGAGTTACAGAATGCCACTTTTACCAAAGGTGTATATTATTAATACCAATTTTCTGACCAAATGTGGTTCTATAACTCGGGGTGAAACAATGTCCAACAGAGAAAAACGAAAAAAGGGGGGATGGGCTACTTTTTAAGAATGTGACTTAAAAGCGTTTAGATAGATAAAAATTGCCCATTTCTTCATGTTATACAACGGAACAATCTATCCTGAGTGGATTCCGATCAAAAATACAACATGGACGAATGAAATAAACGATATAAAGTTGTCTATTTCTACACGGTGTGTATTTCGCGCCTGAAAGCTTACAATTGTGCTGTTTAGTACAAAATATAACGGTTTTCAGTCTCCGGATTGCGTATTTTACTGTATACATTGACATACTGGTTTCGTAATCAATTTTTTCTTTTTCATTTTTAAAATAAGAGGACATCAACCATAAAACACCTAAATTTTATGTAAAAATGCATTTTTTGTATATTTTCGTTCCCTATTTGACGTTTTCAGACATCGTTACCCCCTACCTATTCAAGCTGTAATTATCGAATCTTACATTATTTTTGAAATAAAATTCTTATGAGAAATCTAATATATAATATTATAATCATGAACAACTTTTTCCTTCAAAGGAAGGAAAACGCACGAGAAATAATCGAATGATTTCAGGGCTAAATCCAGCCCTTATCGTTACAGCTCGTTTCTTCATTCAACATCCCTATTTCTAAATTGGAGCTTCCTACACTATACTGCATACCAAACTTCACAAGTCTTTTTACAAGTTTCGATACATTTCTAATTCTAGCAACTGCTCAACTACAATTTTGTCTAGAATTCTGACGTCAGCATTCACGGTGATAAAAGAATAGCAAAATACTGTGAAACTGTTCTAAACAAGAATGATGTAAACTTTTTTTGGTCTATTAAAATGAAAAATATGGATAATGACCATATCCCCATACACAGCACAAAATCAATAATTCAGAAAGTCACAATCCGAAGGCATGCAAAATCAGGATAAAACAGGAACTAAAGCAAACAAACAAAAACCTCCACCACTTGAAAAGAAGCGAACTCCCGAAATGGGAGTGAGACCAGGTGCCCAGGAAGAGTCAGCATCTCCTGCTTCCATGCAACACCCGTCGCATTAATTCGGTATAATTGTCACATCCGGTTACTTCCATTTTGGAAGATATAAAGTATTATCTTTGGTTGGACGGTGCAAATGGTCTATGACAGAATATCATCCACCATTCTGGAGAATGAGACATCATAGTGTATGACCAGTTCCCCATATCGACCGTAGAACTTCCTCAATGACGATGTTAGTCGGTCACAAACATATCCCTGACTGAGAAGCTTATCTGAAAGACGCCTAGCTCTCAGAACAATATCCGTATATTTGGTACTTGCTCTGGCATAGGGTATCAACTGAGATATGAACACGCCATAAGCAGGCGATGGAGGGATGTTGCTACTCAGAAAAGGAAAGTTTGTAATGCTGAAATTGAAGTCGTCACGTTTGTCATAGAGTGAGGTGTTCATATGACCATCAGTGTCGTAGGACAACATTATGTCCAAATAGGATGCTGAATTATTTGTCTCTGTAATTTCTTTGACTTCAAGCTCCGAAGGATAGAGGTAATCCGCGAATTTTGGATTATTGATGGACAACACATCGTCTATGTATCTGTAAGTAAAGTTGAAGTCAGAAGCTAAGTATCTTTTCCCTTCAGAGACCAAAGATTAAATGAATTCAGCTTCGTACGAGTAAAGGAAAATGTCGGCAAAAAGTCGGGCAGATTTGGTCCCCATTGGAATTCCGACAATTTGCTGGAAGACCTTTCCTCCAAACACCACAAAATGTTGTCCATCATAAAGTTTAACATCTGAATAATATCTGTTTCAGTGAACTTGTTTTCAGAATCAGACTTTTCTTTAACAAAGTAGGTTTTGTCATAGTTAACAACAATAAATTTGTATTCGCGATTGCCGATTTTACTTGTAAACGCATTACTTATAATTTTTGCGAGTCTTCCTTTCAATTTAGAATGTGGAATTGTAGTGAAAGTGTCGAAAAATCAATGGCTTTGATCGAATGGACTCTTCTAAAATGAGTGGATTTCAGATGTTCTAATAGTTCCTTCGAATTCTTTAAAATCCATATCTGGTTGATGCCACTGTGAATATATACTGTCGAATAATATTTTTAAGCCCAGATTTGATTTCAGATAAAAGGTTGGGGAGTAAGATCGATACAGATTTGGAAGAACTTTTTGAGGAACCAGCGATGAAACTTTGTTTGTACGAATTCTTATGCATTTTAGGTATGCAGTATAAGTATGGTAAATCTAAATCTAAATTGTTAGTGTCGAGGCCAAAGGAAGCAAGGGCTGATTTGTGGTTATCTATTATTTCAGAGGCAGAAAGGTTTATTGGGGTGTAAGTGGGATATCCAGGTGTCGAATTTAAACCCAGTTCTTTAACTAGACTGTCGAAATAGTACTTTTTGCAAGTAAATGTGTAATTGTTTGAGGCTTTGTCTGCTGTTGTGATGACATAATGTTCTTGGAGGTAGGTTAGCTCTGTGATAACATCAGGTTCTTTAAAGATAGATTCGAATCTGGTGTTCACATTTGATTTTAATCGGTTAATTCTAGATAAAAGTAACCCTCTGATGGATTTTATCCATTCGGAAAGGGTGTCGAGCTGTACATCCTCCTTCTCTTCCTCACAAAAGTCCATGATAATTTTGACATTTTGGTTCCATGTAAAGGACATACTTTCTCTTTATTTTGGACCTTTTTTTAACATTCCTCTCGACTTGTCGTTCTTGACAACACTAAGGTCACCAGGTATAACGGTGTCCACAAGGAGAGTAGATGAAATCCAATGAAGAACATTCGCAAAGAAGTGGATGTAGTGAGGGACTACCTAAATCAATACACTACAAGAATCGTTTGTAATTGTAAATTTTAGATGCAACTGTTGGTGTGTAGCTATAGGAAATACACGGAATATGGTGGGATTTTTTGTCACAGTTTTGTGATTCAAAATTTGACCAAGATTGAATTTATCAATACTGTATTTTCTTCCATTATGTCAAGTCCCTAGTAAATTGACGTACACATGACGTCATCATCAATGGTTGAAATCAAAAGGATTTTGTCTATTCTACCTCTTCTAATTCCAATATTTCATGTTTCAATTGAATATAAATTTTAGGATTCGTCCCTTCATCGTCTTAGGTATCCTTACAACGCTTTATGAATTGTCAGTATCGCGCATGACCTTCATAGGATTTACGGTGTATTCTAAGTTTGTTTTTCTTGAATTTTACGCTCTCCGTTTCTGATTTTTTGTTGATTTTCTTGTAAGGAAGAAGGGAGGAGATCTCCAAGAAGACCCCGTTGCAGCATCAACAGTAAAACACCAAAACACCCGATGCAAAAACACAAAAGATGAGTACAGCACGAGACGGAAAAGAGACACACGACATGTAAACATCAAACACAAAAGACTACACATAAACCGACGAGACCAATGGGTAACCGGTGCCGACTTTGGACGGCCATCTGTCACGCAAGTAGCAAATGGTGTGGTTATCCTGGATTACTTGCGCACAACCCTCTCACTTCTCCAATTACCCAGAGGTCTCGAAGAACGTACAATTGTGGTGTAATACAACCTCCTCACTGTAAGATGACATCACACAAACAAGACCGCGAAACGCAGAGGCCCCATAGACACAGATGAATATGTAAATGGATATAAAAAGAGGGCATGCGTAATACAGCCCGTGCTCTGCCGGCTGTACCGAGCTCATGTATGTAATCACCCGAGGAGTCCGACTGACATTCAGAGAGGACAGGTGGTCGGGGCCCTGCCTTCTCTAAAGAGGTTTGGACAGGGCCCGTCATGGAGTCCCGTCGTCACAGTCAGTCAGAGTGCAATTCTCAAGGATGCGCTTGTACAAGACTGTAGATTGGTCAAGTACCAAGCCTAGTGTCCGTCTGGTGACATTAGGATCATACCCACGGTATAAAAGGCGTTTGATGATTCTGACGCATTTTCGATGGTTATGCTGCCTACCTTTGATCCTTTTTATTTTGTTTATCATATCACCATAAAAGACAGGTTGTGTAATACCCATAGTAATGTACTCTGTTGCATGTATAGATCCGAATTTTAAAAGAAGTTGACTGTAATTTTTGTAAAATTTCCAGAAAGTCTTAACTAGTTTATGAAAGCATAAACCTTGACCTAAAAGTTTTTTGGTAATTTGTAAATTTCTACTGTGAAAATCCAAAATATCAGTACATGCTCTAGCGTACCGGATGAGCTGTGATATGTAAATGCCGTATGACGGTAATCTTGGAACATCACCGTCAAGCCAAGGGAAATTTACTATGTTGAATCCAAAATCATCCCTTTTGTCATATACACTTGTATGAATCTTTCCGTTTACAATTTTGATATTTAGGTCCAAAAAGGGTGTTTCTGTATTTGAAAGGTTTGCTTTGTTAAGGGTTAATTCTTGTGGATAAATTTCATTCTTATATAATTAAAAAGCAGGATTGTCAATGGTTAGAATATCATCCAGATACCTAGAAGTATTATTGAAACATTTCAGCTAATCAAATTTTCTTTGCTTTTGAAGATTTTGGATAAATTCTTTTTCATAAGTGTATAAAAATAAATCTGCAACAAGAGGCGCACAGTTAGTACCCATAGGAATTCCTACAACCTGCTTGTATAGATCCTCACCAAATCTAACATAAATATTGTCCAAGAGGAAGGATAAGGCATTACACAGGTCACTACATGTCCATGATTTGTATGATTTGTAGTCTGTCGAGGAAAAGAAACCCTTCGATTCAGATGTACAAATGTAAGTTTTTCGCTCTCGACCAAAACACCATTTAATGAGATTAGATAATCGATCATTAATTTTGTCATGATGAAGTGTGGTGTACATATTAGAGAAGTCGTATGAAGAAATCGTATTGGCTTGGAAATTTCCAGATTTCATTTTTTCAATCACATCCCCTGAATTCTTAATAGACCAAAATAAATTTACATCGTTCCTGTTTAGAACCGTTTCACAATATCTAGTTATGTGTTCTTTAATAGCAGTAAGTGCTGACATCAGATTTCTAGACAAAATTGTAGTTACTAGAGTTACTAGGAGCAGTTACTAGAATTAGCAATCGAAATTTGTAAGGAGACTTGTGCAGTTTCGGTATGCAATATAGTGTTGGGAGATCCAATTTAGAAATAGAGATATTGAATGAAGACAGTTCACTGTTATGCTTGCCTAAAATGTTAGATGCACTTTCATTGCTTTTGATATATGTATTAGTAGACGAAAGTTCCGAAATCAAAGTTGATATGTAGTAACGTTTTCAAATGATAATGGTGTTGTTGGCTGCTTTATCAGCTGGTGCAAAGACATATTTTTCATGTAATTTACTTAGTTTGGATTTGAAATATCTTTCTGATTTGGAACATGGATTTTGAAAAAGATGAGGGTTTTTATGGAAGTTATCTATTCGAATAGCCAATATATCTAAAATGAGGTTTTTCCAGTCATTCAGAGCATGCAGTTCGACTCCTTCTGATTTACACCATCTGTTCGTATAATTATCTAAGGCTTCCGTAAGCACTTCACGGCATTTGACAAAATCTATCTTGGATGGGATTCTATACTTAGGTCCTTTTTTAAGAAGACCACGGAGCTGTCTGTCTTGGATAATTGAAAAGTCACCTGTAACAACATGGCCAGCTGGTATGTAGAGATATTTAGAAGTTGCACATTCTCAGGAAGCAGGACACGATTCAAGTATGTCAGGATCCGTTGTAACTTTATTATAGTTATTGGAGATCTCCTCCCTTCTTTTTATGACAAATAAAAGGTGGCTCTAAATTTTCAAAATATTGAGGAATGGTACTTTCTACGCGATGATCCCGAAAAAATATTACAGATGTTTAGAAGATCAAAACCTTTGTTAATAAACGGGATTTTTATGAATCGTCTTTTCGGTGAGGTGTTTTTCACAATAGGATAAAGTTTATACTGTGCGAATGAGACAATGATATTAAGTCTGAATCAGTCAGTGTTTTTTAAGAATGCAACCTCTGCTTCATCCAAGATAGATTTCAAGTGCATAACTGGTATTGACGAGCATGTAACAACTCATGTCTTCCGCCATTGCGTGCTATAGTAAGTAAATCGTTGAGACAGCGGTATATTCTGGATCGTTTTCTTTTTTGTCTGTTTCGTCTTTTCCCGTGTGACCTGTATTTCCTTTTAGTGTTTGGGCAATTGAAAAGATTTTGATATTGGTAGAAGCTGAGGAAATGTTTCCTTGTCCATAAATTTGATCGTTTAAACCAAGAGGGTATGCAGTCTGAAGTTTGGTGATCCAGGCAAGTTCAGCTTGTAGTCGGCGTTTTTTAATTTCGGTCTTACTTTCATTTTTACGTTTTGGAAAAGTCTGAACTGGGGTAATGGTGATATCCGAAATAGAATGATTATATTTAACAAAGTGATTATAAAGAAAGTTTCTGTGTTTTTGTTGACGTGAGGTTCTGATCTTATAAGAATGGTTCCTAAAACGAGATTTTAAAGGTTGGCCTGTCTCACCTACATATTGTGCGCCACATCCCCTGGCATTTCAAGTCATTACGTAAATAAGATCTTGAGACGATCAATCGATGTCTTGGTCTTCCTCGATTTTGAATTTCTGCCCATTTACACTAGATGTTATTATGGAGTCGCAGTTGATGAGGTGACACAACGAGCATCTTTTACTTTTGCACTTAGAAATAATTGAGAACCCTCTGTGTCTGTTGTTGAATGTAGAGCCTGCAGATGGAGTAGTGCGTAAAATACGACTGTGGGGTCTAAATTTGAGAGGTGATAAGAGTACTCTTGGTGAGGAAAAAAGTTTTTTACTGTTGAATGTCGATGATGGTAAAGTGACTGTAGTGACAGAGGGTTATCTCAAGGGGGTTAGTTTGATACGAGGCGACCTTAAAAATGCCATAATGCGATAATGGAAGAAAAGTGAATTAGAGTCTTACGTAGAAGACACTACAACAAAGCCAAGTTAGAGAACACAATAAAATTAAAACACTTCAAACATCGGGTCTCGGGGAATTGATTTACCAACTCCTCTAGTCTCACTAGATTTTCTAGATTTTCTAGTCTCTAGATTTTCTAGATTTTCTAGTCTCACTAGATTTTCTAGTGAAGTCTCACTAGATTTTCATCGACACTATCCCATCGGGAGCAACAACAAAGAAGCATATAGCATTTTCCGTTACAAGGCAAATACTCTAAACACAAATGCATTCAATGTCCAAGTAATTAAAAGGAAGTGCCTTTGTCTTAATTGAACGAAATTCACTAATTTGAGGAGTTTGACATTTCACATGTATACTATGTAGCCTGTCAAAATACGAGGACTTACTTTTTTGCTCAGTATATTTGTAGATTAATTTTTTCTGCTCTTGTAGCAAAGAAGTTATCATATGGAGATGAATGTTGTATCGCATCAATTTAGTGCACCATACGCGTAGTTCAACAAACAATGTATCAACAGTGTTGCTCGAAGCCGAAGGAAAGGAAATCCAAAAAGTGAACATATGTTAAGCAAAATTCTAAACTTGACCTTAAACAGATTTAGAAACAGGTTTAGTACCCGAAACATGCATGTCTGGTCCATGCTGTAAATTTATCAAGTCTTAAATGATGCTATTGAATTTAACATGTATACCAAAAAGCTAGCTTAGGACATAGATACAGTATGCCATGAGGCCGTACTTTAATAACAATTTATCAAATTCTAAATTAGAATCAGAAAAGTTGAAAAAATATATTTTAAGTCAATTCAGAAACAAAAAAGCCACTAGCAGAGATATCAACGATGAGATTTCCAATGAATGAATCTAAGAGTCGTAGAAGTTTACATACTCCTTAGTTTGGAATTTTCTTCAAGAAAGTATAGACTTGGAACCCTTCGACTTAGAGGTCATGTTGATGAACAAGAATTATATTCGAAATATTTCTTTTCAACCAATTATTTTTAAAAAAAAATCCGAATCGTGTACGTATGAATCAAAGCAAAAATGAGTACCTTGTAAACTGTTGAGCTAGTCTTGATACTTGGTAGAAACACATCGCTGCACTTCCAATGAATGCTAGAGCCCAGAATACCTTTTGAGGAAGAAATTTACTTAATGCAAGTCTACCCAATCCATGCAAAGTCGTATAACCAAAAAAATCAAACACAGATTCTTTGATATGTTGTGGCATCTTGGTAGTTGTTTGGTGCAAATTTGATCTTTACTCTGTGCAATGAGCTTATTAATTGTACTCTGATACATGTTAAGATAAGTAATATATAGTAAGATAGGAGAATGAAGGGACAGCTAATAACAATGAAAATGGTTATTTGAAGGGCCGATTAAGAACAGACATGATAATATAAATAAGAAAATCAATACACCTTCAAAGGTGTGATACTCTCCATGGCTTTGTGTACGCTTTGATGTTTCTGCTCATTCTGGTAAAACGAAGATCAAGTGTCGGTAGAACTTTAATCTTTAATTAGGATGTATTTGTGAAATGACTCTTAACAAAACAAGTACACAGTCATGCTCATTTATTCAGAAACATTTTCGGAATGAAGTAGCTTAATTGGTATGCAACGATTGCTCGAAGCTTGAACTCTGAAGCTGTTTATGAGTACATTTGCATAAGTTTTGTGCTTTCTTTTCTAGTTTAATTTTTCTAATCTTGACCACCAAGAAAATTGAATCTCTTGAATTAAAGAGATTTAAATATTTGTCCAGAGAAGAGTCTTTGTCGGCATACATGTATAACGATTCCTTGAAAGTTGAACTCTGAGGCTATTCATGCCAGTACATTTGTACCAGTCTGGTGCTTTCGTTTGTAGCTTAATCTTTTTCTTATTCTAGTCAACCTGACCAAATTGAATCTTTTGAATAACATTATGTAAAGAGATTTAAAGATGTGTCCAGAAACATATTCGGAAAGAAGTGTAATAGTCGGCATATATAACGATTGCAGGAATGTCTGAGGCTATTTATGAGTACATTTGCACCACTCTGTTGCTATCATTTTCAGTTTAAAACTTTAAAAACTCTACACCACCTGACCATATTCGAAAGAAAATTCAATCTGCTTCATTCGATAAGAAAATTAATGAAAAAGTTTGACATTAATTTGTTGTGTGTATTTTTCAGAAGACGAACGAGGAACAGAAGAGTTCGTCCCTATCCCCATCCTGGTGACAATTATGTCAAACTGTTAACGTTATTGATGTACAAAGCTTTTGACAGTTTCTAAGTGTTTGCAAGTTAAACGTTGATCGAATTTGGCTACATGTGCCCTCGGGGACTCTTTGTCCACCAGCAGTGACACTCGCCAAGAAGTTCAAATGTGAAACGTCTTTGAATTCAATAGCATCATTTAAAATCTGATAAATTTACAGCATGGACCAGACATGCACGTTTCGGGTACTAAACCCTCGTCAGTGATTCGGGTACTAAACCCTCGACAGTGTCTGGTCCACGTTGCCAATTCATCTGTTCCTAAATGATGCTATTCAATTTGAAGACGTTTACATTCTTAGTCTAAACAATGTAATATGGCCAAAAAGTATGAAAATTATTATGTCCAAAAATGTACCAAAAGAAGTAGCAGAATGAGTGAGACATTATGCTACAGGACCCATGTTTAAGAAATTCTAAGCAATTTTGAAACAGAAAATTTCAAATGCGTTGATGAGACAGACGATCGGCCGAAGCTGATCGAACTTGGATACATTTGCCCTCGGGGACTCTTGGTCCTACAGCAGTGACACTCATCAAGTAGTTCAAATGTTAAGCGTCTTTAAATACAATAGCATCATTTAAAACATGATGCCATACTAGTATTAGAAAGATTTAGAAGTGAGCATTTCTTAAATTTCGATCAATTTCGGTTGGTCGTTTCTTCAAACGCATTTGAAAATTTCTGTTTACAAAATTTTCTCAAATTTCTAAAACCTTGGTCCTGTAGCGTTATATCCCAGCCATCTTTCTACGTCTTTCGGTATATTTAGGACATAATTTTCACAGAGTTTGTCCATATTACATTGTTAATATGGATTCTATGTAAAAACCTAAAAAATCAGACATGTTTGGCCACGACATGTCTCAGATTTTGGATATCTTTTGTGTATAAGGTAAATATGATGTCCTCAGAACGAATTGACCTTCCATTTTTTTCTCCGACGTTCCGTTGCCATGGTAACCAAGGTTTTGTATAAAAACACCTTTAAACAAGGCATTTTTATGCATCCCGTTACCATGGAAACAAATGTTGAATGTATAAGTAATTTTCCGAAAAGATTATTTAAATCCTCTTAAGTTGATACAATTTGATTTTTCGATGCTCCTTCTTCCTGTGTGTCATGTAAATTTGCTTCAGTTTCAAGAAAAATTGCTCATTAAAAATATGCCATTTTCGGCCAATTTAGGCCTTATTTTACTTATATTTTACTTACTTTTGACAAGAGTAATAATGCAATTGCACAAGATTTGAAATACAGTTGACTATTTCCTGAAGAGTATTATCCTAGGACTTCATGGGAATGGAAGGAAATTTATCTAGAAGTGAGATTTTTCTGTTTACATGCCTTTGAAATAGGTTACCATGGCAACATTTGGTACGAAGGTGTAAATTCCTGTCATAAGTAAAAAGCTAATTTCTACAGATGTATGCCTGCTATAATTACAAAACTTGGTATGTAGATGTATTAAAGACCATTTGATGCTATCATGACCTTGAGAAAATGTCAAGGTCATTTGCTCAATTTTCAAGGTCATTTAAAAATATATGCTATTTTCAGGCCAAATTTTGTGGTTTGTCACTAAAAAGAGACATGATTAACAGTACACAGTATGGTACCTTTGCAAAACAATCAGTTATCGGTAAAAGTATGATAAATGTATTATTTGTTGGGATGAGTAACACATTTATCAGAGTCCAATGAAGACCCCAAAAAATGTCACACATTTTACGAGAAAATTTTAGAAAATCGCTATTTTATGCTCTTTTGAAAGTATGTCATACATAGAAGTGAAATACAATTTAACAAAATTGTGATGAATTCTACTTCTTTTGATCGGTTGTTCAACTGTAAATATTTAAAATCAAAATATCTAATGAAATAAGTTAGAGAAATCAACTTAAATTAATTGGAAATCCTAATTTTTGTCTTAATTTTAGTCTAAAGTTAGAAACGACCTTGAGATTTGGACAGATGACCTTGAAATGATTTGAAGGTCAATTGATAATGATAAATATAATTTGTATACTGGTATGCTATTTCATAATCATAGGACTCAAACATGAGGAAAAACAATGTTTTTAAATATGCGGTACATGGTAAAATGGATTCCAAGTTGCTATAGCAACGGATTTTGATTGGCATTCATGACAAAATGGTGAGTTTCACCATAGATTTTATTTCTTGATTTTTTCCAACTATAGACATTTATTTTGGCAAGGTGATGTTAAATACCCATAACATTCACCGAATAATGGTTTTCAACCTTCAAAATAATCAAAAACAGGCCAAAAATGACCCTAAAATTAGACCTTATTTTTGCTAAATTTTCACATAATTTGACTTAATATCAACAACTACCTGATAACCCCCTCCCCCGAAAAAGTTATTCTTGTCAGAGTTAAACTTAAAAAGAAAAGTTTTTGTGTTCATAAAGTAAATTTTGACCATGGTTTCCATGACAACAGGATGCCACAATATGTCTTATCTCTCATATTTATGTGGGTGTCAAATAGATTGACCCCGTTACCATGACAACCGTTGTTTAAATATAACAATATGGTTTGTTTTCATTGTTTTTACATTAAGTATGATGATAACAGAAAATTTCATTAAAATCCATGACATGCCGTGGCCAGCTGTTTTAGGTTTTTACAGAGAATCCATATTAAGATTTAGGATCACTGACGAGGATTAAAAACCCAAAACGTGCATGTCTGGTCCATGCTGTAAATTTATCTGCTCTAAAATGATGCTAATGAATTTGAAATCGTTAAACATTTGTACCACTTGTTGAGTGTCGCTGCTGGTGGACTAGGAGTCCCCGATGGCACATGTAGCCAAGTGCGATCAATTTCGGTTGCTCGTTTCTTCAAACACATTTGAAAATTTCTTTTTTAAAATTTGTCTCAAATTTCCAAAAACCTGGGACCTTTAGCATCATATCCCAGCCATCTTTTTACGTCTTTCAGTATATTTAGGACATATTTTTTTTGGTCATATAACATTATTCATATTGAGGATCACTAACGAGGGTCCCATTCCGGAAACGTGCATGACTTGTCCATGTTGTAAATTTATCTGCTCTAAGATAATGCTTATGAATTTGAAGACGTTAAACATCCATCAATAATTATGGTACAATGATCGTACTTTTAAAACAATATTTTCTGCATTTGTGTAGAGAAATTAATTAACCTCGAGAATTGCCTACCAAGCCTCCAAACTTGATCGATGCAAGAAAGCTAGGGTCTGTAATGATTCCCCCTGCTACAAGTCGGCCAAATATTCAGGCACAGACATACTGAGACATTCTTAAAATGATTTCATTTGTTAAATTAATTCTTCTATTAATTGAAAATTCACGAGTTATTTCATTTTGGGAATTGAATGAAAAGACAATTAATTTGATGAATAATAATAAGGGAAATAAAAGGAACAATAGAACGTAATTGGTGAAGAGTGCATTCATGTTAAAACCAATTATTTCTAATCGATGATACCCATTAATTGATTAATTTGTGCATTGTTTATTGGAATACGAGGTGCAAGCGCTTAAGTTAAGTATTGCAGTTTCTGAAATATTTATGCAGACAGACGTTTGCAAGTATCTGGAATGGTTTGAAGAACCACTACATGTCTGGTATATTTTATTTGTTTTGTCAAGGAGGCTGTTCCATGTACGAGGTTCAAGCGCTTAAGTTAAGTATTGCAGTTTCTGAAATATTTATGCAGACAGACGTTTGCAAGTATCTGGAATTGTTTGAAGAACTACTACATGTCTGGTATATTTTATTTGTTTTGTCAAGGAGGCTGTTCCATTGTTCCATGGCAGCTGATTCTATACATCTTTTTGTGTAAATTCATTCCTCAAAATAAAGTCATTATTCTACCGTTCGAATGACCATAAACTAACTTCTAGACGTATGATTATTTGTATAGGGTTTCATTTGTCGGAAAATTAATTCGAAACAGAACGCGTCGAATTTTGCTTTAAACTCGAAAAATTATGCAGTATCTGAAAGCAATAGTTGTCCAGACAAACAATAAATGAAGACAAAATACAACGTATTATAGTATCCGTTGTGTTTATAATAGTAAAGGGTGCGTTTCTAATTTCGGGGTTAGAGAGATTTTCGTGAAAACCCTTGTTACTCAAATCTTTATAATCAATTTTTTTCTTGGTGGCGTCACAATGATTTTTGGTGATTATTCTCATCCTAAATTCTGACACTGCAGCTAACAAGGGAAACTCCGAACCCTTGTTTTTCTTCCTAAAGAATACAGAAAATATCGAAATATATAGAGAGAAAATATAGAAAAATTAGATTAGCTTCCAGCTTTTCTTTCTTCGAGCACCACCTACAATGCATTCCGTACTTGCGTACTGGACAGCGAAGATTTGTTCTTCAGATGTGTTATTGTCTCCGTCTGTTCGTCCTACTATTCTTTTCTCACAAGAAAGTTGTTTCACATTTTATAAATCCGATTACTGCGGAAGCATTAAAGGGACATGGTGTGAAGAAAATGATCTCGTGTGCACGAATAAGTAAGTCATGAGCACGAGTTACAAAATTCGTATTCACGAGTTACTTAGTCGTGCTCACGAGATATTCATTTTCTCACCTTCTCCCTTATATGCTTCCGCACTTGTTTACGGGTTTTATGACTTGTATGTTGGACATTCGTACAAATATTAAAAGTATATATATATATATATATAGCATGCCGGACTCGTGATTGCCAGGCGGAAGGTGCCGTAGGTAGTGGGTGCGAATCCCTGACAGGGAAGAATAGGTAAATAGGGTACCTTGTTATATACATGATTTTCTTGTGCTTTGTATATGTTTATTTCTCATGTATGTATAGTCGTCTGACTATCCAAGGTCAATCGTACTAATTGGGTGTTACTGTTTCGTTTGTGCTTTCTGTTTATATGTATTTCAGTACTGCATTACCCTAGGGCGATCCACCCATTAGTACATAGGTAAATCCCGAAAGCCGTCGACTACCGAGTGATCACGAGTCCGATACGATAGACCCTTGCCATCAAAACTTCATTTTTGTGAAGTCGAGATGGTGTAGTGGATAGCGTGCCGGACTCGTGATTGCCAGGCGGAAGGTGCCGTAGGTAGTGGGTTCGAATCCCTGGCAGGGAAGAATAGGTAAATAGGGTACCTTGTTATATACATGATTTTCTTGTGCTTTGTATATATATATATTTGTATATATATCGATTTAATCGATCAGATAGTAACACAGAAGATAATTTGGAATCACGTCCTAATCAGGAAAGCACATATGAAAGAAGAAATAACGGAAGGATGAGTGGTTACAAGCATAGAGAGAGACAGGGATTCCGAGTCTCAGAACAAAACGGGAATGAAAATCTAAACAGGAATTGTACTGAACACAATCCTTCAGATCGTCATTTTTTGGAGAGACGCCAATTTCACAGGGGACGTCAGAAGACATTCATGTTCAAAAGATTCTAAAGGAAAAGGAACGCGTAGATGCGAAAATCATAAATATATCTCAAAGGGATCTTTCAGATACAGAAATAAAGCTTCTTTCCAAAGGTCTAAAATTTACACCAACTCCGAAAGGAAATAAAGTGGACTTGATAAAAGATACTGAAGAATTTTGTAGGAAATTGAGACTACGTGAATTTTTCCAAGATAATGACTACGACGATGGATCGCTGGTACGTAACAGAAGTAATTTCAAACCTAAAACGAATAGAGATAAACATTTGGAGGATTATATCAATTGTCTTAAAAGCTCAGCTTCAACAAACCAAAACAATCAAAATATCAAAGATAATATTTCTAGGAGCGAACGTAGTGCAATCGAAACCCTTTCAAACGACGCAACTATCGTCATCAAAGAGGCTGACAAAGGTGGCGCAATTTGTATTATGGATAGGGAACATTATAAGAAAATGGTTATGGACCAACTTAATGATCGTAATTTTTATCACGAACTGACGTCACCGGAAGACGCAAGAACAATGAACAAAATTAAAAAATTCACTTCTGTTTACGCGGATTCTCTTACCGATAAAGAGATAGACTACCTAAACAATTTCGAAATGAAATCAAGTAATTTCTACGGCCTTCCTAAAATTCATAAGTCAAAAGAAATTCAACATGGAATTCAGGCCAAAAATGCAACTTATGTTAAGTTACCGCAACCCGGTGATTTAAAATTAAGACCGATCGTAGCAGGTCCGGCATGTCCCACGCACAGATTGAGCAATTTATTAGACATTATACTCAAGCCACTTTGTAAATTAGTCCCAAGCTACATCAGAGATGACATTGACTTCCTAAATTATATCCCAGATAGTGTCGATGCAAACACCAAATTGATAAGTTTTGACGTAACGAGCCTTTACACCAATATTCATCATGACGTAGGAATGGAGTCTATCACATATTGGATAGAAAAACATCGTGATGAAATCCCGTCCAGATTTACAAAAGACTTTATCATAGATGGTCTCAAACTTGTTTTAGAAAACAATCATTTCTTCTTCGATAATAAATACTTTCTTCAGATAAAGGGGACAGCGATGGGAACCAAAGTCGCACCTACTTACGCTACTCTTTTTATGGGATATTTGGAAGAAAAATTATTTTCTCGTACGGAAGATGTATTTGACGCGAACTTCGGAAATTGCATCCGGAAAAACTGGAAACGTTATTTGGATGATTGTTTCATTTTTTGGAATAGATCTTTGGATGACTTGAATAAATTTCATGATCTTTTAAACGGACTTCATACTAGCATTCAATTTACTATGGAACAGAGTGAAAAAGAGCTTCCTTTCCTCGATATATTGATAATTAAGGAAGATAACAGAATAACTACGGATCTGTTTTACAAAAGTACGGATACACACCAGTACCTTATATTCAGTTCCTGTCATCCATCTCACACAAAACGTAACATCCCGTTCAACTTGGCTCGACGAATTTGTACAATAGTTTCAGACCAACATCGAAGAGAAAAAAGACTAAAAGAACTAAAGTCTTTCCTACTTAAACAGAATTATCCCGTAAATCTAATTGACGCAGCCACAAACAGAGCAAAGGAAATACCGCTACCGGAACTTAGAGAGAAAAGCAGACGTAACACAAATAGCCATAAAATCATTCCATTTGTAACAACACACAATCCGAGAAATAAAAACGTATTCAAAACAGCAAAAACTTGTCTACCAATTCTTCATCAGTCCGACAATTTGAGGAGTCTCATTAACCAACAGGATATCATTAATAGCAGGAGACAACCACCTAATTTAAAAAGACTTCTCACCAAAGCCAGATTTACAACCGAAACGGAAACACACGTCGTTAGCCAATGCCAGGACCCTCGCTGTGGAACATGCCCGTACATTCAAACCGGTCAATCATTTACATTTAAAAATGGAAAAGTATTTCACGTAAACGCAAAAATGAATTGCAAATCCAAGAACTTAATTTACGTGATGACGTGTCCAAACTGCGGCGAAAACTATGTCGGACAAACGGGAACGAAATTGGCGGACCGTGTACGCGTACACAAACAACAGATCAGGGATCCATCCACTAGAAACACTCCTTGTAGCGGACATTTTGATATGTGTGGTGGGGGAAGTTTTTCTATTTTCCCCTTTTACAAAGTAAAAGAGGACAATGAACAATTACGTAAAGCCAAAGAAGATTATTTCATAGAGATTTTCAAACCTAAATTGAATTGTTAAACTATGATTTCATTTCTTCTTTACAAAAAGCTATTTATTATTGTTCTTAAAGCATCAATATACGTAAATAATAAGTGCGCCAACGTCTGGGACATTTGTACGTGATGCGCCTAACTGTAACGTTATGATGACGTCATAGACGCTGCCTACCTACTGTTCTTTGTTATTGTTATTGTTTATATTCATTGCAACTCTGAAGAGCCAACAGGCGAAAACGTTTAGTGCAATAAACAAATTTAATCGTCATTATGTCACTTTGATTTTGATTATATATATATATATATATATATATATAAAAGCACAAGAAAGGTTCAAGCGACCACGACACTAAACGTGATTAAACCCAGCGGAAGGGACATTACATCCCTTCCGCTGGGTTTAATCACGTTTAGTGTCGTGGTCGCTTGAACCTTTCTTGTGCTTTTATATCTTTTTTTCCAAGCGACGTGCATTCGCCCTCTTTTGGGCTGATCCGACATTGTCTGAATAGTGAACGTGGTTGTTTTCACCTCTTTTGTGCTTTCTATATATATATATATATATATATATATATATATACTATTCATTTCTTGCATACATTTCATACACATAGAGACATGGAAGCATTTTAAAAGGATTAATAAAAAGCTATATGCATGTCTGGTCCATGTTGAATTTAAAATGATGCTATTGAATTTGAAGACGTTTATCATTCAAGTGAAATTCAAATGATTTGGCAAATGACCTTAAAGGGATATCAATTAAAACATGCTCACTAGAATAATCTAAAGGGTGCTGTCAATTTCTATAATTGTTCCTTTTAATATTTTCAATCTTAGTGCATTAAAGCTTTTTACATATTTGACGGAATGTGATATTGAGTATTCTTTCTAATTCATATATCAAACAATATACAGGATGTTAATTGCTACAAGTTCATGAAGTTTTTATTAACGACTTCAATTGTCTATCTCCAAGTCTTTGTATGCAGACTATACAAACCCAAACTTGTGTGAGAGTGCAGTTACCTAGAATATGAATTAAAATTTGATAACTGTGATTCTCAAACTTGTTTGCATGAGAAAGTAGCGTTAATGGATACATTTACAGCTGAATTTTACGAAAAGGGGAACGTTCTATATGTAAATGGGACGTTATTACAAATCTGCTACTGAACCTTTTTTTTCAAACATTAATATTACTGAGGTTCTATATCACTCTCATCTATTTCTCAGAAAAAAAGCTATCATTGAACAAAAATAAGAAAACGTCAAGGTAAATAAAAATACTGAAGTGCTCCAACTCTTTACCTTCATGTAAATATATATATAATTCCAAACCAATTTTCCCTGCACCAGACACGTGTTGCTCACAGCGGAGACACCAAAGTTCATTCAAGTAGCGACCTCTTTAATATTTTAAATTTAGATTTGTACATTTTTATGTACTTTACAGAGAGTGCGCGGCTCTAAATTTCCTGTAGGGTCGATTCAGTAGCATATCAGTACTTCAGTAGCAAATAAAAGATATGTTCAAAACTGCATAGGAGGGATGGTGCTAAGATGTTAACCTTTAATTTCGGTGATAGTTTTTAATGGAATGACAAGTTTTCGAAATAGCAAAGAAAGGAGGGGATCTCCAATAAAACCAGGTTGCAGCACTCACAGCTTAACCCCAAAACATCCAATGCAAAAACACAGAACAGAAACCCACAGAAAGAGACGCAAAAGGGACAAGGAACATTAACTCACACCATACAAACCAAACATTAAACATAAAAGACCACACAGAAACCAACGAGACCAATCGGCAACCAGTGCCGACTTCGGACGGCCATCTGCCACGTTAGTAGCAGACGGTGTTGTTGTCCTGGATTACGTGCACACAACCCTCCCACTATTCCGATTTCCCAGAGGTCTCGAAGAACGCACAATTATGGTGTAAACAACCTCCTCACTGTTAGATGACCACACACAAACAAGACCGTAAGGTGCATGGGCCCAAGCAACACGTATGAATATGTAAATGGATATAAAAAGAGGACGTGCGTAATACAGTCCGTAATCTGCCGGATGTAGCGAGCTCATATATGTTACAATGTATCACCCGAGGAGTCCGACTGACATTCAGAGAGGACAGATGGTCGGAACCCTTTCCACTCTAAAGAGAATTGAACAGGGCCCGTCATGGTGTGAAGTCGTCACAGTCAGTCAGAGTGCAAGTCTTAAATATGCGCTCGCACAAGACTGTAGATTGGTCAAGTACATGTACCAGGCTTAGTGTCCGTCTGGTGACATTAGATTCATATCCAAGGTATAAAAGGCGTTTGATGACTCCGACGCGTTTTCGATCATTATGCTGTCAACCTTTGATCCTTCTTACATGTATTTTGTTAATTATGTCACCATAAAATGCAGGTTGTGAAATACCTAAAGTAATATACTCTGTTGCTTGTATGCGTCCTAATTTCAAAAGAAGTTGATGATAATTTCTGTAAAGTTTCCAGAAAGTCTTTACTAGTTTGTGAAAGCGAAAACCTTGACCTAAAAGTTTCTTTGTAAGTTGTAAATTTCTACTATGAAAATCCAAAACATCAGTACATGCTCTAGCATACCGAATGAGCTGTTAAATGTAGATACCGTATGACGGTAATCTAGGGACATCACCGTCAATGCAGGGGAAATTAAGTATGTTGAATCCAAAATCATCTCCTTTGTCAAGCACACTTGTATGAATTTCTCCATTGACAATTTTGATATTTAGGTCCAAAAATGGTGTTTCTGTATCTGTTGTGTTTGCCTTGTTTAGAGTCAACCCCTGCGGATAAACAATGTCCCTATACTTTTCAAAATCAGGATTATCGATGATAGTAAGAATATCATCAAGGTACCTAGAAGTACCAATGAAACATTTCACATCATTACGTTTTCTTTGCTTTTGATGATTTTGAATAAATTCTTTTTCATATGTGCATATAATAAATCTGCAATAAGAGGCGCACAATTTGTACCCATAGGAATCCCTACAACCTGCTTGTAGAGATTCTCACCAAATCTTACATAAATGTTGTCCAAGAGGAAGAGCAAGGTACTACAGCACACAGGTCGCTACATGTCCATGATTTGCAAGATGTGTATTCTGTAGCGGAAAAGAAACCCTTTGATTCAGATGTACAAATATAAGTTTTTCCCTCTCGATTATAGCACCCTTTAATGAGTTTGGACAATTGATCATTAATCTTGTCGTGAGGAAGCGTGGTGTACATATTTGAAAAGTCGTATGAAGAAATCGTATTGGCTTGAAAATTTCTAGATTTCATTTCGTCAATCACATCCCCTGAATTTTAATAGACCAAAATAGATTTATATCATTCCTGTTCAGAACAGTTTCACAATATTTTGCAACATGTTCTTTAACCGCCGCGAGGGCTGACGTCAGATTTCTAGACAAACTTGCAGTTGAGCAGTTTCTAGAATTAGCAATGTATCTAAATTTGTAAGGAGATTTGGCAGTTTTGGTATGCAGTATATTGTAGGAAGATCCAATTTAGAAAAAAAGTTATGCTGAATGAAGACATTTCACTGTTATGTTTGCTCTAAATGTCGGGTACATTTTCATTGCTTTTAATATAAGTATTTGTAGACGAAAGTTCCGAAACTACAGTTGATATATAGTAACGTTTTCAAATGATTTTGGTGTTGTTGGCAGTTTAATCTACAAGAGCATCATTTAAATGTCATTTAAATTACGTGATTTGGATTTGAAATATCTTTCAGATCTAGAGCTTGGATTTTCAGAATAATATCTATGATGTCAAATCGATAAAGGGCCAAAAAAAGCTTCTTAAAGGCGAGGGAGGGGCAGGTGGTCCCCCGAACCAGGTCTCTGCAGGGCGTTTTCCTGCGGGTATTCCAGTTTCCTCCTGCTGCTTTGACCCCCTCACGCCAACATATGAGCCAACGCAAGACATTTGAAAATAGATAAAGTTTAGATTTAAATTCTAAAATGAAATCCCGTAACATACATGGTTAGGTTTATCTATGACTGAAACGTGGTTTGGTTATCTATATTCTTTTGGGGGAAAACGTCGAACCTTTTTTTCTGTTTGTTTCAAGATATGATTTGCCTATTTTTGCAGCGACTTGGCTCTGGACAAATATAAAATCTCTTATCTGTACCTAAAAAAGTTACAGTTAATTAGATTATCTTTTTCTTAAATTGAACGTACACCTCAAAGGATACATGTAATACACTGGCTTGTGTTTAATCCATTTATAGATTTCATATCCGGAACAAATATTAGTTCCTCTAGGTTTTGGTTAATACGCTGAATTAAATGTGTAGAGTCACATTTCAGCAAGAAAATTGAATATATAAATTATCATACGTACATATTTTTGTACAAGTGATAGAGGTGGGTGTATAAAATCCTTGTTTGGGTTTGCCTGCCTTATATTTGTTCTACATTGTTCGCCGATGTCTCTTTTTTTCTAAAAATCGACTGCTTGTCGTTTTCATGTTTTTGTTTGCTGTCAGGGATAGGGTCTTGATGTTCCTTTTAAAACACATATTGTTAGTTTTTAACCTTTATGTACTATCAATACATATTGGTATCTGAGTTCTCTATCAAACAAAAAGTGTAGACAAAAAAGCAAGAAAAACCAGCAAACAAACCCTCCCCCAATATTATCTTATCAAGCATTTTTTTCTAAATCTTAATCATTTTATAGCGTTCAACAAACAAATTACAAACGTAAATTGATGTCTCACGTTGGCTCATATGTTGGCGTTCGGGGATTCTTGGAGCAGGAGAAAACGGGAGTACCCGGGTAAAACCTCCTACATGAAGGATTGGATGAGCGACCGCCATACCCTCTCACAATGGACCCTTTGCGGAATCGACCATTTGATCCCAGGACCTTAAAGGTGAGGAGTGAGTGCTTGTTCTACCTAGATAAACGATTAATTCTGTGGGATCAGATACATGTACAGCATAATGAAACGGATATAAGTTATCAAAGAGCCATGACTTTGGTACATAAAACCAGACATCGGTACATGCAATTTGGTACATTAAACCAGAGGGCGCTATTGAAAAGAATTTGGGCGGCTTATGAAAAGCATTTCGGCTGGAGGCGTCACTGATGAGAATTTACACGTGTCTGGTGCATGTATTTTCTTCAAGAAGGTATAGAGTTTGAACACTTCCGTATTATTTGTCTTAATAATATTCAGAAAATAGGACTGCTTAAAACTGCCCTCGATATTCTATTTGATGCCATCAATGGATCCGCGATGTCCAACTGATGAGTTCATTTTGATTGCGACGGGTGCTGCATGCGATCAGAGGACGCTGACACTCCCCGGACACCTGGTTTTACTTCGAAATGTTATTCATTCCGAGGTTCGCAACCGTTCTAAGGGAAATTCTAATGATTTTGCCCCGCCTTCTCGGCTATTGAGACTGAATATAACTGATAGGTACTTATTTGATGTTTGGTTTATAAGATTCTCCATTTTATCTCAAAAACCTCCACTGGTATAGCTGGAATACATGATTTCATTAATATTCTATAGTTAAATAGGAAACATTAGAACATAACTTTGAAATAAGAAGAATGATAATATGTTTTATCGTATTAAGTATATTTTCCGACCCAAGAAAACTCACTACATCACATCTTCTTTGTTTTACATTTCAGTTTTGTGATCCATAAGACCGAAAGATTGACTGCAATATTTAATTCTTAGAATAAGGTAACACGTACGTCCATGAAAAAGTACAAAAAAAATATTGAAATTGGTACATTTAATTCCTCTTCATTCTAAATCTATATGCACATTAGAGATTTTGATCCATAGGTTTTACATCTATCTTCTTCACAGCTCTTCTCTTAACAACTAGACCAACTACAATGAGAGTGACAAGCTCACACAGCTCTGCAAGACTCTGCACGGACATTCCAATCCAGAGGCCGAGTTGTCCACCAATATCACTCAAGAAGTTCTCGTCCTATGGGTGATGGTAAATACATTCGTGAAAAATAACAAAAACTTTAATTTGAAAAAAAAACTCAAAAGAAACAAAACATTGAAGAATTTAAGGATAGAATACATGACTGTTACAGTTACCATAGGCTTGTTTGAAGAGAGGAGCTCCACTTGACAACAAATATATATCGCAACATAAGATACTAGCATACTTCAAAAAGTTTGATCAGATAAAGAAGGAACCAAAGTAGGTGTTACATAAGGGGTTGAACATTGTGATAGGAGGCATTCTTTTGATGAAATTGGTAATGATGTAAACAGCATATTGCATCCATGTAGATGGAATGTGATTGAGGTAATTAACTTCCAAAAACACCGAATTAGATGAAGTTGTCGATTTTGTCCTTGAATGCACAGCTTAATTGACGTGTGTAGCTAGAAAGCAAAAGATGATTACTCTCTTCGGACACCTGTTTTTATCAAAATTGTGGATCCACTTTGGCTTCTTTATGGTAAAAAAATATGAATACTGTTGAAATGACGCAACTTACCGTGTATGCTAAATTTTCAGTTACTCTTTCCGTTTTCAGGGAGGAAATGTAAATGTCAACACTGACAAAATTGGTCCTGCAGAAAGATAATAATAGTCAGATATAACACTATATAATTTTTGATTACATCTTAATGAATATCTATATTGTAATGACGTACATTTATAACTATATAAAATATATATAATATAATTAAAATAATATGAATATAATAATATATATATATATATATATATATATATTTATATATATATATATATATATACAATTATATATTTTTTCTCTGCAAGGTTATTTCATAACCCATTTTTTCATATTTTGCATTTTTAAGATATTGCACAATGTTAATACACTGTCAATCAGTTGGTTGAAGATGAATTCTTCTCAGGTCAGAAGTCTGTGTAAAATAACTTTTTATGCGCTCGTAATCCATGCAGGACCCGGCACCATAAACTAAAAATTAAGTCAAATTCTCAAAATGCGATGTATAGCAAATAAGTTAAAATTTGAAATGATGACTTCATCCGTCCTATTCTGCTTTGAAAATATACAAACTCTAAGAATAATTTCAAGTCACACCTTTTTATTATAATGAGACACAAGATCTAGAAAATTGGAATTTAGACTCAAGTCAGTTCTTAGTTTATGGTGCCGGGCACAGATAACTTTACTATTCGCAGAAAGGTCTCGTTGGTGTACATGTATTGGACATGTCTTTTAATGATATTTTGGTGCTTGGTTACCTGTGCTCCATTTGTGTGTTTTTTATGTTGTACTTGTAAAAAAGCTCGTTAGAAAGTTCCTCGCGAGGGGTTTGACAGTAAGTGTTTTGAATATACTTCCCTGACATTGTCGCCATAGCACTTTCTATATAGACATAACGTCAGACAGTGCAGAATTATATATATTTTCATTTCCATGCTTCATTATTATCGACGGCGGGTGCGGCTAGCCAACAGGGGATGCTTACTCCTCCCGGGCACCTGGTCCCACCTCTAGCTTGCTAGGGGTCCGTCGATGTTTAATTTAATTGCTCTATCGTGAGTGCTGTTGAGATTATCGTCAGGATCTTCTTTAACTCATTTGTACGTTTGTTTCGCAATAGGCAACTTGCCGAAATTCATAATGGCTGACAAAATTACGAAAATGTCCGAGTTAGGCAATTTAAGCGCACTTTTTCACTGTTACGTCACTGGCAATGCGTTTTTAACAGTGACGTCATAATAAAAAAAAAAACGCCAAATATGTTGACTCAGATATTTCATGCTTTCTAACAAGATCGGAAAATGGTCTATTGGGTGTTTCTGTGCTTTGTTTTGGGTGCTTCCTCCGAGTCCTGTTAGAGATCACCTCTTTTCTGCTCACTGCTTTTAAAATACTGTTAACATGGTTATGTATGTCCTTTAAATTCAATACTTATATACATGTAAGCTCAAAGAGGTCTTTTTGTTAAAGAGGAAAATTGTTTCATTATTGATCTATACAAGTATGATCTTGCATGAGCAGAAGCAAAATAAGAAATTAAAGCACGTTCAACTCACTTGATGTCCTTTGTAGACATATTCTTGTTGATGTTGTGATAATCCAGAGAGTATTGAAACACTTCCCGTAAAGTGATATCAGCGGGCGGGGATGGCCAACTTCTTATGGAAACAGACGGAATGTACTCCATAGACCTAAACGGAACACAGAAATATCAAAATGTTGATGTCAATATAGTGTTGATTCCCCACTTCTCGACAACGATTGATTTTGCATCGTTAATTGAATTAATTCTAATAGACTTTCCGATTTTGATTACTCAAAAGCAAGTATCACTTATGTGTTGATAGTAAAACTTGCTAATGATTATTGTAATTTGACAATATAGTTCTCAGTTCTTGCATGCATTTAATGCATATCTGGGGTTTTTAAAGCCGAAGTATGTCTTGAATTATTTTCTTTTATGGTATAAGGGGTATGATAACAATATCGTCGAAAAGCTAGAAATTATAGAAATTATCTACTTCAATATCTTACGTATTTTAAGGTATTTGATATTTTTTAAATGTTTCATTCGTCCCACCATGTAAATATATGATCCCGAACATTGCCGAAGTCGTGCGTTTTTGGACAACTTCGTGGTATGTAATTTTTTTGTTATCAAAACAACCGGAAGTAGAGTATTACACTTCTTATGCCTTAAAATGATAAGCGATTTGCTTCACCCTTCTGATTATCGGTGCTAAATATTACTATTACTCAAGATACAACACTTGTTATCCAACACGAAAGCATTCTGCATGATAAATTGATTTGTTTTTAAGACAACAGAAAGGTAAAGAAGACACAGACAAGGACATTTTACATATATAACACAGAAATAAAAGAATGCCCGTGGTCCTAGTGGGATTCGAACCAGCAACAGTTTGGTTACTCGCCCGACGTCCTTACATCTAGGTCACAGCACCGACAATTTTATAATTTACATTTGTCTTTAAAGTGATATTAGAACATATGAGATAATACTTTTACCTAAAACTTTCCCTAAAAATAAACCATAATACGCCAAAAATAGTTTTCAGCTCTTACCGCACACATACGTAAATCAGTTTTGAAGTTGCTATTTTTAGCCATTTACAGAAACCCTGATTCTATAAATGATCACTTCCGGTAAATATGATGGCGAGACTTATGACGTAGAAAGTTGTACATGAAAGACGAAAGTAGTGTAAACAATGCAATGTACCGTTGAGGTATTGAAGCTGAGTTCGCATTTAATTTGCTCAGTTTCACATCTTTTGATAATTTCTTGATCATGTCGAGTATTAATATGTAAATGTTTAATGTTAGTAATTTTCATGCGACCAAGCATCTGTCCGTGAGAAAAAAAAGGGGGGGGGGGGGGGGGAAAGGGTCTTGAGATGGACGATTTCACACTTGATGTCACATCATATTTTCTGTCTGTCCTATTTTACTATTTGTTCTAAACACGCACGAATTGAAACTATGGTTGAATATACAGCCCGACCTGTTTCAAACGCAGAAAAAAAAGGGGGGGGGGTTAACTTGGAATGCGTGCGACTGGAGTTTCAAACCGGGAGGCCCCCTGCCCATCCTTTTATTGAGCTTAGTGAACAACATAGTATTACCTATATTCATATTGTCATATACATTCACTTAAATGACAAATGACAGATGGAGATATCTTTGGCATAGACGGATTCAGAAATCTAAAATAGGGAGGGCGGATCACAGTGAACATTGAAAACAATCTTTCGGAGAAGCGTAGGAAGGGGGTGAGGGGTAAAATGACAAAAACAAAATGTTATTAATTTATTTCTACATATATTTTTTGAATTCATCGTCATAAATAATTATTAATTAAAAATTCACCTGCATTCCCTGCAAGGGATATAGGGTAGACCTTATTTCACGAGCTCCCCAGTGGTTAAAACACTCAGTAAATTTTAATATTATTCTGAGGCTCCAAGTCGATGTCACGGAATCTATTTTAATTAAAATAAGGATCAAATTTTATTCTTTCAATATAATATGGTCACAATTTTCGGGATTAACAACGAAAAACGATTCGACATTATTCTTTTTTTTCTAAATCATTAAGTTATGGTCACAGTTAGCGGTTTTTAATGGAATAGCATAATAATAAAAGAACGAAGCAATAAATTTATACTGATCTGAAAACATTTTTGAAATACGTTTTCATGAGAGGCAATTGATGATAGAAAAGATTGGATGATCTCTCTCTCTCTCTCTCTCTCTCTCAACGACTCAAAACGGACAAATGTGCGTGTGTGTGTGTGTGTGGGGGGGGGTACCCCCGCAAACCACGATCTAATATTTGGCAAGTGCTAGATCCATAAATCCATATGTAGATTAAGAATCTATCAAAAATATTGGCCAGCACGATTATTTTTTTTAATCAGAATATAAATTATGTCAAACTTCTGTCCTGAATCTACACTGAGGTGATCGCCAGCCATGAGCATGTTTAGAAATGGTGCGCCCTTTATTCATTTATTTCATTTATCTATTTATTTATTTTTTGCTCAATAAATAAAAAACTATGTTATAGATATTGATTGTTTTATTCTTGTAACGGTAATCACATGCGTATACACATGTGCTAGTACAGGCAATCACGTTGTCGTGTACAACTTGTGACGTCATTTACTGAGACCCCCCGAAGAATACAGTCGATCCCGAAAATTTATTAGGTAAATTGACAAAAATGTCGATTTCCTCTAAAACCAGGAATTTTTTTTTGTGGTTACAGGATGAAAAATTTCATTTTTAAAGAGCTAATGCTATATACTATTTTCACGGATGTTCTAATATCACTTTAAAGATTAGTGTTACTAAAACATAAGTTCTGTTCTATTACCTACACTGATCCTTGCAGTGGCCACAGGAGGATTCTGAATTCACAGATCTTGTAAAGCATGATATCTCTGTAATCAAATAAATATTATAGATGATCGACATCCCGCAAAATTAAAAGAAAAAGTTAATCTAGAGGCCCAGGGGCCACAACGCTCATCTGAGATTACTGTCCGCGCGGCTCACTTCGGAAACTGGATAAACGCGATTTTGAATACTTTGTCATGCAAAAATTTAAATCAAATGGATACCATTCGATAGATCTCATTTAGTCGTAAATTTTGATATATATCATATGGTCGTGCGTTTATGCAATCGTATTATTCAGACAAAATACTTTTTAGATTGGGTGATCACCTCGTCACAGGAAAAATTAGCATGGGAAATCGCCCATCTAAAACTTGTTTTGTCTGTAAAGTTTGATTGCAAGCACTGACTATCGTATAACTTATACTTAAATTTACGACGAAGCGAGATCTATTGAATGGTATAAAATGTGTCTACGACAAAGTATTCAAAAACGCTTTTATCCAGTTTCCGAAGTGAGCCGAGCGGACAGTACCTGAAATCATATCCTGTCAGGATTTGAAAGTGATATTTATAATTTTAATCAAAAGATAAGCCTTATTTTGTTATTCGATAATCAATAAGACTTAGTGTAGAAATGAGAGTCTGAGAGAAAAATTATATGAATTTGTTCGTTTTAAACAAGTAGACATACCAAAATCTTAGTATCGCTTTTAGATTTGACCCCTCCTCATTTCCTGATCTTAAGGTTAAAGAATTTTATGATTTCAAAATTCAAATTTAGTCAAAATGTTTTCATAAAAAGAATCGCAAGGCGATATATACGACCCCTATCGGCATTAATCCATGCCATACCTGCAACTCTTAATTGACCTATACTAAAACCAAAAGATAAATGTTCATATGAAAGTAATTTCAATATTTTCCCGGAAAACAAAGTATTCATGAAATTTGATAAGGGTCCATAACTTTTGTAAATACAGGTAAATCAAAACCCGACTTCACCTTAATCTGAAGAATACTATAATGTATCAACTACAACAACAGCTAAGAAATGTCCGGAGACCATTACTCCTGTAAAATGGGTTAGTCGAAACCAAACTCGAACTTGATCTTTATAACACTAAGATGAATTCAAATGAAATTTTATTTTTTAAATATCTGCAACAACATGGAAAAAAGTCCATGGGCCATAACTTCTATCAAAATGGATCAATCGCATTGAATCACATTGAAACACGACCTTGATCTATATCACACAGAGATTCATAGCAAAAATTATTTCAATATCTGCAATAGCAAAGATGTGAAGAAAAGTCCGGAAAACTGAGAATTTAATAAAATTTGCTAAGGGCCATAATTATAGTAAAACAGGTCAATAGAAACCAAACTCGAACTTGATCTGTATATTAACACTTAGATGTATTCACATATAAAAAAATGTGTTAACATCTACGACATCAGCGGAGTAAATTTCGGAAAATAGAGAATTTCATGAAATTTGCTGAGTCCAGGGGATCCTGTAAAAATGGGTCAATCAAAAGCAAACTCAAACTTGATCTGTATAACATAAAGATGTATTCACATTAAAAAAAAAAATAATTCACTATCTGCAATACCATGGAAGAAAAGAGCGGAAAACTGAGAAACTCATTAAATTTGCTAAGTCCAAGGGCCATAACTCTGTAAAAATTGTAAAACTTAGTCAATCGGAACCAAACTCAACTTTTATGTGTATCACATTAAAATATACTCACATACCAAAACTGAGTTCAATATATGCAACAACAGCGAAAAAAAAGTCTGGAAACTAAAGTATGACAGACAGACGGACAATCTATAGGTTCGCTGGACGGGACAAAACATCCCAACTCAGAACGTTTCGTGCGTTCGTGTACCTAATTAGGATATCAAAAGCATTTTAAAGTTGGCTTCGGGTTTATATTGATCTCTATATCATATACTAAATATTCTACCAATGTATATTATTTCTCATGACTGTATATATAGTGTATAAGAATATCAAAGGTCCATCAAGCTTATTGTGTGTTGTACTTGTTTGTGTGTGGTCATCTGACAGTGAGGAGGATATTTTTCACCACAATTGTACGTTCTTCGAGATCTCTGTGTAATCAAAAAAGTGGGAGGGTTGTGCGCACGTAATCCAGGATAACCACACCTTCTGCTTTTTTCGTGGCAGATGGCCGTCCTAAGTCGGCAACGGTCGCCCATTGTTCTCGTTGGTTTATGTTTAGTCCTTTGTATTTGATGTTTCTGTGTTGTGCGTTGGTGTTCCTTCTCTCTTTTGTGTCTCTTTATGTGCCTGTCTGCTCTGTGTTTTTGCATTTTGTAATTTGGGGTTTTGCTTTGGGTGTTGAAACCTGGTGCTGTTGGAGATCCCCATCTTTGTTTTGTACTCTTTCGTTTACAGTGCTCTCTAAATATTATGCTCTTATATACTATATTTATATACATGTTATGTCATTCATATTCAAATGACGCATTTGTTGTATTTCTTTATTGGACAATTTGATGAGAAGAATGTTGTTTTCTTTTATGTTTGACATTTGTGCGGTCGTTTGGTTCCCATTTGTTTTGAACTCATGGGTACTTGTTCCATTGTGGTCGGCACAAAGAGGAAGACTTGTTTGTGATCTCATAATCCATGATGGATCACATAACATAGATTTCAAATATTGGGATCGATCCATCGATTTCATTTCACCTTTGCCAGTCAACGGTGTGGATAAGCTCTAGAGAAACGTGTCAATACCTTTGTCTCGCGGAGATGATCTTGTATGTCAAGGATGAAAATGATATACAACGGAAGCCCAATAGCTTTATACATAAAAATAATTTTAAAGCCTTTCTAATATATAAGAAATACATATTTGTCAATCGCGATATTATAGCGTATATTCGCAATATTAATTGCATGCGTGTATTTGCAGTATCATTTTGATTTAAAACACAATTTTGTCGCGAAAATACGCAGCATTATTAAGCATGTTCCTATTAGTCTAATAGTTTCTGTAAAGCTCAAGGGTATCCATAGAAATTAATAATTTTGTGATAAAATAACATACCATCGAAAGAGTTGCATAATTGGGTAGATCCAGAGACAAATTTCATCGAATTTGCACATTTACAACGGTCAACACTTGCCGTCTCCAAACAGGTATCGATACAATGCTACAGAAATAAAACACATGAGGTGCTTTCATACTGATAAAGTCTAAAATTCCATTCGAAATACTTTAAAGACATGTCGACAATGGTTATCCATATATAGTCCAGATGACAGATTACATTTCCTTGCCCAAAATGAACATTTCGAAAGTAATTTTTATTATCAATCGAATACTAAAAGACCAAAGAAATCTTTATAAATATAAATAAAAGTTTTTTTTAATTCCAGCATGCAATATTGTCTAATATACTTTGTAGCTTTTCTGATTTTCTGAATCAATGTAGCTTATTTAACGGAAGGGGGGGGGGGGGGTTGCTGGAATTTTGCATGGAAATAAAATATTCTGGCAACGGCTCCCTGAAATATTGATAATTATATTTTATATTTTTGCTATCCTTGGTAGAAGAGATTAAAACAATTTTTGACTCCTTTGAATAGATATTTTTGCTTCATCGTCTAGAGGTCCAAGTTTTCATATTAATCTAGAAGAATTATTAAGATATTTAAACCAATTTGTCATTGAATCCATAAAACCGGTCTGTACATTTATCTTTCCTTCCTTTCTGCAAAATTCTCTCCTTCTGTAAAAAAAGATTATTAAACGAGAATTAATTAAAGATTTAATCGAGTCGGGCAAATCATAAATTATGCTAGTTATGTTATTATAGATTTGTATTGTTGTTAAATATATTGTTCTACATTCGGGTGCTCATTGCTCTCCTTCGTTTTGTGTGTTGTCATTTATGTTTAATGTTTCTGTACGTCTGTTTTAATTGTTTTGTATCATGTTCTAGTGAGTATTGTGTCTGTTTGCGATTTGTAGTTTTGTCTGATGTCATTTATGTGTCACTTTCTTGTGAGTTTGTTTCGCTGTGTGAGTGCAGGGTGGTCATTCTGGAGATCCTTTCCTTTTCTTTAACATATCATTACTTATACGTCATTTTCTCCGTTGGGAAAATACCGTTGTGACGGGATGGCATAGCTCATTGTTGTGTCCAAATAAATTAGATGTAAATTGTAATAGAAAATAAGCAAAACAACCATATCAAAGAAAGGGGGTCTCCAACAACGCTCGGTTGTAGCACCCACAGCAAAACTCCGAAACATCCAATGCAAAAAACACAGAGCAGACATCCACAGAAAGATACGCAAAGGGACAAGGAGCACAAACTCACACCATAGAAACATGAAACACAAAAGACCACACATGAAACAACGAGACCAATGGGCAACCGGCACCGACTTAGGACGGTCATCTGGGACGGCCATCTGCCATGCAAGTAGAAGACGGTGTGGTTATCCTGATAAACCCTCCCACTATTCCGATTACCCAGAGGTCTTGCAGAACGTTCAATTGTGGTGAAAAACAACCTCCTCACTGTTAGATGACCACACACAAACAAGATCGCAAAACGCAGGGGCCCAAGCAGCACAGATGAATATGTAAATGGATATAAAAAGAGTGCATACGTAATACAATCCGTGCTCTGTCGGTTGTAGCGAGCTCTTGTATGTTATCACCCGAGGAGGTCAATTGACATTCAGAGGGGACAGGTGGTCGGTGCCCTGTCTTCTCTGAAGAGGTTTGAACAGGGCCCGTCATGGAGTCCCGTCGTCACAGTCAATCAGAGTGCAAATCTTAAGAATGCGCTGGTACAAGACTGCAGATTGGTCAAGTACCAAGCATAGTGTCCGTCTGGTGACATTAGGATCATACCCATGGTATTAAAGGTATTTGATTAATCTGACGCATTTTCGAAGGTCATGCTTTCTACCTTTGATCCTTCTTATTGTTTATTATGTGACCATAAAATGCAGGTTTTGAAATTTCCAAAGTAATATACTCTGTTGCTTGTATGGGTCCGAATTTTAAAAGAAGTTGACTGTATTTTTTGTAAAATTTCCAGAAAGTCTTTACTAGTTTGTGAAAGCGAAAACCTTGACCTAAAACTTTCTTCGTTATTTGTAAATTTCTACCATGAAAATCCAAAACATCAGTACATACTCTAGCATACCGGATGAGCTATGAAATGTATATACCGTATGACGGTAATTTAGGGACATCACCGCAGTAAGCAATGGGTTACATATAACTATACTTTGATTGTTTTACTCAACCGTGTAGGATATGTTCGCAAATGAAAATTAATGACAAAGTATGATAAGACGTAAATAAATCACTTTTGTGTGTAATAGAAAATATCAACATTTCTTGATACCCCCCCCCCCTTTTTTTTTTTTTTTAAAGATTATTCCGTTGCTTTACGTTTGAAGTTATAGAAATCAGATACGAAGAAGAAAGAAGGGAATCTCCAACAACACTCGGTTGCAGCATCCACTACAAAAGCAAAAACCAAAAAGAAGATGCTTATCAAAGAGGAGTACCCCCTTGTATACCTTGGCCTATGGTGACACGGTCTGATACTGGAGCTTTGGAATCTCTTGTAGAAGACAACTACAAGTAGTAGTTCAATCCTACTTAATTATACGATTAATCAAAATCCCTTTACCCTTCCTTGAGAACTCAATAATGATTAGTAAAAAGTGATGATTAGTAAAAAGTAGACGGATGAATTAACAACAGGGGGACGACGGACTTCTTGCCTTTGACAATAAATTAATATGAGCCTTACACCAATTTGAATAAAAAGAAGAAACATAGAGAACAATTTTTGCTGTTTATACCTGAAAAGAATCAATGGGAACGAAAAATAAAGCTTTATTTATCCCCTGATATAAAGAAGAATGAAACATAATTTCTTTTCAAGGTTTTTCTAGAAATGTAAAAATAATGGCTCTGCTTTGTAATGGAATTGTTACTATTTTATTCATTCTGGTGGTGGATTAAGACAAAAATGTAGAAACAGTTACTAACGCTATAGTGATAACTGCCACTGACGCTGAGAATGAATCGACAAGGCAAAATGCGAAGAAAAGATTATATAATTCAAAAACAGCAATGATGAATCACCTGCCATAAGGCAACAGACGTGTGCAATCCGGTTGATATAGCCATTCCTGTGGTTTTAGGTGTAGGCGTCCCATAGCTTCTTTTGATATCAATGACCACACCCACGCTATCAGTAATGAAAGGGACGTATTCATCTGCCTCTACATTGAGTGCAAGGGTAAGACCTATGTACAATAGAAAAAAGTAAGATGTGTCTTCTTGAGTTAATATTTAACGTCTTCAATTTCATTAGCATCATTTTAGAGCAGATAAATTTACAGCATGGGCCAGACATGCACGTTTCGGGTATTTAACCCTCGTCGGTGATTCTCAATCTAAACAATGTAATGGCAAAAATCTGTGAAAAGTATGTCCTAAATATACCGAAAGACGTAGCAAGATGGCTGAGATATGATGCTACAGGACCCAGGTTTTAGAAATTTGAGAAAATTTTGTAAACAGAAATTTTCAAATGCGTTTGAAGAAACGACCTACCGAAATTGATCGAACTTGGCTACATGTGCCCTCGGGGACTCCTGGTCCACCAGGAGTCCTTTATCCCAAAATAATACTATATCCCAAAATAATTGCAATTAAATTGTTTTACGTAAAACGAATACTTTATCCCAAAATAATTGCAATTAAAAAAATAAAGAATACTATTTCCCAAAATAATTGCAATTGAATGGTTTTAAGTAAAAGTAACTTCATTAAAAACATATACGTATCTGATTACCTTTAAAAGGACTTGCTGCTTCCACAGTCAGATTTGGGTAAAACATAAAACAGTTTCCGTAGTACTCATCGCGTACGATTTTCCACATACTGAAAGGAAATAGAATATGTTTACAAGTTGCAAATATTATAAAAAAAAAAAAATGATCATAAAGAAGCTTTAAACGAAATGAGGAAACGATTTAAAATAGGTTATGACAATTATTGGTGTTGTATTTCAAAGCTGAAACAACTGTCCCTATGGTTGCATATCCTTTTGCTTGAATGAATTTGTAAACTTATGTAAAAATAATATTTGATACCATCCCTTTTCTTCATAAATCTAAGATTAAGGTGGCTCAATAATCCAAGAATTCTTTGTCAGAGGAGAAAAAAATATTCTGTTTATTCAACATTGATATGTGATAATTTATATTTGTGCTTAAGATTACATATCATCGACTATTTGACTGACCAGTGGTCCTCTGAATATACATATGTAAACCAACGCCGAGATATGGCGCAAAACAATGAATTTTGATAGATAAAAACATGATATATGGATAATAATTCCAGTTTGAAACCATTCTTGTGATCATTTTTACCATAATATCATCAAATATGTGTATTTCTTTATAGATAATGCTTTCAAAGAGTGAAATAGCTAAAGCTGTTCCAGAAAAGTACATTTTGGGTACCCCTCACCCCAAAATGAGAATCTAAAAAAAAGTACTCAGTACCTTTATTTGACATCAAAGTGATAAGAAGTCTTTGTCAGAAGTTATTTTCTTTTACATATTTCTCAACAACAAACTCTTTTCTTCGAAAAGAAATATAAAAAAGTACATGTTATCGTTCATTCTGATTAACAATATTTGGTTGTCATAGTAACGGTTTAATTAGCAACAAGTCAAATTAAAATGCTCTGTTCCCTTAGTTGACGTTATAACGATGAAAATATTTGTTAAAAACTGTTATAATTGACATATTTTTCAAGATCAGACTCTAATCTTTTAACAAAAGTACAAGACATTCCGTTTTACCTCGTTTCCATATTGTAAAAATCTACTTGGTTTATGCCGGACGGACGACAGACGACGGACGGACGGCGCGCTATGACAATAGCTCAGGTGAGCAAAAAATCAGACACTTCGAGTTGAGATTATTCTTTCCCTACATTCAGTGGAAGTTTCAAATTCTGATACAAGGAAGAATACTTACACAATTATCATTTATCATCGAAATCAAATAAGAATAAACAAGTTTACAAATGATTTGTCGAAAAAAAATAAACAAGAAAATGAAAGTAACATGTGTACTTCTAAATATCCTTGGCAAAGCGTTATTCGACCTTTTCTTTTATAAACTCACCTTTCATGTTTTGTTAGTGTCAGTTAAATGAGTTTTGTCAAATAAAAATAAAAAAAGTCAAAGCTTAAAAAAAATGTTTTGTTCAAAATTTCACATCTAATTCTATCAATCTATTTAGAGAAACGGAAATATATATAAAAGAAATAGAACTAAAGTAAACGGAAGCGTTTTTAAACATTTTGACGTTCAAGGTCAATAAGTTGACGTCAATCCCCTCCCTTGTTCTCGATAATGCGTACAGTTATCTGTGAAATGGATATATCTTTGAACAACGCAGGCTTAAAACTAAAATTCATTCACTTAAATCTTTCAAATAGGGAAACTTTATTCGATATCATCTTGTTGCAAAGTACGAAAGTTGACAAAATTGAAGAAAAAATCTTTAAACCAAAGATTATTAGAGAAACCAAACTTGAAATATCTTATCTATGATACCGCTAAAATCTCAAAGAAATATATTGTTTTATCATGAACTTAAGTTTACCTTCTTGAATTTGTTCAAAGGCAACAGGCGGTTGAATTTCCGCCGATGACGTTCTAAAAACGATTACGTTTACGGCGTTAGCCAGGGTGTCTCTTTTACGGGATATTTTTGTATATATAAATCAAACGATACATTTGACTAAATATTTATTACACTCAGATTGTAGATGATAATTTTCTGTTTCCATCGATACCAAACATGTCGAACTCCGTCAAGAAACAAGCGAATTACGGAAGGGTTTGAAGGCCGAAAACTAAAAAAGGCCACATATAAAAGTACTACACTCGATATCTGATGACGTCAAACGATTATTGAGCCTCCTTAATTTCAGTTTATAACGCATATTAAACGTCTTCAAATTCAATGATAGACAAAGTGATTTTCAGACACAGCCAAAATTCAGTTCAGTAGCGCCCTATATGGTATAACTTATTTCATTTAAAATCTGTGCATTTACTTTGCGGAGAGTGCGCGGCTCCTCATTGCCTGTAGGGCTGATTCAGTATCATATAAAATAAATTCTATGACCAAAATAGGAGGGATGTATATGGTGAATAACATATACATCTGAAGGGAAAAGATACTTAGCTTCTGAAGGGAAAAGATACTTAGCTTCTGACTTTAACTTCACTTACAGATACATAGACGATGTGTTGTCCATCAATAATCCAAAATTCGCGGATTACCTGAGCAGTATCTATCCTTCGGAGCTTGAAGTCAAAGAAACCACAGAGACCAATAATTCAGCATCCTATTTGGACATAATGTTGTCCTACGACACTGATGGTCACATGAACACCTCACTCTATGACAAACGTGACGACTTCAATTTCAGCATTACAAACTTTCCTTTTCTGAGTAGCAACATCCCTTCATCGCCTGCTTATGGCGTGTTCATATCTCAGTTGATACGCTATGCCAGAGCAAGTACGAAATATACGGATTTTGTTCTGAGAGCTAGGCGTCTTTCAGATAAGCTTCTCAGTCAGGGATATGTTTGTGACCGACTAACATCGTCACTGAGGAAGTTCTACGGTCGATATGGGGAACTCGTCATACACTATGATGTTCCACTCTCAAGAATGGTGGATGATATTCTGTCATAGACCATTTGGGCCATCCAACCAGGGATTGTACTCTATGTCTTCCAGAATGGAAGTAACCGGATGTGACAGTTCTACCGAATTGAAGCGACGGGTGTTGCATGCAAGCAGGAGATGCTTACTCTTCCTGGGCACCTGGTCTCACTCCCATATCGGGAGTTCGCTTCTTTTCATATGGTGGAGGTTTTTGTTTGTTTGCTTTGGTTCCTGTTTTGTCCTGATTTTGTATGCCTTCGGTTTCTGATTTTTGAATTATCGATTTTGTGCTGTATACAGGGATATGGTCATTATCCATATTTGTCATACCTTGACTCACAGTAATATCCATTATAATAGCATCGCAGAATAAATTCCCCATACAAGGCCGTGCTAGACGATATATCCATATCGCTCATCCGTGACATGAACAGCTGTCTCAATTCATCCAAAGTGGGTTCCCATGATGCTGTTAGAAAAGGTGATGACATTTTGCTTTAAGACAAATTAAAATCTATATATGTTAAAGCGAAACTTTATCAAGAAATAAAAAAAAGTAATATAAATTATTTCAAGTATTTCTTTACATTGTATTCATGCACACGGATAATAGAAATACAATGAATACTCACGCCATTCAAGCTCGACTTGATAGTTGAAATTTGGCTATAAAGAGCAAAATGCAACACTGAATTTTACTACTTAATCAGATTCACATTTCATGTTCATATAAATTCCTTTTTGGATTCGAGGAAAGTGCAAGAGGGATTATGCATATTTCTAAACGTTTTATCTTGGATCAAATTGTTAACTTTGCGTTCTTATCTTCTCACTTTTACACAAGCATGACTGTCTGCAAAATGGTTTTTACGATATCAAAATATACAGCTTTTCAATTCGACTTTATCATCTCGAAAAAGAAATAAACAATAATACGAAACGGGTGTATAACATCAAAGAACCATGCCTAAAAATTATTATGGACAATCATCCTTTGGTCAGTTTTTTTATGAGAAAGCAAAAAATGATAATGTTGGTCTAATAAGAAAGTCTTAAAATCGACAATTCTTAAAGGAAGGAAAGTAGTATTATTCTTACTAGTGTTCCATTTATAAAATGTGAAATGTCTAGACCAGAATTGTTAGCCGCTGCCTCTATGACTTGGAACAGTTTTTCCCTACGTTGGACTTCGGAGAATCGCAATGGATTCATGTTACAGATGGTAACCTTTGGAAAGTCTATGGCATCATAGTCTATTTCCAAAGTAGTAGTCGTAGGTTCACTGAAATATGTGATAAAAAAAGTAGTAATAAAGTAATTAGTCTGAAATAATCAATACTGCAAATCAAAGATATTTCTTTAAACTGAATGCAAAGCTATGTTTGCAGCGTGGAACAGACATGCATTAATGCCGAAGGGTTCCAACTCTGTACCTTGGGTCAAGATGATAAGAAACCTTCCAATCCTGAGCAACAGCATTCTAAAGTATCTGAGTGTTCCAGTATACGATTCCACAGATATAGCCCAGACTCGATAGCATTTACAATTTCATTAAAAAATGTAAACACTAAATGAAAACACATAGCAGACACGCACAGAAACAGACGCAAAAGGTACAAGGAAAACCAAATCACGTAGGAAAAAGTCGTTTAATATTAAAATACGTAGCATCATCTGCAAAAAGGGAATAAGTCATAAAAGAAAGAGGGTGTTCTCCAACAAGATCGGCCGGTTGCAGTACATCAAACAACCCCAGTAAAACCACAGAGGACACAAACAGCAAGAGACACAAAAGGGACAAGGAGCATCAAACACGACATCAAAACATCATACACATAAGGACACACATAAACCAACGAGTCTCAGACCAATTGACAACGACTGAAACATTACGATATATAAGGACATTGAAATGTTTGCAATCTGTATTTTTATGTTCGAACTCTCTCAAAACTGAGTGTACATTAGTCTCAAACATTGAACGAGATATAGATAATAACAGGCTCCTCAGAAATTAAAATTTGTTATACATCTTTAACAGCATTAGCAATTGCGTTAGAAGGGACCGTCGTTACCTTGCGTTTATTGTGCGCATTCCTCTATTGACTTTTGAATGGAATAAATTCAGCTTAAATCTGCACATCTTTCTGAAAGCTTATGTCTATATCTAACCCTAATAGAAAGAAGTGTTCAATTATCATTTTGACCTTCTAAACAATTATTCGGAGAATGAAAGTCAAAGCCAAAATCCGAAATCGGTTTCCAAAATACACTATCAAAAGGCTTATGAATTCTTGAAAAAAAAAATATCACAGAACTTCCTCACTCTCACTCTCATATCGGCAGTTCGCTTCTTTTCATATGGTGGAGGTTTTTGTTTTTGTTTGCTTTGGTTCCTGTTTTATCCTGATTTTGTATGCCTTCGGTTTCTGATTTTCTGAATTATCGATTTTGTACTGTAGACAGGGATATGGTCATTATCCATATTTGTCATTCCTCACGATAAACATGATAAAAAAGAAGGACAAACAGACGGATATATCCTGAGTCCAGTGAAGTATGGAGTAGACGGTAGGTACCGTGTTAATTAGTACCGTTGAAACATATTCAATGAAAATTTGCCCCTAACCGGACGTAAATACCCCTCGCAACAATATTTTTGAAAAGTTATCTTGGGATCAGGCTCAAGCGTCAATTGTGAACCTTCGACCTTTGAGCTTGGTTCAACGTCATGACATACCCTTAGGTCCTAAGGAACATTTCTGTTAAATATATTTGAAATCCATTCACAGGGGAAGGGCGTATGCACTTGGCAAGGTTTTACAAATGATGTCTGTTGTGACCTTGACCTTTGACCTATGTTCATGGTTCAAGGTTATGACACACCTTTGGGTCCTAAGCAACGTTTCTGTGAAATATTATTGAAATCAATCCACAAGGGAAGGAGTAATACTCCGGACAAGGTTTAACTTATGATGTTTATTATTAACTTGACCTTTGACATTGGTGTAACATCATGACGCACCTTAAGGTAATAAGAAACACTTCTGTGAAATATTGAAATCCATCTAAATGGGAAGGAGTTATGCTCCGGATAAGGTTTTACTAATGATTTCTATTGTGACCTTCACCTTTGACATATGACCTAAGTTCAAAGTCATGACACACACTTAGGTGCTATGGAACATGTATGTGAAATATTATAAAAATCCATTCACAGGGGGGGGGGGAGTTATGCTCTGGACAATGTTTTATTGATTATGTCTATTGTGACCTTTACCCATGACACACACACTTTGGTCCTAAGGAACATTCTTGTGAAATATTATTGAAATCCCTTGACAGGCAGAGGAGTTTTGCTCCGGACAATGTTTTATTAATGATGTCTATTGTGACCTTGACATTTGACCTTGGTTCAAGATCATAACACACCCTTAGGTCGTAAGGTACCTTTTTTTAAAAAAAAATTATTGAAATTCATCCACAGGGTGAGGAATTATGCTCTGGACAAGGTTTTACTAATGATGTCTAATGTGACCCTTACCTTTGATCTATGACCTTGGATCAACGTCATGGCATACCCGTAGCCAGAATAAACATTTCAGGAAAATATTATTGTAATCCATCGACAGGGGGAGGAGTTATCCTCTGGACAAGGTTTTACTAATGATGTCAATTCTGACCTTGACCTTTGACTTTTGTTCAAGTTCAAGATACACCCCTAGGTCCTAATGAACGTTTCTGTGAAATATTATTGAAATCCATCCACGATGGAAGAGTTATGCCCCGGACAAAGTTTCACTAATGATGATTATTGTGACCTTGACCTTCGACCTATGACCTGTATTTAAAGTCATAGCACACACTTAGACCCTAAGGAACATTTCTGTGAAATATTATTGAAATCCATCCACAGGGGCAGGAGTTATGCTCCGGTCAAGGTGTGACTGACAGACAGACAATGTGATTCATATATACCCCCGCAAACTATCACATTTATTAGGTTACATATATGATGCAAGGTATAGTATAGTTATAAGACGTTTTATAATTCTAATACCCCCGCGTCTTTTCGAATTAACAAGGATGGTTTTTACATCACGCTTGTTGGTCAATCTCACGGGATAAAATTGGTAGGGGTCTTTCTCTCTTGCATAGCTTTGTCTTTAGCTGGGGTTTCGGTATTTGGGGGGGGGGGAGGGGGTCATCTTTAGAATTAAGCTCCTTGCGCCTACCCTCAAAGGATTTTTTGGTCATTTCTTTTTTTTCGCTCAAATACGCTTCTCAATACACCCATATGAAATTTGTAGCCGCTCATTTTAAGCAAGAAGAAATTAAGAGTCTATATTCTAGACGGCTCTAGAAAAATCAATTTGGTTTTATTCAACCTGTTTGACATTAAGTACTTCTAACGAGGATTCAATATCCGAAACACATGGTTACTACAATAAAAGTGGTGCTATAGAACATATATTTCAATGTTGACAATTTCCGTCGTTGGACATCTGCTGGTTCGTTTCACCTCAATCGTCCAAAAATTATCATGAAGACCTTGTGGAAAAAATCCATTAACAAGGACTCGAGAACTTCGGTTCTTAATCGGTAACCGTCCAAATAGCATTATTTTGCCACGGACTAGTTCGAATCAATGAGGGATCGTAAATCGCGTCACGTGCACACCGTCTAAATTTCTATAGACCGTCGGCAATTCCGCCATTGCCGTATAAAAGAATTCGCAAGTAAAAGAAATCGTGTAACGCCAATTTTCTGCACCAAAAAAACGGAGGTTTTGGTCGTCGACAAAATAAAACAGTTAATAGGTTAGTTACAGACCGCCCACAGAGATTTGTCTGTTTCGCCTCGCCCTCTATGGGCTTGATCAACCCGAAAAATCTCTGTAGACGGTCAGTAACTAATCTAATAACTAATAATTTGGTATCGAAAGTACCGACACCCATTGTGAAAGACTTTATCCTGTCGTCCGTCCATTTTGCTGTTCTTAGTCAGAAAAATCGTTAAAGAACATAAATTCATTACTTCAGTATAGCATTTTACACCAAGTGATATAGGCCTCGTGCGAATTTAGTCATAGTCGCCATAACACTTTCTATATAGACATAATATGAGACAGTGAACGTTTTGTAGATGGTGTTTTTAATTTCGTGCGTGCATGGGCATCGACGGCGGGTGCGGTTAGCCAGAAAGGGGATGCTTACTCCTCCCGGGCACCTGGTCCCACCTCTTGCTTGCTAGGGATCCGTCGATGTTCAACTTTGTGCTGTATTGTGAGTACTGTGCAGATTGTCGTCAGGATATTCTTTATCTCATTTAGGTAATGTTGTTCAATAAGATGATGAGTCATGTCTGTTGCAGCTTGAAAAAAAATCTATATTGTGTTGCTTCAAGAAGTTTAGAATATAACATTTGTAGAGAATCAATTTATGTCTTCTATACAGCTTTTCACAAAGAACAACAGGTTCAGTTAAGATATGGATCAAATGGTCAAATACTTGCGGAATTATTCCCATTAAAACATAAAAAAATCCATAATTTGTAGTTTTCAGACATTTAAAGGATGACCAAGAAGGATAATACGGAAGTGCTTCATGAACAAACTTCCAAATCAATTTTTTCATGCACCAGACACGTGTTTCGAATATCAAATTCTCATCAGTGATGCTTCCAGCGGAGCCACCAAAATTCACGTCAGTAGCGCCCTCTTTAATGTTTTGAATTTAAATTTCTACATTTACTTTACAGAGAGTGCGCGGCTCCAAATTTCCTGTAGGTTGGATTCAGTAGCATATCCAAATGAAAATATATGTTCAAAATAGCATAAGAGGGATGGTGCTAAGATATTAACCTCCTTCAATTTCGGTGATAGTTTTGAATAGAATGACAAGTTTTGAAATAGCAAAATGATGTAAAATCGATAAAGGGCCAAAACAAAGCTTCTTTCAGGCGACAAAACCAGAAAAAAAGTATTTAATATAATTCGAAGCATCAGGTCACGGAGAACGATTTTAACTGCTCCACATTGCAACATGAAATAAGTGTTTATAATAATAATACGGAAATTGTTTCAACTCTATACCTTCGAATTCATGATGAAAATTTCAAACCAATTTTTCAATGAAAAATCGCCGAAAATAGGAAAAAATTGTCATTTTCGCATGAGTTCTGCTACCAAAGATTCAAACATCAGAATATTTACTATCCATTGTACTCGTGAAAAGTGAGATAATAAGAAAATCGAACTTCAAGTTAAACTATATGTTTTTGGGTCAAAATGTTGATTTTTTGCATAAATTATTGTGCTATTTATAGAAACAGTCATTTTGCTCAAAAACTAATTTTGGTACATATTGATTTGACTGTTTTAGGATAAAGCAATACCATAGATATATATGTAGAAAAATAATTGTGTAGCTGGCGACCTTCTAGCTATTAATAAAAATAATGAGTTGTTGCCATGGCAACCAGCAACATAGTTTTTATAAGAAAATACTCTCCTTAGAACTGATAATTTTTTTCAGAATTTCTCAAAATGGCCTTTAATTAATATTCATCCACAAGCTATATGAATCTTGAAAAATAAGGAAAAAGATGAATTTTTAAAAATTCATGCATTTCAGAGGTATGTAAAGTCTCTTAAATGCAAAAAAAAATGTTAAAATAGGCCAAAAATGGACGTTTATAGCCAAAAAAAAAACGAGACGGGCAAATTTTGATTTTATGGTCTGAATAGTTCGAGGAGATGTTCCTCTACATATGAATCTACCCATCTTTCTTCTACCTCATTTCTATCAAAAGTCGCCACCCTGACCTTAAAAACAGTGAATTCGTACATACCTTTCAAACTGTATACCAAGGCGATACACTTGATAAAAGCATACTGAAGCACAACCAAAAAACGCAAATGTCCAAAACAATTTATGGGGCAAGACGCTGGCCGCTCCTAATCGCCCAAGCCCATGTAATGATGTGTAGTCTAAGAAATCATTTAAAATTTCTTTCACGTTCCGTACCATTTTCTGGCGCTATGAAGTAAACTCTTGATCTTGGAAGAAATTGCAAATTTATAGAGATATTCTAACGAAACTCATTACATGTTATACATATAGCAGATACAATCCTATTGAAATTCGAGGATATCGATATGAACTTTGCTCACTTCACCTTGATAATTAAATATTAATCACGCATTGTTCTTTCCCTTTTGAAGATTGTGTAAAGAAACTAGATCAATGAATCAGCAATTATTTATGCATCAATTCTGATTGAATAAAATCATGGAATGAAAGTGAAAGACAAAACCAAAATTCAGAATCGAAAATCACGATTCACCTGAAATGATAGTTTCCAGACAAAAAGTTAACTCTCTCTCTCTCTCTCTCTCTCTCTCTCTCTCTCTCTCTCTCTCTCTCTCTGGATCGACAGTCGGTCAATGTGATCGATATTCTTTATAGTTTAACCTAAGCGTCGTGTATCTAGTTCTACCATAAAACATCCTGATTGGAAAAATTGTAGTTGTATATTCTAATGCACAACTCACTTTTTGTACTATTTAATAATAAAAAAAAACACTGTGCATAGCATCGTTCCACTTTGAGCAATACCTCTGTTGCTTGCACCAGGATTCACCTAGCTTGGACATTCTCCGTCACAAAAGTTATCTAAAACTTAAGGATATTTTCCAAATTGCATAGCTCTGTCCTTAAAAGGTTCATGTTAGGCAGGAATTGTAGGTCAAGTTTAGATATTTCATATTAGGATTTTCTCTTCTTCTGCCTCGAGTACCACTAATATAACTTGTAATTCGCATGATGCACTGAAATTTTATAACATTCAATAATTATACATATATTTCAATTGTGAAAATTAATGATATCTATTATAATGACAGCAAACTTCATTGGATTAAACGTACTTCAAACATATTGTACATGTCATTTGTCCAGCCAACACACCATATGCTTGTATACAGCTGGTCTTAAGTCATTCGTGCTTGGGGTGACTGCTTTAATTGTTCATTTGACAGTTTGGTGTAGATGCTGATGTGTATCTTGTTTTCCTTTTCTGTTTCTAAAGTTGTTGTCCCCAGCTTTCGCGAAAGTGCGGGATCATTGAAACAGATTCGTCCGTACGCCCGCCTGTCTGACAGTCACAAACCTTTAACCTTGTGCACAACATTTGAATAGTTGGTGATTGGGCATTCATATTTAAAATGTGTATTTCATGTGACAATACCTTTCTGTGGATACCAATTTTTTTATCCTGTGAGCTTGACCTTGGACGATGATCAGAATGATGACAAAGGACTAATATGGATAATTACCATATGGAGTTTGACTTACTTTAAAAAGAAAACTTTAACATTAGGCACAACTTTTGAATGGTAAGTGATAGGGCTTTCATATTTCATCTGTACATGTTTGTTTGTGACAATACCTTTCCGTCGATACCAATTTGTTTCCTTGTGACCTTCACCTTGGAGTTTTACCTACTTTTAGAATAACTTCAATCTTAGGCATAACATTTGAATGATAAGTGATAGGATTTTTTTGTGACAAGATATTTTCAAAAGTTTTGACCTTGTGACCTTGACGCTTAACCTACTTTTACAAAACTGAACTTCATCCTTGGGCATAACTCATATTTCACAAGCGAATTTCTTGTGGCAAGATCTTTCTGTGGATAACACAAGTTTTAACCTTTAGATTTTGTATTAGAATTTTACATGAGATTTATTATTAAAAGTAAGGGTTAGGGATCTTTAAGCATGGGTTAGGGATCTTTAAGCATTTCCTTAACGACAAATACCATAAAGTGGGGGACCACAATTCCTTGAATTTGATTTTTTTAATACTGCGAATGCCTTCCACTGAGTTTGGAGATGGATGGTCTTGCTTGATATTACTTCAATATCGTTGAGCATCATGATGGCAGTCAAATATGCGATTACAAAATAACTCTTCCTCCTGAATGTGTGGGTGTTTTGAGGTTTTGCTGTTGGCGCTGCAACCGAGTGTTTTTGGAGATCTCCTTTCTTTTATAGACCAGTGTATATCATATTTTCATTATTAAATATAATTCAGAAACAAAAAATTGCAGTTTTAGTTTCTAAGAGAAAGGAGGGATCTCCAACAACACTCGATTTCAGCACCCACAACAAAACTAAAAAATACCCAGTGCAAAACACAGAGAAGATACGCACAGAATGAGAAAGAAAAGGGACAAGGAATACCAACTCACATCATAGAAACAAGAAACGCAAAAGACCAAGAAACGCCAAATCACATGGAAACATCAGTACAAGGAACGCGAAATCAAATAGAAACATCAAACACAAATGACTGCATATAAACCAACCAGACCAATGGGCAATCGGTGCCGACTTAAGAAGTACTAAGCGATCTAAGGTTTCAAAGGTCATATTTAGATATCCAAAGAGGACATTTCAGTCACTGGCAATCAAGTGAAAGGACGTTCGCTTAACAATAGAATAATTATCGAACCTCTTTTGAATGTTAGAACAGGCTCCATATGTGTGGAAGCTTAATGGATATCCTGCTTGTATAGAATTTAATCTTAATAGATCGAAAACAGAAGGAATGATGAAAAATTCATTCAAGAGGGAAACATCACCACTTGATTTTCAAATCTACCTGTAGATCATATAATTCAGAACAGACAATGAAATTGGTTTCTATTTTGAGATGACTATTCTAAAATTAACTGGTGTGTAAGGAGGGTTATTAGAATTTATAGAATTGAAAACTGAAGCTAGAAGTTCATATCTCTTTTATAGATGTAATACCATATTACTGCTTTTCAAAGACAGTAATATAAGGAAAATGCTACGGCTCATCAAAGAAACGCTTCAAGACTTTCTGGGTTACACATCGTTGCATGGACTGGGTAGAATCGGTGCAGGGAAGCATATAGTCCAGAAAATCATATGGGGCTTGCTCTTTTTAGCTGCAGCGTGCATGTGCTTTTACCAGGTCTATCGTCTTGCTCTTCAATATGTAAGGTAATTTATTTTAATTTTACTTTTGTTTTATAAAATTATTTTAAGATTAAAAGAAAAAGAAAAATTCAAATGATGTGGCACTGAAACAGAATGCAACCTATCAGAAAATCTTCAGAATTTAATAATATGGAAGTTTTCCAACTCTATATATCCCGGCGAAAATTTCAAACCAATGTTTATTATTATTATTTATGATTGTTAGACGCCGCAAGTTATTTTAAGAGACATCATTGATGAAACATAATGGTAAGGGTAGGGTAAACCAGCTTTAACCAAATGCAGACTTTGGACGTCATCATGAATATCTAAAGCAAAGGACTCCGTTTAATCAACCCGTTCATAAGTAGTTAAAAGCTCTCCAATCAAATTGCTACAAGCGAAAAGAGAAGGGAATGAAAAGATACATTTCTTAGACTCATTTAGAAGTTATCAATTCAAAAGAGCATTGCCCATATAGAAAAAATAATGTAAAAAAAAACTATATCTCCTAGTATATGCAAAGCTCAGTTCAAAATAAGTGAAGATAATTTGGTACATGTATCATTATACCTTACATATTATTTTCATCACAGTGTACAAGCAGTTACTGCAATAGAGATTGACTCGAGTCCTTTAGATTTCCCTCAGGTGACAATATGCAACCTTAATCCAGTAAGATTCTCTAAAGCACAGGAAAATGAGAGATTATATCAAGTGATTGAAAAGGCATCAACAATTACCAATATACCCATGGAAAGCTTCATACAAGGCCAACTGGTGAGTCTCGACAATGTCAGTCTGTTGCATTATCTATAAGAACGACAAGCTTAACGTATCTTTACATGCTTCATATATTTCTTCATCATATCTTTATTAACAAAATTCCAAAACAAAAGGGGTAGGTGCAAAATCGACAGTCTTTGGGCTTACTTCTTACTGTTTTTTATCTTTCAAATGAAAATAGAGATATTGATGCTTATTATTAAAGGAACGTATCCTTTAATTCAACATTGTAATTTCTTAATTTTCAGTTTTTACCATTATATTTTTATTTTGATGAACAAAAGAACTAAAAGAATTTTTATTTTGTAAAAAAAAATGCGACGTCATATTTACATAAACATGTATATAATTAAACATAAATATTTCTTTTCTAGCCAAACCACACATACTCGAATCCGAACTTGTACAGTCGTAAGTTTAATAAGTCACTTATTTACTTTGTGTGATAAGAATTCATTCATTTTTTATGGTGGCATATTTCTGCCATCACATAATTTTTTGTCAACATAGCTTATCGCGTCTAGTCACGATAACTATCTCGACTATGTAACATAATTTTCGCGTTATGTTGACGTACATTTGTAAAACCACTTTTATCTCGTCTTGGCAAGGTAACTTATCACGATAAGCCACGATACCTATCTCGACTTGATGAGATAAATATCTGGTATCTCGGTTAAATTAGCTTTCTCGTCTGGTCAACATAGTTATCGAGACGGTCATGATACTTTATCTTGACAAGTCAAGAAAATATTTACTTTATGTCGACATATTCTTAAATCTATGTCGACTAGTCAAGATAATTATCACGTTTTGTTGTTGATGATAAAAATTATGTAGATGGCAGAAATATGCCACCATCATTTTCAGATATTAAAAGATAGCTTTCTGAAATGATACATTAGTATAATTTAAGATACTTTTATGCGTTATAAGAATAATTGCATATAATTGTTAACATTGTTTTTCCTTGAGATGGTCGTCACATAATTCTGATAAGCTTTTCTCCCTTCACACTGAATACAAAACAATCAATATCTTTCTTTTTTCAAACTTTCTACATAATTAGGTGGAGATAAATGGTGATTTCTTTCGCGCTATTTCAAAATATTAGTTGTTATGTTTGGCTTGCACTTTTTCATGCTTTGTTGGAGGTATGGGTTTCCCTTCCTTTTTAATAGCAATTCTCTGTAACCATTTAAACAATTTCGGCACGCATGGTCTCCGATTTTCATGAAGATTCACAAATAAGTAGGGACCAATGATAAAAGGTAAATTTGACCAAAATGTTATTTCTAGGTCATCTGGTTGCCATGGCAACGGCCTTTAAAGATGAGAAATTGGCAAAATTGAGCTTCTTTGAAGCTCCATAATTTGGTCTATATACGACATTATGGGAAGATTCTTTATGCATCCTAAAGATTAGGTCATAAAATCTTAAATAAGCTCACTAGAAGTGTCTGATATTGTCAAAAGGGCTGGCGCCAGTTTTACTAAAGGTCGTAAGTGTAAACTTAGGCGTAAGTTCAGACTTAGGCGTAAGTTACGACATTTTTCATGATTTTTCTGTTTTACTAAAAGTCGTAACTTACGACAAACTTAGTTTACGTGTAAATTTTGGCGTAAATCTACGACTGCCCTCGACCACACGTAAGTCTACACGTAAGTCATAAACAGAAAAGAAGGGACTAAATTTTCGGATAAAACCATACAAACAAGTAATGGAAGAGAGTTTTCCGAAAGAAGATGCGTGTATTTGATGTTTTGAATGCTGAAAAGTTTAAACTTCCTGCTAAAAATAGCTCATGGTGTGTTTACATAGTGTCATAGCAACGAAGCCGATTCGTATGTATGAAACACGTTCGAAAACCATTTCGCTCTTCATATTTTAACGTACATAATCTTTTTAAAATATACTCATTTAACTTTTTTTGTTTTTGTTTTTTTTTTTTACATTTCAAATTCTATTTCATTATTCTTTGTCTGAAAATTTGAATATAAAAAAATAAATAAAAGAAAAAAAGAAAAAAAAAAAAGATAATAGTATTATAGGCCTACATGTCAACAATTTGTTTGTGGATGTACACGAAACTGAAGCATACATAATTCCATAAGCTCAAGTTTGCTTCTAATATTTGCGTACACTGTAATTTTCAGAAAGATAATTTCATCGTCAGAGCTCACTTGACGTGTCTAGAAAAGAAATGACTATCAAAGAAATGATATGCATGATAACATTAATGATTAAAATATTTGTACACGTACACAAAAAGTATAAGATATTTATAACTTATTCCATAAGTTTACGGTACTCAGGCTAGTATTAACAGTTGGAAACAATTCTAAAATAGGAAGAAAAAATATAACATAATCTATGAAGTATCAATAAAATACGGGTTTCACCAAGGGTTTTGTTTGCCTTTTTTCGATTCCTTTCTCTTTTTTTTTCTAAATTGCGGTTTATAGATTTTTTTTAATATATTTAGAATTATTCTTTACTTTAAATCCCATTCATTTACAGATAACATAATTTTTTTCACTTTAATCTCGTTATCGTATATTTCGTTGATTTTATTTAATTATGATGTCAAGAGTTGTTGTAAACTTTTAACTTTTGAATTGTGCGTAATAAAGCTTTCACATTACGTGTGGATTCCTTGTGAGAAGACCTTTTTCAATTCAATTCAATTCAATTCAATTTTATTCAGGCAATGTATATCATACAATAGCACAGGTTATAATGCATAATCAATGTCAACAAAGTCATATTTAATATATCACAGAATTTTGCTTATCACACTTAAATTTGGCTAAAGTATCACAGTTGATCTAGTAAAAATATCACAGTTGATCTAGTACATGTATCTTTAGTAGAACAACTGATTTTAAATTTTAAATCAAAGATATCACAGAAGTAACTATCACATTATAGGTGCATTGCATAGATATTGCCTAGGATAACCCATTAAAGCAATTCATAGTGTGCTTATTTCCAATGGGGTCCTGACATATTAATAAATATAAGTATAAATAAATAAATAGGGTTAGTTTAAACTTAAATTAAATAAATATAGGGACTTTGGCAACGACAACCCGGACGGACTATAATAAAAACATTTAACATTTCACAATGCCTGATTATAATTAAATTGATTTTAAAACTAAATCATACATTAGAAATTATATTTCTATACACATTTCATTTAAAAATCATAAATAAATTCATTTAGCTCTCTGTTTCTAGCATTTTCGGTTAAATGTGCCTTGACTGCAGCTTTGAAAGAAGTTCTATTTCTGATTTCTTTAATTTCCAAGGGCATAGAATTCCAATCCTTTATAGCATTAAAATAAAAACTAGATTTTGTATAGGTATTTACACTTGGCAGCTGAAAACTCATATTTTGGCCCCCTCTTGTGACATTGTTATTTAAGACAAAATGTTCACCTAAATAGGTTGGTGCATGGCCATGCATAATGTTAAAAACATGATTCAGCCTCAACTGGCTTGTTCTGTCAGAAACACATAGCATATTCACTGACTCTAACTGATCACATGAAATTCTAGACCTTTCCATGAATTGGCACCGGCAACCTTGACCGCGGAGTTTGACATACTTTTAAAGTACTTTTTTCTACCGACTTGTTCGTCGAAACATGCATAGTATGTTAATTCAGAAATAAAAAATGTAGGGCATGATCGTGTGTGGACATATTGGGGGGGGGGGGGGGGGGGGGGGGGGGGTTAAGCTTGAAATAATAACTACAATAATAGTCTCAATTAACAAGACGAATTCCCCGGCCGTGCAAATGACATTTCCCATGACAAATATAGAACTTTTCATTTGGCTAGATAAATAAATAAATAAATTGTAACAGTGCTATATTTTTTATAAATTTATTTATTTATTTATTTATTTATTTACTTACACACCACTACCACCGTCATCACCATGCACCACTTGCTTTTCAAGATCCGCGCATCATGTGTACATACTATAAGATAAGAGGGACGAACACGGTGATCTGTACGGATATTGTGAAAAAATTTCAAAATGGTTCTGACGTTCCAAATCCCCCCCCCCCAAAAAAAATAGAATTATAATCTTGTATTTGTATCCGATACAGTTTCATTGGCGGATTTGGAGCATTATTGACTGACAAAGATTATCTGAACTTAAATTGGAATTGAGAGGCGCCCCCCCCCCCCCCCCCCCCCCCACTAAATTTGCCAAAGTAAGGGCTAAAGTACTAAAATTTGATCATTCTGGCAACCACTTTTCAACCAAAATTTTCCAACAGGGCGACATTATTGTTATTTCTTCTGCAACATTAGGTACCAAAAGTGCTAAAACAATTAAAATTGCGTCGGGGCGATCATCCCCCTGAACCTCCTCCCTCAGACTGTATTTGTATTTGGTTTGGGGCACGCTCCCTAACCTGGATCCACCTCTGAATTTATACATCAATCTAATTGATCAAAGGTAAATGAAAGAGATTCAAATATTTCTTCCAGAGGGAAGGGATGATAACAAATAAAAAGACAAACACTCAGATACACAAATTTTCGGGGCCTTGGCCTTTATCAAGTGTAAAAAACGACGATCTATACAACGATCGTCGTTTTTTACACTTGATAAAGGCCAACATGGCCAAGGGGCCGAAAATTTGTGTATCTGAGTGTTTGTGTTTTTATTTGTAAATGAAAGAGTTATTCAACTTTTAAAGCTATTTCTGATGTAAATCTGTCCTTTTCGTGTGGATTTGTATCGCTGGGTCAGTGCAGGGTGGTCATGCTGGAGATACATTTATTTTTATTCCTATGTGCGTGTATAATATGATTTTTTATCAATCGTGTTGGGGGGGGGGGGAAGGTCTCTATACAACGAGTTCATGTGTAACAGCAATACAATAACGTGGAACGGCCAAATTCTTCAGTTTTCCGTCAGAGTCATCAGTTTTTCCCCCTTTTCTTCCTGCAAACGTTCTTTTTTTTTTTTTTTTTTTTTTTTTTTTTTTTTTATTTTGCATATCTTTAGATTGATTAATTCAAGCAGTATCTAACAAATTATACCCCTATTTGTGTGTATAATAGTATTTTCTTACTCAATAGTTCGTTGGGGGGAGGGGTGCATGTATATCGGCACGAATAAACGGCAAAATGTGGAACTGCAAAATTCTTTAAAGTTTTCCGTCAGATTAATAAGCTTTTCCATCTTTTATTACTGCAAACGTTCAGTTTTCTTCATTTTTCAAAACATGAAATCAATCAAAACGCGATTTTTCCCAGGATTATTCATCGTTGTCAAGGATTTTTCAGTCTCCAACCAAAAGAGTTCCACACGTAAGTTATGCGTAAGTCTACGCTTAAGTTTACGTCTACGTGCAAAGTTACGACCTTTCGTAAGACGCAACTACGCAAACGTAAAAAATGTCGTAACTTGATTTACGCCTAAGTTTACGCTTAAGTTTACGCAAAAATTTACTACCTTTAGTAAAACTGGCGCCTGGTTACCAAGATAACATAATTGGCTGATTTTACTATATTGATTTCATAAAATAGTTGTAATTTCCAATTGTCCTTCTCTCTTGACGGGTATATGATAAGGAAATGGAATTTCCTTTATAAAATGAGCAAATTCAAGATCAACCCACTTGTTGCTATGTACATAAGTTACCTTGGAAACGGTATCTATGGTCTATAATATTAGTAATTTTGCAACTTCATTTATTTTTAAAGTTTTTGCATCATGATGAACAGATAAAAATTGTTGGAATATATCCAACACAAAGAGCTCTTTCAAAAACCGTGAAAAAGTAATGGGGAACATATGTTGCCATGGCAACCATTTTTGATTATTTTTATTAAACAGTAATTTTTAATCCCATGAAGGTCAAATTCAATATTGAAAAAGATCAAGTGAGCCTTTTTCAAAATACAAGAAAAAACTTTCAAATAATTAATGGTTGCTATGGTAACATGGCCACACAATCTAAAGATAAGCATTTTTTTAACGAAGCCTTTTCCTCAAAAACGAAGGCATACACAACTTTTTTACATATATGATAAAGCAAAGTCTAAACTTTATTTTAGATGAAAAATTTTTCTGACCACTTTACGTTGGATGCCCGTATCCAAGGACTCAAATTGGGCCTATTTGCAAATTTACACAATAATTCCCATAGCAACGGGCTATTTCCTGAATATTTAAAAAATTTCTTCCATTCCCCTCCTTTGTTCCATGAAATGAAAGATCTACTTGAATACATTCATCAATTATCATCCCTTTGAACTAAAATCCAATGATCTAGTAAAAATAGGACTCTAAATATTGTCTTAATTTACTTATATTTTTCCGATTTGAGTTCATGTTGCCATAGCAACGAACACAAACTTTGGTTCAACAAATGAAAGCAATTTTGGACAATATTTAGAGTCCTTTTTTACTAGATCATTGAATTTTTATTCAAAGTGATGATGATAAGTTAATCAATATATCAAAATAAGCTAATTATGTTGTCATGATAAACAGCCTTTTTTACAATATCAGACACTTATAGTGAGCTTATTCAAAATTTTATGTCCTAATCTTTAGGATGCATAAAAAATCTTCCATTAATGTCGTATATAGACCAAATTATAGAGCTTCAAATTAGCTCAATTTTGCCAATTTATAAACTTTAAAGGTCTTTGCCATGGTAACCAGATGATCTAGAAATAAATTTTTTTGTCAAATTTTCCTTTTTTCATTGGTCCCTACTTATGTGTGAAATTTCATGAAAATCGGAGACCATGCGTGCCGAAATTGTTTAAATGGTTACATAGAATTGCTATTAAATACTTAATGAAAACATACGCTTACTATCACCAGTCTTTGCTTTGATTATTTCTTAGTTAATTTGCCATGGTGTTGTAGTTTGTCTCACTTTCTCAAACACATCATTGAGGTTGTTGTTTCTTATGTTTTATGGTACTTTGTGATAGTATTGCAGGTGTGTTCCGCTGTGGTCAATGCGTTCTTGCTGGATATTCCTTTACTAAAAAGTCTTGTAATGACGGGTTGTCAAATCTAGTTTGAAATGACATTTAAATCATCGGTTATTATTTAATTCTGGAATAAATAACTTAGGGTATCTCACTGAAGGCATAGTTCTGTCCATAGAAGGTTCTTTTGACTGACATTTCAGGTCAACTTTTGCTTATCAAACTTTCATGCAATTTATGCAATTTGAATTTTCTCTTTTGGCATCGATAATCACTGATGAATTATAATTTTTTGAAATGCGCATATTGTGCCCTGAAATTAAATAATAGAACATATATTTCAATATTTACAATTGCATACAGCGGCGATGAGGATAACATCGATTGAATGGAGAATGCTGTTCATGACACGCCTCAGTAATCTGAACATATCTGAATTTGATGCCCCCATCGAGGATTTCATTACAAGCTGCACTTACAATGGAATTTCGTGTGACCTAACCAGGTTAATTCTTATTTTTTCGTATTATCGTATTTGATCGAGGTCTTGATGATAAACTGCACATACAATGGAATATCATTTGGCTTACTAGGTAAAGTAATATTTTCTAGTAATTTCATCATATCCGAATTTGATGACCACAATCGAGGCCTTTAGAATGTCTCCATATATAAATAATTGATGTAAGCACATAACACTTCTCACTGTAAGGTGACGTCACAAACAAGATAGTAAGGTGACATGACAAACAAGATAGTTAAACGAAGCGGCCTCAGGTTACACATATTCAACGTAAATGGATATTAAAAAAATTCTATGGCAAACGTGCTCTGCTGGCTGAAGCCAACTCAAAATCAATCCCAGAAGTCCGACCAACTTTCATAGATGATCAGGACCATCAGGAAATTTTGACAGGGTCCGTCATGATGCCGTTTGTTACGGTTGTCCAGTGTACAATTAGTGAATGGAAAGTAAATGCAAAACTAAACATTAGACTTAAATCCATGTTTAAACTAAAAAAAAACCCCTAACAACGGACATAAAACAGTAACTTTTTTCATAAGTCTTAACTTGATATTTTCCATAGATTCAATAAAAAAAAATGAAATTACATCAACTACAGAAATATTTAAACCGTTACATTTATTTTAAAATTTACAAAGAATCTATCTAACCCAAAACGTTCACAAAACCTTTTGCTGCTCATGAATTTATTAAGTTCCCGATATCTTGTAGAGACTTCACAAGGATTCTAGAAGATGCCTATGGTAATTGTTATGTATTTTATCCAAATCAGTCTGTTGAAGGTACTGGGCCATTAAAAGGTAAGCATCTCCAAGTATACATGGTGACAGGTATGCTAATTCCGTTTGATTCTGAATTGTTCTTACTTTTTTTCACATACATTGTCCTGATTTGTAGTTTAAAAATTCTATTTCGTGAAAATGAAATCAAAGTTATATGCATTTGTCTTTACCTCTATTATTTCAAGTACCCGAAACGTGCATGTCTGGTCCATACTTAAAAAATTATCTGTTCTTAAATGATGCTATACCGATGATGCTAACGATCAACCGAAGTTGACCGAACTTAGCTACATGTGCCCTCAGGGATTTCTGTTCCACCAGCAGTGACCCTCACCAAGTGGTACAAATGTTTAAGTCTTCAAATTCAATAGCATCATTTAAGAACAGATAAATTTGCAGCATGGACCAGGCATGCATGTTTCGGGTACTTAACCCTCGTCAGTGATCCTCAATCTAAACAATGTAATTAATGGCCAAAAAGTGTGAAAGTTAATATGTCAAAAAATGAAACCAAAGATGTAGCAGGATGGGTGGGATAAAAAGTTTGTACATGTATTTTCCATAGGTTTTTGCTTGCACTTTTCACTAATTTTAGCTTGGTATTTTCCACATGTATTTTCTTGCTATTTTCCTTAGGTTTAACCTTGCTAGTTTCCATAGGTTTACCTTGCTATTTTCTATGGGTTTATCTTACTATTTCCTATTAGGCTTTTATCTAGCTGTAATGCATAAGTCTTTGCTTTGATATTTTCCATAGGTCTTAGCTTGCTATTTTACAGTATTTTTGTCTTGCTTTTTTCAATTATTTCAGCTTGGTTTTTTTCATAGGTTTTGCTTTGTTTCTTTCGTAGGTCTAAGTTTGGTATTGGATGTGGAAAGTGAAGAATACATACCCTATGTTTCTGAATCGATGGGTGTGGTATTTGATATTAAAAGAAAAGAGGATATACCCACCCCAGAGCTTAGCGGTGTTACCCTACCAACTGGCTTTCACTCTTCAGTGGCGTTATCAATGGTATAGTTTTTATTTTATTTTTTTTTTTCGTTGTACGGAAATACGGAAGTGTTGTTTCTTGGAATCGATTTAATAAATAAAGGATAGAAATTTCCTGAATCAATTCCTGCTAAATTAAATCTAAACTTTATTTATTTTACAACGTTTAACAAACAAACTTATATTAATGTCTCACGTTGGCTCAGATGTTGGCGTGAGGGGGTCAAAGGAGCAGGAGGAAACCGGAGTACCCGGAGAAAACCTCCTACTGAGGCCTGGGTGGGGGACCACCTACCCTCCCACATAAGACCCTTCGCCGAATCTGGGATTCGAACCCGGGACCTTAGAAGTGTAAAGCGAGCGCGCTACCACTGCACTAGCCCGGCCGTTTTCCTGCTACAATTCCTGCTACAAAAAATAAGCATTTTGAAAATCACGAGTAAAAAGGCAACGCTTAAAATAAAAGGAAACATTGTAAAGTAAAAATACGGAATTGTTCAAACTCTTTACCTTCTTGAAAAAAAAATCAAAACAATTTTAATGCACCAAACACGTTTTGCGGATAGTAAATCCTCATCAGTGGTTCTTAATTAAATGCCGAAGTGAATTACAAACAGCCAAAAGTGTTTTAGCAGTGCGTGCCCTCTATTTTTATTTTTTGAATTTCAATGTATGCATTTTGCGAAGACTACATGGCTCATAATTTCCTGTAGGGCCCATTCAGTAGCAAATTTAAAATCGATGTCCAAAAAAGCAATGGAGGGATGGTGCTTGAATATTAACCTTTTAATTTAGATGATATTTTGGATGAAATGACAAGTTTTCGAAATAGAAAAATACTATACGATATCAAATATATTCTGTAAATAAAGTATTAAACAAAGCTTCTTCAGGCGACTGAGCAGGAAAGAAGTTACTATCGCACTCTTAACATCCAGTCAAAGGGAACAATTTTAACTGTTCCATACTGCAAAAGGAAATACGCTTTTAAGTTAATAAAACGCAAGTGTTCCAACTCTTTACCTTCATGAAGAAAATTTCAAACCTATTCCAATGCATTAGACACGTGTACAAGAAAATATCGGATCTCCAACAACACTCGGGTGCAGAACCCATAGCAAAACATCCCAAGCAAGACACAGAGCAGAAAGAAAACATCGTTGAAATTTTACAAAGTTTATTTGACGAAACGTAACTTGACAGAATCCATAGCATGCGAGAAAGTAATTCTGACAATAGAAAAATTACATATTGTATTTAAACAAAGGAGGGGAAATGCACAGTGTGATTGATGCTGGTATTTCACGAGGTGAAATGACAACTATCTCTCTATCTCGTAGATAAGGCCAAGTTGTCATTTAAGTTCTTATCAATCTATGGACTTTCCAAGTATTGAATTATCAATATTGCAATTAAACATGTTAAAACGAGAAACATTTCCCTAAAATTCTTAAAATAACTGATTAAATGAGAATTTCTTGAATCTGTCTCTAATCTTGTTTCAAAATTATCTTTATCTGAATCAATATTAACATCATCCCTCTTTCATGTAAGGGAATTAATTTACTTTCGTTTTCTGACAAATGCATTGATTTAGTTTAGAGTTATTCCTCTTTCTACAGTGTGCAGATTCCCCAACATGATGATAATTCACCTTAAATATTGTGGGGGAGAGGCCAGGCCATATGGTTACACTTTTTTGTTGTTGCAAATTTGAACAATTTCATAAAGTTAATATCCGTTCGAAGTTCCACATTTGAGGTTGTGATATTCAGATTACGTGCGCAGAACCCTGTCACATTTCATAAACAGACCAATTCGACGACGCTCAGCTGTTGTATAAACAAAAACTACTCTCAACTCTCACTTTTAGGTGACTTAAAACAAGACAAAAAATCATAGTACACATATTATGGTAATATTTAAAATGATTTTTTTTTCTTGAAGAGGGAACGGAACTTTTTGCCAGGAGAGGATGAGAAATGTATAACAGAACCTGATGGTTTCAACGATAAAGTGGTTTGTTAATTAAAATTATACTATGTTCTCATTATCTTTCATTTATCAACTTCAACTATAATTTTCTTTGCAATGTTGCTGCTGTACAAAAGTGTATTCCTTCCTTCACATAGCCATTTACCCAAACTCTGACAAGTTAGCTCGGGAACTCACAAGAGATGTATCAGCCCTCGTAAATGTCCTATACGTTATTTTTAGGTTTGGTACTCTTACTAAGCGTTTACTTTGGACTTTGCACTAATAAGAAATATGGGGAGGTTAGAAGATCTGAACACATAAAGATAAAAGGATGGTGACTTGAGCCCTTCTTCCCCATTTGTCCAATTAAAAGTAGTGTAGCATTTCTAGGGGCCATATCAAAGAAATATGGGGCTGCTAAAAGATCTGAACACACAAGAGATAAATGTGTGGGGCTCAAGACCTTCTTCCCCATATGTCAAATTAAAAGTAGAGTTGTTGCTCTTGGATTACATTAGATATGCATCCTTTGTCACTCCGTCTTTTGATCGCTGGTTACAATCCATGTTACCGTAAAAGAAATAACAACAACAAAAATTTAGCGTGCATGCTATTTTCTAAAGCGATAACGTTACTAATTTGAAAGGGCTTTGCACTAAAAATAATTGAGCATTTAATATTTAGATAATCAACACTGAAATGTATGCTCTATTGTTATAATCCCAATGCATTATATGCGCATTTTAAGAAAGTAATTTGAATGTCTTACTATGTTAATCATCATTTTGCTTTATTTGAGCAATGTGAGATCTCAAATAGTCATTTCTGATAACCACACCATAGCAAATGGTCGTCCATAGTTGGCGCCGGATGCGCATTTGTCTCACTTCCTTTATGTGTTGTCTTTAATGTTTGACAATTTGATATACTTGTTAGTTTGTTTCGACTGCTTTGGTTCCTGTTTTGTCCTGATTTTGTATGCCTTTGGTTTATGGTTTTCTGAATTGTCGATTTTGTGCTATATAGTATATAGAGATATGGTCATTGTCCATATTTGTCATGCAATGAAAGACTTACGTAGGTATACGATTCAGGAAGGAAAGATGAAAGAAAAAATGTTTTGAGACCTTGACCCTCCCCGGACACCTAGTCTCACTTCAGAATATTGTTAATCCTAGAATTCACAACTGTTAAAATATAAATTCGGCCTTCTCGACGTCGAAAATGAATAACTTGTGGTTCTTCTTTAATGTTTATTTCAGCACTGTTTAGATGATTGTCATAATTGGTTCGCAGTCAGCAGTTGTAGTTGCTCTCATTCAGTGAGATATGGACAAAATCTGTGTGCAGACGATTTTTTTAGTAAGTAATAATTGAATATGACGTCAGCACTCACGGAGATAAAAGAACACGTATCAAAATATTGTAAAACTGTTCTAAACAGGAATGCTGTAAACTTGTTAAGTTATATTAAAAAATTCATGAAATGTGATTGACAAAATAGAATCTAGAAATGTTCAATCCAATACGATTTCTTCGTACGACTATTCAAATATTTACACCACGCTTCCTCACAACAAAATTGATGATCAATTGTCCAAACTCATTAAATGGTGCTTTAATTGAGAATGGAAAACTTATATTTGTAAATCTCAATCAAAGGGTTTCTTTTCCGCTGCACAATACAAATTATGGACATGTAGTGACCTGTGTATTGCCTTGTCCTTCCTCTTGGACAACCTTTATGTAAGATTTGGTGAGAATCTCTACAAGAAAGTTGAAGGGATCCCTATGGGTACTAATTGTACGACTCTTGTTGCAGATTTATCTTTATACACGTACGAAAAAGAATTTATCCAAAATCTTCAAAAGCAAAGAAAGCATGATGATGTGAAATTTTTCATTGGTACTTCTAGCTACCTGGATGGTATTCTAACTGTCGACAATCTTGATTTTGAAAAGTATAAAAATATTATTTATCCACAAGAATTGACTCTAATCAAGGCAAACGTTACAAACACAGAAGCACCATTTTTAGACCTAAATATCAAAAATTGATAATGGAGTGTGTATGACAAAAATGATTATGGATTAAACATAGTAAATTTTCCCTGGCTTGACGGTGATGTACCTAGATTAACGTCATACGGTCTCTACATTTCACAGCTCATCCTGTATGCTAGAGCATGTACTGATGTTTTGGATTTTCATAGTAGAAATTTGTAAATTACAAAGAAACTTTTTGGTCAAGGTTTTCGCTTTCAAAAACTAGTGAAGACTTTCTGGAAATTGTCACAAAAATCATTGTCAACTTCTTCTGAAATTCGGACCCATACAGGCAACAGAGTATATTACTTTGGGTATTTCACAACCTGCATTTTATGGTGACATTATTAACAAGATAAGAAGGATCAAAGATAGACAACATATCACTATCGAAAATGCGTCAGAATTATCAAACGCCTTTTATACCGTGGGTATGATCCTAATGTCACCAGACGGACACTAGGCTTGGTACTTGACCAATCTACAGTCTTGTACAAGCGCATTCTTAAAACTTGCACTCTGACTGACTGTGACGACGGGACTCCATGACGGACCCTGTCCAAACCTCTTTAGAGAAGACAGGGCCCCGACCGCATGTCCTCTCTGAATGTCAGTCGGACTCCTCGGGTGATAACATACATGAGCTCGCGGCGGCAGAGCACGGATTGTATTACGTACGCCCTCTTTTTATATCCATATACATATTCATCTGTGTTGCTTGGGCCCCTGCGTTTTGTGGTCTTGTTTGTGTGTGGCCATCTGACAGTGAGGAGGTAGTTTTACACCACAATTGTACGTTCTTCGAGACCTCTGGGTAATCGGAAAAGTGGGAGGGTTGTGCGCACGTAATCCAGGATAACCATACCTTCTGCTATTTCCGTGGCAGATGGCCGTCCTAAGTAGGCACCGGTTGCCCATTGGTCTCGTTGGTTTATGTGTTGTCCTTTGTGTTTGATGTTTCTGTGTTGTGCGTTGACGTTCCTTGTCCCTTACGCGTCTCTATGTGCTTGTCTTCTTTGTGTTTTTGCATTGGGTGTTTTGGGGTTTTGCTGTGGGTGCTGCAGCCTGGTGTTGTTGGAGATCCCCTCCTTTGTTTCATCCAAAAATATCATAGAAATGAAAGGAGATTAACATCTTAGCAGCATCTCTCCTGTTATTTCGGTTAAGATTTCATTTAACTCCTACACAAAGTTTGGAGCCGTGCACTCTCTGCAAAGTATATTTACAAATTCAAAGTCGAAAAATTAAAGCAAGAGGGCGCTACTGAAATGCTTTTGGCTGTGTCAGAAAATCACTTCTGCATTTAATAATAATACGGAAGTGTTCCAACTCTACACCTTCATGAAGAAAATTCCAAACCAATCTCTCTGCACCAGACACGTGTTTCGAATATTAAATTATCATCAGTGATGCTTCCAGCGGAGCCAACATTTAATAGTATCACTGATGAGGATTTACTATCCGAAACACGTGTCTGGTGAATGAGAACTGGTTTGAAATTTTCTTCAAGAATGTAAAGAGTTGGGAAACTTCCGTATTGTTATTGAAGGTGGCATCACTGAAAAAAAATGAGATAAAAAAGATCCTGACAATGGAACACCAATTGAGCATCGACGGACCCCAAGCAAGCTAGAGGTAGGACCAGGTGACCGGGAAGAGTAAGCATCCCCTGTTTCGCTAGCCGTACCCGCCGTCGATGTTCACACTCGAAAATGAAAACAATATAAACAAAACACGCACTGTCTCAGGTTATGTCTATGAAGAAGAAAGTACTATGGCGACCATGTAAGGGCAAACAATTAAAACACTTACTGTCAAACCCCATAAAGATTCATGAGACAGTCTTATTTTTTTTTTGATAATCTTTTTTTCTTCAAAGCCTACCATCTTATTTAATTGTGATTTCGGAACCAACTTCCGTTCCGTAATAATTAAATAAATGTCTTGCATTTATTATAATTTACATGTTTTATCTGTTTTAAGAACTCTCATGCAGCTTTGGACATCGCAGAGGCTCGCAGGTGAGCTGCCCTGCTTGTAAAGATCACTGCAGGTATGCTACGTCAAATCATAAAGGAAGTGATCCAACTATGCTTCAAGATACTTCCGTAGATCAGCTAAAGTCAAGCCAATCTTGTTCTCAAAATTTATCATTATTGAATCATTTTAGCTATTTAAAGTCGTATTGGAAACAAATCATTATCAAAACAAGGATTTTTCATCTCTACCATTGTCTTGACATCTTTTTTTGCATCTGGTCATCGAGAGAATTTACTTCCGACAAAGTGATATACTAGTAAGCTTTTTACAGGTAATGAGTATTTACTCTAATTACTACCACATGCGATTCATAGTCTATCAATCCTAAAACGAAAGGAAGGTAAAAGTCGAGGTCACGATGATAACAAACAGAAAGGTCACGTCTTAAGACTACCCGTCATTTAACATTGTTTATGTTTATTGTCGAGTTTTTTTCAAATACATATAAAAAGACCAAACACTGTATGCCTCGAATATTTGATTTTCTTCTGAAAGTATACAGGATCATCTAATTACAAGAAAACGTGTTTTTAAGTCCAGTACCTGAATATCATTTTTGTCCAACAATTGAAAAAAAAAATAACCGAAGATTTTACCATTTTTTAAAATAAAATCCAAGGTAAGAGTACATATAGATTATGAAATGTTTGAGCTTCCGTTTATGTTCTTTTCCTTGTCATGAAACATATTTGCCTTTTATTACAATGAATTGTATTATATTTTCAAAATATGTGATAATTAGGTTGTTAAGTGTCTTTTAATGAGTTCTAATGTTGACAATTGAACCATCGATATTGGTTCGTATTTAACAGCAAGGAAGGTATTCTTCGTACGGACTGTTTTTCGTATGCCCTTTTTACATCCATTTACATATTCATCTCTGTGTTGCTTGGCTCCCTTCGTATTGCTGTCTTGTTTTTGTTGTCATATTACAGAGAGGAGATTATTAAACGCTACTCTTTTCCCTGACGTTGTCGCCATGGCACTTTCTATATAGACAGAACCGCAGACAGTGCATGTATTTAATATATTTTCATATTCGTGTGTGAACATCGACGGCGGATGCGGCTAGCCAACAGGGAATGCTTGCTCCTCCCGGGCACCTGGTCCCACCTCTAGCTTGCTAGGGGTCCGTCGATGCTCAATTTGGTGCTCTATTGTGAGTGCTGTTGAGATAATCGTCAGGATCTTCCTTAGCTCATCTGCGTTATGGAGGCCTCTAGGAAACCGTGGACGTTAGATGGTTGTGCACAAGTAATCCGGATAATCACACTATTTCCTACTCACGTGACAGATGGCCTTCCTACTTCGGCACCAATTGCCCATTCGTTTCAGTGGTTTATGTACAGTCTTTTGTGTTTTTTATTTGATGTCATATTTTATGTTCCTTGTACCTTCTTGTATCTCTTACTGTATATGTCTTCTCGCATTGCTCATTTTGGGGTGTTTTGCTGTGGATGCTGCAACGAAACTTTTGTTGTTGATCCCCTCCTTTCTCTCTACAAAAAAAGTATGGATTCAAATGATCAATTGATTCAATGGAATGTAAAACAAATATAAATGCTTCAATGATATCTTCTCCACTTGAAGGTCTATAGAGTACTTGCCGTTCATTTCAATGAAGAAGTGGCCGTCAGTTCCTGCACAATCCATTCTTCAGCAAATGTTCAAAGAAAGGAAGAAAACTATTTCAGTTGAAAATATGCGGTGTGTATACATAACCTTACATATCATATATAAAGTAGATATCAGAACTTACTTGATGTTAATTGCCCAAACAAGGGTATCCAGGTGTGTTGGCATCATATAAAAGCCGCTGGGAATACGGACCATCGATGCAGTACTAAAAAATTGTTTCTCATACTTTGCGTTTGCATTGGTGCGTGCAAAACATTTGGTCATGAAAAAAATTTTAAAAAATTCCATGACCAAATATTTTGCACACACTACAAATGCAAAATACGAAAAACAATCCTTATATTTATACGCATACTATTTTCATCAAACGAATCCCACTGGACGTCTCTGAATTATACTTATTTCTCTTTTTATCCGAGGATGGAAGAACATTGTTATAACTGCTTAAAAACAGCATGCTGCAGATGAAAGATGAGAAGTAGTTCTGAATTTGCACCGACGTTTCAGCTATCTTGGTGTACACAGAACATGCAATATACCCTTATTTAAACAAAAATAATTAAAAATAATAAGAACAGAAACGTCTTGTTTCATCTTGTTTCTTCTTGTCCGGCAAGAATTGAATATGATGGCGAAACGTTACATTTTATTTTGAGAAATGCGGCTCCGTATGTGGGTCCCTGTAAAGTGCGAAACGAAGCGAAACAAATCGAAACGAAACGAAACAGATCGGAACGAAAAAAAAAACCGAAACGAAACAGATCGAAACGAAAAAAAAAAACATATATCTTAAAGAACTTAGTGAAAAACCCATATAGAGAAGAAAATGCCGCTGAGACCGATGAGGTAAAGTCAAGATCTGCATGTTATTGCCTTTTGATATTTCAGTTGAAGATAGCGACTTGAGGATTTCTTGAAAGAGTAAAAATTGACATTTAGAACATATGTTATAGTAAATGCCATAATATTATTGCATTTGAGAGGATGAAAGGGGGGGGGGTAGGTGACCTCGTCATTAGCGGATGAAAAATATTATTTAGCAGGGAGAATCCAAGTACAGAGGAGACAGGACTGTTGATTTCTGTATTTTTAAAAACTTTATCAAGAAAAATGAGAGGGGTGGCATATTTTGCTTGAAAAGGGATAAGAATTTATCCCTGAAATGTGCACCCCTCCTCGATATATTTTCTCATAACGAGGTCATTTATCCTTCCCCCTTAGTCCATCAGAATACATCTATGGCATTTCACATTTATGTTCCTAAAGGCCAGCTTGGACTATTTCAAGATACCCTCTACCCACTAGAACTTATGAACATACAGACATGTCTTTAAATGTTTGTTCTTAGCAATCATTCCTCTTTATGCTTTTCTTCTCAAGTTCTTTTAAGTTTTATGTTTTGTTTCGTTTCGTTTCGATCTGTTTCGTTTCGTTTCGTTCTATTTAGTTTCGTTTCGATCTGTTCCGTTTCGTTTCGATCTGTTTCCTTTCGTTTCGTTTTTGTTTCGTTTCGCACTTTATAGGGACCCTCCGTATGTCGGCCGCCGACGATATATGGAGATTCGACAAGTGTTTTTAGAAAGATTGTCTACCTTCATGTAAGATACTGTGTGATTAAAACTATTAAGCGTTTTCGTCAAATAATAATTCTTCGAGCGGTTCATGGGAAAATAAGTTATTTTGACAAACAGCCTTGAAATTTGCACTTGATCTTGAATTTTGTACTAAATAGCCTATAGGCCTATAGGCTGATAGATTTGAAGTATAAACTCAGATTTATCACAGCGAGGCTTACTCAACTGCTTATCAATGATTTCACGACTTTGGTCAGTTAACCGGATTACATACAAACGTAAGTACAATAGGTTTTCAGTGTTAATTTTTGAAAATGGGGGCCAGCAAACAAACAAAGATAACTAGAAGAAGAATGTTTAGGTGATTGAAACTTTGAACCGCGACCATGTCTAAAACTCCAATGAGTTAAAGAAGATCCTGACGATAATCTCAACAGCACTCACAATAGAGCACAAAATTAAACATCGACGGACCCCTAGCAAGCTAGAGGTGGGACCAGGTGCCCGGGAGGAGTAAGCATCCCCTGTTGGCTAGCCGCAAGCATATTTTTCTTCATATTTTTCTTCATATTTTTCCAAGCATATTTTTCTTCTATTCAATAACAGATTTCGAAATATAAAAAAAGTCAACATTGCAATCTCCTCGCATGTTTGTATATTTTTCACCATCACGAAACGATGGAAAGGCCACATAAAATGTTGGGAAACTTTTGTCCAATTCCAATTTCTTTATTTATTAAGAGACAAAATATGTTTAAACTAAGAAACGATGTAAACTCTTTGCAAATTTGCACGAAGGGGAATTCCCGATTAAATGTATTTATGCACAGACCATTGAAATGTGATGCGGCTTGTAGTGTCAAAACGCATGTGATTCAATGCTTTGCATTAGAAAATGCAAGCAAGAGCTCTGTTTTTTTTTGGGGGGGGGGAGAGATTGAAGTGTAAATATAATTACCATATCCCTGTATACAGCACAAAATCGATAATTTAGAAAATCAGAAATCGAAGGCATACAAAATAAGGATAAAACAGGTACCAAAGCAAACAAACAAAAACCTCCACCATATGAAAAAAAAGTGAACTCCCGATATGGGAGTGAGACCAGGTGCCAAGGAATAGAAAGCATATCCTGCTTGCATGCAACACCCGCCGCTTCTACTCGGTAGAACTGTCACATCCGGTTACTTCATTTATATTTTAATACAACCCTCATTCATACACCACATATACACGAAAGGAGGGTGAGCATGAAATGGGGGTAGCCCCTTAACTAATAGAATGGGTTATGAGTCACTTCATAGGGGAACGACCTGGCGTAAATACTCTGCAATGTGCAGTTGATGAATGAGTTCCCCGCTATACATGTAAGATCAATACAGCCAACTGGCACAATAGAGGTTTGCCGGGTGCCTTAACGGAAAAATAAGACAAAAACAAAGAGTGTATTATTTTCATTCACCGATTCAAGATGAATTTCTATATATTTTATATGTCAATACTTATGAAGAATACAGGTCCTTCGCTTATTATACTTTTGCTGCATTATTCTTCAGAAAAAGCATGCTGAGCTTGGATATTTACTTCTCATCCTTAACAACGGAGAAGGTCACTGAGGACATATCTACCTACTCGGTATGTACATCAAACAAAGGAGGGGATATATGTATACTTACAAGCTATGACGGGTGTTATTGCGAGAAGGAGATTCTTACTCTTTCCGGGCCATCTGAATTCATCATTCAGCGATTCACTTTTACTCCTATTAAGAACGATAAGTCGCTTTGTTCAGACGTGTTTCCATTGTTTTTCTTTAACTAGTTGTTTAGGTTTTCTCAGTGACAAAATGTGTGAAACACACATGGTTCCAACAGACAGTTGTATCTTATGGTTGTATTGTATGTTTCATGAAAATTGATCCAAGAAAATGATTCATATGGCTGTGTGGTATGTTTCAAGAACATTTCAATGATTTTGCCCTTTCTTCTCGATGTTGAGATTGAAACACTGATTATTACGCCTTTTGTGTTTATTTGAAGTCGGCATTTTGCAGAATCATACGATAATTTTTTATCTTCTGTCAAACTCTTGTGAATACCTTCTGCTTTGTTTTGGATTTTTAAAAATGGTGTCTTGATGGAAATATCTTCTTTAATTTATTTGATAAGGTTCACATTTGTGAGAATATAACACGTATTTGATATCCCTTCTAAAATTTAAGGATGAGAGCTTCTTCAGTGATATTGGAGGTCAGCTTGGACTATGGATCGGAATGTCCGTTCTCAGCCTTGCTGAAATCTGTGAACTGATCGTACTACTGTCTACGTCCGGAGGGTTAAAGAAAAAGAAAAATGATACAGAATAAGAGGAAGAAAATATGTGAAATACCTGTGCACATTCCTGACTATATTATAGAAATGACAAGTTGTTTTGACAAATATTTCTCTGCAAGGCTTATACTCGATTAAAACCATAAAATGTAACGTATTTGATCAAATAAATTACGATTGCCGTTGATCAGATAACATAATTGTTATTTCATTTCATTTCAACATTCCAAAACTGGTGAATATGTACTTAAGCGTTTTCAATGAGATCACGTCTCATTGACCATAGCGTTACACATCCACATGATTACAGCAAAAATAGACTTGAGACAAAACATCAACTCAATAAAACGAATGGTATGTAAGTATGTTCTAAAATGATATGAAGTATCATTTTAAAGATTGCCTTCACTGTACGAGGGTTGTCCGTAAAGTTCGTGGACTGCCTTGATAAAAGTTAGCAAACAATGGTAAAATAAATGAAAGTATCCTTTTTATCAAGTTCAAGTTTCATATCAATAGTATGCAAAATTTCATCACAAACAAGGCACAAGCACAAGAACAAGTTATATTTCTATACAATATAAAAAGGACACTTCCTCATACCCGGAGCAGTAGCACGAGAATACTTGATGGTATCCGTTATAAACTGTTTTGACAATCCTTCTCTTTATGCTATTCTCACTAAATTCAGATTTCTAAAGAAAAAAGTCGGAACCCATCCAGCACAGACATGACTTGTTGTAGGATCATCGGATAATATCTTATGCAGGATGTTTTAATTATCTGCAATTTCCCGAATTGTTAGTCGCCGATCACTATGAATCACGTCATGTTCTTCATTTAAAAGCACTTCTTTCTCTTATAGAAAGTCATCTCTAGCGCATACCGTCCTGCAAACTGTCCCTAACGTCCATAAATCCTCTCTGCCACTTGAAGACTTGCAAACAACTAGTTTTATCATTTTTCCGACTGTTTAAGGAATTTATGAGTCTCTGTCGGTGTTTTTCTGAAGTCTATGCAATAAATATTTTATAACTTCTCTCTGCTCCGCCTCTAGAGAAAACGTCATTTTTTCGGACAATGACGATCACATCCTATTACCTTCAGATCCGGTTTTTTTCTGTCATCTTGAAACTTTTGCATGTGTGATGCCATAACTATTGTCAGCATCAAAATGTAAACAATTATTGTTTTATCAGCGGAATTTTACGAAACGCAAATCAAATGAATATAATGATAAACAACATATTTCGGTAAGAATTTACCGTGCTCCGGGTCACCATCCTATGTCTAATTACGAAGTCATAAGAATAATAAAATCAAAATATGATAATAATTTACATTTTGTAATTTGCAAATAGTATATGATAATAAATATACTAAAAATAAATATCTTTGATGCTAATTTTACTTTATTCAAGACTTGTCCACGACAAGCCCTCGTACAGTGAGACGGTAATGCTTATGTAGATGTTACAGAGTTCATACACAATCCTGTAGTTACCAAATAAGTATAAAAAATGTCCGATTCAAACTATATATCACCCTCTAAAAATACAAAAGGAAGTTTGTATTTTGACCAAAGTCGTTTTTAATATTTAATACCAATCAGTTTCATATACCTTTACATCTATTTCTTATTTTTAGCTCACCTAGGCGAGGCTCAAGTGAGCTTTTGTCATAGCGTGCCGTCCGTCGTAACATTTTCTACATCTCCTGCAGCCGCTGTAGTATTTGTAGTATTTCCAGTCTTTGGAAATTCACTTATTCATGAGATATAATGGATATGAACCTTTCTAACAGGAAAGGGAGATTGAAAAATTGACCGAATTAACTGATAGCATAATCCTTAAACATATTTTGAAAATTCATTCCTGAACTAATAAATAATGCCTTGAAGGATTAAGGACATGTCAATAAATCCAATGGTTAAGACCAATTCTATGTTACCACCAAATTCTGGCGCCACGGCATGTAATTGGAATTTCATGATTGCATATTGCATATTGCGTATATATGATGTTCTTTTTGCAAAAATTAAAGTTTCTGGTCAGTTTGAGTTCCGGTTGCTATGGCAACGAGATCAGTCTTTTTGTGCTACTTTAAAGACTGTAAGTAACCTACTTTAAGATACTTCGCTGCCATTGATACCATTGAAGCAAATATTTCATTTTCGTGCCATTTCGGCATCATTACCTCCTTTCTTGCAAAATGCATTCAGTTTTATCATAGATATTACAGGACGCTTACTGTGCCCACCCAAAATAAGGAAAATTCAAGTCAAAAGTGTAGGTAAATTTAGGAGTCATTTTTATGCGATTTTTACCGTTTTTAGTGTCAATTATCACTAAATGCAGACCTTTTCTAGACCTATGATGGGTTTTTTTTTTTGAAAAGTTATGTCCCTAAAAAATATAATAATAGAAAATCGAAGTTGGGATCTTTGAGCTCTTCATCTCAATTTTGACGTCAAAAACCGTTGCTATGACAACTTTACGCGTTAAGGCTTGAATATACATGTAGTACCTTTTAAAATTGATTTAACTCCTAATAAATACTACTTATGACCATGAAAATATAAAAGTGAACTGATAAGACTCTTTCATTTGATTTTAAATAATTGAAAATTTCCAAGGTCATTGACTTGAAGTTCAAGGTCATTTCTAACTTATGTGATTTTTCAAATTTTTGTCAAAAATTTGAAGTATTTTCTTTTTGAATTTTCCAATAACTTATATATATTTTGAAAAATGTTGGAATTAAAAAGAAATTCCCTGATTTAATTGAGTTTTTATATTCAAGTATTATATATTTGTTAAGGCGAAAAATACTAAGAATCTTAAATTTCATGCCCTCTATTTTTTATATATTTTTATTTTTAAATTGTGACGTCACGCATAGCGACGTAACGTGTTTTCTAGAGCTGCGTAAACAAGAGTCATTTTTTTGCAAATTTCTCCAGTTTGTGAGGAGGAAAGAGTATTTAAAGTGCGTAATCAACTAGAAAACTTTACAAGGACTTTATTTATACCTAATTTGCTATATTTACGACGATTTTTCATAAATTTGGAATATTTTGTCATGGATTGCAGCGAACTTTCAGGCGACGACGATGATTTTCGATCCTTGGATGCGACTCTTTCGGACTCTATTTGGCTACAAACATTCTCAAACAACGAAAACGCGAGAAATAATCAAGCACAACAACGTGATCCACTACACCTGACGATGACCGAAAACACCCTGAGCGAAACGATAAAGATTCCGAAGACAAAGATTCAAACTGTAAGTGAACTTTTGAAAACTCATTTTACTTTCACCAAATGCGACTCAATTCGACACGGGGAAATCTATAAGAATGATGACAGAAGTGCAACAGTAACATTATACGTATCGACAGGGAACATACACGTCCAAGGGCCAGCACATGCTATGATAAGTGAGAGTTTGCTCAAACTTTTAAAGGATTCGGACATTCTCACTGAGGCTTCGGTATCATTCATGGACGAAAATTCGGAAGAACCAAATTTTAACGAAGAAACAGAAATTAAGCGACTGGTGGGAGCAGAAATAAGATCATCAACCCCCATAGAATACCAGAGCCAGGATATCGAACATTTAAAGAGACAAATTGGGAAACTAAACGAATGCGTAAATAGATTGAAGAAAAGACTCCAAGAAATAGAAATTCAGAAAGTAAAATCCAATGCTGAAATACAGACCGAGGACGGTACAATTCAAGTGGAACAACAGAAAACCTCGACAGAGACGCAGACGGACATGGACATGGCTAGCAGCCATCCCCGGATGACTGGGAGCCATGCTCATGCGGTTACACAGGTAGACTTGAGAAAGAAACAAGAATTAACGGCCAGGGAACAGGAAAAGAAACCAACTTATGCTGAAGTTCTTAAATCGCGCAACGAAAAGAATGCCTCGCGATATCTACGAAATTCAGAAACTCTTCAAGACAAGGGAATGGAATCCAAACAGGACGCGACATTAATAATAGGAAGCTCTTTACTTCAAAGGATTAATCCAAGGGGACTTCAATCTTCAGTACAAGTTAGAACAAGACGGGGAGCGTGGGTATCAAGGATAAGAAAAGAATTAGGGAACAGGAGGGTGGAGCATTACGGAAATATTATAATACAGGCGGGCGGAAATGACGTGGATAGCGGCAGAGAGATCGAAGCCATCGAAAACGATTTTGTTGAAATAATTAAGGACATTCATGCGAGATCGCCAAAAACCGAAATCTACATCGCGGAGGTTTTACCGAGAAGGAGGTGCGACGTGTCAGAGATAAATGCGATACTCCAACATGTCTGCAAAACATACGGAGCGAAATTAGTGGAAACAACGAAAGCCATAAAAGAGGTAAATGTGGTACAGTTCTGGGAAGACCGAGTACATTTATCCGATAAAGGAACCCGCGACCTTCTCTTCGTCTACAATGAGTACTTAAATATCTTAAAGAGCGATGAAAAACGACGGACAAATCATTGCTACAACTGTGGAGAAAGAGGTCATGTAGCAAAAAACTGCAGACATTACGGAAAAATCCAATGCTGGGAATGCGGACAAACAGGACATAAAATGAGACATTGCAGAAACTACTAGGAAGTGGGCAAGGATCGGGATGCCGACAAAATTAGTAATTCTGAATCTAAATTATACACATTTAACAAATTTGATCCATTATTTAAAGTCTGTAATGAATGCAATATGACAGTGTGCTCTTGTTTAGACTTTAACTGTACTAAGATCTTTTTATCGAACTCAAATATTCATAGGTCATGTAGGTCGGCACCCGTTTACTGTTCTAACCATCTTCAAAAAGAGGAGAAACTTAAAAAGAAAGCTTTTAATAAATATGATCCATTTGAACTAAACGGAACGTGTATAGAAAAGATATTTATTAATGAAGAAAATAATGCTAAAAATGGAAAATCGAAAGAAATCGATTCACAATTTGGGTTTAAACGGAAAGGTCTCCATATCGGAAATATTAATGTATGCCACTTAAACACTAAAATCGATGAAATCAGGTTAATGTTATCTAACCCTGAATCCATAGATATTTTAGGTATCTGTGAAACATTTTTAAATGACAAAATTTCTAACAATATCTTGAACATAAAAGGATTTAATATGGAAAGACGTGATCGTAAAGATAATAAAAAAGGCGGCGGTATTCTCATTTATCTATCTAACGAATTAACATATAAGAGGAGATACGATCTAGAATTAGAAGACATTGAATCAATTTGGGTTGAAGTGAAATTTAAAAACTCAAAACCAATTTTGGTATGTTCAGCGTACAGACCTCCATCGTCTAAAAGAGAATGGAGTGATACATTTTCAGATGAATTAAAAAGAGCATTTTCTACAAATGACGATGAAATTATTATAATGGGAGATTTTAATATTGATTATCTCAAGGAACCCCCGTTACATTGGACTAGTGAACTCGAACAATATGATTTAAAGCAAATAATAACGAGTCCCACAAGGATAACAAGTTCAACCTCAACATTAATAGATCATATTTACTCCAATAAACCAGATTTTCTTTGTGAAAATAATGTCCCAAACATCGCCATTTCAGATCACTTTCCCGTATGTGCAACGCGTAAAATACCACATAATTCCCGTCGGCAAAAACCATTAGAAATAAAATACAGAGACTTTAAAAATTTTGATGAAAACTGCTATTTGCATGATCTTGCTACGTCTGAAATGTGGAAAGTAGAACATATGGACAACCCAAACGAGGCTGTACAAGAATTCTACACACATTTTCTAAAGACCCTTAACAAACACGCTAAAATAAAAACAAAGCGAGTAAGACATCAATTTAAACCTGCTTGGTTAAACCAAGAAATCAATGAGGCAAGACATAAAAGAGATAGATACAAAAAAGACAAAGACGATTTTAATTATAAATTATGGAGAAATAAAGTTACCGCATTAATCAAAGAAGCAAAATCAGATTTCTATCAATCCGCAATTCAAAACCATAAAACTTCGGGTGATATATGGCGACATATCAAAGAAGTGAATCCTATGCCAATTTCAACTATACCAAATATAATAAACGACAATGGAAAAAGTTTAGAAAATCCCGTAGATATAGCAAACGCATTTAATGACTATTATATCAATATATGTCAAACACTTGGTATTATAAATCGAAACAATAAAGATACAATAGAAATGCTGGAAAATTATACAAAAACTAAATTAAAAGAGTTTGATAAATTCGAACTCTTAAAGATAAGTGAATCAGAAGTTTTCAAGCTCTTAAATCGGTTAAATCCATCAAAATCAGCTGGCTATGACAATATTGGACCAAGGATTATAAAATTAGCAGCACCGATAATAAGCAGGCAAATAGCACATATCATTAATGTAAGCATTGAAAATAATATCTTTCCCGATGATCTAAAAATAGCTAAAATCACCCCAATTTACAAAAATGGCGATAAGTCTCAAACTGGCAACTATCGGCCAATATGGGTCCTTCCGACTATCTCAAAAATATTTGAACAACATATTGCGATTCAACTAAATGATTTTCTTAGGCAATTCGATTTACTTAGTCCATATCAATCTGGTTTCCGTAAATTTCACTCGTGCCAATCTGCACTTACACAGCTTACCGAAGAATGGTTAAGTAATATGGATGATGGTAACATTACTGGTGTAACATTTCTTGATTTCCGTAAAGCCTTTGATCTTGTTGACCATGAAATTCTTATTGATAAGCTTAAATGTTATAACTTTGATCATAACACCCTTAGTTGGTTCAAATCTTACTTAGAAAATCGTCAACAAAGTGTACATATTGGTAGTCACAAGTCTGAAATAAATCGCATTAAATCAGGAGTACCACAAGGATCTGTTTTAGGGCCAGTTTTATTTTTGATATACATAAACGATCTCCCATTACATGTTAAATATTCTCAAATTGCACTGTTTGCAGATGATACAAGTATTCACCAGTCCTCAAAATCACTTAAAACAATTGAAGATCAAATGCAATATGACCTAGAAATGATAAATAAATGGTGTGAAGAAAACAAAATGATAATAAATGAAAACAAAACAAACTGTATGCTTCTTGGCACCAATCAAAGACTTTCAAAGCTTCCAAACTCTTTGCTAAACCTTACAATTAATTCAGTTAATCTTACAAATGTCAAAACTCATAAACTGCTGGGAGTAGAAATTGATCAACACCTTGACTACGATAAACATATAGATAAACTTTGCAAAAACATAGCATCCAAACTTTCTCTTCTTAAAAGAATAAAGCACTACTTAACACTTCACTATCGTAAAATATTTTATAATGGATACATTCTCCCATTGATAGACTACTGCATTGTAATTTGGAGCAATACAACTAATCATAATCTTCTGAGAATACACAAACTTCAAAAGTATGCAGCGCGAATTATATTAGATGCACCATCAGATGCCCCCTTTAAGCCACTATTTGAAGAACTGAATTGGTTGAATATCTTTGAAAAAGTTGAATATCAAAAAAGTATTCTCTTATATAAAATCAAAAACCTACCATGTCCTACTTATCTTAACGAATTGTTTCCGCAACGGAGACCATCAACATATTCTTTGCGATCCAAAACGTGTGATCATTTTGATATGCCCAGGCCTCATATTGAAAAATATAAACGCAGTTTTCAGTACTCGGGTGCTCGACTTTGGAATAACTTACCTACTGAAATAAGGACTTCTAATAATATAAATGCGTTCAAAACCTCAATGATTAAATACATTCATTCAAATAGGGGAACTTATTGATTATAATATACAAATGATCGAACTTTATATGGACTCTATACTTTATATGGACTTTAAAACTTTGAATATCTATTATTACCATCTTTTATAAAAATGTATATGCCTTACATATTTTGTACATATCTTTATATATATTTTCTGTAAATACGTTAACGAGGGCCACATGGGAGAATAGCGAAAATGCTAAATGTGCCACCCTCTTAAAATAAAGTATTATTATTATTATTATTATTATTATTATTATTATTATTCAAACCTCAATGTCAGGAGGTCAAAGAGTTTATTGAACTCTTGAAGTTATCCTAAGAAATAATTATAATACCCATTATTTTATTACATATAGTCGTTTTATTTGTCTCAAAGGGCTTATTCTAGAATTTATCCTTTTTTTAACCAAAAATCACAATTTTGGTAAAATCTGCTCAATTACAATTCTTCGTTGACCTTGAAAATACAACGTATGACCATAAACAAGTTTCAAGGTCATCTCTACATTGATTTGTCTCCAGTAGATATATGAACTGGATTTTGTTTTTATATCAAAAATGGACAGTTCAAAATTACCTCATAACATACCCATCATAGTAAAACGTTGTCTTAAATGTTGCCATGGTTTCCATCTTGAATGCAGTTTCCAGCAAAAAAAATACCATAAAGGTCCCAGCCAACTTCTTACATTTTCTTGTAGATAAGGTGCAATACAATATATAGAAGAATAACTCCAAAAGCTTCTGCTTTTATGAAATTTTACACCGTAAAAAAACATAAAAACAAGCAAAATAGGGACTCTTTTGAGCCGCAAAATGAAGGGTTTAAAACCTGATTTAAGCACTCTTTTGGACCCCTTATAAAAGAGGCAAAGCGATAATGGTTGAGAACTATTTCGGATATTCATAACAAAGAGGATTGAAAGAACAGACTCGTGGTTATTGCAATTGATAAATCTACCCGTTTCCATAGCAACAAAGGTCACAAACACGCTTAGTCTTATGAAATTTCCAAATGCTTCAAACTTTAGAGATGGTTACCATGGCAACGACACCCTTTTTCTACATATGAAAGATAATTTTCATCTTAGCAATTCATATTGAACTTCCAAAGCAAAAATCGCTAGAATCTATGACATGCCGTGCCAACGTGTCATTGATTTTTTTTTTTTGGTTCTTACAGAGAATTGCTCTTGATTAGCATTCAAAGATACTTGGTCCATTTCAACTTCTGACCTTTTGGTTTTGTTTTATCTGATCATTTCATTTGGTTTCATGAATATTTCACTACTAAGTTTTCACTATTAAGTTACATGAATATTAAATTACTTTTTGACTTTTATTCTATCGATAAGGGCACTTAAAATGGAAGCTTCCAGAAATAATTACCAGTCTTTGAAAATTCACTTATTCATGAGATATAATGGATTTGAAACTCTCTAAGAGGAAAGGGAGATTAAGAATTGACCGAATCAACTGATAATACAATCATCAAACACATTTCGAAACTTCATTTCTGTACTAATAAATAAGGACATATCAATAACTACAATTGTTAATCAGCATTCAAAGATACTTGGTCCATTTCATTATTTCAACTTCTGACTTTTTTTATTTTGTTTTATCTGATCATTTCATTTAGTTACATGAATATTTAATTACTTTTTGACTTTTATTCTATCGATAAGGGCACTTGAAATGGAAGCTTCCAGATTAACTACCAGTCTTTGGAAATTCACTTATTCATGCGAGATAATGGATATGAAACTCTTTAACAGGAAAGGGAGATTAATAATTTACCGGATCAACTGATAATATAATCGTCAAACAGATTTTGCAACTTCATTTCTGAACTAACAAATAATGGCTTGAACGATTAAGGACATAATAATAAAATCCAATCGTTAATTAGCATTCAAAGATACTTGGTCCATTCACAAAGCATTTCACCGGATGTATAATGAAATTTCGATGATTTGACGTCTAAGTATGATTTACAAGGTCAACTTTCCTAATAAATGAATGACTATGATTTCTTAATCATTTGTTCTGAAAATACGCGTTGCTTAACAATTGCTAGCGACCTTAAAATGGTTAGACACATAAAAGATGTTGTCTTTGAGTTTTTTGGTTACACAACACTCCATGGTTTGGCACGGTTTGCGGCAGCAAGGTTCATCATTCAGAGGGTGTTTTGGGCATTGATGTTTCTCTTAGCGTCAGGATTCTGCTTCTTTCAGATGTATCGTCTTGCTATTCAGTATCAAGCGTAAGTAGTTTTTATATAGTACCATATGGCGTATTGTTAATTTTGAAATACTTATTCAATTAATTTTTCCTCCTTTATATTCAATGACTAAAGGGTGCATGTAGAAGACATTGTAATAAAGGGAGATGGGGGTCACATACCGGAGTATGTAAAATATTTTTTACATGTATTTAGATTCCTTAAACTGATACGGAATTACATGTGTTAATTTGTATCTTCATTCTACCGGTGAATTGAGGCTTTTGTGCAATTGCAGCATAAGATTTTTTGCTTTTCCTTATTAACGAATTCTGAAATTTAGTAGTCGTTTTACAATGACTTAAGACGTAAAACGTAAGTTTTGTCGTAGTATGTGAGAGGGTATATTTCGTTGCTTTCTAATATTTTGTTTCAGTACCACCCCTCACCCCCTCCCCATCCGAAATTCCTCTTGCTTTTTGCTTATCACTTAAAAAAGCGTTTGTTCATTGAAATGGTATTACTTGTGTCAATACCTTACATGCGGGATATTGTTATAAGGAGTTTCTTTGTCATTGTCTTGTTTCGTTGCATTCAATTGAACTTAGTATTGATTGAGTTCTTTCACTACGTCTCTTAATCACGTACCAATTCAATTTTCCTTCTAGAAAGGAGACATCAACAAAGATTGTGATGGACTATAAAGCACTGGATTTTCCCGATGTCACAATCTGTAACCTGAATCCAGCTTCTTATACCAAGGTGAAAGGTATTAAAGAATTGTACCAAGTCCTACAGGAAGCCGCGGATCGCTCCAATCTTTCATCGCTAGTTCCGGTAGTATGAATAAATTTCGGAAGCAATTAATTCTTTACTATTGTATTTTCCTTCGTGTAAAATTTTGGTCTCATACAAAGACTTGGATTTTACATTTTTTGAAATGCTTCACGTCTTCAAATTCGATAGCATCATTTAAGAACAAAAATATTTGCAGCATGGACCAGACATACACGTTTAGGGTACTAAACCCTCGTTAGTGATCCTCAATCTAAACAATGTAATATGGCCAAAGAATGTGAAAGTTATAATGTCTAAACATTTATCGAAAGACGTAGCAGGATGTGTGGGATATGATGCTACAGGACCCACATTTTAGAAATTCCAAAACAATATAGTTTACAGAAATTTACAGCAAAGACACATTAAAGATAATCGACTTATGCCATGCACTGGCGTACGTTTAAAAGGTTTTACCACGTCATTATACGGTAGTATAAAACTTCCACGATATATATTCCCAAAATTATTTTCAACCCTTACCTTTTCTTTTTTCATCTAACTTTGTCTATCATGCTGAACTTATTTTCTGAGTCAAAGAAAAGGGTAAGGTTAACTAGAAAATCAGCCCAATTTCTCAAGTGGATCAGATTTTGATTATAGTTCATATCAAAGAAGTCTAATGTATGGTTGTTTGAAATATCAAATAAACATTTCGATTTTAAATATTTGCACTGAAATATACGGCTACAAAAACCACAAAATCTTCGAAAAAAGGATGAAAAATGTCTAGGGATAAGCAAAATTTCGGTACGAATCAAAACAAAACAAATATGAAAATAAGTAGAGCGCGAAACTTCAACCAAATTCATTTCTACACTAAATGGTAGCTATGCAATTTCACTTTCTATCCAGATACAATTTATTTTGGTTGAGGGTTCGCGCCTATGTCAATCTAAATAATTTTCGCCTAGCATGCGGTGGTTTTCCTTCATTTTTTATCATATTTTCCGACTGTTTAAAGACTCCTCTGAGTCTCTGTCTGTGTTTTTCGGAAGCATATGCAAAATTTCATCACTTCTCTCTGCTCTCTCTCCATTCGAGAAAACGTCACTTTTTCGAACAATGACGATCACGTCTGCTTACCTACAGATCTTGTTTTCTCTGTCATCTTGAAACTCTGAACTTTCAAATTTTGCCTGTGTGATGTCATAACTATTGGCAACATCAGGACGTGCAAATTATCGTTTTATCCGCGGGATTTTACAAAATGCAAATGAACGGGGAAAAATTCACCGTGCTCCCGGTCAGCATCCTATGTATAATTTCTAAGCCATAGTTATTAAATGAAATCAAAATATGATACTTTTTTACATTTCATTATTCGCTAATAGTATACCAAATTTACGGACAGCCCTTGTATTCTAATGAAATATAAAATACAGAAAATCATGATTTTCATATAATTATTTTTCACAAAAATTACAGGGCCAATTGTAGGGACAAGTGAACCTTCTCCTTTATTTACCTAACAAATGTATCATCTTTTCAGCCATTGTTCAACTACGCGGATGAAATAGATTGGCGTGAGTAACGATAACTAAACAATGTTATAATATATGTTATCTTTGTAAGTTAAAACGATTTTATTTAAACCCTGGCTTATCATGCCAGTGTTCAACAAAATGTCCTATACAATGAAGCAGGGTTGAAATTTAAAAAAAGTATTTTATGAGTCTTTCAAAAACCATCAAAAATTTCTTATAACACTTGCATTGGGTGTAATTCGATAAATTTATTGTTACAGCGAATAGGACAGCGTCATTAGTGGAGATGAGACAACTGTTTTTAGCAAGAATGGGTAACAAGACCATAGTAACTGAATCTGTCCTGAGGGACCGACTCCCTCCCTTCTTCCGAAGCTGTACATTCAGAGGAGTAAATTGTACAGGAAGGTAATTCTTCCGCTAGAAAAATTGATGAACATTTCCTAAAGCTAAGTGGGTACCTCCCTGATGGCATAGATCAGTCATTAGCAGGTTCTTTCGCAGAAATGTTTGGACAAATTTAGACGTATGCTCTTCATAAATTCATATTATTCTGCGGCCTCGAACATAACTGATAAGACATAGCTTGTTGAAATGTGTATGAACATGTAATTTGAACCACTAGATTGGTATTTCTGCTGGTGGATTACTTAGTCCACAAGGATGCATGCTTTCACCTATTTTCATCAATTCATAAATTTGCTGTATTATTGTCACCGTCTGTCCGATTTTTTTTTTTTTTGGTTTTTTTTTCGTGAGAAAGTTCTTTTTATGCGGTTTTTTTCTTTCAAGACTTTACATGACAAATATGGATAATGACCATATCCCTGTATACAGCACAAAATCGATAATTCTGAAAATCAGAAACCGAAGGCATACAAAATCAGGATAAAACAGGAACCAAAGCAAACAAACAAACATATGAAAAGGAGCGATCTCCCGATATAGGAGTGAAACCAGGTGCCCAGGAAGAGTAAGTATCTCCTTCTTACATGCAACACCCGCCGCTTCAATTCGGTAGAATTGTCACATCCTGTTACTTTCGTTTCGGAAGACATAGAGTACAATCTTTGGTTAGATGGTTCAAATGGTCTATGACAGAATATCACCATTCTGGAGAGTGGGAAATCATAGTGTATGACGAGTTCCCCATATCGACCGTAGAACGTACATGTAAGCCTTAGTTTGATTTTTTTTTTTTTTGGAGTCTGATTTCGGTTTTTTGTTCGACTTCCATTCACTGATTTACAGTGTTCACAACAATTCTCCGCCAAAATAAATCAATGAAAATTTCATAAATCTAAGGGATACATGTATCTCCCTTTATGATGTAGCCCTGCAGGTTCTTTGGCAGACGTTTTTGATCAAGTAAGATTTTGCTCCTCATAAATTCATATTATTTGGAATTCCTTTTTATCAGAATCGAGCATCACTGATGAGACATAAGGTTTTGACATGCGCATATGGTGCACTAGAATTTTATAATATATATTATAAAGAGTAACTTAAAATTGACCAGCTCTCCAGATAAATTTGACATACTAACTTGTATACTATAGGTGTGACAGAAAGAAAGTAACCATGAAGAAAAAAGTGTAAGATGATTTAATTCCTTTGACAGCGAAATATCAGGCAGTATGATTAAGGTTATCATATTACTTATTATGTAAATGATTACGAAATTGATGAATATAAATCATCGAATTATTTTTCCTTCATAATAGTGACCTCCAGACAGTCTGGGACGATTTATTTGGATATTGTTACACGTATAAACCTAGTAAAAGTATAACTGTCGGTGGCGCAAGTGATGGTAAGTTGAACATACATATACCGTATATCGGGTAATTTTCGCGTCGGGTAAATTTGAAAAAAGGTGTGTCTTTTTTTTTGCTGAGTCTAATTTTCGCTAATCTACAAATGCCAAAAATTCAAATTTTGTACAAAGATTTATCTAATGTGAAATGAAATACGATCAATACGTATCAATACATGAACAATAATGCAAATGTATATCAAACAGTTCATTCGTTTAAAACAGGGACGTATATTCGTCCCTATTTAAAGCATAAAAGATGCCGGCTACTTTAAACCCATTTGTTATTATTTCTGGTTTTCCACTCAAGTAGTCATACAGTTTTGTTATCCACTTAGCACCTAGGGGTTTCATAACACCAAACGATATATCGACCTTTACTTCCTCGACATTTTGACCGTCATCTGACAATGTTTTGCACACTTGGCCTGCGTACCAGGCCTCAAATTCTAATTCTAAAATGTGTTTTGCACTTTTATTTACCCTTAAATCCATCGGCTGGAGAAGATCAGTGCAAATTTGGAGGAATTGTAATGAATACTACATGTACTAGACGTTTGGAATTCATTTTTCTTTAAATTCATCAGTTATTTGACCACGGAAGCAATCAAATATTACGAGAGCTCTCTGAGCAATGATCTCATCAATGTAGGCATCCATTGTACTTTCATTCGCCCAGTGATTTTCAGAATGTGTTATATGAAAACCCTCCGGGAATTTATATTTGTGGTGACACTGTTGGGTTTTTCCTTGGTATATTAGCTGAATAGGGAGAAATGACCCATCCAGCGCTTCGGCAAAAGTAGCTATAAAATAAAAAAAAAATAAAAGGTTTTAAACCCCAAAATCATTGTTTATATTTAGTTTATTCATAGAAACACACGGGTAATCAAAACGCTAAATGTCATAGTTATAATAACAGTGTGACAACAGGTGGTTTAAAATAAAAGCCGACATGCATTTATTTATATCGGTAATTGTGTGATTTACGTAGGGAATTAAATTAATTAATGTCATCTGTTATGTGGCGCTTTTCCTCTGACCCTGCCATGTCAACCCGTTTTGATCCCTCTACAGCCATCGTCCATTGAGAGACAGGAACGAAGTGTAACCCAGTCTGGTACCAGTTTATAATAAGAGACGGGAGACAGAGTAACAGAGTAAACATTCTTTATTTGTTATTTTCTCAAGGTATTTTTCCTTCTCAGCCGTGAAGTTTTCCACATGTACCACCTTTTTTAACGTTGTACCCTTACGCTTAACTAAGTCCATCCTGGTCATGACTGATAAGGCCCAATCGCGCGTAATGTCAATGTGACCACCGTCCTCAACCAATAATGTTCTATCCTTTGACAAAACGACACCCCGACACTGCTTTCACAATTGCAGTATTTACAATTCCTCCAGATTTGCGAATGGAGTTAATGAATCTCTGAACTTTATCATCAAGTTCTTCACCCAAAAGTAGACGCCGCCCACGCTTCGAAGTATGTAGTTCATCACTATCACTACAACCAGTATCATCACATTCAATAAGTTTACGTTTTGTTTTGCTGATAGATGACAGGTATCCACTTTTAAATCCTCAACAGGTACTCTCATTCAAATTGCGATTTAATAGTGGCGAGTACTATTTCAATGCTGCACTAGGACTGTTTTCAGCCGCATATTTTCCTATCTCATATCTTTGTTTTGGCGAGTAAGTGCCGTACGCCCCCCCCCCCTCTTTTGTGAACTTGATAGACTCTCTACTTCAGCCAATTCTTTATTAATTGCCTCAAACTCTTTATCTTTCGGCAAATTGTCACCAGAATTTTTCAAATTACTTCTTTATTAATTGCCTCAAACTCTTTATCTTTCGGCAAATTGTCACCAGAATTTTTCAAATAACGCAGGATAGACATTTTGAAATACAAAGACCTCCAGTAACTAAATGATAATCACTCTATAAGGATTTCAAAACAGCTCTGCTCAAACGACAATGAAATATTTATCATCTAAACACAACACCAAATGGGAGTCGCCTTTTGCCACGTACGCAGCAGGAAAATTTATTCATAGAAATGAATATGTACAAAGACAACGCGAAGTTGTGCGGTCAATTTTCTTCAAATCTAAAAGTAAAAAAGACAAGTGTAAATCTAATTTAAATTTATTTCAGTAGAGAACAAGTACTGAGCTGCTACGTGGCAAAGACGGGAATGGCGAACAGTCTATACACCTGTATGTACCACCCGTGCATATCACTGACCATAGAAACTGACCAATCAGAAAGGCGTACACCTGCCTTTACCCCAGTCATATAAGCACTTTACCCCAGTCGGAAAATGCAACGTAGATAAATAATTTAATCAGACGAGTACTCACTCTTACCCTTGGACAGTAACATTTAACCGTAATAAGCAGCTTTATTAAGGAACATTAACAAGATCAGGGGTCGAGACCTGTGTCTTTTTTTCGCTATGTCTATTTTTCGCGATTTGATGATGCTCGCGAACTAAGCAAAAATTAGACACATGCGAAAAATTTCCGATATACGGTATAATGATTATCAGAAAGAAAAGCAATAATCAATTATCATCAGTTAAAGTGTAGATTAATGCATTTTAATCATTTATTTTTCTTCAAAAGCATATCATTATGATCTTCCATTTACATGTATGTTACTTTGACGCATTCTTTACGTTTCTTCAGCGCATTTGAACATTTCTTATATCAAAGTTTCTTAAAATTTCTGTAGCATCATATCCCACACATCCTCCTACGTATTTCGGTACATTTTGGACATAATAACTTTCACATTCTTTGGCCATATTACATTGGTTGGATTAAGGATCACTGACGAGGTTAAATACCCGAAATGTGCATGTCTGGTCCATGCTGCAAATTCATATGTTCTCAAATGATGCTTTTGAATTTGAAGACATTTAACATTTGTTCCACTTGGTGGGTGTCATTGCTGGTTGACCAAGAGTCCCCGAGGGCACATGTAGCCAAGTTCTGTGGTTGATCGTTTCTTCTTTTAAAATTCGGATCTATTTGCGCAACAGAGTACATTACTTTGGGTATTACACAACCTGTATTTTATGGTGATCTGATAAACAAAATAAGAAGGATAAAAGGTAGGCAGCATAACCATCGAAAATGCGTCAGAATCATCAAACGCCTTTTATACCGTGGGTATGATCCTAATGCCACCAGACGGACACTAGGCTTGGTACTTGACCAATCTACAGTCTTGTACAAGCGCATCCTTGAGACTTGCACTCTGGCTGAATGTGACGACGGGACTCCATGACGGGCCCTGTCCAAACCTCTTTAGAGAAGACAGGGCCCCGACCACCTGTCCTCTCTGTATGTCAGTCGGACTCCTCGGGTGATTACATACATGAGCTCGCTACAGCCGGCAGAGCACGGACTGTATTACGCATGCCCTCTTTTTATATCCATTTACATATTCATCTGTGTTTCTTGGGCCTCTACGTTTCGCGGTCTTGTTTGTGTGATGTCATCTTACAGTGAGGATGTTGTTTTACACCGCAATTGTACGTTCTTCGAGACCTCTGGGTAATTGGAGAAGTGAGAGGGTTGTGCACACGTAATCCAGGATAACCACACCATTTACTACTTGCGTGACAAATGGCCGTCCAAAGTCGGCACCGGTTGCCCAAGGGTCTCGTCGGTTTATGTGATGTCTTTTGTGTTTAATGTTTACATGTCGTGTGTCTCTTTTCCGTCTCCGTGCTGTACTCGTCTTTTGTGTTTTTGCATCGGGTGTTTTGGTGTTTTGCTGTTGTTGCTGCAATGGGGTCTTGTTGGAAATCTCCTCCCTTCTTTAACGCATTCGAAAATTTCTGTTGTCAAAATTTCATAAAATTTCGAAAAAGTGGGTGCTGTAGCATCATATCCCAGACATCCTGCTACATCTTTCGATAAATTTTGGACATTATAACTTTAACACTCTTTGACCATATTACAATGGTTAGATTAAGGATCACTGACGAGGGTTAAATACCCGAAACGTGCATGTCTGGTCCATGTTACAAATTTGTATTTTCTTAAAAGTTAAATTTGAAGACGTTTAACATTTGAAAGCACTCCTCTTCATTCATCAGGTTTGAGATTGGAGATTGATGTTCAAGTCGAGGATTACCTACCTTTTATTGGTGATAGTGAAGGCATTGTTATTGACCTTAAAAGGAGGGGTGATGTACCAACTCCTAAAAATACTGGCATCTCCGTATCACCGGGATATCATACATCAATTGCATTATCACTGGTATGCAATCATCAAAGGGATCAAATTATTAAATCGATGTATGTCGTCATAATAATTTGTAATATGATTATGTAATCTCTACCAATTAAAGAATCGTTATGCCTAGCAAGCGCGGATCTAGAGGGGGGGGGGGGGGGGGGGGGGGGGGGGTCGGGGGGTCCGGACCCCCCCCCCCCCCCCTAGAATTTTCGAAGCATAGTTTGAGAACGCTTATAAATATACATATTTCATAAGATCAAGTCCCGGTTCCCCTTTTTCGTTATAACATTTGAAAAATAACATGAATTTGTATTTAAAATCCTTCATTTTTGGTCCACATTTCAAAATTTTCCCGGGCTCGCGCTCGCTCGCCAGAATTTATTGCATATACATATCAATTTCAAATTATGCTTACCTTTGTAACCCTTATACATTGTAGAGCGAGGAACTATATTTCGCCGGTGACCATATTTCGACGTTTCATAGTTTATTGCTTCTCACAGGTTATCGGAAATGTTCGTCAAGTTTATTTTTCTTTATCCTTTCAAATATGACCGTAGTAGTCATGTTTTGATAGATTGTGATATATCCTGCACTCAATTGTAACAAAAAATACCACAAAATCGGGAAAATTTAACGAAAAGTTCACATTTTATACGTAAACATCCGAAATTTTTATAAAATTCAAAAATAGAAAACATTTATTTGGCATGATTTCATAGAAGTAGTGGTGACGAAACATTTCCTGAAAATGAAATCACAATTTTTGTCCGTTTGTGTGTAAATAGGATACATATCAACAAAAACGGCGAAATATGGTCACCCCCGAAAACATGGAAACGAAATATTTTGGCGTTTTATAAGGAAACAATGCACTGCGTAAAATATATTCCTTTGTTAGTTTTTCAATCGAGAATGGAGTTAAATTAAATTCTAGCAAAAGTTATTATTGAATTGACCTCCAAGTTTCGAGATCTTCAAAGAAATGTACGAAAAATACGGCAAAATATGGTCACTTGCTCTACATCTTTGTCAATAAACGAGTACAATTAACTGAATAAATACAGTAATAGAGGATGCAAATAGTATTATTGTCTGTCCTTTTTATTCCAACTCTGACAAATTTTCGCTGGCTCGCTACCGCTCGCTTGAAGACTATTTCACATATTATTTGATTTTTGATCACACAGCGCGGTGGAAATTCAAGATTTTCTCCTTGTTTGTTTTTTTTTTTTTTAATAAAATTAGGACCAAATAATTTTAGGACCCCTCCTGGAAAAAAAATCCTGGATCCGCCCATGCCTAGTAATATGACAGAAATAAAAATTACATATATATTGTATTCACTACATTTTTATACTGTTAAAATGCTGCATAATTTCTTGGTAATGCCCTGCATGTATGTATTATCAATATTCAAATATGTTGTTGATAAGTTCAGTGCAACATATGCGCATTTCAGCAAGTATTGTCTCATCGTTGCTGTAATTTCTTTAATCTAAAACATTAAGGATTATTTTTTATCTTATAGAAAGAAAACGTACGAGTGCCAGGTGAACAAGGCATCTGTACGGAGGATTCTGAAATGTATAATGACCGAGCGGTATGACCTTTTTCAGTCTTATTGGTAACGAAGTCAATAATTCATCCTATCAACAAATTAGAAGCCTTTGGTATATTGAAGAACCATAAATGTTTAACCCCATAATAAATAATTGAAAAAATCATGCTAAAGAAAAAGAGGTTCACAGAATGCAAAAAAACAAAAACAAAAACAAACAAAGATAAGAATGTAGAATGAGAATAAAATGAATAGAGATAATTTCAAGGTTCCTATGTATATACTATAAGGCTGTGTTGTAATAACGGTAATTAATGAACTTATTATCTGTATTTTTAAAATATATATTATATGACATTTCTTAATTCATTTCAGCATTGTATCGAGTTGTGCTATGCTAGTACTAGTGCTACTTTATGTGGTTGTGTACCAGGTTATACATATGCTACTAGCAGTGTCGGGGTTTGCCAGACATTCAATGGTAAGTCAATTTTGCGACGAAGATTAATATATAAAGAAATTTTTTTTCAAGAAAGAGATTCGTCGAATTTATATCGGTTAAGATGTGGAATTTGATTAAAATGACCAAAGTTGAGAGGGTACATAGACTCATAGATACCTTTATGCTACTCTCATTTTTGGGATCCATTACCATTTTTTTATTAAGAAAAAAATATAATTATTATCATTTGTTTCTTATTTAGATTTATCCTGCTACAATGGTATCGTGTCGTCCTACAATATATGGACATACTGCTCTCATTGTAAAGACTTGTGCAGGTAATAGGATAGTCACATTCAATTTGATTTTCCGAAAAGAACAACAGTTACTTTTTAAATTCTTAAAAAGAATAACAAAAGTAAACATTGTTGGATGCAAGCAGGGGATGCTGACTCTTCCTGCGCACCTGATCTCACTCCCTTCTTGGGAGTTCGCTTCTGTTCATATGGTGGAACTTTTTGTTTGTTTGCTTTGGTTCCTGTTTTATCATGATTTTGTATGCATTTCCTCTAATGATTTTCGAATTTTCCATAATGTTCTCTATGTTGGGATATGGTACGTTCTTGTCCATATTTGTCATTTTAATGATGTAGGGTTACAACTGACTTGTGATCAAATTACAAGATGTTTGATCGTTTAAGGACCGTGGAATACAATCCTGCAATATCAATGAAGCTGTGGTATTCTCTGTCTACACAAAAACTTCTGGATGAACAGGATCGACAGAATGGACTAAGTCTTATTTCATATTCCTCACTACAGTAAGTCCCATTGTTTTGTATTCTTTCTCCTTCTTCAGGTACATGTAACTTGCTATCTTCATTGATAAAGGTCGAATTTAAAAGTCCCTTGAGTGTTTACTTTTGAGGAATAAACGAACAGTAATCTCTGAAATTCTTTTACCAACTTTTAAAGAAACAGTTAAAACTTTTCTTACTTGATAATTTCTTTACACTGAATAAATTTTCATATTATGTATTTTCAGGCAGAGCATAATTGATCTTAACATTTACTACACCTCCTTAACGACAGAGAGTGTCATAGAAGAAGTTCCGTACACGGTACATATTCTTTTCTTCTTTCTTGTTTCAAATCATCTGAATTCAAGTGAAAGAACAAGTTTTGTTCAAGAATATTTTATACATTCTTTTTTAAAAATGTTTGACCATGGCTTAAGTGAAGAGCATGACTGTCGCTTGTCATTATTTTATCCCTCAATCATGGATCTTGAACATGACCTTTTCTATCATTCGGACTCGGACGTCAGACGGTGCCATTTTGAAAATAGTTCCCCGTTGTACTATTAGTTTTGTTATAATTTATCATGAAGTACAAGTTCCGAAACTGGATCGTAACTGACAAACATGTTTCCAACAACATTACTCAATCAAGTTAGAGAATTTTGAATGTTGAAAAGTATCTTCTTACTTTTACATCGATTTGATGTAAAACCTTCCATTGGCGTCGGAGTCTTTTTATGCCGTAACAAATAAAGGGGCGAGGGGATTAGAATGCTTTACTATATCTTGAAGGTCCGGGTGTATGGTTAATTACCGTGAGTCATATCACTATAAAGATGTAGCAAAGAAATGATCTGACGAATATTACTGTACAGATTTACTTCTTCATAATGCATTAAGGAGGCATTGGACACTTGGAAGCCAATTTCATTTCATAAATCTTCTTAAATTATTTATTTCTGTCTGTACTTGATTCTATAAACTATGGTGGCATATTTCTGCCTCCTACATGCGAGATATTTTTCTTTAGAATATGTCGACATGCGACTTACTTATGTTCACATGATACTTATTTATGTCTACATGCAACTTATTCATGTCAACATGCAACTTATTTATGTCAACATGCAACTTATTTTGTCAACATGCGTTATAATTATCTTGCATGTAAACATAATTATCTTGCATGTCAACATAATTATCTTGCATTTCAACATAATCATCTTGCATGTCAACATATTTATTTTGCATATCAACATATTTATCTTGCATGTCGACATAAATAAGTCGCATGAGGACATAATCTATAGAAAATATCTCGCATTTAGGAAGCAGAAGTATGCCACCATAATAAACTTACATTTAAATTCTATCCACAGAATTTTGATTTTCTTTGAGACTTTGAAATTTTCATTTTCCGACGTATGCGTTGATTTCATGATAACTTCATGTTTTCAAAAATTAATCGAGATTAAATGTTTACAAAACTTTGCTTCAAAATTCGTCCATTTTTCAACAAGGTAACAAGTTTTCGAGATATGTAAAGTTAATTGTCTACGAATACACCAACTATGATAACGACTAAATTTTCAATTTTACATATGCAAAGTTTCAACACGATACGTTTGCATGATATTGGTAATTTTATTAGATTTTGAATTAGAGAGTTTGCAACGCCATTTTCTACACGATGTATACGTCGGAAGGACGTTCTTGTTTGCTCATAAATAAATCGGAGGTTCAAATTTTCTAAAAGGGTCACAATGACACCTAAATTTACTTCGGAATATCGTTTATTTCGTATTTTGCAATAGTTGCAATGGAAAATCTGATAGTTTTGTCTTCCCTGCTCGACTTTTAGACTGCATGAATAACTGATGGGTACATCGTCGATGTTCACTTCAAATAAAGTCGGGAATTTTTCAAACTTCATCAAGAGATTCTGTTTAATAAATCAATCTATCTTGATCGCGCACTCAGTCAGTGTTCTAATTCCATTTTGTCAAATTTGAGTTGAGCATACCATTGGAACCGTCACTTTTTCTATCTTCTAAACTTACCTAACTCAAATTATGAGGCATAAAAGCCATCGAATATTTCACTTTTTCATTTTGGATAAGTAACAAAGTGTTATACAATGTATTTCCATTCTTTCTTTGTAATTGAAATGACCGTCTTACATTTGATTACATGGGTGTATATTTGTGGTTGGCAGACATGTAAATTAAATTTGCACGAATTATACACCCATGTACACCAAAAGTAAGAGCCATTGCTTATATTTAAATTTTATTCTAATTATCGGTCATCTTTATTTGCATACACATCGCTCATTTTGCCTGTAACAACGTCAAATGTATTTCAACGTTGCTAAATTCTCCCTACATGAAAAACTTGAACGTGACGTCACATATTGATATATAATTGTAGTTGCCTAATGGGCGTTTAACATGGGGAATCTACTAGTAATGTAAATATTGAAAATTTATCTGAAAGCTCAATAGAAAAGTGTTATATTTCCAATAACCAAACGAAGCCGACAGAGTAATTGTTCTATCTCCGACTAAATTGTATGGAATTCTTGTAAGTTGTTAGTAAGAAGTGTTCTACTCCATTTTTGCCATCTCGATTGAAAAAAATATATCGTTTTGAGGACTATAAATTTGTATTCCATTATGTATTATGAAAATATTCCTCAAATTTTTATGGTTGTACGATTAGTATCAATATCACTTCCAATCACCTAAAACTTCAAAATCGATTTTCTTGAAAAGTGTCAAAGTGTAGCCGGCAGAACACGGACTGTATTACGCATGCCCTCTTTTTATATCCATTTACATATTCATCTGTGTTTCTGGGGCCTCTACGTTTCGCGGTCTTGTTTGTGTGATGTCATCTTACAGTGAGGAGGTTGTTTTACACCACAATTGTACGTTCTTCGAGAACTCTGGGTAATTGGAGAAGTGAGAGGGTTGTGCGCACGTAATTCAGGATAACCACACCATTTGCTACTTGCGTGACAAATGGCCGTCCAAAGTCGGCGCCGGTTGCCCATTGGTCTCGTCGGTTTATGTGTAGTCTTTTGTCTTTGATGTTTACATGTCGTGTGTCTCTTTTCCGTCTCGTGCTATACTCGTCTTTTGTGTTTTTGCATCGAGTGTTTTGGTGTTTTACTGTTGATGCTGCAACGGGGTCTTGTTGGAGATCTCCTCCCTTCTTTTATACCCAATACATAACGCAAGACAGTAATTTCTTAATTACAAAGAAAGAATGGTCATAGAACACTTTGTTTCTGATCCAAAATGAAAAAGTGAAAAAATTCTATGACTTTTTAATTTAACTACACAAATTAAAATTCTATAAATAAATTCAGAGGGGCGCTAGTGAAATGAATTTGGGCGGCTTATGATAAGCACTTTGGCTGGAAGCATTAATGGTGAGAATTTAATATTCCAAACACGTGTCTGGTGCATAATAAATTGGTTTGAAATTTTCTTCAAGAAGGAGAACAAATGTTTTAAGCAGTTAGACTGTATTTTCCCTTGGAAGTGAGAAAACAATGCCACAACCATCTTGATGTTCAGTTCATCCTTAATTGCTTCACAAATGACTCCCTTCAAAGAAGGTATGTCTTTAAAATGTAACACCACAGTTAAATAATATTAATGCAATCATAAAACTTTTTAATTCCTATAGAACCATTTCCTTTTTGTAGATGGAGAACTTTATCAGTGACATCGGTGGTAACCTAGGATTACTGATCGGACTGTCCGTTCTGACACTAGGAGAAATGCTCGAACTAATCTTGATTATTTTGATTGGATTTTGCCGGGAAAGAAAATGATTAAAATGTACAAAGATATGAACCAATCAAATTGAAATAAGATTTTTTTTTATCGAGAAGACTTATGATATTTTTGATGACAGTTTACATGTAGTATTCCAAAAATGTAAAACTTACATTATGATGTACATTTTCTTTCAATACATTTGATATACCTGTATATATTTCTGTGATGAACATTGACATAAATTTGTTTGTCCTCTATTCAAATCAGTTGTTTCTTTTTATTCATTAAATCAACAATACGATTTCATGTATGAGAAAGAACTCCAAAGAGGAGTCAAAATGGAAATACAGCAGAATTTATAAGGACATTTTGAACTAAGGTCAAGAAAGAAAAGAAATGAGGGGTCTCCAACAACACTGGTTTACTAGTGCTACTTGCGTGGCAGATGGTATTCCTAAGTCGACACCGGTTTCCCATTGGTCTCTTTGGTTTATGTGTGGTCTTTTGTGTTTCATGTTCCCATGGTGTGAGTTGTTCTTTGTCTCTTTTGTTTTGTGTCTCTTTCTGTGGGTGTCTGCTGTTTTTTCATTGGGTGTTTTGCTGTGGGTGCTGCAATCGAGTGTTGTTGGAGATTCCCTCCTTTCTCGAGATAGGCAGATACAACAGTTCTGGCAAATATTAAAATCCATGGCTACATTCATATGTCAAGTCCATGGCTTTCTCGTGACCTTACACAGTTACCTTAACTTCCGTACAAGTTCACGAAACAGTATTGGCTTCTTCAAAAGTCTGTGAAATATGATTCATATCCGTGCTACAATGCAAAGTAGCGGCCCAGACAAGATTCAACAATATTGGTATGAAGAGATCCTTGATCTATGACCTTAATTCAATGTTAAGAAACACCCTTTGGTCTTGGAGGACAGTTTCCAATATTCAGATCTGCACAATATGTACAGATATATGCAATAATACGTTACCGCTTTGATTCGCCCAACGTGAGCACTGTGACCATTACCATCATTAATAATCATTAAACACCAGCCTTCTATAAGAGCACTGATGTGTTTGACCATCTGTTTTATTGATGATGCAAAGCTGATAGCTTCCACTTGGCAAAAATGAAATAAAGCCTTTGTTAGTGAAACACGAATGCCCCAGGTGGCATCTTTGTTAGTATAAACTTCATTTTCTGTTAAATATGTGAAAGGCCAAGGTAAAAAATTGTTTTCGAAAAGTAGGTCAAAGGTCAAGGTGATGGTTGCGAGGTCATAAATTTTGGTATCAATGGAAAGGTCTTGTCACAAAGAACACACATGTAAATATGAAAGCCCTATCACTTACCATTCAAAAGTTATTCCCAATATTAAATTTTTCGAAAAGTAGGTCAAAGGTCAAGGTGATGGTCACGAGGTCATAAATTTTGGTATCAATGGAAAGGTCTTGTCACAAGGAATACACATGTGAAATATGAAAGCCTTATCATCTACCATTCAAAAGTTATGCCCAATGTTTGAAAAATAGGTCCAAGGTCAAAGGTAACGAGGTCAAAAATTTTGGTATCAATAGAAAGGTCTTGTCACAAGGAATACACATGTGAAATATGAAAGCCCTATCATGTACCATTCAAAATTATGCCCAATGTTAAAGTTTTTGAAAATTAGGTCAAAGGTCAAGGTCATGAGGTCAAAAACTTTGGTATTAATGGAAAGGTCTTGTCACAAGGAATACACATGTGAAATATGAAAGCTCTATCACCTTCTATTCAAAAGTTATGCCCAATGTTAAAGTTTTTTTGGACGAACAGACAAACGGACAGGCAAAAAACTATATGCCCCCGAATCTGTGATTCCGGGGGCATAAATATGCACTAGTTAATTTCATTATCCATATGGGAGCTAGTACATAGATCTCAAGACTAAAGTTTTGTATAGTCCATGACGCCTTTACCTATATTACAACTAAGTGAAAAGTTATCAAATTGCACAATGTTCAGCATCTTTTCTTCTAACCACATTATCTGAAAGTGGTTTATTCCATTTAAGAAGGAAATGTAGGTAAGTCACGATCATATCAGATTCTTTGGTTACTCTATCCATTTAAAATACTTGACTCTACTTGAGATATGTACATGTACAAGACAAAAGGACCAAGTGTGCTAACCATTTATATCAGTGCTATAATTTCGACGAAAAATGCTTTTGATAAACTAACTATTAATTATCACTTTTTGCAATGTTGAGTGTTTCTTAAAATAAGGAGTCATAATTTTGAGCCCACATAACATCATGCGCGTAATGTATGACGTTATGTTCTGACGTCATTTACCTTTATAAGGCAAAACAAGGGAAAATCATCGTATCTTACATACAGTATAAATCTTCAAAATTCATCAACGCTCCAGGCCTCGCCCACGATATTTTTTATGCAAATTTGAAGGCCGATCAGGAATACATCGATTGGTACTAAAATTATAATGGGCAAGGCCTGGAGTGGTACTTTATTTCATAACTTTGTATTTATTTCGCTAATTATTTGATGATTTCAACGTTTTTAGCAACGTATTATTCAGTATATGACTGTGAAATCAAAATAGGCTTTCCTGAAATGGATTTACCATACATTTGACATTTTATAAACTAGAATATCATGGATATATGAACAACTTTGAAAATAGGGCCGAAATGGCAGGTTATCGCACCTACTCCTTTCCCTGAGCATCTCTTTACTGTATAGCTGGATTGCCAGGTAGCAACCTTTTCTCTCTGAACAGTGTCAAAACTTTTCCAGAACTATACCAAACACCTTGGTAACATGGGTAAGTCTCACAACGAAGCACAAGTTTCATAAGTTAGAAGAGATGATATTTTAACACATACTCATAAACTGAAGGTACATGTTTACAAAGAACCATGACATGGACCTAACTCTGATGGAGTGTGGTGGATGCTTAAGAATAAACATAGGGTAATCATAGATTACATAGCTTGCCTATATAGGTTTTTGTCAGAAACCAGGTTAAAGTTTTTGAAAAGATGGTCAAGGTCACTAGGTCAAAGGTCATGGTCTCAAATGAAAGGTCTTGTCACAAGGTATCTACATCTTAAATATCAAAGCCCTAACCCTTATAGTTCAAGAGATATAGCCAAGGTTAAAGTTTTGTCTACGGACGACGACGAAAACAACGCCGAGGGTATGGCATCCGGACTTTTTCGTCCCAGCGAGCTAAAAATTGTCCAACAAATATATGTGTATTGTTTTTTTATCAAGTTACAACTAATTCATCATTGTATAATGTACATACATAAACATTTTTTTTCACATGACTTCCTTTTAAAAGATCAACTTTGATTTAAAACAGAAAGAAATTGTACATGTATATGAATATTTGATATTTAAAAACTAGCTTAAATGCATTAAAAACATGTGTGTACATGTTTATTGTATAAAAAAAATCATACAAAATCATGAAAAAGAAAAATATTTTTTAATGAATTTTTTCTTCAATACAATTATTCCTCAACATTCAGGAAATAGATAAAATGTATAATTCTAATTAGCATTGGCCCGCAAATGTGAAAATGATTATTTTTAATTGTTTATACATTTACATGTATATTGGCAACACACATAGGCAGCTTTCACTTTACACAGAAGAGAATATACATGTACATGCTGGAGATATCAGAGACAACATCAGATTCCGATTTAGACTTTAAAGTCATTCATCTTAAGTCAATAATCATTAAACTAAATCCAAGTTAATATTTTTCTGTTAAAAACATGTAAGCCTAGAATCCAAAACAAAAGTAAAAAGAAGATATACATTGGTCATGAGAATACCTTGCATCATAAACAGATTTCAAAGAAGCCAATGAAACAGATAAAAACAACCTACTGTACATACTTGTAAATAAAAACTGTCATAAAAGTACATAAAATGAAGGCAGTTAATAAACAAGTCGTATTTCAAAATGCCTAAAATAGTCATTGTAAATAAAATGATTTTGCCATTTCTCTAATCTTAGTCAATGAAAAGAGAAGATGAATAAATGCATGCCTAATAATGATTTAATCGACTAACCACTTCATCTACTTTATCATTTACATGTAGAACTTTGTTTTGAAATTACTGTTGGATTATTCAGTGGAAAGTGCTGATGGAGAAATCAGGAATTAATAACATGGGCAAATATTTTCTTACAATCATTTGAGAAGTAGTATTATACTGTATTTACAATACTTTACTGTACTATAATTCACAGCACAGGATGTGTATGTGACAAAAATGGCCGCAATGAAAAATTCATTGCATGAAAATATATATCAAATAAATCTAAATAAAACACCGCTAAAGACGGTATGGCCGGATTGCAAAGTAAGTTTTTGTCTGGGTCAAGGTCACTAGGTCAAATATTACAGCATACATTGAGAGGTCTTGTCAGAGGCAACCTACATGTACATGTATAACATAAAGTTTCTACTGCATGCAGTTCCTTAGATTTTGCTTAAACCAGGAACTTTAACCAAAGTCTTTAACTAGGTCAAAGTCCAAGGTCAAGGTCACTAGGTCCAATGTTACGGCATAAATTGAAAAGTCTCATCATGGGCAACCTAAATGTATAATATAAAGTTTCTACTGCATAAAGTTCCTTAGATTTTGCTTAAACCAGAAACATTAACCAAAATCTTTAACTAGGTCAAAGTCCAAGGTCAAGGTCACTAGGTCCAATGTAACGGCATAAATTGAAAAGTCTCATCATGGGCAACCTAAATGTATAATATAAAGTTTCTACTGCATACAGTTCCATAGATTTTGCTTAAACCAGGAACTTTAACCAAAATCTTTAACTAGGTCAAAGTCCAAGGTCACAGGGTCAAATGTTACGGCATAAATTGAAAGGTCTTGTCATGGGCAACCTTGATGTATAATATAAAGTTTCTTCTGCATATAGTTCCTTAGATTTTGCCTCAACCAGAAACTTAAACCAAAATGTTGAAGGCAGACGGACAGACGGACATCATCAATCCATAGACCGGAATTGCTTTGCAATCCGGCCAAAAATTCTTCAAAACATTTTAAAACAAAATTGTTACAAGAATGTTTGTTAAATACGTACGTGTTAATGAACCATGCATTATTTTGAGGCTTTGATTTTGAATGTACAAAAAAATGAAGTTAAGAGTTGTATACATATAAAAATACATGTTCCTAGTCAGGAAAAAAATTGAAAAATACAGAATAAAGTGTTGACAATTCAGATGATCATTTATAAATGTGCAAGTATACATATGCTGTGAATGCTGCAAAAATAAACAAACAAAATAAAAGTAAATAAAAGATATACAGTAAATGGTTAGCAGTATATACAACTATTCTAAAATCTTTCTGAACTCTTCCCATTCTCTCGTCTTGCTCACTCTTACATTCTCACTCTTACAACCTATCTACATTTTATATATTGACAGTGAATCTCATACCATCTCCATAATCATACTTACATGTATACACTGCCATCCATAAATAACTATACAAACAAGGAAATCACTCTAAATTCTTAATTAGTTTATCCAAATTTCCATTCTGAACGTGAAAGATCTATAATAATTGGCTTTACATAATTCAAAGTTATGAATTCTGATAACAAAAATGTATATAGAGACCTTTTTTATCTGCACAATTTTTTTTCCAAAAATTGTCATTTTTATACAAAAAAGAATAAAAATTCAAAAAATGCAAATATTTTTGTCAAGTTTGTTACAAATGATTTCTATAAGGTTCATCTTCAGAATTATACAGCAATGGATTCGAAACTTTGCATTTTCTAACAGCAACATGAACAGAAATGGTGTATACTAATTTATGAATGGCAGTGTATATGAAAACATAAAAGTTCACAAAGATTGAAACACACCAAAAGAACAAAAACACCGATAAAAAGTACCAGGTTTCACATTCCGCAAATACTGTACATATGTTTATGAAAAATTAAGTACCTAATTTTAAAGAATGACGATAAAGTAGTTCTTAATGATAATATTAATTAACAAACTGAAAAGAATACCAGTTACAACCATTTAAACAAAACTTATCATAGTTATCAGAAATTAAAAATTTTCCTTAAAGATATCTTTGTCCATAAAAAAGATACATGATTCCACAAGCTAATTTTTTTACATTTATTTTAGCTGATTTGATGATAAACAAACAACTTTTAAACAAAAACAAACCATGGTGTTAAGAAAGTTCTTACAGTATCATTTTATACACTGTATTGTTATTCTTCATAATATAATTGTGCCCATTATTTGCATTTGGAATCCAATACAAACAAAAAAATCTCACTTGATCATAATTATTTCTTTGCTCATTGAAACTACTACATGTAGCTATTTCATCACAGAGCACAACATACATAACTTTCTTTAATGAGGGTGACAACTTAAGTCCATGATGGAACCAAAGTTATTAATGTCCATAACAACCTCTATCTCTAGGCGAGCTATCACGGTCAGGGAGTTTCTGGGGGTGATTCTGTGGAGTTGGTATCTGTAGATGATAATCGTTTGGCTACCGGTTCATTACCTGCCTCAGCTGATCTTTTCTTTGGCTATATAAAAAAACACAAAATAATTGTTCATCAACAATTGATAGCAATTGCCTTGCAGCGTTTCTCCAAAGATTGCACTTTTTGTATATTAGCTACTTTGAGAAAAAACCAAACATTGTTTTGTTAAAAAGTTTTGGTTTTCACAGATTTAAAGATAGACCTGGTTTATACTTTGTTGTTGCCTCCACACTGAAGAGTTTTTAAATGGAGGTGGATAAAAGTATAAAGCACAATTGTTGTATGAATTGCATTGGCTCAATCGGCAAGAGCATAATTCTTAAAGGTGTGAGGTAGTAAGTGCTAAGTTCAAACCCCCAGCAGTAGTTAATTTCTTGTTCAAATGAAGATCGATATATTGTATTGAATCTTTCCATTTTTATCATGTTTTTTTTTGTAAAAATAGCTATGGTTTATGTACTTTAATTACTGCCAGACTGTTTTATATCTGAAAGTCCATCATTTTTCCTGATAACCTAGGAATGACCTTAAGAACTTACAGTAATTTTCTGTGTGGGAGGTACCATGCCATCACAGTCTGGGAACATGAGCTTCTTTGCTTTTTTCTTCATCTCATCATCTTTGAACCATGGGTGATTTATGGCTTCAGACAGGGTAATCCTTTTCTTCACATCAACAGTCATTAATTTTTTTATCAGGTCAATAGCTGAAATAAACAAATGAAATAAATATTTTATCACTCATTTGAGCAGTGCCCAAAAAAGAGGTGAGGGGGGACTTATGCCGTGCTTTAAAAGCAAAGTACTGTTTCATGACACTAATGAGTAAACCGTAATACTCTTCTGAGACCACCGACGTGAATATATTTTTTTATAATTTACATACAACGGTTGCTGACAAAGTGCAAGCAACTAAACAATCATTTGGGAAGGCCGGATGCAGGGCTGTCATGTCCAATTTCTGAACGTTGATTAAAAGACTCTCCTAAATCAAAACATTATCACGATATTGAATTAAAAAAATCATAAGTATAGGTAGACTTTGCGCACACGACACCGACACGTGTTGTGTTCATGATTTTAACTGAGCTGAGTTCACCTGTTGGTCTGATGTAGTAATTATCACGTCACGCAAGTAGGTGGGATTTTAACTGACACCCAATCAAAAGTGTCCTTCAATGAAGCTTCGGTGAGATAGCTAGGGTTAGCAAATTCAAGGGTGGGTAAAAGTTGAGTGTATGTGTCTCACATAGGCTGTCTCACAGGGTACGAGCAAAACTGAAGAAGAATTTGAGATCTATAATGGTACAAAGTGACATACTGATGTGGTACAAGGTAAAGGGGGAGGAGGAGGCTTGGAGGGGGGGGGCATTTTATGAATTGTCATGATACATGGACTATTCCTATAGACATAATAAACACCATGTTAAGTTTTGCTCGAATCAATAGGCGGCCCCATTACCTGTGCCCCCATTGAATCCACCACTGACAGAGAAAAATAATATCAAATTGATAAAATCATAATTACTTCAATGGAACTTTTATCATAGAATTGAGAGAATGTAATTACCTTCTTCTGAGATTCCTTTCCAATACTGTTTGGGGAAGGAAAAGTTCCCTCCCATGATCTGTTTAGGCAAGTCCATGTCCGTTCTCTCGTCTGAGAAAGGTGGGTAACCTGCCAAGCTGTAACACATTTTATACAAATTAAAATTATCAAGCAATCATTATTCTTCAAATCAAAATTATCAGGCAATCATTATTCTTCAAATTTATCTGTAATTTTTCAGGAATCATTTCAAGAATGAAGTGATAGCTTCAGAAATAACAGATGAAAATCTTGTAATAATAGTAAATACCTGTATGTTTTTGAGAGTCTTTTTTGAGAGACTTGTTCAAGAGCATTGATAGATGAATAAAGAAATACATTTATTTAACAATGACTTAGAATATGAAACTACAGTGGAGATATACATCTCCCTCTCTGAATACCTTACCATACAAATAAAATGACACCTAGGCTCCAGCAGTCTATAGCTTTAGTATAAGCCCCACTGCCTGCAGTGACTAGAATCTCAGGGGCAAGGTATGAGGGAGTACCACAAAATGTCTTCAGAATGGACCCAGCATCAATAAACTTAGACAGTCCAAAGTCTGTCACCTTTGAAAATAAACAATGATAAACTTGAGCATTTCAAAGGCCATAGTATATTATTTTCTATATTGAAATAATTTCAATAATCTTATGATGGTTGGAAATATTCATTTTTATTCTATTGTTTTTTTCCTTGTATAATTAAACATTTCGAAAATACGTCTTTTTTCACTGTACCTTTAATTCATTTGTCTTGAAACTAAAACTACACGTAAAACTTCACAATTTTTACCTTTCCTTTAGTTTTAAATTTAAATTCGCTCACCTTTATCAAAGTCTCGTTAGCTTCTGTGGCAAGTAATATATTCTCTGGCTGAAATGTTTTTAAAAGTTTAAATGTTTTTATACATATCACAGATGAAACGTTTAATCAAAACACTACCACACTATCTATTACTTGAAAATCTACTCTAATTTCAAATTATTTATTTACTGGTATAAGGTAACTTACCTTTAAATCTCTGTGTGTGATACCTTCATCATGTAAATACTGTGAATTAGAACAAAGAGATTTTATTCAATGAGTAATTAATTCACAAATTTCTTTAATTCATTTATCCCTGTAAGGCAAATAATTGACTAATAAAGTTTCTTCTGAAGAGAACCTGGAGCATGTGTGGATCCTGTATAAAATATTCTGTCTATTATAATGCATATTCTCTATAAATATTTTTCTAGAGTTTACTGGATTTTGTTAAACACATGCAGTAAGCGTCTCCAGGCAGAGTTGTCTTCTCTTTATGGTCAAACATTTCCTTACTGTAATGGCAGACAGGGCCTAAGTAGCAGTGACATCATTATTTATAATAGCGTAACATTAAGATATGCTTTATGGTGGCAAGTCCGTGATCATCTGTGATGCTGTAGTACATGTAGTTCAATGAAATGTAAATTTGAACTGCCTGGAGTTTGATGTAATACATGGACATCTACACAGAGCTTTTATAAGTTTTATTGGACAGTGCAATAATTGTTCCTTTTCCTACATGTTAGAGTGAACTTCAAGGTGTATATGAAATCTTCAGTCAGTATTCAAGCTTACATGAATAAGGGGTAAACATACCTTTACTGCGCACACCATCTGATAGAAGATCAGTTTGGCTGTAGGTTCATCATACTGACCAATACTGACCACCTTGTCAAATAATTCTCCTCCATCCACCCTAGAAAATTATTACGTAATGTATGACCAGTAGTCTAAATAGTCAGATTCATAAAAAGTACATGTATACATAGAAGACTAAGTACTAGTACATGTATGTGGTTGTATTTCTATAATTTATTGAATGATCAATTGCTTACAAGAATCGGCACAAAATATAACTTTTCTCTCTTTTTTATCAAAACTATCAAAATATCTAGGAAACACGGTAAGCAATTATTGTCATAGATAATAAATAAACAAGTCTGTCCAGTTACCAAAATGTAAATGCTATAGAGCTTTTTTCACATTTCATGAAAGGTTTACAAGCAATAAGGATTCAATAAATCAATAAATTTTAGTGTCTTTCTCTTCTGTGGGAAGATGTACTTTTTCGAAATACATGTATATGTACTTTACAATTTGCTACATACATGTACATGTACAAGTATGCACATCATTTTAATGGAGAAAAGATACAAATAGGCTAATCAATAATACATGTAACTATTTGTAACAAAGAAATAGAATGTAAAGAAACTGAGCATAACACTTACACTTCTAATACAATATACAGTGTGTCTGGGGTATCTATCACATCCTCTATCTTAATGATACACGGCTAAAAAAGACAAGAATAGTCGTTTTTATCATCCATTTCTTTTCTATGTAAATTAGCAGTTACATGTGTAATCACAGTGTCTAAGAAAACTATCTGACCTGACTGCTTTGGTCAAATTTGGCTTGGTCAAATAAATGATCCATATCATTGCATATGAAGCTTTGCCTGATTGATACCCTGTGAATGCAGGGCTCTCACATCCATTTTTGGGACGTGGGTCGGGGCCTTTGAATTTGGGAAAAATAAATAGATTTCGATGCCTTTTCACTTGAAATTTAGCATTTTTTTTAATCATTTTTTAGGAATTTTCCATGAGGTTTCAAAATGGGAAAAAGTAGTCGACAAATTGGGGAAACAAAAAAACTATTTTGCATGGGGAATGGGGCCAAATATAGACCCCAAATCAGGCTGATCGAGAGCCCTGGAATGCTAATTTAAGACAGTCTTGATCACTCTGCCAATTTTTGGCATAGATCCTCTTTTAGGCTGTATATACTGATATACATGTATACATATACATGTACATACTGTGTATTAGTCCTATTTTTTCAATAAAATTCATTAACATGAAATGAAGTTCTTACAGTATACTTACATGTTTTAATGCTTTTAAGACATTAACCTCTGTCATTACTTGATTAGCTAGATTCTGAAACAATTTTATAGATGCAATTTATTAGTGTTTTTAAAATAAGTAATGAAAATGTCACAAATGCATTACAATACCTTTGCAATATTTCAAAGTTCAAAGATACAATGTACAATAATGAAAGACACAACCTAGACAAAAAATTATTTAAACTGCATTTTTAAAACCTTCTACTTGATTATTAAAGTACATTCCTTTGCCATAGTTAGAATATATGCAAGATATATTTTGAGTTTGATTATGGCCAATATTGATTCACTTGTTCTAAAATTCCATTGTTTTAATTTTTTTAAACTTACCACTTGATTTTTACCACCAATAGAAAACTTTTTCTTAGAAATGATTTTAACAGCAAATCGTTCACATGTTCCTTTGGCAAAGGCAAGCTTCACCTCTCCACAAGCTCCTCTGAAATAAGCACATTCCAGATATCATACACCAAGACACATAGTCTACATAAGAAATTAACAAGATCATTCTTAAGCATTCAAAACATGAAGCCGCATGTTCATTTGTGCAAATACGCATAGAGTTTGCCTTGAAATCTTTTCAAACTTGATTTGTATTAATTTGGAAATACTTCGCTTTTCGCATATCTGAACAATTTCCATGGCAACTATATAGGTTTTTAACATGACCATCCATGATATGAGGAAATATAGGTCCAGAGACAAAGTACCTCAACTTTGATAATGCACAAAATAATCATTTGTACAATGGATGCTTTAAACTGACAGAGATTTGCTATTAGAAAAGAAGCAATCAAGTATTCGCTAATTTTGACAGGAGGTTTTCTCAAAACATGTTCCTATCCACACTGTAGTCAGTTTCATAGTTGTACTCTGAAAAGTAGGTATAACATCAAGGTCAAGGTCAAGGTCACAAGGTAAGAAATTATGGTATCAATGGAAAGGTCTTATCATGAGGCATACACATGCTATTATGAAATACGTGTTTGAAAGCCTTACCATTCAAAATATGTGGCCAGACAGACAGACAAACGGACAGACTACAAATTATATGCCCCTATATCATTTATGGAAGTATAATCTTTTCATGTTAATCAAATAAACACAGCCATACCTGCCTAAGGTCCTGGTCATAGTGTACTTCTCTGTCACAGCAGCTGGTAAGTTTTTATCTTCATCAACACTAAGGTCAAGGTACATATAAGCTGAAAATGGTATAACATATTCAATCTTTACATATATTCAGCTACAGATTCAAGAATTTGCTTATAAAATGAATCCATCATATTATCTCATGAAAAGAGAATGTTTACATTGAATAAACATCCTATGGGAGATAATTTTTGTCAAAAATCCAGACTAGTGTTATAAAGATGTAAATTAACATTGAATTGTATCTTTCTCATTTGCACTTTTTGCAAATGTATCGTTAACATAATTTTCTTTACATATCTCATTTGTATCATTTACAATTGTATTTTTTTTCAATTTTCTGCATTTTTGACAACCATGATCCTCCATATCCTCCTACCTTTGTTCTTCTTTAATGCCAATGAGATTTCATCGTTGTTAGCTAATACCTGCTTATTTCCTTTGCCTGAAAAATGGAGACAAAATCTGAATGCTATCCGATTGGAAAATTGTAAGTCTTAGATTTACATTAGTTACATTTTTATCACTGTAATCTGCGGGCAAATATGTTTTTCAAAATGAAAAGCTTACCTCTATGTAGCAAAAGAGAAAACTCATAGATAATATCACCCACAATCAAAATTTTAATAAAGAAAAAAATATGCTAAAGCAGAGTGTCAATTCTGGACAGTTACTTAACTAAAAATTACTAGCAAGACCACATAGTAAATATACAACATGTATAACATCAAAATACATGAATAAGGCAAAGGCTAAGGATTGTCTGAATTATTAATAATTTTGATCATGTTGATAGCAACGTAACAATTACAAGACACATACAAGATCGTGTAAAAGCAATCCTCTGAACACTTACTCCAAGGGCATAAACTAGTCTTTCAACATTTTTAAACATTTTTTAAAAAAACGTCATTAAAGACCTGTTGAAGTAACTGAACTTACATAAAAATTTAATTTTCATCTACTTACTTATACATTTAATTTCCATCCTTATCCATTCATAAATTTTCCATCAACAATAAAGATATAGTATAACAATTTGAATGGCAATCATAATAAATTGAATTGAATTATTCCATACCAACTTTTTCTCCATTTACAAATGTACCATTACTGCTAGTATCTTCAAGAAAGGCATGGGTTCCTGTACTTGTGGTTTTCTGTAACAGGAAAATGACAAATCTACACATTCTTTTGTAATACATGTACTACATCTACTCTGATGATCAAATTATTGCAAATCATACAAAGACTACTTGCTTTTTACACAAATCTTACTACAATCAGACTTGATTAAGATACACTTATGACTCCATTAGAATTTATGAAACAAGATGTTTTAGGAAGCAACAAATGCCATCTTCTTGCAAGAAACTGCAAACATGAACATTTGTATAAAAAAAATTCATTAACTTTAGTCCACAGAGAATAACTGCTGATGTCGCCTTTTATACACAATAACAGAGTTCTAGAAAACTTCCTAAGAATGTCGGACATTTGGGGTTCTTTATTAGTTCAATTCAGTCTTTTCGATTTTACAGGCCTATGTTCGATTTGTGCAGGTATCTGACGTAAAAGCATCTTGACGTCATTAAATTCCTTTGAAAACATCATATTTGTAATCCTGTTTCCCTGAATTTCATGCTGGTTTCCATAAGAATTGATGACGTCACAATGTGTTGACGTCATATACCTGCACAAATGGGAAGTAACTCTGTATAATGAGTTTTTAACAGACCAAACGTTTCTTTATCATCAAATCCGATAAAACTGATTCATTTCAAGAACTCTGCATTTTGTTATATTTATGGTATAAAGTTCAATTAAAATATCCAGAAAGATTATACAAGATGATAATAAATTTACTATACACTGACTGTATATCCGGAATTACATAAACTTATCAAAGTCGAAGTGTCTGGATGCTACTTTCTAGGAACCCTATTACTATCATTTTGAATATTCTCCTTCCATCATGTCCATCACTTTTATTTTGGGAATCCTACATGTACAGTTTGTTTTTCATTATCAGCATGTCAAGTTTGACATATTTAAGAACAATAATTAATCATGTTAATGAAAGCAAGTTACATATACTTTACATGAACAAGTTTTTAACATTTCAAAATGAATTTCCTCATCCTACCAAGGAAGAATCAACTTACTTCCTTATGTGTTACGACCAAAGTACATTTATACAAATCGTTATGTGTTGTAAATCCATATTATAATATGAATTTTCTGAAGAGAAGGCCGACAAATGGATGAAGAAGATGACCTTCAGACAACAGACTTGAAACTTCACATCAAGATGATCAAGGGAAATACACATATTTTTATTCCCATTAACGATAAATGTAATAAAATGGCCAGGACATATACAAGATACATGTACATAACAAAATAAATTTAAGAGATACATGTTTTGATTAAAACTGTATAACTCAAAAATGTTCCTTTGTTCAAACAATTATGGGGGCAAGGCAATTCTTAATGATAGATTGAAATTTTTTAAGATGTAATAAAATATTCATTTTCTTTTGAAGTTTTTGCTCAAATATACTCCTGAAAAGTTTAATCTTTAAGGGAGTGGTTTGTGACTTTTCCTTGGTTGATATAATTGTCTTTAAACTCTTTTAAAATAATTGAAACCTTTTAATTTGAACAAAAATGTAAATAAATTATCATTCACTGAGCTCTAGATGTGACTCATATTCATTTTGCATGTACATGTACCTCACACAGTGCTGCGCATAAATCACTTACCCTAATAATTTTGAAATGAATTTTACTGTAAGCTTGAAAACATTGATGTTTCTTGTGCTTGGAATCACTGAAGGAAACATCACAGTTCTCTCCCCTTCCAAATGAATACACCTCTTTAGTCAAATCTGAAATAGAACATACCTGTACACTGTGAATATAGTACATGTATGCTATAGAATGTTGCATATATACATGTACATTGCACACATATATGCCATGTTCAAAGAGACAAAGTGAAGATACCTGGAATCCTGGCTACTTCATTGATAATAAAGGTTAACATTAAGGTAAAATATGGTTCATGCTGATTACATGTATTTTATATGTTCTATTAGAGTTACATGTACAGCCAATGCATTAGGGCAGTGCAGTTTTATTGTTGTATTGGTGCACTGCGATATTTTTGTTTCCAATACATACCGCGGTGCGTTTTTCAAAATGCTGGTTTGGGTTCAATACTGTATGTGTACTTATTTGAGTGGATTTATATTTTAGGGGAGTTAGCACTGCTAACACTACGCTGATTCAAGAATACGTTGAATCATGAATATCTTATGGATTAATGTGGAAAATAAGTCAAAGCGCTAATTCATGATTATGCTAATATGTCAATTTATCCAATTCTGCTCTGTTTCCGCTATCTTGGCCGCTCTTTTAAATCCAACATTAGGTTGATCATGTCTGTGGTATGGTTAATGAGAAATCGTTGCGAAAACATTTTTCAATAAAAGTTATAATATATATTCAGTCCCGATGCGAGTCTAACTTCATCTTGTTGGCATTCAGATGTAATACATACATGTTCAATCAACCTTGCAGGACATTATGAAACATAGGTAATCACAGATTACGAAGCTCACCTCGTGACAGCAAAATTCAATTCAAACATATTTCTTAGTACATGTATATTGGCTTTTAAAGGCAAAACCACTCAAGCAGAAAAAGTAGGTCAAGGTCATTTTATGAAAGTTTGATCAAAGATACATCCAATATGCAAGTTTGGTACATGTAGCAGTTATACTTTGCTCAATATTGGCTTTATAGAGCAAAATCACTCAAGCGGAAAAAGTAGGTCAAGGTCATTTTATGAAAGATTGATCAAAGATACATCCAATATGCAAGTTTGGTACATGTAGCAGTTATACTTTGCTCAATATTGGCTTTATAGAGCAAAATCACTCAAGCGGAAAAAGTAGGTCAAGGTCATTTTATGAAAGATTGATCAAAGATACATCCAATATGCAAGTTTGGTACATGTATCACTTATACTTTGCTCAATATTGGCTTTTAAAGGCAAAATCACTCAAGCGGAAAAAGTAGGTCGAGGTCATTTTATGAAAGTTTGATCAAAGATACATCTATTATGCAAGTTTGGAATATCTAGCACTTATACTTTGCTCAATATTGGCTTTTAAAGGCAAAAATCACTCAAGCGGAAAAAGTAGGTCAAGGTCATTTTATGAAAGTTTGATCAAAGATACATCCAATATGCAAGTTTGGTACATGTAGCACTTATACTTTGCTCAATATTGGCTTTTAAAAGCGAAATTACTCAAGTGGAAAAAGTAGGTCAGATGCTGCATCCGATGCATAGGTCCATCTCGGCATCCAAAGATGAATCACTTGTGCAAGTTTGGTTACTGTAGCATCAGTACTTTGTCAGATACTGAGCTACCCCAAACTTCTTAACCAAGTCACTCAAGCGGAAAATGTAGGTCAGATGCTGCATCCGATGCATGGGTTCACCTCAGCATCCAAAGATGAATCACTTGTGCAAGTTTGGTTACTGTAGCATCAGTACTTTGTCAGATACTGAGCTACCCCAAACTTCTTAACCAAGTCACTCAAGCAGAAAATGTAGGTCAGATGCTGCATCCGATGCATGGGTTCACCTCAGCATCCAAAGATGAATCACTTGTGCAAGTTTGGTTACTGTAGCATCAGTACTTTGTCAGATACTGAGCTACCCCAAACTTTTTAACCAAGTCACTCAAGCGGAAAATGTAGGTCAGATGCTGCATACGATGCATGGGTTCACCTCAGCATCCAAAGATGAATCACTTGTGCCAGTTTGGTTACTGTAGCATTAGTACTTTGTCAGATACTGAGCTACCCCAAACTTCTTAACCAAGTCACTCAAGCGGAAAAGGTAGGTCAGATGCTGCATATGATGCATGGGTTCACCTCAGCATCCAAAGATGAATCACTTGTGCCAGTTTGGTTACTGTAGCATTAGTACTTTGTCAGATACTGAGCTACCCCAAACTTCTTAACCAAGTCACTCAAGCGGAAAATGTAGGTCAGATGCTGCATACGATGCATGGGTTCACCTCAGCATCCAAAGATGAATCACTTGTGCCAGTTTGGTTACTGTAGCATTAGTACTTTGTCAGATACTGAGCTACCCCAAACTTCTTAACCAAGTCATTCAAGCGGAAAATGTAGGTCAGATGCTGCATACGATGCATGGGTTCACCTCAGCATCCAAAGATGAATCACTTGTGCCAGTTTGGTTACTGTAGCATTAGTACTTTGTCAGATATTGAGCTACCCCAAACTTCTTAACCAAGTCACTCAAGCGGAAAATGTAGGTCAGATGCTGCATACGATGCATGGGTTCACCTCAGCATCCAAAGATGAATCACTTGTGCCAGTTTGGTTACTGTAGCATTAGTACTTTGTCAGATACTGAGCTACCCCAAACTTCTTAACCAAGTCACTCAAGCGGAAAATGTAGGTCAGATGCTGCATACGATGCATGGGTTCACCTCAGCATCCAAAGATGAATCACTTGTGCCAGTTTGGTTACTGTAGCATTAAGTACTTTGTCAGATACTGAGCTACCCCAAACTTCTTAACCGGATGCGGACGCGGACACGGACGCGGACACGGACGCGTGGGGTTATAGCATAAGCTCACTCAACTTCGTCGAGGTGAGCTAATAAATCAATTGAAATCGTTTAAATTTATTCTCACCTAAGTACCATCTTCGTATACCGTATATAATTGGTTTGTTTAGATAAGGTTTGCTTAAATAAAGGGAGTAAATAAACAATCAATTACTTAATTTGGCAAATTTGACTATTAGATTGAAGTTTTTGGAGATAGACGTTTTGTTTCTAATATTTTTTCCTGGAACATAACATTCACCGGACATAAAATGTCGTGAACCAGTCATCTCACTTGTATTTGCGAATTCAAGACGCCGCGAAAAAAGATTGTTTACAGTACTTGGGAAGTGTTGGTTTTTGCTGGGACCCATTGTTTTTGCTCGGGACCCATTGGTCAAATTTTATTGGGTCAAAAGGACCCATTTGGATCAAATTGTAGATTAATCTCTGTTCATGGTATCAAATGAAAGCTTTCGTCAAGAGGAATAGATATGTGAAATATCAAAGCCCTATCCCTTATACTTTAAAAGTAGGTCAAAGGTCAATATCAAGGTCACTAGATCAAAAGTCGTGAAATCAAATGAAAGCTCTCATCATGAGGAATATATATGTGAAATATCAAAGCCGTATCTCTTATAGTTTAAAAGAAGGTCAAAGGTCAAGATCAACACCACAAAATCAAATGTGTCTTGGAGTAAAACTTGTTATGATGAATGCCTGTATGAAATATTAAAGCCTTATCACTTATACTTCAAGAGATATTCACTTTAAGATCATCTTAACCAAAATATTACAATAACGTCAAAGTTCAACGTCAAGGTCACTAGGTCAAATGTCTTGGTATGAAAATGTAGTACTTAATATGGTGAATGACTGTATAAAATATGAATGCCCTATCACTTATACCTGAAGAGATATTTGCTTTAAGAACTTCTGAACCAAAATACTACTACAAGGTCAAAGTTCAAAGTCAAGGTCACTAGGTCAAATGTCTTGGTATCAAATGTAGTATTTGTTATGGTGAATGTATGTATGAAATATGAAAGCCCTATCACTTATACTTGAAGAGTTATCTGCTTTAAGAACTTCTTAACCGAACAGATGGACAGACGGACAGGGTGTTTCCTATATACCCACCAAACTTTGTTTGCGGGGGGGGGGGGGGGGGGGGGGGGGGGGGGGGGGGGGGGTATAATTAGGTGTCCGGAAGCTGTTCCAGTGATTTGCGAAAGATGGCTGATATATAGGGTCATAAAATCAGTATAGAAGCCATATTTCTTGGTAGATTTATTATTTTCTTTCAACACAATTATCTGTAGGAAGGGCATATCTTTATTTGAACGATATTTGAATGTTTTCTGTTGATGGACAGAGGAGTTATCCACGAAAAACCTTCAAATTTGTCCGGAAACTGTTACGACACCAGTACATGTAATAACTCTTTTGTATGAAACAATAATGTGAGAAATTTTCCATTGCTTTTATGCAAGACGGGGTAGCCAAGGCCAATATGGACTGAACCAGAGGTAAAACTTGGCTGTGGACAAAGCCGAGCAGAAGTTGGAGGTGCAGGTTGGAGTGGAGGTAGAGGCGCATAGCTCAGTCAGTAGAGCACCAGATATCCTTGCATTGAATCCCCTTGAGGGCAGACTTTCTCTGAGGTGATTTATCATCTCGCCCCACTTGTACTCTGACTCAGAGGGAACTAAAATAGTCCGAGTGGCCCCTCGGCAGCTGCGGCTGTGAATATTGCCTCGTGTGATGGCACATTAAAGGCCGTTGGAAATACAGACCATCCACAGTAGCACATTAATCACACCTTCCACGCATACACTTCATACACTGGAATACATAGTGAAAGGTACCTTGTACAGAGCATGCATACATGCCAGATTTTTTCAGTCACTCTGGGACATTGATGAAAATTTTCAGGGACAAATGACAAAATTCTGGGACAAAAAATTTTTAATTCTTGGACACATTCCAGAACATTTTTCTAACTTATAAACAAAATGTTACTGTATTGTCATGTACCCAATCTAGTCCCTGTGTCTCATATCACATTTGTGCATAGCGTTTGTACACAATTTTTTCCCGGTGGGTTCAATAAGTTGGTCTTAATTATGATACAAAACGTTTATCTCCCGAAGATTGGAATACATATCAATCCTTCAGCATTAAAATCGAAAGGTAAGCTTTACCGTAAGTAAAGCTGAAATGTACTCGGTTTATTCATGCCTTGGATAGCAGTGTTTTAATCTGTCGGCGGCACATCATGGCATCTTTGCAAGTCATTGATACATGCATGTCCTTTAGAGCATATTAAATCCATTGACTGGAAGAGGGGCACGTGGCTGAGTCGTCAACAGGTACAATAGCTTTACAGTTTCCTTAAAAAAAATATTTACCATGCGTGAATAATGTCTAGACGTAAGCATTCTATTGCACATCTATCCTAAAATTACTTGTAACGTCACGTTTCTTGTTTCTTTTAACTGTTTAAATACTGGACGCCCTGTGATTACCGAAATATCTAATAGGATAACGTAATTTGATACTTCGACATTTAACCAGCGATCAGAAATAAGGTAGGACAGATATTTTTATTCTTATCGGAAAAAAAATCTTGTTGGCGTAAAATTATAGCGTGGGCGGTGTCTGATAAACAACCAATCGGCCTAAAATAATCATATTGAAATAAAAAACGTGTAAGCCAATTAACAGTCAAAAATCACCATCAAAACATGTTTTCACATCTATAATCTTAGGCATACTCAGTGATTTTTCTACCTTTTTTAAGAGCCACCTGTACCTTTTCATTTGGGAAAATATGCAACATTTTGGAACAAATTGGGAAAATCTAGAAACAAAATTTCTTTAAAGAAACGCTCAAATTATTGGTTCAAAACAGCAATTTTCATTTAATGAACCATGTTACAGATCAAAAATTTACAAAGGTACCCGCCTTAACTGTTGAGAAGTAAAGCCATTTGTACAATGCTTCATACTTTTGGGGTACGAATTTACGATTGTCAGGAACTAGGACAAGACTGCCATCAAAATCCGAGTCAGACGTGTAACTGTTGTCCTCATTTGACCATTTGAAAATTTTCAGGGACAAATGACAAAATTCTGGGACAAAAAATTTTTAATTCTTGGACACATTCCAGAACATTTTTCTAACTTATAAACAAAATGTTTGAGATGTCCTTGGCTTCTTAATCGGAAACAAAGGCCTGTTCTGGTCGAGAATTGACGCTGTCGGTGACTTCATTAACATCAGATAATACAGGAGTGTTACCAGTATCTTTATTATCGCAATCCTTTTAGAAAAATTAATCGACTTTTGATATATCTCTTGTATCTTTTTTATTTAGTTTTTTGACATAGTACGTATAGAGTTATGAGACATCCCGTCCCCGTAGCATCCATCAACAAGAAATCAATGCACGCTTAAGGGATTTCGATTTCTTTTGTGCAGGTTTTGTGTCAAATTCAATTCAATCTTGAAAACAACTTTTATCTCCGTGTATTGGGAAAATAAGGGCCGATTTTTGGGAAAATAAAGCTAATTCTTAGGAGGGGAAGCCACCGATATTCGGCAGTAAATCGGGCCAAAAAAAAATCACTGATACTGTAAGTTAGATCCGTTGATCACTTGTTTAGCCGACAATCACGTGATTCTCTTTGAACAATGAAAGAAAAAAAAAACAAACTTTGCACCGACATACAGGATATTTCGGGACAAATTTTAATTTTATTGGAATTTCGAGTCCCGGCGGGACAGATTTTTTAGGTGTGGTTTTCCGGGACATCTGGCATGTATGAGCATGGTGAACAGGTGGTGAGTATAATGTGAGGAGTAAGACAGGAATGTGAAATGTTGTCTTGATTATATAATGTCATGTTTAATAATATGTGATCTCCTCTTGGGAGTGCTCCAATAAGCGGAGGGTCATGCTTAAGAAGAAGAAGTTGCAGTGATAACCTATCTTTACAATAAAAGTTATAGCCATAAAGAAGGGTCAGAGATGAACCACATACATGATAACTGAATACCTCTAGGACAGGTGACAGGTGAATATGCCCAAATGATACATAATGCATCTCCTTCCTATTTGCTGCATTAGTCATTCGGAGGATGTAATGATTCTTGCTGACATATCAAAGATTTTGATTCCCATTTTACAGTGTTTTACATTAAAATAAAAGGACATCCAACTTGTCTGTTCGTGTGGCTATTCCAAAGCATGTATGCTAATGACTAAATATCAGCTATCACCCAATCAATCAGGACTAGCCTATTCTACATAATGTTAAAAATACCAGCATATTTAGAATTTCCTCTGACAAAAAAATAAAAACATCCTCTGGTTCTGCACTGCAAACTTACCAAGCGAATTAAAGCAATTTCCGAGAGGCATCAGTCGCCCCCATTTCGGCTCTTGAGAGTCCTCCTCCGAACTCCCTTCCCCGTCTAGGAAATCCTCGTTTGCAGGACATGTCTCAAAGATCCCGTCCATGCTACCTTGCGAACTGTTTTGTTTGGCAATGTGCTTGACCTCTGACATCGTCTACCCGTATTTACTACCTAAGCTCGTCTTCTTTCACTACGCATGCGCATTTACTAGGATGAAATAAAATATAGCGGGAACGTTCAAATCACCTCCGGACACCCAACAATAAGCAATTCAGGGGCGTAGCTGCCTACTGTACAGTATACGCCAGCACGCCATGGCGTGAACATCGCAGAGTTAGAAAAAAATGTGCACGAAATTTTCAGAGAGAGAAGGAGAGAGAGAGAGTTTCTGTGATTTATGGAAAATAGCCCACAAGGAGATTATCTCCCGCCCTCCCGCCGTTCAATTTACATTTCATTGATAGCGTCATCTTCTCTAAAATAGTATTTTTTTCTTAAAGCAAAAATACCCATTCCTTTTGGTAAATCTTTTTGATATGCATGTTTCAGAAATGAATCCTCATCAGTGGTTCTTCAAGTAATTATGATTCAAAGATGACAAAATGATTAAAAAGTATAGCGCCCACATGCGGTCGTGCTATAAACAGCCCGGAGCAGCCCGGAGGTAATATACATGTACAGCGCCCGGGGAGTTGTGGAGGGGTTGATTGGGATTTTTTTTTACTTTAGTGGGGTGATGATTTGGAAAACCCTGTTTCATAACTTTTCATGACTGTAAGCAAGTTTCAAGGTCGAAAATCGGATGCAGAAGAGATCATAAACGTCGCGGCTCGATGATAATTTGATTGGTTCATGCGACTCGTGGAATTACTGGACAATAAACCACGGCTAGCTAGTTGTTATTTCTTAAGTAGTACCGAGACGTTATCAAATAAAAAATGTGGCCAACTGCATGCTTACCTCCATTTTTTTTTCCTGAAAATTCAATATGATGAGACATCTTTTTTTTTTTTTTGAATATCCCCGAACCCCCACCTGCAGGAGGGGTGACCCCCTCCCGCACCCTCCCCCTCTCGGCGCTGCGCGCCTCGAATGAAGCCTTCGGCTTCATATGTTTTATATATTTGGCGTGCACTTCAAAAAGCTCTAGCTACGCCCCTGAATGTTGAGGATATATATTGGAGGACAGGGATTCTGTTACCTAGTCTGTCGACTTTCTAGATCCATTCCTGTATGTCTGCTTAATCTTTGATGTTCAGAATAGGGGAATAGGCTTTTTGTTGGCTCAAATTTGATTAGCTGTCCTTTCCAATGGTTGTTAAGCTTGCTTTTGAATGAGTTTAGTGTATTGGCTGTGACGACGCTGTCTGGTAAGCTGTTCCATACGATTCTGGAAAAATAGCACTTTGTTCATAAAAGAATAAGTTGTGAACAAAATTATTCAGTACAATATCGATCTATTCTACCTCAAACTATAGGGACGTCCCTTTTTTTATATACGCCTCTGCTCAAACAACTTTTTCTGATAACCCGGTCTGACAAATGTCCAACACGTCACATGACATTGACATCGAATGGTCAAAACTTCAAAAACAGAATAAGAGAATTCCGAAAAATAACTGAAAACTGAAGAAAAAATCGAAGTAATAATTAAGTATCTTTACTCAAAGATTCGCAACTCTACTGTATACCGTCTTTAGAATACCACTGAAAACTCGCGTGTAACGAGATCTGATTGAACGAGATAAAAACATAGCCCAGTCCTATCCGAGAGGGGTGATCAAATAGCATGATTTTCTCAAGCAACAAACAATAAACACATAAAATATTGATACGTACATGTAGAAGAAACCTTACTGTTTCAATAAATACCAATTTTTTTTTTATCAAAATATATTGTTATAATATGATTATTCTAGCTTCAAAGCAGAGCCTTGACATCGCCGTTATATGACCAAGATATCGTCAATGAGAGTTAAATAGGCATATGTTCTGTCCCATTCTCTCAGTCATTACTAGACTTACACATAACATATTGGTAGCAAATCGAGAATGAAAACCGTAGTGCGTGCATTAGAACCAATTTTGATTTGATTTATTCGACGATTTCATCGTATACCGGAGCTTCAAAAATAGAGGTTTTTCACTCTTCGGTACGCCCTGCCATTTTCTGAAAGAGGTAGACAGCCCAACACTTTGACCCATTTTTTTTTTCTCAAACTAGATATTGTTATCAAAATAAAGACTAAAACCTAATGTGTGCATTAGGACCAATTTTTTTAAAATTAATTCGACAATTTCATTGTTTTACAGGGCTTCGGAAATAGAGGTTTTTCACTCTTCGGTACGCCCGGCCATTTTCTGAAAGAGGTAGACAGCCCAACGCTCTGACCCATTTTCTCAAACTAGACAAGATTTATGAAATATTGTTATCAAAATAAAGACTAAAACCTAATGTGTGCATTAGGACCAATTTTGTTTATTTTATTGTTTTACGGGGCTTCGAAAATGGGTGTTTTCACTCGCCGGTACACGCAGCCATTTTCCCAAAAGATGTAGACAGGTCAACGCTCTGACCTGTTTTCTCAAAGAAGACAAGATAAACACATGGAATATTGTTATCAAAATAACTGAAAATCCTAATGCGTGCATTCATACCATTTTCATTTCATGATACCTAATATTAATAAGAATACAAGACTATCATTTCGTCACTATCAATTATATCAGATATCAATTTCTACTTTACAACTTTACTACTTTAAAAAAGAAAGAAATAGAATTCACGAATTTCCATAAATTGTATACTTATAGCAATATAATTAACTGTTTATATAGTAATATAACTTCTACAATAAATCAAGGGGCAATATGTCTTACTTCTTCAAAATTTATAGGGGATGCCGTCAGGGTGATCCATTATCACCGTACTTATTTATCTTATGTGCAGAAGCTCTTGCCATTCTTGTAAGAAACAATAATATTATTAAAGGAATATGTATAGGGGAAAAAGAATAAAAAATGTCACTTTATGCTGATGACGCTACATTTATTCTAGATGGGAGTGAAGAATCATTACGGGAATGTTTAATATGTATTTTGAAAAAAAATTTCAAAAATCTCAGGTCTGAAAATTAATTTCTCAAAAACCAAGGTAATTTGGATTGGAGCCAAAAATATTCTGCGGATATCTTATGCCCATATTATGCATTAAGGTGGGGAGAAACAAATTTTAAAATGTTGGGTATCAATTTTGATGTTAACTTACAGAAGATAACAGAAATCAATATAGAAACAAAAATTCTGAACATGAAAGGAATTTAACACCATTAGGGAAAATTGTTATCATTAAAACTCTTGCATTACCTTTTCTAAATCATATTTTTATTTCATTGCCAAACCCAGAGTAAAACCATATTAAAAGAATTGAAAAGATTATTTTTGAATACCTATGGGATGGAAAACCAGACAAACTTAAAAGGAAATTCATAATGAGAAATTATGAGAAAGGAGGACTAAGAATGATTAATGTAAGAATATTTATAAAGTCTCTAAAAATATCATGGATTAAAAGACTAATTTTTGAAGATAAAGCATGGAAATCCATTATACTAAAGTATGTTAATCAGGATAAGCTATTTCATTGTGGTACAGAATATTTATCTCAAATTGTAACAAAGATCAAAAATAAATTTTGGATAGATACTTTTAATGCACGGAAAGAACTTTGTACAAATATATACAACAATACATCAGAGTTTGGGAATATACCTATTTTTTTAAAAGATAAAATAAAAATTGGTAATAAATCATTTTTTTTACAAAGCTTGGTTTGACAGAAATGTTAAACATATAAATGACACACTTGATGAAGAGGGGAAATTTTTGGATTTTGATAACTTTAGAAATAAGTACCAACTTGATGTAAATTTCTTACAATATCATGGCTTAATAACATGTATTAAACAATTTTTACAACAGTTCAATAACGCCAAAAAAATCGCTAAATTGAAATACCAAAAGGAATGCAAAAATGGAGTGAAATTTTACATTTTGATGCAACACAGAGTTTTCAATTCTTACAAATTCCTTTTAATGTCACAAAAGATACAAAATTGCAATGGTTCCAGACAAGAATAAACAACAGAATTTTAGGCACCAAATTATTACTGTTTAAGATTAATAAAGAAAACAACAACTTATGCTTTTTTGTAACGAAAATGAAGAAACTATTGAACACATATTTTGGGAATGTAATGAAATACAGGTAATACTGAATTTATTTAAAGAACAGATATATAGAGATTTTGGTATCAGATTATGCTTAAACAAAAATGACTTTATATTGGGTTCTAAATCATTTTCATCTGTGTTGAATTTAATTTTTCTTCAATTGAAATACTATATTTATTCAATGAAATGTGCAGAAAAAGGATTATCTTTGATTGGGATTATTCTTTCTATTAAATATTTGGTTAAAGCTTATCGTAGAATTGCCCATAAAAACAACAGGGAGGAAAAATTCAAAACTGATTGGGGAGAATGGTACAATTTATCTTTATAAACCACATTTGATTATTACTTAGTTACTTATCTGGGGAAGGGACTATATTCTATCTGAGAGTGTGAGTGAATGACAAATATGGATAATGACCATATCCCTGTATACAGCACAAAATCGATAATTCTGAAAATCAGAAACCGAAGGCATACAAAATCAGGACAAAAGAGGAACCAAAACCTCCACCACATGAAAAGAAGCGAACCCCGACATGGGAGTGAGACCAGGTGCCCAGGAAGAGTAAGCATCTCCTGCTTGCATGCAACACCCGTCGCTTCAATTCGGTAGAACTGTCACATCTGGTTACTTCCATTTCGGAAGACATAGAGTACAATTTTTGGTTGGATGGTTCAAATGGTCTATGACAGAATATCATCCACCATTCTGGAGAGGGGGACATCATAGTGTATGACGAGTTCCCCATATCGACCGTAGAAGTTCCTCAGTGACGATGTTAGTCTTTCACAAACATATCCCTGACCGAGAAGCTTATCTGAAAGACGCCTAGCTCTCAGAACAAAATCCGTATATTTGGTACTTGCTCTGGCATAGCGTATCAACTGAGATATGAATACGCCATAAGCAGGCGATGATGGGATGTTGCTACTCAGAAAAGGAAACTTTGTAATGCTGAAATTGAAGTCGTCACGTTTGTCATAGAGTGAGGTGTTCAAGTGACCATCAGTGTCGTAGGACAACATTATGTCCAAATAGGATGCTGAATTATTTGTCTCTGTAGTTTCTTTGACTTCAAGCTCCGAAGGATAGATACTGCTCAGGTAATCCGCGAATTTTGGATTATTTATGGACAACACATCGTCTATTTATCTGTAAGTGAAGTTGAAGTCAGAAGCCAAGTATCTTTTCCCTTCAGAGACCAAAGATTGAATGAATTCAGCTTCGTACGAGTAAAGGAAAATGTCGGCAATGAGTGGGGCACAATTGGTCCCCATCGGAATTCCGACAATTTGCTGGAAGACCTTTCCTCCAAACACCACAAAAATGTTGTCGATCAGAAAATTTAACATCTGAGTAATATCTGTTTCAGTGTACTTATTGTCAAAATCGAACTTTTCTTTTACAAAGTAGGTTTTGTCATAGTTAACAACAATAAATTTGTATTTGCGATTACCGTTCTTACTTGTAAACGCATTACTTATAATTTTTGCGAGTCTTTCTTTCAATTTAGAATGCGGAATTGTAGTGTAAAGTGTCGAAAAATCAAAGGCTTTGATCGAATGGACTCTACTTTAATGAGTGGATTTCAGATGTTCTAAAAGTTCCTTCGAATTCTTTAAAATCCACATCTGGTTGATACCACTGCGAGGATATCCTGTCGAACAATATTTCTGAAGCCCATATTTGATTTCAGATAAAACTTTGGTGAGTAAGATCGATACAGATTTGGTAGAACATTTTGAGGAGCAAGCGATGAAACGTTGTTTGTACGGATTCTTATGCATTTTAGATATGCAGTATAAGTATGGTAAATCTAAATCTAAATTGTTAGTGTCGAAGCCAAAGGAAGCAAGAGCTGATTTGTGGTTATCTATTATTTCAGAGGCAGAAAGGTTTGTTGGGGTGTAAGTGGGATTTCCAGGTGTCGAATATAAACCCAACTCTTTAACTAGACTTTCGAAATAGTACTTTTTGCAAGTAAATGTGTTATTATTTGAGGCTTTGTCCGCTGGTGTGATGACATAATGTTCTTGGAGGTAGGTAAGCTCTGTGATAACATCAGGGTCTTTAAATATAGACTCGAATCTGGTGTTCACAGTTGATTTTTATTGGTAAATTCTAGATAAAAGTAGAACTCTGATTGATTTCATCCATTCGGAAAGGGTGTCGAGCTGTACATCGTCTTTCTTTGCCCAACGTCTTGCATATTAATAACGTCTTGCATATTCCTCACAAGAGTCCAAGATAATTTTGACATTTTGGTTCCATGTAAAGGACATACTTTCTCTGTATTTTGGACCCTTTTTTAACAATTATCTCAACTTGTCTTTCTTGACTATACTAAGGTCACCAGTAATAACGTGTCCACAAGGAGAGTAGTTGAAATCCGATGAAGAACATTCGCAAGGAAGTGGATGTAGTGAGGGATTACTTAAATCAATACACTTCAAGAATCGTTTGTAATTGTAAATTTTAGATGCAACTGTTGGTGTGTAGCTATAGGAAATACAAGGAGTCTCTTTTCTTTTGAAATATGGTGGGATTTTTTCTGTGACAGTTTTGTGATTCAAAATTTGACCAAGATTCAATTTATCAATACCTTTGTTTGCAAATCTTACTTTAATGGACGGTTTGTTTTCTCCTCTGATTTATCTGATCTAACTGCTTGAAATAAACGAAAAGTAGAAATGTCCAAGATGACTCCTTGTAGTCTGTATTCTGAGGAACGTGTATCGGTATATGTGAGGTCCTTCGTATATTCGTAAATTTCGTGTAACTTCCATAACCATCGAAAATGCGTCAGAATCATCAAACGCCTTTTATACCGTGGATATGATCCTAATGTCACCAGACGGACACTAGGCTTGGTACTTGACCAATCTACAGTCTTGTACAAGCGCATCCTTGAGACTTGCACTCTGACTGACTGTGACGACGGGACTCCATGACGGGCCCTGTCCAAACCTCTTTAGAGAAGACAGGGCCCCGACCACCTGTCCTCTCTGAATGTCAGTCGGACTCCTCGGGTGATTACATACATAAGCTCGCTACAGCCGGCAGAGCACGGACGGTATTACGCATGCCCTCTTTTGATATCCATTTACATATTCATCTGTGTCTCTGGGGCCTCTGCGTTTTGCGGTCTTGTTTGTGTGATGTCATCTTACAGTGAGGAGGTTGTTTTACACCACAATTGTACGTTCTTCGAGACCTCTGGGTAATTGGAGAAGTGAGAGGGTTGTGCGCACGTAATCCAGGATAACCACACCATTTGCTACTTGCGTGACAGATGGCCGTCCAAAGTCGGCACCGGTTACCCATTGGTCTCGTCGGTTTATGTGTAGTCTTTTGTGTTTGATGTTTACATGTCGTGTGTCTCTTTTCCGTCTCGTGCTGTACTCGTCTTTTGTGTTTTTGCATCGGGTGTTTTGGTGTTTTACTGTTGATGCTGCAACGGGGTCTTGTTGGAGATCTCCTCCCTTCTTTCCGTAAAGGAACTGAGTATAATTTGGTACGAATATAATGCAGGCCTCGAGGCTCATTCAAAAATGGAACCAAGTCGTCGAAGCAGAAACTATGTATCTCAGGCCTATTATATTTACGAATGCCATGACTTCGAGGTCTTCTTTGTGGTCTGTTGAATAAGCTAGTCACATTTACCGATTGACAACAGGGACTTGTTAAGTTTCCTAAGGTGCTGATAAGCTTACATAATTATATATGTCGTTTGAATACTTATAATATGTAAGTTCATGTGAATATTTTAGTGTTAAAAAATGAATAAAAAAATAACTGTTATATCAAGTTTTAATAATTATAAAAAAAGAATACAAGACTTCAAAAATGGGGGTCTTCACGATCACCTGTTTAGTTTAAACAATATTTATTGATATCTAGTAAATATGCAATGAGACAATGATACAAACAATCACCTGTTTGCCACGGCCTGTGACGAAGAAGATAAACAAGCCATCTAAAAGCCATTTTCTTTCCAGTTCCGCGCCACCTAGCGGCGAAGTGCTGAAAACAGGGTGTCATGGCCGTCGAGACGGGCGCAGGCATCTGCCGCTTCGTTTATTGATGTGTTAATTTCGGGCAGATGTTTCTCTTCTATCTTGCTAATTATCAATTATATATGCTACGATAATCGTTTTAATATGTCTTGATATATTCATGACATATAAATGTTATGCTTTTGACATATTTTCATCATTAGTAGCAAAAATTAATCATATAAAACGGGTCAGTTTCGATATGTTATGGAAGTTATTTGCTGTCGATTATTTCAAAATATGAGACAAGAAATCATTCATTTGATTAATATAAATGTCAGTTCTTATTACCGACTCCTATATTATACATGTGTACCCTGTATATATACACAACCAGTCAACTATAACAGGTGTCATTCAGATAGATATAAGCGCCTACCTGTGTGGAGTCAGCCTGCGTTTATGCATGCTGACACAATGTCTGGAATGGTCAGAAAAAATACTAGTACATGTATAAAAATATGTTATTTTATTTATTTTAGAGCGTTTGTGTGTTTATATAAATTTTATATTCTTTTTTTTTTTCGACGAAAACCACGAGAAACACGTACCTTTCGATTTTTTTTTATTATTATTATTCAGTATACGGCTTTCTGCTTACAAATGTTCTCAAATTTCTAAAACCTGGGTCCTGTAGCATCATATCCCAGCCATTTTGCTACGTCTGTCAGTATATTTAGGACATAATTTTCACAGATTTGGTCATATTACATTGTTAAGATTGAGGATCACTGACGAGGGTTTATTACCCGAAACGTGCATGTCTGGTCCATGCTGTAAATTTATCTGCTCTTAAATGATGTTAATGAATTTGAAGACGTTAAACATTTATACAGTCTGTATTTACACCTGAAAGCTTTAAAGAATCCGACATTTTAGTATGAAATAAAACCTGTTATTAAAGATCACTGACGAGGGTTAAGTACCCGAATAAGTGCTTCATACACGAGAGACTGCACATAAACCAACGAGACGTGTAATCTGTTCCGACTTAGAAAGGCCATCTGCCATGCCAGTTGCAAATAATGTGGTTATCTGGATTACGCCCACACGACCCTCCGATTACCAGGATGCCTCGAAGAACGCACAAAATTTTGTGGTGTAAGATAACCTCCTCACTGTAAGATGACCATAAAAACAGACAGTATAACGCAGGAGTCCAAGCAACACGCAGATGTATATGTAAATAGATATAAAAACAGAGAGCGTACGAAATGCAGTACATATGCTCTGCCAGCTGTAGCAAGCTCAGGCATGTTATCACCCGACTGACATTCAGAGAGGACAGGTGGTCGGGACCCTGTCTCATCTAAAGAGGTTAGTTTCGGACCCGGCATGGAATCCTGTCGCCACAGTCAGACGAGGCTGGTAAAGTACCAAGTGAAGTGTCCGTCCGGTGACAGCAGGATCATATCCACGGTATAAAAGGTGTTTGATGATTCATACACGATAGCCATTGTTATTCAGTCTACCTTTGATCCTTTTTATTTTATGTCTTTCTTATATTATGTCACCATAAAAGACAGGTTGTGAAATACCCGTAGTAATATACTATATTGCGTGTATGGGTCCAAATTTCAAAAGAAGCTGACAATGATTTTGGTAATTATTTAGATAGTCTTAACTAGCTGAACTAAATTTTTCTTTTGTAATTTGTAAATTTCTACTATGAAAATCCAAAACATTTTTACATGCTCTAGCGTACAGTTAGATGAACTGTGAAATGTAAATACCGTATGGCGATAATCTGGGAACATCACCGTCAAGCCAAGGGAAATTTACAATATTGAATCCAAACCCATCTCTTTTGTCATACACACTCGTATGAATCTCTCCATGAGCAATTTTGATATTAAGGTCCAAAAATGATGATTCTGTATTCACCTGTAGTTTCAATGTCAAATCATGCGGATAAATCATATTTTTATATATATTTTTTTTTTCAAAAACAGAAATGTCGATAGTGAGAAAATCATCCAGATACTAGTACTATAAATACTACCTAAACATTTCAAAGTATCATGTTTTTCAAACTAATTTTTCTGCTCAGGCACGTTAAGGTAGTATAAACCCATAGAACCCTACTTCTGCTTAAAAAGACTCTTTTTGCCGAAAACTAATGATATGCTAATATTCGGCCTTGATAGCCAAGCCTGTGATATGCAGACAAAAACAACGAAATATAAATTGTTTGTTCAAACCTTTTTTGTCTTTTTATTTTCAATTTCATATGCAGCATTTACTTCTTACTCATTTGATTTAATACCAAACACGACAACAATATTCGACTTTAGTGCTAAGATACATGTGTAAATTCATACATAGTTAAAACATTTGGCTATCAAAGCTGTTTTGGTAAGGTTTCAATAAATAGTTTCGCATAATCTCTAAGCTGATTTGGCCCCGGTCAATTTTTTGAATAATAAGAGCTGAGCCTTGATCTTCATACTGTATGCATGAAAATTAAAATAATGGCATATTATGAGGTATCATTAAAATCTGTAAGATATTTGCAAGATTATGGAAAATTTTCATTTTCTGAAACACGTGTTCATAGGCAATAAGCTGGGACTCATTAAAGGAGTCTACCACAATAAGGGGCACCAAAAGGGACATAATGATTTTCAGTGTTTTTGATGGTCATATTGATTTCTCCTTAACTACACGGTCAATCCCTAATCCACTGTTCTATTTTATTGATATAAATACACTCTTTCTTTGATATGAATTTTATTCCCCAAATATTTACGGAACGATGTCGTTTCCGTTAAAGAAGTTGCCCCATGGTACCGTCAAATTTTTACTATTTTCCCCTTTGTCGAGCACATTTCTACATCTTATTCTAAGTTATAGGTATAATCTTGTGTAAGCATGATAATATACATTGATAGGTATGTATTTTATGACAGTATTATATGACGCTGGGTTAAGGGTGCGCGTCAAGGGAGTACGTCATGAAAATTGTTTACTGTAACCTAATAATTTTTTATAATATTTCAAGTCCGATTCTATTAAACTGAATAAATTTGAAAATGACTGTCAAAAAATGCATTGATTTTCCCTTAAACCAAGCGCAGATTTTCGGAAACAATTACTAAAATCTGACAAAGAAAAAATTAGTTTTAAGATACCAATTTCAAATGTTTAATTTGACATATTATATTCATTAAAGCTGAAATTTAGATTATCTATCAATTTTGAATAATTATTATTTGAGCAACGGTTGTCGTACGAACGAACTAAGTTCAACGAAAGAGGACTTAAGCGTCGGGCACAAGGTAAAATAATGATATGCTCATCTATTTCAATGAAAAATATAAATCAAACAGTACTCAGAAAATCTACTCTGCGTTTTGACAGGATTTGGTGTCTGTAAATTAATTGTATATATAGAAAACTTTTAATTTCCTTAGTTATGTGTTCCACATACACTCAACGATGACGTAGAACATTCTTGCAATCACGTCGACGTCGTCGCTCGCCGGCTGATTGGTTGTCGTCGTCGCTCGCCGGCTGATGACGGGCCCTGTCCAAACCTCTTTTGAGAAGACAGGGCCCCGACCACCTGTTCTGTCTGAATGTCAGTCGGACTCCTCGGGTGATAACATACACAAGCTCGCTACAGCCGGCTGGGCATGGACTGTATTACGTACGCCCTCTTTTTATATTCATTTATGTAGTACAAATTCATCTGTGTTGCTTCGGCCCCTGCCTTTTGTGGTCTTGTTTGTGTGTGGTTATTAACAGTTAGGAGCTTGTTTCACACCATTGCACGTTCCTCGAGACCTCTTGGTAATCGGATAAGTGAAAGGGTTGTGCGCACGTAATCCAGGATAACAATATTAACACCATTCGCTTCTTGTGTGGGAAGTGGCCGTCCAAAGTCGGCACCGGTTGCCCATTGGTTTCGTTGGTTTATGTGTTGTTTTTTTTTTTTTGTGTTTGATGTTTATATGTCATATGCCTCTTTTTCGTCTCTTCGTGTGCTCGTCTTTGTGTTTTCGCATCGGGTGCTTTGCTGTTTTGCTGTTGGTGCTGCAACAGGGTCTGGTTGGAGATACCCTTCCTTGTAATAGAGCTAATAGCTTTCATGAGTAGAAACATTCCGTCTTCTCCTGCTTGTGCCATTTTTGTTTTTCAGCTAATTCGTTACGACAGGGCATGTTCCAAATATGACGATTTCGTCGTAAGAACCAGATGGCTTGCAAGTTTACAACTCGTTCAGGATTATATTATACAACGGCTGAAATAATCATTGCGGAAGTTCTTCGGCCACTACGGAAATCTTATCGAAGCAAATGAGATTCCTCCTCCCAGAATGATCGATGACATTCTAGATTGCGATCGGGTGGCTGTCAACATCACTAAACAAGACAAATTATCATAATAAGTACATCAATATGCACATTGAGACAATCACCGAATTTGACAAGTCTTCATGAAACTGTTGCGATGGATGTTGCATGCAAACAGGTGATGCTGACTCTCCCAGGCACCAGGTCTCACTTTGGAGTGTTATTATCCTGATTTTGTATGCCTTCGGTTTCTGATTTTCTGAATTATCGATTTTGTGCTGTATACATGCAGGGATATGGTTATTATCTATATTTGTCATTCATTCCTAGGTTCGCAAACGTTCCAATGGAAATTCTAATGATTTTGCCTTGCCTTCTCGACTTTGAGACTAAAAAAATGATATACCTGTAATTCTTTGATGTAAAGGTCATCATGTCAAACTGCTTTATCAAGTTACCATGTAAAACTAATGGAAACAAAAGAAAGTTCTTGCGAGCAAAATGTAAAAAAACTCAATTAAGAGTATTTGTACGTTTTTTTAACACTAAAGTCAATTAAACACAACAAAGACAAGGGCGTTATTCATATATAGCATGTTACACACAAGTGTTTAATATGTCTACGGAACCGTGGCACTGATGTAGTTCGAACCAGGAACCTTTGAAATACTGGCCCCGAAAATAATGCTCAAGACTAAAATATTTCATTAACAGACGGATGAAAAGAAAAACAATCGAACAAAATGTCCCTGTGCTTTCGCAGGGATAAGGGCGTAAATGTAGTAGTTACTCCTTTACTGTCCTGTTCACTAAATCCAGAGCACCCTGTTTTCCCGGTTTTCTCTGAAATATGATACTGCTAACTTCCAAAAACATATCAATTTTATAGAACTCCTTAAGTAGTAACAGAAAATACCATTGTTTTGGTTGTACATCAATTAAGTTAGAAATAGGACGGAAAATAAAAAGTCTACGGGGATTCTCTATAGTAAAATCGCTGAAAATGCGTGATGTCGGGAGCTTTGACGTCACTGTTTACTACTGTTGACACGGAGAACAATATGGCGGCCTCTTGAAATTAACATGGGAATTTCCTGTAGACATTTTATTTTTCATATTGCGGTTTGCAGGCAGCTGTTAGGATGAGTTGAAGTTAATATCCAGTTACGACTAAAGGAGGTCAATTCTCGGAAACTATAATTCATACTAGGTAACTTCTGCAGATGACAGAATAAATCGCCAAAACAGGGTGCTCTGGATTTGGTGAACAGGACAGTAGTACACGTATCACCTGGGAACGACAACTTGGTTATCTTCTTTGTTTTAAACCACTTCCCATTAAACATTACTGGGTAGAGTTTAAATTGTGTTATCTGGAAAGCAATAGGGACATGTAGCTATTGTCGATTGTACAATTTTGAGACAAGTACATGCAAAAATCGGACAGTAAACATTTAAACCTATTCTGGGGACGGGGTTACCTTAAACCATCTTTTAGATCCGCATGTTTTCAAGTAACTAAACTTATTTTGGATATCCATTCTTGGTTAATAATCTATATTTATATTTTGCCCATTTTTACGGTGTTCATTAGGGGACATCGCTTCTTCAAATCTTCGCCCTACTATATATCACCAGTCGAAGAATTGAAGAATTGAAGTAATGATGCGAAGAATTGAAGTAATGATGCGAAGAATTGAAGAAATGATGCGAAGATTTGAAGAAATGATGCGAAGATTTAAAGAAATGATGCGAAGAAACGATTATTTCTTCAAATTTTCGCATCATTTCTTCAAATCTACACATCATTACTTCAATTCTTCGCATCATATCTTCAAATCTTCAATTCTTCGTATCATTTCTTCAATTCTTCAAATCTTCAAATCTTCGGATCATAACTTCAAATCTTCAAATATTCGCATCATTACTTCAAATCTTCAAATCTTCGCATCATTACTTCAAATCTTTAAATCTTCGCATCATTACCTCAAATCTTGAAATCTTCGCATCATTACTTCAAATCTTTAAATCTTCGCATCATTACTTTAAAACGGAAGTTGCACGAAATCTACGAATATACGAAGGACCTCACATATACCGATACACGTTCCCCAGATTACAGACTACAAGGAGTCATCTTGGACATTTCTACTTTTCGTTTATTTCAAGCAGTTAGATCAGATAAATCAGAGGAGAAAACAAACCGTCCTTTCATTAAAGTAAGATTTGCAAACAAAAGTATTGATAAATTGAATCTTGGTCAAATTTTGAATCACAAAAATGTCACAGAAAAAATCCCACCATATTTCAAAAGAAAAGAAACTCCTTGTATTTCCTATAGCTACACACCAACAGCTGCATCTAAAATTTACAATTACAAACGATTCTTGCAGTGTATTGATTTAAGTAATCCCTCACTACATCCACTTCCTTGCGAATGTTCTTCATCGGATTTCAACTACTCTCCTTGTGGACACGTTATTACTGGGGTCCTTAGTATAGTCAAGAACGACAAGTTGAGATAATTGTTAAAAAAGGGTCCCAAATACAGAGAAAGTATGTCCTTTACATGGAACCAAAATGTCAAAATTATCATGTCATTGAACTCTTGTGAGGAATATGCAAGACGTTGGGCAAAGAAAGAGGATGTACAGCTCGATATCCTTTCCGAATGGATAAAATTAATCAGAGGGTTACTTTTATCTAGAATTTACCGATTAAAATCAATTGTGAACACCAGATTCGAGTCCATATTTAAAGACCCTGATGTTATCACAGAGCTTACCTACCTCCAAGAACATTATGTCATCACACCAGCGGACAAAGCCCCAAATAATTACACATTTACTTGCAAAAAGTACTATTTCGACAGTTTAGTTAAAGAGTTGGGTTTAAATTCGACACCTGGAAATCCCACTTACACCCCAACAAACCTTTCTGCCTCTGAAATAATAGATAACCACAAATCAACTCTTGCTTCCTTTGGCTTCGACACTAACAATTTAAATTTAGATTTACCATACTTATACTACATACCTAAAATGCATAAGAATCCGTTCAAACAACGTTTCATCGCTGGTTCCTCAAAATGTTCTACCAAATCTGTATCGATCTCACTCACCAAAGTTTTATCTGAAATCAAATCTGGGCTTCAAAAATATTGTTCGACAGTATATTCTCGCAGTGGTATCAACCAGATGTGGATTTTAAAGAATTCGAAGGAACTTTTAGAACATCTAAAATCCACTCATTTTAGTAGAGTCCATTCGATCAAAGCCTTTGATTTTATGACACTTTACACTACAATTCCACATTCTAAATTGAAAGAAAGACTCGCGAAAATTATAAGTAATGCGTTTACAAGTAAGAACGGTAATCGAAAATATAAATTTATGTTGTTAACTATGACAAAACCTACTTTGTAAAAGAAAAGTCCGATTCTGACAATAAGTACACTGAAACAGATATTATTCAGATGTTAAAATTTCTGATCGACAACATTTTTTTGGTGTTTGGAGGAAAGGTCTTCCAGCAAATTGTCGGAATTCCAATGGGGACATATTGTGCCCCATTCCTTGCCGACATTTTCCTTTACTCGTGCGAAGCTGAATTCATTCAATCTTTGGTCTCTGAAGGGAAAAGATACTTAGCTTTTTATATACGGTGTTCTTTATCGTGCATTAACATCGACGGCGGGTGCGGCTAGCCAACAGGGGATGCTTACTCCTCCCGGGCACCTGATCCCACTTCTAGCTTGCTAGGGGTCCGTCGACGCTCAACATAGTGCTCTATTGTGAGTGCTGTTGAGATTATCGTCAGGATCTTCTTTAACTCATTAGCTTCTGACTTCAACTTTACTTACAGATACATAGACGATGTGTTGTCCATCAATAATCCAAAATTCGCGGATTACCTCATCAGTATCTATCCTTCGGAGCTTGAAGTCAAAGAAACGACAGAGACAAATAATTCAGCATCCTATTTGGACATAATGTTGTCCTACGACACTGATGGTCACATGAACACCTCACTCTATGACAAACGTGACGACTTCAATTTCAGCATTACAAACTTTCCTTTTCTGAGTAGCAACATCACTTCATCGCCTGCTTATGGCGTGTTCATATCTCAGTTGATACGTTATGCCAGAGGAAGGACCAAATATACGGATTTTGTTCTGAGAGCTAGGCGTCTTTCAGATAAGCTTCTCAGTCAGGAGTATGTTTGTGACCGACTAACATCGTCACTGAGGAAGTTCTACGGTCGATATGGGGAAATCGTCATACACTATGATGTCCCACTCTCCAGAATGGTGGATGATATTCTGTCATAGACCATTTGAACCATCCAACCAAAGATTGTACTCTTTGTCTTCCGACATGGAAGTAACCGGATGTGATAGTTCTACCGAATTGCAGCGTTGGGTGTTGCATGCAAGCAGGAGATGCTTACTCTTCGTGGGCACCTGGTCTCACTCCCATATCGGGAGTTCGCTTCTTTTCATGTGGTGGAGGTTTTTGTTTGTTTGCCTTGGTTCCTGTTTTATCCTGATTTTGTATGCCCTCGGTTTCTGATTTTCTGAATTATCGATTTTGTGCTTTATACAGGGATATTGTCATTATCCATATTTGTCATATATATTTAACCAAGTGCGTAATTTTTTTGTCATGGTCATGTCTAAAATAAAATGGCGTCTAAAGCAAAAACAATAACTTTTTGAGTTGGCAAAGCCAACTATTCTTTGGAATCGATTGCCCCAGTACGAACCGTACAACGCAGAAAAATCTGTAGTCTTACGCAAGAAATAGTACCACTATTATTTGGACAAAACATTTTAAACGACACAATGATTGCAAATTGTAAATGATGAATCCAATACAATTATTGGAGTGAAAAAATGATCTCCAGAGCTATTTGTTATGAAGATTCGGAGTATAGTTCTTGTATCGCGTAGGAATTCAACTCTCAAGTAGTCCAAAGTAGCACTGCACCATGCGGTTTTTTCCGGGGGAATTACCGGAGTTTAGGCCTAATGATAGTTGTTATAACCGTGTCGATTTATATTTCATTGATGAAAAGATAGATATAAAATAGTCTGTTGGTGTCAATATAAATCGCTACGGTTCTTGCGTCTTAAGATCAGAGGACACTCGGAAGGCCATACGATGAACGGTGGATTTGTACTAGTAAGTTCTTGAAAATAACTGATAGAATATTTGAATATTTTCTTATCTGTTGTATAAAGAATTATGAAAACCCACAATTCGAAAGACTAGATCGTCTATTTACTGTATGTATTTATCGGTTTATCGAAGTTCGATTTTTGGGAAGAGGGGGGGGGGGGCGTGTTGTGTTTGATTACGTAAATGAACGATGTACATTACAGTTCGGCTGATAAGAAGAGCATTGTCCTCGAGGGATATATTTTTTTTCAAGGCTGAATAAATCTTCACCTAATGACTGCAATAAATGTATATATGTCCATGTACTTGTAGTATTCAAACACATTCCTTTCATCAAATGTGTTATTACTGTGGACTTGGATATTCATGGAAACGCTGGGGAAATATATCCTTTTCTCCCATATTTACAGAACTGTACTCGTATAAAGAGCAAAATGGCAAACCGATCATCCACGTTGACTATGATGTTTAGTCTTGATAAAGCATAGGAAAAGTACTATTTTTGACGTTTTTTGCACATACCAGTAAGGAGAAAAATAATCGACACACTGCGTCGCTTCATCCTTGATCAAAAGATGGCAGAAAAGTAAAGGAAACTTACCGAATGTCAATCACTAGGGTGTGATCATTGATAACGTCACAAGGAAATCATTTACTTTCCATTGTTATTATTAAGAAACGACGATTCTGTTTGGCCGAGAAATTTTGTTGATACCTGTATCAACACAAAACGGAAGTACACACTTAGCAATGTCGTTAGCAACACAGTTTCAAAGCCGCAAATAAACGTTGGAAAGCAACAAAATGAAATGATAAGTAATCAATGTAATATTTTTTGGTTGATTGAGGTATCAACACCAAAAATTGAGGAAAAACTACGCGCACGATGCAGTTTTCCCTCAATTTTTGGTGTTGATACCTCGATCAACCAAAAAAATATAACAATGATTCCTTAAATCCATCCCTCTTGTCTGGAATTTGCTTTTGTCCATGACTCGGCAAGTCTTGTCATTGTACATGTACAAGCAAATTCTGGACATTCGGAGTGCATTTCCTTGTCAATGCTTACACCCGATGATAGATTCTATAAGTCTTAACCCTATGGGGTAAGATACCATTTTCACGTGCCTTTTAACTGTAATGTCAATTCAGACAATTGCGATGTCATTCATGAATGCTGCGTTGGCCGATCAAAATATGAAAATGAATACCGGTATATGAAATTTTATTTTAAGCGCTTTTAAACAATGTGAGAAAAATAAGCATCCCACCCATCCTGCTACGTCTTTCGATACGTGTTTTTCGACATAGTAACTTTCATACTTTTTGGCATATTACATCGTTAGATTTGAGGATCACTGACGAGGGTTCAGTACCCGAAACGTGCATGTCTGGTCCATGTTGCCAAATTATCTGTTCTTAAATGATGCTATTCACTTTGAAGACGTTTACATATACTTGTACATGTAAGACACACTTTAAAAGTTATGACTTAGATTTATGCTGGTAGGGGACTTATATCGCTTAGAGATAAAAAAAACCCAAACTTTTTATGCACCCCGGAATCAAAGATTCGGGGGTATATAGTTTTTGGCCTGTCCGTCTGTTTGTCCAAAAAATGTTTGAATGGTAAATTATATGGCTTTTATATTTCAGATGTGTATTCCTTCTCACAAGATTTTTCCATAGAATTACCAACATTTTTAAGCCCAGTGACCCTGACCTTTACCTTACACATACTTAACAGAAAAATGGTGTTTATGCTCCGCCGGCAGCATTCGTGTTTCACAAACAAAGGCTTTATTCAATATTAGACTTTGGCAACTCGCAGGACTTTCAGTCCTTTGATTCATTCATGGCTGGATTTAAAGATTGTTTTCTCCATTAAAAAGATTGTACGTAAAACTGGTTTATTCAAAATGAATATACTAAAACGGAATACATTTCAGGCTTTGAGATTTAGAATAAAGCAAAGTGAAAATTTTTACGCTATGACGTCAAGAAACAATGGGCGTTCATAACGTCATTGTAGTGTCTACCGATATACACGGCGTTTACGAGGTATGGATTATCAAAATTCGCGGATTACCTCAGCAGTATCTATCCTTCAGAGCTTGAAGTCAAAGAAACTACAGAGACAAATCATTCAGCATCCTATCTGGACATAACGTTGTCCCACGACACTGATGGTCACATGAACACCTCACTCTGTGACAAACGTGACGACTTCAATTTCAGCATTACCAACTTTCCTTTTCTGAGTAGCAACATCACTTCATCGCCTGCTTATGGCGTGTTCAAATCTCAGTTGATACGCTATGCAGAGCACATACCAAATATACGGATTTTGTTCTGAGTGCTAGGCGTCTTTCAGATAAGCTTATCAGTCAGGGATATGTTTGTGACCGACTAACATCGTCACTGAGGAAGTTCTACGGTCGATATGGGGAACTCGTCATACACTATGATGTCCCACTCTCCAGAATGGTGGATGATATTCTGTCATAGACCATTTTAACCATCCAACCAAAGATAATACTCTATGTCCTCCGAAATGGAAGTAACCGGATGTGACAGTTCTCTCGAATTGAAGCGGCGGGTGTTGCATGCAAGCAGGATATGCTTACTCTTCCTGTGCACCTGGTCTCACTCACATATCGGGAGTTCGCTTCTTTTCATATGGTGGAGGTTTTTGTTTGTTTGCTTTGATTCCTGTTTTATCCTGATTTTGTATGCCTTCGATGTCTGATTTTCTTACTTATCGATTTTTTACTGTATACAGGGATATGGTCATCATCCATATTTGCCATTCAATAAAATATATTGTTTTTTGGTCATTCTGTGTCATTTCCTTGATAAATGATCAATAGAACAAAACTTTTATCTTTTATGAACCCATTAACGTATATCATGCTTCCATAAACATTTAATGTATTACTATTTTCATGATGTCATTTCCTTGATATCTTTTATGAACCCATTAACGTATATCATGCTTCCATATAGATTTAATGTATTACTATTTTCATGATGTTTTTAAAGAACGGAAGGTATTTTCAGAACCTTTGGTCTTCCTTTTTATTCTTCTTTAACAAGATCAACAGGGTTTTCAGGTGATCGATATGGGTCCACTTTGGACTCTTACATGTTGACAGTAATAGACCAAGGGGAAATTACAAACGAAAGATACTCGACGCCATCTAGAATTTCTTCCGGGTTGAATCCCTGCGGCCTTTATCCTTGAGTGTAAGTCGACTAGACGCTACATTTTACAACGGAAATTTGATTTTCATACGCCCGTCTTTAGACGGGACGTCTTATGTCTTCGCTGTGTTTTTATTTTGTAATAGCAGATTCCAAAAGAAATTATTTTGTTCGGAAGGATTTGGGATAAATGGAATTGCATTTTACATCATATGTCTTCGTTTTATTCAGGGTGGCACTACTTACAATCCTTTTTTTGTGATATTCTTGTTCTACGTAAGTATATCGTGGCCAATAAGCAACCCCCTTTTTTGGTATTACTCAGACAAAAATTGGGATGGGCTTTGGCTTCCATTTTTGTCCTTCTGACTTGGACGCTTTACCTTTCCTTTGCAGTGTAAAGTTCCACGTGACTGGATGTTTGTTCAGTGTATCAATAACTTTTTTCCAGCTCTGACGCATGAAAGAAGCTTTGTTTTGGCGATTCATGAATTTGACATAATTTATATTTTTGCTATTTCGGAAACTTGTTATTTCACCCAAAATTATCATCGAAATTAAAAGAGGTCAACATCTTAAGGCACTAGGGGTATACTACTCCACTTCCGGATGTTTTGATAACAGAAAATTTAAATAGCGCGAAGTTGGCCGAAGATGGACGACTTCGGCAAAATTCGTAACCGTACATATTCATGTTGCGTTGAATGAAACATTGAAAAAACATGAAATCTTTTGACATATTTAAAATATGGAATTGCAAAATCTCTAGTTTTTCGACGGTATTGTTATAATACCCCTAATACCTTAACACCCTCCCTCCAATTTTATCCTGAACATAGATTTTATTCGGATATGCTATTGGATCGACCCTACAGGAAATTTAGAGCCAAGCACTCTCTGTCAAGTATGGTGGCATACTTCTGCCTCCTACATCCGAAATATTTTCTATAGATTGTGTCGTCATGCAACTTATTTATGCAGGAAACAACAGAGAGCGACATATCCGCTTCTCACTTGGATATTATTATATCTTTCGACGCAAACGGCCAGTTGAACACCTCACTGTATCACAAGCGTGACGATTTCAGCTTCCAAATAACTAATTTCCCTTGTGTGAGAAGCAACATTCCGTCTTCTCCTGCTTATGGCGAGTTTGTTTCTCAGCTGACGGTACGCCAGGGCATATTCCAAATATGAAGATGTCATCATTAGAGCCAGACGGCTTGCAAGTAAGCTACTTGTTCAGAGTTATATCACACAATGGCTGAAATCATCATTGAGGCAGTTTTTCAGTCGCTACGGGGATATAATAAAACATATCAGATACTCCTTTCCAGAATGATCAGTGACATTCTTCATTGTGATTGAATGGTTGTCATCATCAAGAAAAAGACATACTTAGCTGACCTGTACATCAAAATGTATATCGAGACAATCACTGAATTCGACAGGTATCCATGGAGCTGATCCGTAGGATGCAATCAGGAGACGCTGACACTCTCCAACTGGTCTCACTTCGGAATGTTGTTCATTCCAGGGTTAGCAATCGTTCGAATGGGAATTCTCATGATTTGGCCTTTCCTTCTCGACTTTAAGACTGAATAACTGTTAAGTACTTCTTTGATGTTTACTATGTCAACATGCATATTGTTTACGTTAACATGCGAGATAATTTTGTTGATATATAAGATAATTATGTTGACATACAAGATATGTAGCATGTTGACAAAATAAGTTGCATGTTGACAAAAATAAGTTGTATGTTGACATAATTGAGTTACATGCTGACATAAATAATGTTTAACGTCTTCAAATTCATTAGCATCATTTTAGAGCAGATAAATTTATAGCATGAACCAGACATGCACGTTTCGGATAATAAACCCTCGTCAGTGATCCTCAATCTAAACAATGTAATATGACCAAAATCTGTGAAAATTATGTCCTAAATATACCGAAAGACATAGTAAAATGGCTAGGATATGATGCTACAGGACCCAGGTTTTAGAAATTAGAGAAAATTTTGTTAACAGAAATTTTCAAATGCGTTTGAAGAAAAAACCAACCGAAATTGATCAAACTTGGCTATATGTGCCCTCGGGGACTCTTGGTCCACCAGCAGTGACACTCACCAAGTGGTACACATGTTTAACGTCTTCAAATTCATAAGCATCATTTTAGAGCAGATAAATTGACAGCGTGGACGAGACATGCACGTTTCGAGTAATAAACCCTCGTCAGTGATCCTCAATCTAAACAATGTAATATGACCAAAATCTGTGAAAATAATGTCCTAAATATACCGAAAGACATAGTAAAATGGCTGGGATATGATGCTACAGGACCCAGGTTTTAAAAATTTGAGAAAATTTTGTAAGCAGAAATTTTCAAATGCGTTTGAAGAAACGACCAACCGAAATTGATGGTGCCCTCGGGGACTCTTGGTCGACCAGCAGTGACACTCACCAAAAGGTACAAATGTTTAACGTCTTCAAATTCATTAGCATCATTTTAGAGCAGATAAATTGACAGCATGGACCAGACATGCACGTTTCGGGTAATAAATCCTCGTCAGTGATCCTCAATCTAAACAATGTAATATGACCAAAATCTGTGAAAATTATGTCCTAAATATACCTAAAGACATAGTAAAATGGCTTGGATATGATGCTACAGGACCCAGGGTTTAAAAATGTGAGAAAATTTTGTAAGCAGAAATTTTCAAATGCGTTTGAAGAAACGACCAACCGAAATTGATCAAACTTGGCTACGTGTGTCCTCGGGGACTCTTGGTCCACCAGCAGTGACACTCACCAAGTGGTACAAATGTTTAAGGTCTTCAAATTCATAAGCATCATTTTAGAGCAAATAAATTGACAGCATGGACTAGACATGCACGTTGCGAGTAATAAACCCTCGTTATTGATCCTCAATCTAAACAATTTAATATGACCAAAATCTGTGAAAATAATGTCCTAAATATACCGAAAGACATAAGTTACATGTTAACATAAGTAATTGTCTACGTATTCTAAAGAATAAATATCTCGCATTTAGGAGGCAGAAGTATACCACCATGATAGTAAAGTATACACCAAGACATAAAAAAAAAACAAATATAAATTCATAAAATAAAACCAGAGGGCAATGAAATGAATGTTGACACGCGTCTGAGAATCACTTTGGCAGGGAGCATCATTGATAAGGATTTTATATCCAAAACACGTGTCTGGTGCATAATAAATTGGTTTGAAATTTTCTTGAAAAAGGTTAAGAGTTGGTATTGTATTACATGGTTCATGTGATATATAAATATGTTTATCTTTGCAAATTAGCACGTCGCGCTTAACATCACCACCTACATGTACAATGTATAACATCAGACAGTATATGTTTTGTAGATGTTGTTTCATTTTCGTGCGTGAACACCGACAGCTGGTGCGGCTAGCCGAACAGGGGATGCTTATTCCTTCCGGATACCTGATCCCAACTCTAGCTTGCTAGTGGGTCCGTGGTGCTCAATTTGGTGCTCTATTGTTGGTGCTGTTGAGATTGTCGTCAGGATCTTCTTTATTACTTCCATATAGACATAACCTCAGACAGTGCATGTTTTATAGATATTGTTTTCATTTTCGCGCTTGAACATCGACGGTTGGTGCGGCAAGCCAAACAGGGGATGCTTACTCCTCCCGGGCACCTGGTCCCACCTCTTGCTTGTTAGGGGCCTGTCGATGCTCAGTTCGGTGCTCTATTGTGAGTGCTGTTGAGATTGTCGTCAGGATCTTATTTATCTCATTTGCAGAGAACTCTAGAGATGGTTCATTTAGTTTATTGAGAATTAAAATAAAAATATGAAAAACATAAAAAAGATTAGCTGTTTTATTGCCTCTGTCTGTCCAATTTTTCTTTTCGCGTGATAAACCTCTGTTTTGCATTTTTGTTTTCCAGTAAGCCTTTCGATTGTGATTTTTGGAATCTGATTTCGAATTTTTGGTCTGACTCTCATTCACCAATTCGCCATATGATTTAGAAAGTAAGATCTACCGGTTACATAAAGCAACTTGTTTATGCTGTGGAGAATGAATAGGCTTGCTAGGGGTTCGTCAATGCTCAATTTGGTGCTATATTGTGAGTGCTGTTGATATTATTGTCAGGATCTTCTTTAACTCATTTGTGTCACACTTATGCCCTTTGCCGTAAGCCGCGGAGCTCGTAAAAAGTTCCCCGCAAGGGGTTTGACAGTAAGTGTTATAAATATTTTCCCTGACATGGTCGCCATTGCAATTTCTATATAGGTATAATCTCATACAGTGCAATGCATGTGTTTTATATATTGTTTTTATTTTCGTGCATAAACATCGATTTTGGTGCTCAATTGTGAGTGTTAGTGAGATTATCGTCAGGATCTTCTTTAACTCATTTAGATTTATAAAAAACAAATCGTTTTCCAATAACTGTAACAATATGAAGAACTCATGTTGATTATAAAGGTCAGGGATCACAGGTAAATGACATTTTGGGCTAACATAACTTTTGGAGTTGGATCATACTTTTCCCGCGTTCATAAGGTGAGGAAATGTTCTACAAACTCACAGGGTTGGCAAGGACTATATAAGGGGATTGGTAGGTTTTTTGGTCTTCTTCTTTTTAAATAGAAAGAAGGGTATCTCATCATCCCATTTGTCAATCCAACAACAACAACTAGTTGCAGCAACAACAGCAAAACCCCTAAACACCCACTGTAAACACAAAGCAGACACTCACAGAAAGAGACGCAAATGGTACAAGGAACGCCAAATTACAAAGAAACATCAAAGATCAATGACAACACATAAACAAACGATGCCAATGACCAATGTCAGAAATAACAGATAAATGACATTTTCGGATAAAATATAGGATGAACAGACGGAGACAATAATAGGGATAACCTGTTGGTATATCTTTGGTATCACACACCGCTAAGATTACATGAACATACACACATATATCATGCCTACAAAGTCTACGTCAGTGAGGTGTAATGCTAATGACAAGGTGCGTTTTTTATCTGGAACGCGAATCTAAACAAAGGCTTATCGACTCTAGGCACTGAATTCCCGACTCCCCATAAACATGGGTACGGAGATCCTCCTCGTAATGCACACGCCCAAAATAATAGGTCAACCTGAAACTGTATGTTTAAAAGGGCTCTCCTTAGCAAGAGAGATAATTCATAGCTGGAACAGAAACTCTACTCAATACCCGAGTTCCAGATTAAAAACACTTGAGTTCCAGGTAAAAAAAAATTAAAAAAAAAAAAAAACAAATAGACATAGAATAAAAAGGAGCATAATCATGATAATAAGCAAAATCTGCTAAGAATGCTTGAACAAGTAGACCTTTGAATTTGTCATAAAGTTTTCAAAATTGATGATATGATATTGTAATTTAAGGCTTCTGAGAACAAGAAATACGCATTTTTGTACAATTATCATTCAAAACTCTATCTTAAAACTTCAAGTGAATATGATCAAACTAGTTCCGTCCACTACCAGAACTTCATTGGGTTATATATATGAACATGTATTTCAAAAATAAATGGAGCAATCAAAATTTTCGATTTGAGAAAACAAAAACATGAGGAGACTAACCAAAAACGACTGAAGCAAGGATATATTTTGTGAGCGACTGACTATATAGAGTTCCATAGAATAAAATGTCCACATCCATTTTTTAAACCCTTTTTTTCAGGAATTAAAACAAAATATCAGGTCACAAGAGGCCTATAGTCAAATATAATGATAAAAGAAATAACTGTCTACATTTGCATTTCCAATTATTTCTGAGGCATGATAACAGATGTACAAAGGAGAAAATGTCTAATACCCTTGAAGTTAAGGGCAGAAATACAATGTCAGGTGCACACCTAGCCAACAGACCGAGGGATAAACTTCATCTACTTTCTTAGACCTATGGGACCGGTGACTCAAACAAAACATAGGTAATCATAAATTACGAAGCTCGCCTCGTATCTTCAGAATTCAATTTAAACATATTTCTTAGTACGTGTATATTTGTTTTTGAAGGCAAAATCATTCAAGAGAAGAAAGTAGGTCAAGGTCACTGAACGAAAGCATAATCAAAGATAAATACATCTAATATGCAAGTTTGGTGCATGTAGCAATTATACTTTGCTCAATATTGGCTTTAAAAAGACAAAATCATTCAAGCGGAAAAGTATGTCAAAGTCATTTTTGTATGTTTGATCAAAGATACATTCAATATGCAAGTTTGGTACATGTAGCATTTATACTTTGCTCAATATTGGCTTTTTTAAAGCGAAACCACTCAAGCGGAAAAAGTAGGTCAGATGATGCGTCCGTGGGTTCATCTCAGCATCCCAAGATGAATCACTTGTGCACGTTTGGTTAATGTAGAATCAGTACTTTGTCAGATACTGAGCTACCCTAAACTTCTTTACCAAGTCACACTGAGTTACCCCAAACTTTTTAACCAAGTCACTCAAGCGGAAAATGTAGGTCAGATACAGCTTACGATGCATGGATTCCCCTCCGCATCTCAAGATAAATCACTTGTGCACGTTTGTTCACTGTAGCATCAGTACTTTGCCAAATACTGAGCTAGTACCCCACACTTCTTAACCGGACGCAGACACCGACACGGACGCCGACGCACAGGGGTATAGCATAAGCTCACTCAACTTCGTTGTAAGCAATCAGTGCGTTACTATACCCCCTGCAAATATATTGCTAGGGGATAATTACATTTCCATCTCAATTGATTTATGATTTCTGAGGAGTTGCGGACAAGATCATACAGAGTAATATAAAAGAAAAAGAATCTAAGATAGATACAAAATGTCAGATGCTCAACCATTCAAGTACAAAGCAAAAAGGATGGTTTCAGAGTTGCAGGCATTGCTTACTGATGGTCTGATGGTCATAGCACGCAATGTGCTCATAATGCTTCAATAAAGTATAAAGTATTAAAAGTAATAATTATGATAACATAAGGTCGACTGGGTTTTGACCAGTAGAGCTAAGGATGCACTGAACTGACATCATATTTAAGTTACCTGATCAAGGAAAGATAACACTGAAGACATGATTATTTTAATTCAAAAGAAATACAGTCATCCATTTGTCTATTGACATTATAGTAGCAAAGTGAGCTGACCCGACTAAGGTAATTGACTGAAAAAAGTCCGATAAATTTAAGGTTGCATGTAATAAGTGGTGCATGTATAATACGGAAGGGTTCAAATTCTATACCCTCTTGAAGAAAATTTCAAACCAATTTAATAAGCACCAGACACGTGTTTCGGATATCAAATCATCATCAGTAATGCTTTTAGCCAAAGTGTTTTACATAAGCCGCCGAAATTAATTTCGGTAGCGCCTTTTTTTGACGATAAAGTTAATATTACCCTCATAATGGTAAGTTGAAAATATGCTCCATCGGGTCAGATTAGTTTGCTTTGACAATAAATGAATCAGAGTTTTCAATATGTTTCCAATAATGTTTGTCCTCAGTGTCAGTGTCTTTGCTCTTATAAACAAGTGGCATTGTTATTGAAAATAACCATCTGATTAGCACATAGAAAATAAATAGTATTACATGGTTTGCTTTGCATTACTAGTAGTCTTTGTATTAAAGCAGTTTGTCATGTAGAAATAAAAAATCAATAAAATACTCCATCATAGAATATTTTTCAATAATACATTGTACAAATATAGAATATTACCTTCTGTCGTTCCACATGTATATGTATATATACAAATTGACCAATTCAATATAAATAAGAGGTCAAAGAGTCTACAACACTCACCTGTGTGCCCTACCGTGCACATGTACTAAATGCATTCTGTCATTTGCACTTCTACATTATGATAATAGATTTAACTTTATCACAAAGGAGTGCAAAAGCATGATTTATCGGCACTGCATATGTTGAAACAAGCTTCAAAATGTACTATAAATATTGCATTTGGCATATATTATATCTAAATGACACATATTTTTGCCAGCGAAAGAGTTTTGCTCAATTTAGAAAACCATGCGCGTGCCGGCACATTTTGATATTGCATTTAAAAATTGGTTTATTTGGTGTGTTAAACACTAAGCAAAACTAGTAAGGTTACAGGAAGTTTAACCCTAGTCCAACCAAATTATCAAAACTATATTGAAATAAACCCTAAACCGCTGAAGGCGGTATGACCGGAATGCAAAGCGCTAGTTTTAGTTGATATATACATGTACTTTATTTACCGTATTGTTACTGTTAAAGGAGTACATCAGTAAAATATTAAAGCACTACCCATTCTAATTCAAGAGATAACGCTTATTTTAAGATCAAGGCTATGGTCATAAACGAAGGATTCAATGTCAAGGTCACAGTCTCATTTGCAAGGACCTCTGATGTAGAGTTTTAGTGTAAAATATGAAAGTAATTCTGCTTATGGTTCAAGAGGCACAGTCATCTTAAAAGTTTTTGAAAAAGTTCACCGAAGTCAAGGGCACTAGGTCAAAAGGCAGAGTTTCATTAACAAGTATTGTTGTAAGGAGTATATAAGTGACATATGGAATCTAAGCTGCTCTATCCAATACAGTTATAAAATATGACTAAGTTTTATGATTTAAAAAAAAATAGATCAAACTTCTAGGTTATGGTCACTTGGTCAAACGTAAAGGTAAAAAATGAATGGTCTGATCACAAGGTCTTTGTACATGAAGTATAAGAACCCTACCTCTTTTAAAGGTTCAAATGATATGGTAAAGGTTAATGGTTTTGAAAAAGAGTGTCAAACTTCAGGGTCAAGGTCACTAGGACAAAAGACAAGGTGTCAAAGGAAAGGTCTAATTTTGGAGAAGAAGCTGAAAACATATCAAATCATGAAAATTACAGAAAATAATGTAAAAAAATTTAGACAGCTTAGATGTATCAAATATGCAGAAATGAGTTAAAACATGACATTATTTACTATTGAATATTGGAAATAAGAAAATTCCTGACTGATTCTGTATAATTTTTTTTATCTTCATGCCAAAAAAAAAAACAAAACAGATTGATAGTCCATCCATGAGGATTGTGCAGATGTAATTATTTTACAGATTCATGAATCAGGAGTACCCTTTTTATTTATATTGGATCTATCTCTGAAGGATTCTAACCCTAGCCTGAACAAATACAATTTTGATAGCATACCTTGAGTTAATCATGTGTAATATAAGTATCATAAACATCCTTCGCGCTGTTTCATGAGAAGTGAGTCATGTTAAGAGTTTACACCGAATAGACAACGACGAACGACGGATCGCTATGACAATTGTTCACTTCAGCTTTGTTCAGCTAAAAACAAATATTCACACTTCAACTTCGTTTCATGCAGTACAGGTAACCAGAGATCTTGGTTGCATTTTCCAATGCAAAACATTGACGCACGTGCGTTTTGACACTCAAAGCCGCATCACATTTCAATGGTCTGCACATAAATACAGTCCCGACCAGTCGAAAGTTTAATATTCGCTTTGAATTCGTAAACGACTTGAAAGCTCTTTGAAAGCTTAGCTTTAGCTTGGGCGTTTTTGAGGTCACATACATCATTTATGCAGCATAATCTAAAACACACACTGATGAATTATCAGTACCCTATCATTGCTCTTTCAAGATAAGTAATAATAATGTTGGGTTTATGGTCTTATCTATATGTTTCCATAGCAACAACACAGGTACCCTATCAAAAAAGTGTTTTTGGAATTTTTTTTCAAAAATCAATGATAAATTGCTTACATTTTTGAGTTTTTTTAATGCAAATAAAACACAGGCATTCACATTGGGACAAAGTTTCTGTTCGTTGTTATGGCAACATGACCTCAAATCGCTAAATTGAAAGCAATTTTGGACAATATTTAGGGTCCTTTTTTTACATGATCATTGAATTTTAATTCAAAGTGATGGAAATTAATTAATGTATTCAAGTAAAAGAACATAAAAGAATTTTTTTTTTAAATATTCAGGTAATAGCCTGTAGCTATGAGAGCGATTGTGTAAAATTGCACATAGACCCACTTTGAGTCCTTGGATACGGGCAACAAATGTTAAGTTATCTGAATTTTTTAAATCTAACATGAAGTATAGACTTTGCTTTATCGTACATGTAAAAAAGGTTGTATAAGCCTGTTTCGTTTTTTGAGGAAAAGGCTTCGAAAAACAACAAAAATGCTTATTTTTATGATGTATGGCCAAACTACAGCAACCATTAATTATTTGAAACTTTTTTTATTGAATTTTTATTGTATTTTGATAGAGGCTTTCTTGAGCTTCATTGGTATTGAATTTGAACGTCCTGGGATGAATAATTACTGTTTTATAAACAAAAATAAAAAAAAATGGTTGCCATGGTTACATATGTTCCACATAACTTTTTCACGGTTTTTGAAAGATCTCTTTGTGTTGGATATTTTCCAATAATTTTTATCTGATCATCATGATGCAAATTTTTTTAATGACTCTGAAGTTGCAAAATAAGTAATATTGTAGACCATAGTTACCGTTACCAAGGTAACTTATGTACATAGCAACAAGTGGGTTTATCTTGAATTTGCTCATTTTATGAAATAAATCCTATTTCCTTATCATGTACCCATCAAGAGAGAAGCGAAATTGGAAAATACAAACAGCATTTTGAAATCAATATATCAAAATAAGCTAATTACGTTGTCATGGTAACCAGTCTTTTTTACAATATCAGACACTAGTGAACTTATTTAAAATTTTATGTCCTAATCTTTAGGATGCATAAAAAATCTTCCATTAATGTCGAATACAGACCAAATTATAGAGTCTTAAATTAGCTCGATTTTACAAATTTCTCAACTTTAAAGGCCGTTGCCATGGTAACCAGATGACCTAGAAATGCAATTTTTGTCAAATTTTCCTTTTTTCATCGGTCCCTACTTATGTGTGAAATTTCATGAAAATCGGAGACCATGCGTGCCGAAATTGTTTAAATGGTTACAGAGAATCGCTATTAATTACACAATTCCTGATATATCCAGTGAAACCCTGGCTTCTCTGTGACTGTCGGAAGCTTTGAAAGATATTTTACAATCGGCGAATTTTAAACTGTCATGCCAATAATGAGACCGCTTCTTTTATCTTCCAAACTGTGCAGAGGAATTTGCCCGAGGCGTGCCCCTGCCATTGCAAAAGCAAAATTATGGCGCCCGAGCGTTCAAAAAGCTTTCAAAATTTTCGTCAGCGATAGCTTTCAAAATTTTCGTCAGAATAACAATTCTAAAATGAAAGGTAGCAGTTTGAAACATTGCGGTTGCATATATGTACAATATACATGGTATATAAAAACGTTTGCATACTTTACCCATAAAGGCATTCTTCTTGTTTCGAAACTTATCATTAATTTGAATATCTGAAGATCACCTTTAAACCTAACATCTCTAGTCAATTCTAGGTACCGTCGGACATCTTATTAATAAATATCAAAGTTTTAGGCAAAGTCAATTATTTTCAATATTTGAAATCACAATAAACAATGCAGACAGTCTTATTTCATATGCAATCATATTAGAGCTAGGAACAAACAATTCTGGTACATTTGTAATTATTATTTTCAAGTTAATTTATCTGGATACATACATTGTATCTATGTTAGTTGGTAGTGTAAATTTATATAAAACTATAAGTTTTTATGATGGAATATTTGGGCCATAAGTATTGTCACATTGAAAATAAATGACTGTTTTGCTGTCATTTTAAAATAACAAATTCACGGTTCCTTTTTCAGTACATGGGATAAAGACTTGTGTTAATGGCGTAAATAATTCGCTAGAATCTTAAACCCCATTGCTTACAATAAAGGCTACCACGACTGCAAGTAAAAGTATTATCACACTGATAAGCATGTAGGAACAACAATTACATCTGTTCTCTTTCTCCATTTTCTTCTTCCGTTCTTCCTCTTTCTGCTTTTCGAGCTTCTCACTGGGCAAAAATATTTTTTCAGCTTTTGTTTTGTATATCTGTAACAGATAAAGCTTTTTGTGAGTGATAAACGTGTACGTTTATTTCATATATGATTGCGCGTGATTAAGGGGTATGGACAAACTGTTATTCGCCGTATTGATTTTATGTAGTGCATTATTGAAAACCTTTCCTTACACTGAGTCATGGCTCCAACTTTAACTAGTTTGATCCCAAGTATTCTCTACCTCAATTGTTGCATTTTCCAATCTTTTCTACGGAAAATTACACTAATATTCAACATTAGAAAATTTTTAAATTCATGCACCGAACTGCACAGCTGCATCTCAGAAGGATTCATGAATATTTCTATAACTGACCTTAAACATTACATTGATTCTATATCTACAAAGATGTGTCCTTCAATTTTGAGTGCACGGTCTCATATATAATCTTATAAATATCGTGTTAATACAACACGGAGTCCTTTCGAACAGAAGTTTTACAGTTAGCTATTTACACGTGCCGATCAGCCCCAACATAGGAAGAAAAAATGAAATATTTAAAAATTCACTGGGCAATTCTTTAGAATTCGACTTTTTGCGATTCATTTATTAATCATTTACATGAAATATATTAGAAAAGTTGGATAGTCTTGTAAATTATTGGTGACAAATTATAAATGTGAAACATTCCCGAGATCCGCCTCTGGATCCCCATCGTGTAAAATGAAGTTACCCAGCATTTGAAAAAGTATTATCAAAATTGGAGGACAAATATTTGAAGACGTTTAACGTTTAAGGTAGGTTTCAGTAATTAACATGAATTTTGCAGAACTGCAGCCGCGCAGTTCGGTGCACTAAGTTCATAGAGTCGTCGAGAAAAATATTGATGCAAGTTTTGCCAAGAAAGATGGGAAAATAAAGGTGTTGAGGAACAGAAAACTTGGCATTAAAATGGTTAAAATTGGAGTCTTAATTATGCAGAGCTTTTCAAGTATGCTTCACGTCAAATGCAGAATGGCCGATAAACTTTTGTCCATACCCCTTAATGTTTGACTTTTTTTTTAGATGTTTCTTTTCTATATTTATTCGAAATTCTTGTAAGAACTACATGCATATGTTCTTTTGTAATCACTAAACAATGTACGACAAGTAATTATTTATTCTAGTATCAACATGTCCTTACGCCAAACTTACGACCACCAGACTTCTCTGAATGTTAGTTGGACTGCTCAGGTGATCACATGCATGAACACGCTATAGTCGGCAGATAACGGACTGTATAGTAGAGAAAAAACCAGAGTTGTGGCACAGATACTTTAAAACATGGTGCACCTCCCTGACAGGGAGGTGCAATGACATCATAGGATCCGATCCAGATCTGACCACTGCACTGACCAGTCATGACCTTCGAGTAATTCTGTTGATTAATCCCCCATCCCTTCCATCCGTACCCCCAGGGCTTGACCAGGTCTACCCGTAGAATACAGCCCGGTGGTAGTTCAGGTTCACAAGGTGCAAAATAACAAAATTACCGTAAGTTTACCATGTGACATATCAAATGAAAGGTCTCGACGAGAAGAATATAGCCCGGGGGTGGTTCGGGGTCATTGGGTGCAAAATAATCAAGTTATCAGAAGTATACAGTTTGACATATCAAATGAAAGGTTTCGACCTGTAGAATGCAGTCCGGAAGGTTCTGGGTCACTGAAGCATATCCTCCTCCTCCACCAACATCGCCGCTTTCTCCTCCACCACCACCGCCGCCGCCGCAGCAATGTTTCAATATCGAATCAATTTCTTACCTATCTGCTGCTGGAGATTGAAACATTGCTGCTGCGGCGGCAGTGGCGGTGGTGTCCTGAAGAATCTGGGTCACTGAAGCATATCCTCCTCCTCCTCCTCCTCCCCCACCACCGCCGCAGAAGCAGCAATGTTTCAATATCCAGCAGCAGATAGGTAAGAAATTGATTCGATATTGAAGCGGCGGTGGTGGTGGTGGCGGCGGCGGTGGTGGTGGAGAAGGCGGAGGAGGAGGAGGAGGATATGCTTCAGTGACCCAGATTCTTCAGGACACCACCGCCACGTATACTTCTGATAACTTGATTATTTTGCACCCAATGACCCCGAACCACCCCCGGGCTATATTCTACTCGTCGAGACCTTTCATTTGATATGTCACATGGTAAACTTACGGTAATTTTGTTATTTTGCACCTTGTGATCCTGAACTACCACCGGGCTGTATTCTACGGGTAGACCTGGTCAAGCCCTGGGGGTACGGATGGAAGGGATGGGGGATTAATCAACAGAATTACTCGAAGGTCATGACTGGTCAGTGCAGTGGTCAGATCTGGATCGGACCCTATGATGTCATTGCACCTCCCTGTCAGGGAGGTGCACCATGTTAAGTATCTGTGCCACAACTCTGGTTTTTTCTCTACTCTGTATTTCGTTTGCCTCCTGTTTTTTATACATTTTCATATCCAACTGTGTGTGTCTTGGGCCCCTTTGTCACGCTGTCTGTTAATCTAACAGTGAGGAGGTTATTTACACAACAATTGTGCGTTCGTCGAGACATCTGGGTAATCGGAAAAGTGGGCGCGTTGCGAGTGCTACTTGCGTGACAGATGTCTGTCCTAAGTTGGCACAAGCTGCCCACCGGTCTCGTTGGCTTATGTGTGGTGTTTTGTGATTCATGTTTCTATGATCGAGTTTGTGTTCCTTGTCCCTATTGCAACCCTTTCTGTACGTGCCCGCTCTGTGCTTTTGCATCGGGTGGTTTAGGGTTTGCTGTGGGTGTTGCAGCCGAGTGTTGTTGGAGATCCCCTCATCTCTCTTACGTTTCCAGTGTAATCCGTGATGCCATTAATACATACAATACAATAAAAATGTTCCTTGTCCCTTTTGCGATCCTTTCTGTGTGTGCCCGCTCTGTGCTTTTGCATCGGGTGGTTTAGGGTTTGCTGTGGGTGTTGCAGCTGAGTGTTGTTGGAGATCCCCTCATCAGTAGTACTTGATTAAAGGCTGACGTGATCATATGACACAACCAAATGTATTTTAGTAGCGCCCTATAGGTTTTTTAGCTCACCTGAGCCAAAGGCTCAAAGTCTGCTATTTATGGTAGCTGATTTGTGCCATGTCGCGTTGTCGCACCGCGCTTTGCTGCTTTGTCGCATTGTCACGCCGCGCTTTGTCGCGTTGTCGCATTTTCGCATTGTCGCATTTTCGCATTGTCGCATTGTTTCGTTGTCGCATTGTCTCGTTGTCGTATTGTCTCGTTGTCACATTGATAAAGTTCAAGTATTTCCAAAATCATAACTAAGGGTTTACTAACTCTATTTTGGAACCCTAGGGTTAACTAGAAGACTATGGTTAGGCCTTAGGGTAAAATTACCCTGAGTGCAATCCCTTTTTGGACTTAGTTAGGGATACAGTAAGTTTACCACAAGATGGAACGGTTAGGGTAACCCTAACCCCAACCTTAGCCGTTCCATCTTGGGGTAAGCTTACCGTACCCCTAACTAAGTTGAAACATAGTGTAATCAAAGATTACAATGCTCATCACATGGCAGCATTCTATCATGGCAGGAGTCAAAGAATTCACAGTATTGAATTTGAAAACCTGTCCTACTGAGAACCAACAAAAATGATACCACACAAAAACAAAATAGAAAAGGGAAGCAGAGTATTTCATTTATTGACCCAAATTTTGCCTGAATGGGTGTACTCTATTGATACCCAAATCTCCCTAACATATGCACTCAAGTGGAAAATGTAGGTCATGACCTACATTTGAACGTAGATTCGTGTTCTACTCTTAAAGACGCATCATCTGTGCAAGTTCGAACTTCCTAGCACTTACATTTTGTATAATAGAGAAATAAAACTTCTCAACATTGATACCGAAATCTTCCTAACATGTGCACTCAAGCGGAAAATATAGGTAATGACCTATATTTGAACGTAGATCCGTGATCTACTCTTAAAGACGCATCATCTGTGCAAGTTTGAACTTCCTAGCACTTATAATAGAGAAATAAAACTTCATTAACATACTAGTGCGGACGCAGACGCCGACGACAGGATGATAGTATAAGCTCCCTATCACTTCGTGAGGTGAGCTATAAAGGGATTGCACTAAGGTAACGCGACAATGCGACTAGGCCTAATCCTAGTCATCTAGTTTACCATAAGTCCTAACCCTAGGGTTCCAAAATAGGGTTAGTTAACCCTAAGTTATGATTTTTGGATATACTTGATCTTTATCAACGCGACAATGCAACAACGCGACAATGCGACAACGCAACAACGCTACAAAGTGGGGCGCGACAAACGACGACGCGACATGGCACAAATCAGCCACCATAGCTATTGTCAAACATATTTGTCCGTCGACCATCCGTCCGCCAACTTTTCACATTTTCGACTTCTCCTCCGAAACCGATTGGAGGATTTTGATGAAACTTGGTATGGTATGCATGAATTACAAAAGGACATCTACCAACGTTGAACGTCTTCAAATTCGATAGCATTATAAATTTGCAGCATGGACCAGACATGCACGTTTTGGATATCTAAACCTCCACAGTGATCCTCAATCTAAACAGTGTAATATGGTCAAAGAGTGTGAAACTTATTATGACCACAAATTTACCGAAAGACATAGCAGGGTAGGTGGGATATGATGCTTTAAGACCAACGTCTTAGAAATTTCAAGAAATGATGCTATTGAAGTTGATTTGAAGACGTTTAGCATTTTAACGATTGTTTAAAAGATTGTACATAGGTATGTTTTCCATGCCCAATTGACCCAAAGGTAGTGGGTTCAAACTCCGGCGAGACCTATAAATTTGTCCCCTTTCAGGTTTTTTCCCATTGTTTTTGTTTTGCTTCTTGTGCATTTTAAATTATCTTACTACCATTTCTTAAAAATGTTTTATGCACTTCAACATTCTTTTTCCTCTAAGATAATTAAGGATTCCGACTATTCCGTCGGAATCCTTTCTGTTATTGCAATGTCTTTTCTTTATTTAAGGATTCCGACTTCCGTCGGAATCCTTTCTGTTATTGTATTGTCTTTTCTTTATTCTTATTATTCTTATTATTATTATTATTATTCTTACCCCCAAGCCATTCCAGTGACGTTACAACAAAGTACCGCATCATAGGATAAAATGGAAAGTGTCATGAGAAAGAGCAAATAAAGATCTTAATATAAATTTTTTTTCTTGTCGAAAAGTTCATATATGCCCCCGCTAGAGGTCATCGAAGGCCAAATCTTTAAAACCTTATAACTCCTAAACTAACCGTACGATTTGAACGAAATTTGTTTTAAATTGATCTTTGGGAAATTTGCAAACTTTTATACGCTTACATGCTCGATAAAATATTTACGGTTTTCGTGCTATTTTGAGTTGAAAATGGAACTTTAAATTGGCACAGTGCCAATTTCTACAGTTTTTGAGATTTTGAGTTGAAATTTGGATGGTAGGTTACTAATAGGTAGTCATTGTTGATAACCAAGTTTCAAGGTCACATTGTGGTTCTCAAGGTCACAACAAATGTTTGCCTATAGAACAAAGACTATTTGACCTTGACAGTTCGATCTTCATAAATACAATCATTGAGCCAAGCCCTTTCACCTTGACCTTGGCCCAAGGTCAAATTTTCATTTTCAAGGTCACAACACACTTTTGCCTATAGAACAAAGACCATTTGACCTTGAGAGTTCAAACTTGTTGCAAATATTCCTTGCATCAAGTCCTTTCACCTTGACATTGACCCAAGGTCATTTGTTCAATTTCAAGGTCACAACAGACTTTTGTCGATAAAATATTGAGCTTTGATTAGATTAAGAGGACTCTTGATGAGAATAAACTCAAATGCCTATCTTTTATCCATGACCTTGGTTAAAGGTCAAATTAACTTGTTCAAGGTCATAACAAACATTTACTCTTGTAAAATTCACAGGATTTTGTCCTGAACTATTTATTCGTCACACAAGTAGTACTTCTTATTTGAACTGTACATAGTAAGATAGATAACTCCTCTATTCTTCTTCTCTGTTTCTTTCTTTTTTATTCTTAGTAGCATTACATATTTGTAGTTTCATGTTGTTGTCATTTTCTATTAATAGAAATTATCTCATTGCAAAATCATTGTGCAATACTTTTTTGAGAGAGTCATTGTAAAGGATTAGATATTGATTGAGCATGGAGTTTAAAGCTTTCGTAAACATGAAAGGTATTTATCTTTTATTTTCTTCTGTTTTGTTCATAATTGAATAAGAGTCCCAAGTAAGACATAAGCTCTTTTGACTCGTTTGCTGAACTAAATGTGGTACTAAAGCAACTATTCTTTTTTCCATCTTCTTTGTTCGGATTTTAGCACTTCAGTTCCAAGGAAGGTCTAATAAAGGAGGAATCCGTCTGTTGCTTGCAACAGTAGCCATCTAGTCTTATTATTATTATTCTTATTATTCTTACCTTTTTTCATATCCAGAAGCTTTTTTCAAAGGTCTTTTAACACAGAGCAAAAAGGACGGTATCATTAGAAAGAGCATACAAACATCTTCTTAAACTATTTTTGTTTGTTGATAAGTTCACCAATGCCCCGCTAGAGGTCATCAAAGGTCAAATCTTTAAACACTTATAACTCCTAAATTAACCGTATGATTTGAACAAAACTTGTTTTATATTGTTCTTTGGGAAATTTGCAAACTTTTTTACGCTTACATGCTCAATAAAATATTTACGGTTTTCGCGCTATTTCAAGTTGAAAATGGAACTTTAAATTGGCACAGTGCCAATTTCTACAGTTTTTGAGATTTTGAGTTGAAACTTGGATGGTAGGCTACTAATAGGTAGTCATTGATGATGACCTCGTTTCAAGGTCACATTATGATTCTCAAGGTCACAACAAACTTTTGCCTATAGAACAAAGACTATTTGACCTTGACAGTTCAAACTTCATAAATACAATCATTGAGCCAAGCTCTTTCACCTTGACCTTGGCCCAAGGTCAAATTTTGATTCTCAAGGTCACAACAAACTTTTGCCTATAGAACAAAGACCATTTGACCTTGAGAGTTCAAACTTGGCGCTAATATTCCTTGCATCAAGTTCTTTCACCTTGACCTTGACCCAAGGTCATTTTTTTCGATTTCAAGGTCACAACAGACTTTTGTCGATAAGATATTGAGCTTTGATTAGATTAAGAGGACTCTTGATGAGAATAAATTCAAATGCTTATCTTTTATCCATGACCTTGGTTATATGTCAAATTAACTTTTTCAAGGTCATAACAAACATTTACTCTCGTAGAATTCACAGGATTTTGTCCTTAACTATTTATTCTTCACACAAGTAGTACTTCTTATTTGAACTCTACATAGTAAGATAGATAACTCTTTTATTCTTGTTCTCTGTTTCTTTCTTTTTTATTCTTAGTAGCATTACATATCAGTAGTTTCATGTTGTTGTCATTTTCTATTAATAGAACTTATCTCATTGCAAAATCATTGTGCAATTCTTTTTTGAGAAAGTCATTGTAAAGGATTAGATATTGATTGTGCATAGAGTTTAAAGCTTTCGTAAACATGAAAGGTATTTATTATTTTTTTCTTCTATTTTGTTGATAATTAAATAAGAGTCCCAAATTAGACATAAGCTCTTTTGACTAATTTGCTGAAGTTAATATGGTACTAAAGCAACTATTCTTTTTTCCATCTTCTTTATTCGGATTTTAGCATTTCAGTTCCGAGGAAGGTCTAATAAAGGAGGAATCCGTCTGTTGCTTGCAACAGTAGCCATCTAGTATTGAAATACTTTTCGTGGTATTCTAGTACAATTTTATAAATCAATGCCTTTGCGTTTGAATTTTCATTTAAAAAAACTTAAATCTTGAATTTCTTATAATTTTCTTTACAATTTCTAGCTGGAAAATTTAGAATTGAACCTGATATTTTGAACCGTGGTTAACCGACATTTCGGTTAATCGTACCTTACAGCCCCAATGGCGAGCTATGTAATCTTTGAGTACCCTATGATTTCATAAGGCTCATAATAAGATTTGTAAGATTTTTCAGTGTTCTCTGGTGAGCACTGTAGCCTCTGGGTCTCTTGTTTCATTTCAATTTGTGCATTTTGCAAAGAGTCTGCGGCTTCAAATTACCTGTAAGGTCGATTCAGAGGCATAAATAACTAAAATCTATGTCAAAATTAGCATTGAAAGGATGGTGCTAGGACATGTACTGCGTAAATTAATGTCAAAGTGATTCAAAAGGGAAAATATTCTTTCAAGCGCCACTAGTTTAATTTCAAATTCTTATAATCTATTTTGAAAAGTAGCATTATACTCTGTGCCTTTACGGAAATTACACGAAATTTACAAACATACAAAGGACCTCACATTTACCGATACACGTTCCCCAGAATACAGACTACAAGGAGTCATTTTGGACATTTCTTCTTTTCGTTTATTTCAAGCAGTTAGATCAGATAAATCAGAGGAGAAAACAAACCGTCCTTTCATTAAAGTAAGATTTGCAAACAAAGGTATTGATAAATTGAATCTTTGTCAAATTTTGAATCACAAAAATGTCACAGAAAAAATCCCACCATATTTCAAAAGAAAAGAAACTCCTTGTATTTCCTATAGCTACACACCAATGCAGTTTATTGATTTAAGTAATCCCTCACTACATTCTTGCGAATGTTCGTCTTCGGATTTCAACTACTCTCCTTGTGGACACGTTATTACTGGTGACCTTAGTATAGTCAAGAAAGACAAGTTGAGAGAATTGTTAAAAAGGGTCCCAAATACAGAGAAAGTATGTCCTTTACATGGAACCAAAATGTCAAAATTATCATGAACTCTTGTGAGGATATATCACTGTGTAGCATCACGTGACTTTAAATGGCGAAACCACGAATGAATAAAAAGCTTGAGTCAGTTGGGGGGAAGAAAACAGGAACTGCAATAATTGCTTTGATTAAGTTTTATCTTTTCATAGCCTATATCCTTGTTTAAAATGGTACTTTTACTATCATGGAATCGTTAGTAAGTAAAACGCCGTTGTTTTTAAAAACATTGTGACAAAAGCCATAGATATTTTCATGGAAACCACCACAACATTGTGTTTAACATATTTCGACTACGACGTTCCTTTTGTCAGAATGTTTGTAAAAACTAGAATGGTTTCTTGTTTGACAAACAAATAATCATCAAAATATCATCTTTTACACGGACATCGGCTATGAAAAGATAAAATTGAATCAACACAATCGTCACAGTGCCTGTTTTGTTTCCTTCAAACGAGCGGTATGTCTCCATTTTGTGTTCGTGGTTTCACCAACTTAAGTCACGTGATGCTATACAGTGAATATGCAAGACGTTGGGCAAAGAAAGAGGATGTACAGCTCGACACCCTTTCCGAATGGATAAAACCCATCAAAGAGTTACTTTTATCTAGAATTAACCGATTAAAATAAACTGTGAACACCATATTCGAGTTTATATTTAAAGATCCTGATGTTATCACAGAGCTTACCTACCTCCAAGAACATTATGTCATCACACCAGCGGACAAAGCCTTAAATAATTACACATTTACTTGCAAAAAGTACTATTTCGACAGTCCCGCTTACACCCCAACAAACCTATCTGCCTCTGAAATAATAGATAAGCACAAATCAGTTCTTGCTTCCTTTGGCTTCGACACTAACAATTTAGATTTAGATTTGCAATACTTATACTGTATACCTAAAATGCATAAGAATCCGTACAAACAACGTTTCATAGCTGGTTCCTCAAAATGTTCTACCAAATCTGTATCGATCTTACTCACCAAAGTATTATCTGAAATCAAATCTGGGCTTCAAAAATATTGTTCGACTGTTTATTATCGCAGTGGTATCAACCAGATGTGGATTTTAAAGAATTCGAAGCTTAAGGAACTGTTAGAACATCTGAAATCCACTCATTTTAGTAGAGTCCATTCGATCAAAGTCTTTGATTTTTCGACCCTTTACACTACAATTCCACAATCTAAATTGAAAGACAGACTCGCAAAAATTATAAGTAATGCGTTTACAAGTAAGAACGGTAATCGCAAATACAAATTTATTGTTGTTAACTATGACAAAACCTACTTTGTAAAAGAAAAGTCCGATTCTGAAAATAAGTACACTGAAACTGATATTATTCAGATGTTAAACTTTCTGATCGACAACATTTTTGTTGTGTTTGGAGGAAATTAAGGTCTTCCAGCAAAATGTCGAAATGCATACACCGTTGGTTTTAAAACCTGACACAAATGCTCCCCTTTGCACTTCTGGTCAAAGTTCAATGATAATCTTTTCAACAGAATCCCAATTATGATACCTATATATAGAATTCTAGTAAGTAAGTTCTCTATCAATAGAAATAAAAACGCTATAACTGGGACCAAATTTTAATTAAAATTCATCATTACGGACTCAGAATACACCAAATTCAAGTGGCAATGGAATTTGTAACATTTGTTTGATGGTTTTTTTACCTTGTAGATGATTTTGTGCGAAAGTCATGTTTCATTTTGGCAAATCTAACCACTTCGCAGCACCGACTTGGGTACATGTGTACCCGTGTACTCTCTGTTTACAAACGAGTTTCCATACGTTGACATGGAAGATGGACGCCCGAACAGCATATCGAAGTTTGAAAGGTGACACAAACTCCTTAAGGCAAAGATCGGCATCCTATTTTTGGTTTTGGTGACTTCGGTGATATATGAAGTTTACATTCAGATTGTTCCCAATCATTCCAAGCCGGGATTTTAAAAGAAAATAAGCAATAAAATGCAGGTAAACAGATCGTTGGCGAAAAACTGCCCTTGACAACGCCCGATTTATTTCAAAACGCCTCAAAATTTACCTGATTAAGTGTTATGACTTGAAACGGTATCTCTATTGCCATCAAAGTCACATGTGCCATTCTTGTTTACACATGCAGCACAGTCAGTATGACGCGTTTTTGATGACGCGGTACAATGTCGTCATATTCAAAACATTTGTCACGTGACTTCGTTTTTAAACTTCAAAGACAAGTGCCGACTGGCGTTCTGGCTGTAACGTGCAAATTTTAGTAGGAATGTTAAAGTATGTCAAGTGAGTCGCTTTGTAGCATGTTTATCGTCGTATACATGCCTGTAAAAATCATGTGAACCGATCAGAATGCGTGAAACACACAGAATGATTTAGAACGCTCATTTAATACTCATGTAAATTCTTGTATATCTTGCAAGAAAATTAACTTAAATCCCTGGTCAAAACCCACCGTGCACGTTCCTGGAATTGCGTGTTTTGGGGAAGCTGCTGTCTCTATGCGTGTCTCAAGATGTAGGAGAACAAGTAGCAAGAGTATGGAAAGAGTGCGTCAACGCAAGTCGCATGCATGGTTATATTAGCGGTTTTGAGTACTATAAAGCTATATCATGTATAAGTTGCACACGTGGTACATGTAAGTGGGTTGTACGTGGTTACAACGTGCGTGCAGCTTGATGTAACAAACGATCTCCTTACGTCTGCCATGTTATCGGAGGGGTATTGTACTTACACGTACTTATAACGCAAGGATTACTTACTCCCTTACGCGACTACATACTTACAACTTACTTGCAACTTTTTGATGCATCCGTAGATCCCACGCAGACAGGACGCAGCCAAAGTTCTACATGTACTTAAAGTGTACTTTAAGTGCTATGTCCTGTATGCGTGCCTCGAAATACGTACGAAGGCCTTACGGACCACGTACTGATAACGCACAGACACTGTACGGATTCCCAAAGTTTACTTACTTTTTGCCCGTAGACAGCACGTACTTGGACATAAGGCAGCTTTTGACCATTGCTTTAGGCATTTCTATATCTGTACCTTTTTACAAGATTACGAATATGAAACAGCATTCTTACTGTGTTCTTTCAATACTTGTCGAAGAATCTGATAATCAAAGTGGAGAAGGCGTACAAAATGTATGATAATTTTCCCATCACCTCTTTTTACATTAGACAATTCATGAAAATAAAGCGTACGAAAAATAGGGAACTTCAGAATGGAACCAAAATAACAAAACTTCTTAGTATACAGGTATATCTCTCAATCACACTGATGCTTTCATGTCGACATCTGCTTTGTGAAGAAGAATTTTGTAAAAAGGAAAGTACTCTCAATAATCTACTTTTACTCTTGTGACACCAACTGTCGAAATATTTATTAGGAAAAACAACACTTGTAAGAGGCCATCACTACTTTATACTTACCAAGTTTGATCAAAATTTTTAAGCCGTTCTTAAAGAATTACTACAGACGAAAGACGACAGACGAATGCACAATGAACGAAATGCTAAGGCAATAGCTCATTTGAGCATTGCCCTTATACGCACATAAATAGATGTGTTATACATGTGTATTAGTATTTAAGCAATTTAATATACCCCAGTAATTTTATATAATTGTCTCATTAGTGTACTTATAGTATTCAACGGGTATGAATTTTCATTATAATTGTGAAAGTAAAATAATTTTAATGATAATTGGTAATGAGTTACCACATTTTCATTCTTTATTTCAAAACCGAGAGAGATAAAATTTGATTAAAAGGAAACAGAGCGTGACGAATTTTCATCATAATTCATCATGATGAATTTCGGTTATTTTGTTGATAAATTACACCCAGATACTACCAAAAAATAGTCTTACCATCTTCAATAACGTAATGAATGAATTTGTAAAACAGCGATGATAGGCAGATAAAATATGCCGTAAAACGGATGTGTTCGCATAAATCTTACCATAGGTATGATACATTTTAATGAATGGCCGTTCTTAGATGATATAAGAAATAACTCCAAAGTCTTCTCTCTCCATTTACATAACATTTGACTCGATGTTTTAGATCAATGACTTCGAAATTGATGTTTTTACACGAAAATGGCTATTTCAAGTAAGATAAGCTGATTTTTGTATACTACTTACATGAAAATAAGTACTCAAAGCGAAACTAGCTTGTCTCTTTAAAAAAATATCATAAAAATCTTAAAGTTTATATTTTGACAAAATTCTCTCACAGTTTCATTTCTAACGATAAGTATAAAAAGAAAATGAAAAACTGAAAAAGGAAAAAAAAATGGGGATGGGTGGGTCCCGCAAAGGTTTGAACCCATCCCCCTTGGGTTCCTTGGGCATGGAAAACATACATTGTACCTATGAATGCTTTTCCTTAAAAACCTAAAAGTGGATATCTTGACAAAATTCTTTCTCTTGTAGGGAACCATGATTACCTCATACCTACCAAGTCTCATGACAATCTGAAGAGTGATTATAGAAAGAAGAAGAAAATGTATGAAAATAACCCCCCTTCCTTTTTACCTGAGAAAAAAATCCCCGCTCTTTCTTTTTATTTAAGAAAAAAATTAAAGTTTTAGCATAAACTACATACATGTATCAAAGCATTAAGTAACTTAGATATGATAAATATGCAGTCAATGAGTGTGTAAGATCACTACACTTAAATGTGCATTTTTGACTTAGTCCGAAAAGACGTCATAAACGAGTTAAAAATTGACTTCGGAGTGGAACCAGAAATAACAACATTTCTTAAAACATCTCTCTAGATCAATCTGATGCTTTCGTTTTGTAGATACGTGCTTCCGTTCTGAAGAAGAAGTTTGTCGAAGGAGGTTACCTACCGTGACCTACTTTTGCCTGTGGTGGTGCCACCTATTTAGGGATCCGGACGAAAAACAACAACACTTGTAGGGGACCATTAGTACTTCATACCTACCAAGTTTCATGAAAATTCCTTCAGCCATTTTTGAGAAGTCAAAAATGTGATTAGTTTACGACAGACTGACGACGGATGCCGGACGGATCGCTATGACAATAGCTCACTTTAGCCTTTGGCTCAGGCGAACTAATAAACAACATTGATACCCTTTCATAGGTACGAGCTTTGAAACGCATTGTCAAGTTATTCTTCAGAAGAAAGAGAGAAACATACAGTGAAAATAATGAAAAATGCAGAAAGAATCTTAACACGTGTACACGTACATATTTGTGACACTAGAAACAGGTTGTATTGAGCTACTAGCGCATTTTAAGATACTTGTATTTACCTGGTTCAGCATTTTCAGCAGACGAACATCAGTATCGGGGTTTGTTTCAGGTTCATCTTTTAAGAGATCATCATAAACATAATTTGTCAACGGAATATAGAAGTTTCCATCTATTCCTAATTCTGCTTTAAACTCCGTGGCCAAGTCTAGCCAGCTTTTTTCTCCATCTAATTCCCTTTTCTCCATCTTTGTCATCACACCGAATACTGGTACATCTAAACAAAAGGAATTACCTCATCTGTAACACTAGAAATCATTAGCCTAAGGGCTCTTGCTTTTAGCATTGTGATCATATATTGAGTACAGTCAAAGTTCATCACGTGTGCGTGATGTTTCATAGTGATGGAAGAAAAAGTCTAACTAATAATTGCCTCTAAAGGTTAGGATTCAAACCTCCAGATCAAGGTCAAAACTCTGGGTTAAAGTCAATACCTCAAATCACCAAAGTTCTCTCTCTAAGTTTTTATGTTCAAATGGTACATTTTGTATTTAATGTAGTATTGGTACATGTACAATATACATGCATTTAATTCCAAATCTTAATTTTCCAGATGAAATCTCAATGTTTTACTTGCTTAGATCTATCAGATTAAATATAATGCTTAATCTATTATACCTTATCAAGATATAGCCAAGAAATTTAAACTTGTATGATTAAGATTAAGTTCAAATGTCAAGTTCAAAGTCAATACCTAAAATATAGTTAACCTAATACCTTTTATTTCCATGCCATGTCTAAATTTTATGTGATTATTAATACAGAAATCTTAACTATAAATTCTCCAGATCAAGGTCGAATACTTGCATTCAAATTATCTCACTTTGTTTTGATACAATGTTTGAAGATTGTCCTTACATAATAAATTTAACATAAGCACGACAGCTTAATTTACATATTTTGAGAGAGAAATAGACTTGTGGACGGACCGACAGACGGACATGATCTGATATCGCCTTTTTTTCAGCCGGAATTACTGCGTTCACTGGCAAAACTATTACCCATTAATAATGATATTTGCGTTTTCGTGAAAGCTAATTACCTTCATGAATACCTTATGCAACAAGAGAATTTTCAGAACTTATGATAATACGAAGTACATGTAACTACTCGTACAACAAGGTCAAGGTAACTTTGTTGCCTACCGTGAATCAATGTGTGCATAAAAAGTAAAGCCACTGTCCCTCTTCTGCAAGAGAGATCTGGTTTCAAAACATTTGCTAAAGATATATATTATAATTTCACTATATATTAATGTTTAAAAAAAATCTTAATATAAGAGTATATAACTTTTTTTACCTATATCTCTCCTCTTTGTTTCCTGTTTGATAGTTTTCAGCAGTTTCTTGGGCAAGTTCTTACATCCCCTTGGTATTATCATCACCACAGCGTCAACCTTTTGTTCTTCCTTCTCCTGAAAGTCCTCTAATTTTGCTAGCTCCTCTAATTTGCCTTGCATCACCAATTTCCCGAAATCTAACAAGTTACAGTTGATTGGTATCCGGCCCCTTAACATATACTCCATCAATATACTGTTGACAGACTCCACATGATCTCCGTATCTTAGCAATGCTGGATCGGTGTCTTCTGATCTAGAATCCATGTTTGCCTCTACCAATCTTTTGGACAGATTATCATCAAAGCCCATCACGTCTATGAAGACTGGCATATTATCCAGTGCATCCCGGTTGATTATATTCAGGAACCTCAGAATCCTCATTATCGGACTTCTCATACTCTCTGTACAATAATCCTCTGGAGTGTAACTGTAATAGTATATTTGTTTTATCTGTTTTTTTTTTCAAATGTAGTGTAACTTACACTAGAGGCATAGAGGCAATCAAATCTAAACATGAGAGCAAAGAGCACGAAATGACTCTGGAATTTTTTTTTAGGGGGGGGGGGGGGGTGGAAAGACATTCTTTTATTTGGGAAACTCCAATAACAATTCCAGACAATTGCAATGTTGTTCTCCGTGTCATTAACAGATTCGTGTACGTCTCATAATTTGCTATAGAATTTTCCATTGATGTCAAATATGGATAATGACCACATCATCTTTTAACATAATTCAATCGATACTATAAAACATTCCCCGTAAAGAGAATTTCATAGACTTGACAAAAGTATACCTATGGGGAAAGAATCAAAACCGGGTGATCTTGATTAAGTTGAAAGGACGGTAGGTTTCAGTAAGTGAAGCAGGGCAAGATAATACTGCCTTGAGAGTTTCATTCCTGTAGGACTTCCCAGCAAACATGGCTATATGGATCCGAGGTGGGTAGAATGTGGGCAAAATGCCCATCTTAGGCCCATTTGTGTCCCATGTGGGCAGAATCATATTAGACCCAAAGCATCCCATGTAGGCAGCATCTGGCAAAATGGCTTTCCTAATGGGACCCATGTGGGCAGAATCTGGGGAAATTGCCCATCTTAGACCCATTTGGCTCCCTTAGGGGATTTTAAGCAAACGTTGTTATATGGAAGAAATGAGAGGATCTCCAACAATACTCGGTTGCAGCACCTACAGCAAAACTTAAAAACATCCAATGCAAAAAAAGACACAGTGAAGACATCCGCAGAATTAGACGCAAAAGGGACAAGGAATACCAACGCAGAAACCATAGAAACATGAAACACAAAAGACCACACATAAACCAACGAGACTTAATGGCAACCTGTGCCGACTTAGGACGGCGATCGGCCACGTAAGTAGGAGACGGTGTGGTTATCCTGGATTACGTGCGCACAACCCTCCCACTTTTCCGATTACCTAGGTCCCGAAGAAGGTACAATTATGGTGCAAAACAATCTCCTCACTGTTAGATGACCACATAAAAAGAAGAATGTAAAACACAGAGTCCCCAGCAACACAGATGAATATGTAAATGGATATAAAAAGAGGACGTGCGTAATACAGTCCATGGTCTGCGGCTGTAGCGAACTCATAGTATATCTTATCACCCGAGGAGTTCGGCTGACATTCAGAGAGGACAGGTGGTCGGGACCCTGTCTTCTCTACAGAGGTTTGGACAGGGCCCGTCATTGAGTCCTGTCGTCACAGTCAGTCAGGGTGCAAGTCTTAAAAATGCGCTCCTAGAAGACTGTAGATTGGTCAAGTACTAAGCCTTGTGTACGTCTAGTGACATAAGGATCATATCTACGGTATAAAGGGCGTTTGATGACTCTGATGCATTTTTTATGGTTATGCTGTCTACCTTTGATCCTTCTTATTTTCTTAACTATGTCACCATAAAATACATGTCGTGAAATACCCAAAGTAATATACTCTGCTGCTTGTATGGGTCCGAATTACTATAGAAGTTTACCATAATTTTTGTAAAATTTCCGGAAAGTATTTACTAGTTTGTGAAAGCGAAAACCTTGATCTAAAAGTTTCTTCGTAATGTTGAATCCAAAATAATCTCTTTTGTCATACACACTGGTAAGAATCTCGCCATTAACAGTTTTAATATTCAGGTAAAATGGTGTTTCTGTGTTAGTAACGTTTGCCTTGTTCAGAGTCAATTCTTGTGGATAAATAACATCTTTATACTTTTCAAAAACAGGATTGTCGATAGAAAGAATAACATCCAGGTACCTAGAAGTACCAATGAAACATTTCACACCATCATGTTTCTTTGATTTTGAAGATTTTGGATAAATATTTTTTCATACGTGTTTAAAAATAAATCTGCAACAAGAGGCACACAATTAGAACCTATAGGGATCCCTACAACCGGCTTGTAGAGATTCTCACCAAATCTTACATAAATGTTGTTCAAGAGGAAGAACAAGGCACTACACAGGTCACTACATGTCCAAGATTTGTATGATTTTTATGCTGTTGTGGAAAAGAGACCCTTCGATTCAGATGTACAAATTTAAGTTTTTTCCCCTCGATTAAAGCACCATTTAATGAGTTTGGACAATTGATCATTGACCTTGTCGCGAGGAAGCGTGGTGTATATATTTGAGCAATTGTATGAAGAAATCGTAATTGCTTGAAAATTTCTAGATTTCATTTTGTCGATCACATCCCCTGAATTTTTATTCGACCAAAATAAATTTACATCATTCCTTTTTATGGGTCCCATGGTGGAAGAATCTGGGCAAAATGCCTATTTTAGACCGTATGGGTCCCTTATGGAATTTTAAGCAATCGTTGCTAAATAGTTTCCATGTGGGAAGAATCTGCGGGGCAAAGTGCTCATTTAGACCCATAGGGTCCATTGTTTGATTCTAAGCACACATTGTTATATGAGGCCCATATGGTCAAAATATTGACAAAATGCTCACCTTAGACCCATATGGGTCGGTTTATGTGTAGCCTTTTGTGTTTGATGTTAACATGTCGTGTGTCTCTTTTCCGTCTCGTGTTGTACTCGTCTTATGTGTTTTTGCATCGGGTGTTTTGGTGTTTTGCTGTTGATGCTGCAATGGGGTCTTGTTGGAGATCTCCTCCCTTCTTTTAAATTGTGTGGACAGGAGCACGGCAAATGACCATCTAATGAGTTAAAGAAGATCCTGACAATAATCTCAACAGCACTCACAATAGAGCACCAAATTGAGAATCGACGGACCCCTAGCAAGCTAAGACCCATAGTGGTCCCTTGTTGGATTTTAAACCCAATTGGGACCCATATAAGACCTATATGTACCACTTGAAGACAACTTTTTCTTCATAAAGAGAGAATATTCAAATGATACCAGTTACTACCATTCATTTAGTCCTCAAATTCATAATGTTTATATTTACAAAATCATTTGGCTGAAATGGGTCCCATATGAACCCCATATACAGCAATGTTTGGTCCAAAGGCAATTTTCAATTTTATGAAATTCTTCATTTTCAATAATAAATTCTTCTAGAACCGCTTTCAAATAATTATAAGTATTTTGATCATACATACAGATAAATGACAAATATGGATAATGACCATATCCTTGTATACAGCACAAAATGGATAATTCAGAAAATCAGAGACCGAAGGCATACAAAATCAGGATAAAACAGGAACCAAAGCAAACAAACAAAAAACCTCCACCATATGAAAAGAAGCGAACTCCCGCTACGGGAGTGAGACCAGGTGCCCAGGAAGAGTAAGTATCTCCTGCCTGCATGCAACACCCGCCGCTTCAATTCGGTAGAACTGTCATATCCAGTTACTTCCACTTTGGAAGACAAAGAGTACAATCTTTGGTTGGATAGTTCAAATGGTTTTTGACAGAATATCATCCATCATTCTGGAGAGTATGACATCATAGTGTATGACGAGTTCCCCATATCGCTAGTAAAACTTCCTCAGTGACGATGTGAGTCGGTCACATACATATCCCTGACTGAGAAGCTTATCTGAAAGACGCCTAGCTCTCAGAACAAAATCCGTATATTTGGTACTTGCTCTGGCATAGCATATCAACTGAGATATGAACACGCCATAAGCTGGATGTTGCTACTCAAAAAAACGGAAAGTTTGTAATGCTGAAATTGAAGTCGTCGCGTCATAGAGTGAGATGTTCATGTGACCATCGGTGTCGTAGGACAACTTTATGTCCAAATAGGAAGCTGAATTATTTGTCTATGTGGTTTCATTGACTTCAAGCTCCGAAGGATAGATACTGCTGAGGTAATCCGCGAATTTTGGATTAATTATGAACAACACATCGTCTATGTATCTGTAAGTGAAGTTAAAGTCAGAAGCTAAGTATCTTTTTCCTTCAGAGACCAAAGATTGAATGAATTCAGCTTCGTAGGAGTAAAGGAAAATGTCGGCAAGGAGTGGAGCACAATTGGTCCCCATTGGAATTCCGACATTTTGCTGAAAGAACTTTCCTCCAAACATCACAAAAATGTTGTCGATCAGAAAATTTAACATCTGAATAATATCTGTTTCAGTGTACTTATTTTCAGAATCGGACTATTCTTTGACAAAGTAGGTTTTGTCATATTTAACAACAATAAATTTGTATTTGCAATTACCGTTCTTACTTGTAAACGCATTTCTTATAATTTTTGCGAGTCTTTCTTTTTAGAATGTGGAATTGTCGTGTAAAGTGTCAAAAAACAAAGGCTTTGATCGAATGAACTCTTCTAAAATGATTGAATTTCAGATGGTCTAAAAGTTCCTTCGAATTCTCTGAAATCCACATCTGATTGATACCACTACCAGAATATACTGTCGAACAATATTTATGAAGCCCAGATTTGATTTCGGATAAAACTTTGGTGAGTAAGATCGATACAGATTTTATAGAACATTTTGAGGAACCAGCGATGAAACGTTGATTGTACGGATTCTTATGCATTTTAGGTATGCAGTATACGTATGGTTAATCTAAATCTACATTGTTAGTGTCGAAGCCAAAGGAAGCAAGAGCCGATTTGTGGCTATCTATTATTTCAAAGGCAGAATGGTTTATTGGAGTGTAAGAGGGATTTCCAGGTGTCGAATTTAAACCCAACTCTTTAACTAGACTGTCGAAATAGTACTTTTTGCAAGTAAATGTGTAATTATTTGAGGCTTTGTCTGCTGGTGTGATGACATAATGTTCTTTGAGGTAGGCAAGCTCTGTGATAACATCAGGGTCTTTAAAGATAGACTCGAATCTGGTGTTCAAAGTTGATTTTAATCGGTAAATTCTAGATAAAAGTAACCCTCTGATGGATTTTATCCATTCGGAAAGAGTGATGAGTTGTACAGTATACATTGTAGTCTTTATTCTGGGGAACGAGTATTGGTTAATGTGAGCTCCTTTTCATATTCGTAGATTTCGTGTAACTTCCATAAAGGAACAGAGTATAATTTTGTACGAATATAATGCAGGCCTAGAGGCTCATTCAAAAATGGAACCAAGCCATCGAAGGAGGAACTATGTATCTCAGGCCTATCATAGCGGTTAGGTACTTCTTTGATGTTTATTTAGGTCTTCTTTGTGGTCTGTTGAATAAGCTAGTCACATTTACCGATTGACTACCGAGACTTGTTAAGTTCCTATGCTGCTGATATTATCGTTCCACCCATAGGGCGCTGCAGTGTTAAGAGTTTTTATCCAGAACTCGTCTCTGTTGCGACGGAAAGGTGTGCTCAAATTGGGATTGTTTGTGGGGTGATATATTTTCTCTAGGATACTGTTTCTCATAGATAAAACAGAATGATCGGCCTGGTCAAAATGCCGATAAAGAAGTTGACTTCCTTTATCATCTATTTTTGACCGATGTCCTGACATTCTGGTTCGAAGCTGACCTTTGGATTTACCCACGTAAATCAATCCACAAAAAGAGCACCCTATTCCGTAGACAATAGATGTTTTACAGTTAAGGTTTTCAAAACTATGCGTGTTAAATGTTTGTTTTGTGAGATTACTTGAGAATGAAGTGTCTCTTTTGAGGATGTTACAAGTTTTGCAGTTCTTCGTGCCGCACTTAGAAATAGAGCAATCGCTTGGTGAAAATTGGTGCTCTTTTAGTATGTCGACCACTTCAATCTACAGGGCTTGATTATAATATACCCATCTGCATGTTTATACCAAAACTCATGGTTGCTACTTACTACAAATGTTTCATCTTTAATATCATGTAAACTAATTCTAGGGACACCTAAATTACCTGTTGTGTATGTGTCCGTAGACGCAACAGATTGGGGCCTTTTTATAGTGGGCGACGCCCCAGTCACTTTGTAGGTCTCCTGAGTACTATCCATTTAAGCAAAAGACTGCCCGACAAGTGCCCTCGGGGACAATTTGTCCACTAGCAGTGATACATGAACAGTGGTAAAAATGACAAATATGGATAATGACCATATCCTTGTATACAGCATAAAATCGATAATTCAGAGGAGAGACCGAAAAGGATCGGATTATTTTTATATAGAAATGTCTATTTAAACTTAAAAGTATTTCACAAAATATATATAAATTTCTTGATACACCTAGAAATAAACAAATACAATGTAATGAAATAAGATATTTACTTGTTTGAAAATATAGTATGTATTCAAAATGTATTGATCAAATTCAGAGTCCTTATTGTGGACCTACACAAGTATATAGGCCTTCAAGGAGTGTACATGTATGAATTAAGTTTATGATCTCTGTCTCCCACTAAACATTAGTTACTAGTCACATTAGGACATATATATATATTGCCTAAATGGGACCTACATATACACTGGATCTAGGACCCATATGTTACCCATAAAAAGCCCACAAAGGACCCGTATCTTACAAATAAAAAGCCCACATATTACCCATATGGGTACGCCCACATTGGATAAAACCCATATGTTACCAATAAAAAGCCCACATATGACCCATATGGGTACGCCCACATGGGACAAATATAGTTCGATGTTGCAAATCTCAGCTTACCCCCATATGGGCTGCCCATATAGGAACCATATGTGACCCACATGAGTCCCATATATTTTGCTTGCTGGTTTGTACTTTTTTAGGTTGAAATCAAATCTCCTTCACATGGTGATTCGAGTGTGGCATATATAGGGTAAAAGAGGCATTCTGATGTATATCATTAGAGATGAAGCTAAAATTACCGGTGTAGTTTTGTTTTCTCGTCATCAATATTAGGACAGAGCAATCTAAAACAGCGAACTTGACACCTTCAAAATTTTCCGAATAACAGAAGATGCTTACCTTCCCGGGTCACCTGATCTTTTTATCTCTATTTTGTATTCATATTTAATTCTTTGTTGGATCCTCTGATAAATTCTATAATTTTAAGTGGGATTATTTTCTGATTCTTACTGTTTGTTAATATTTTACAGTTTGATATTATTTGTTGTTTTTTTTAAACCATGAATTACTCTACAAGAACCCTTCCTGGATTTCAAATATGTTTAATACGTACTTAATGCAAAGAAAAATAAAAAGCGAGGGAGAAAAGCTGGAGGCCTCCTGATATTTACAAAGTCAGAGATATAAAACAATATCAAAAAGATAAAGGAGTAAGACTGTTCACTTAGGCTACAAATAGAAAATATTAAATGATTTGATGGTACTTTGAAAAGGCCCCTATTTTTTTGTTTCACTTATATACCGCCATCAAAAAATAAGGAAATATCAGAGGAAATTTTCCTGAAGCTAAGGTCAGACATAGAACGATATCAGAAACTAGGTGAAGTGTTGATTTTTGGCGATTTCAATGCCAGAACTAGAGAACTCAAGGATTATACTGATCAGGACAGTACTCGAGATTCATTTGTTGACTGCCTTTTACTACAGAATATTTATCTGATATATGTACACCTCAGACACAACTTGATAAAACTGGTAATTCCAATGGAATATTTCTTACTGATATATGTAAAATCATTGAACTTATGAATCTTAAATTGAAGGTTTCTTGGAGATTTACAGGGTTACAGGATCTTCTTTAACTAATTTACTTTCTCCAATCAAAATGGCTCAAGCATTGTTGATTAGGCACGGTCCATTTGATATTCGGGGGGGGGGGGGGCTTGGGTTTTTTTCGAAAAAAAATAATTTTGCTCTGAATTTTGATGAAAAAAATTAATTTGCTTATGGTGTGACAGAAAAAAATAATCTTGCTCTTACAAATAATCTGAATTTGAAGAATTACCATAAAATTTTGCTAAAATTCTTGAAATTTTTCCGGCTCGCTTCGCTCGCCGCAGTTTTTAGTATATATCAAAAATATTTTGCTCGCTTCGCTCGCCATAATTTTCTATCAATCGTTACTTGCTAATGTCAAAGTTCATATATTTGAAAGATATGAAAAGTGTTAACAATAGTTATGTATAACTATTAATACATATTACATGTATCCCATAGAGTCTCAATTTTATGTTCTTGTAAGCTTAATTGGAAGGAGAACTACAGTTATTCACCATTTTACAATTCTGCATTTCAAAATTTGTGTAGTAGACCTTCCCAAAAGACCCTCTTATATTCATGTACCTTATAATAATTTTGTTTATTTAGAATTGTATTGTAGAAATCTTTTATCTCTCTATTTAGAATTGAATTGAATATTTGCATAAAAATTTAGAATTGAATTGAATACTTGCATAAAAATAAAGTATATATTAATAATTAGAGTTTTGAGTAAGAATATAAATAATATCTATAGATAAAACACAAGCATTCTTAATATATATGCACATCACTTTGTTAAAAAAAAATTCCTTGCTCCGACTTTGCAAGAAAAAAATAATCTTGCCCCGGTCCAAGGCCAAAAAAATAATCTTGCTCCAACAAAAAACCCAAGCCCCCCCCCCCCCCCCCCCCCCCCACAGAATATCAAATGGACCGTGCCTTACATGTTAGCTACAAATAATACTTTTACAACATTTTATACTTTTATGTATTTAATGTATTACGTCCCAATGACATTTCAGACCACTGTCTAATTACAATTGGAATGCAAAACCCACATGAAAAAGGCAAAATCTAAGAAATACAATGAGTGAGAATGTACATAAACTGAGGGGTAATTTTGAATGGTCGCTATTTGACGTTTCAGACATTGTTACTCCTACCTATTCAAGCCGTAATTATCAAATCTTGCATCATTTTTAAAAAAATAAAATTATAATGAGAAATCTTCTTATATATAATGTTTTTATCATGACGACTATATCCTTCAAAGGAGGGAAAGCGCACGAGAAATAAACGAATGATTTCAGGGCTAAATCCAGCCCTTATTGTTACAGATCCTTTATATAAATCAGGAAATCCACATGATCCTGGTAATATATGTCTCAGTATAACCAGCTTTGTAGGAAAATGTTTAACAAACTATTAAATAAAAGACTAAATAACTTTCTAGAATCCTACAACCTACTAAGTCACCATCAGTTTGGATTTCGAAAGGGTAATCGCACTTCTGATAATATTTCTATCTTAAAAAGTCTTATGAAAAAGATTTGAATAGTAAAAGAAACTTATTGGTTTGTTATATAGATTTCACCAAAGCGTTTGACACTGTAAACAGACCACTCCTCTTCAGAAAGCTATATGACAGGGGTGTTGGTGTAAATATTCTCCAACTTATCCAACACTGTAGCATATCACGTGACAGGCAAATAATCTTTAACCCTGGAATTCCCTCCGATATTAAACAAGGTAAATACTGTCTAAATCTGCTTTATATGGATTTATTCTAGGTCTATCATATGAGTATCAATATCATTAATATGATGACAATGTTTTATGGTCAAGAATTGAATTATATTCATAGAACACCTCAACAGAAAATTTTGTATATTTATGTGCACCATATCATAACATGTAAACAAAATCAATAAAAATCTGTTGAAGTGTCCTCTGAATATACCTCTATTCTTGAACAGAAAAGATTACCAGCATATAGATGATAGTGATGTTCATATGATAGGCTTAAAAATAGTTTCCTACAAAGTAGAATTTGACTGTATTTACCATACTTAATCGAAGGGGATTCCCGGACTAGAGATTATTTGCATATCACGTGATATGCTACTGTGCAAAAGCATGTACGCAAATACAAAATATTATTGTGTATTTTCCTCAGTTTACTCTCAACCATTTACCTCTTCTCGTGGAGTAAAACAAGGACATAAGTTAGGCCCTGCTTTATTCAATATAGTTGTGGACGACTTCGAATCTTATTCACAGAACAATGCAAACCAACCCCCCTTCCCCCTTTTTTTTCAGACAACTATCCTGTCAGTAATCTTTTCTTTGCAGATCTGATATCAGAAACTTCCCAAGGTCTACAAATATTGTTAGATCAACTCCCTCAATACTATACGGATATGAAGTTTGAAGTAAAGACTAACAAATCCAAAGGGATGATTTTCAGCAAAGATCCAACCAAAACAAACGATTGCAGATTTTATTTAACTAGACAAGTCTTACAGACTGAACATGAATATAAATACTTAGGTTTGATTTTCACAAGTAAAGGAAAATTTAATGTAGCAGCTCAGAGTTTGGCAGACAAGGCAAGAAAAGCATACTTTTCGATTAAAAATAGCAATCCAAGGAAATCAATGCTTATTTCGCATGCGAAGCGGCCTATTTTTAAAAAGTTGATGAAATGTGTAGGTCAAGGTCAATTGGTTTAATATTTGTACATTTATCAGTGGGAAAGTCTTGTCACATGAACTCACATGTGAAATATTAAACCTCTTGCTTACCAATTAAAAGACATGGTCAATCTATTACTTTCAGAAAAGGTCGATAATCTAGGTGAAGTTCATTAGGTACAAAGTTTTGGTAATAAACGAAAGGACTCTTCATGAGAAATACACGTTTGAAATATTAAAGCCGTATCACTTATAAAACAAAAGATATAGCCAATCTTAATGGTTTTTTTTAAAGGAAGGTCAAATGCCAAGGTCAAGGTCACTAGGTAATAAACATATGGTATATGTAGAAAGGTCTCATGACAAGGAATACACATGTGAAGTCCTATCACTTACCAATGAAAAGTATGGGGTGTGACACCCAAAGTGTGACAGACAGACAGACGGACGGACTGACTGACTGACAGACGGACAACGGACAAAGTGTTCCCTAAGTGTCGCCGTGCTTCGTAGGCGACACAAAAATCTATTCCTTTTTAATACCAATTTGTCAGTTAAACACCCTATAAAAATATACTGATTTCAGCTTCTACAGAACTAAATGCTATACTGCGGATACTATGCAGTGTACCATGTGGTTTCCATCTTCCATTATTTTAACATCGACATTCATGATTTATATTCCTCATTATTGGCTACCTAATTTGAGTTCATACAATGTATTTTGTTTCGATACATTCAGAGCGATTCTTTTTTTTTTTTAAATTTACATATATTGTAAGAATAAAATTCAGTATAATGACCACATTACCTATGCTGAAAAGACAAAAATTGGATAAAGTTTCATGCATAAAGTGCAATATGTTTAAGGTACTATTGCAACAAATTGCTTGGATTTTCCCGATATTTCAATCTGAAAAATATGTTCTTACTCTTAATCATAAGGGAAAATCAGGAGGTCATCACAGCTATTTCTCCCGAAATAATTGTCGAACAAAGTTAAATAAATTTTACGTGCGTGAAAATTCAGGATGAATTCACATGGGTCATCGCACGTCGAAGAGTGTATAAAGGATACAGCCCCCTTCACACTTCCAAGGATCAAACCACGACTCCGCTACGACTCAAAAAAAGATCTATCCTTGGCGAGTCGGGACGCAAAATGTTCGATAAACCATGAGCCTACGACTTCAATACGGATTGCTACGGATTGCTACGGGTTGATACGAATCGACTTCGGATAGCTAGAATAGCTCATGATTGCTACGGATATCGTCCCGACATTGCTGTTGATTGCCACGACACGCGTACGGATATGGATTGCTACGACACGCGTACGGATAGATACAGATTGCCACGACACGCGTACGGATAGATACGGAAAGGTACGAATTGCTAGGGAAGACATACGGATTTCCATAACTCCAGTACCAGTATTAACTCATATATTGACCGGAAAGCGCACAGAATGCTGATAGATTTGAAGTTAATATAAGACACAATCCTTGGCTATCCGTAATCTCTCCTTTTCGAATCCTTGGCATCTGTAGCAATCCGTAGGAGAGTCGTAGCAATTCGTAGGAGAGTCGTAGCAACCCATTGGAGAGTCGTGGCAATTCGTAGAATTGCCTATTTTTATCACAAAACGGTCCTGGATTGCCACGGATGCGCTACGTTTTGCTACGACTCCACTACGGATTGCTACGACTCCACTGTCCTATCTGTAAGTTTGTCAGACTTCTCGGATGATTGATCTTGAATTCGCTTAGCCAGCAGAGTAGACTGTTATACGCATACCACAGAATTTTAGATCCATTTACATAGAATCTGTTTTTCAAGATGCCGTTTCGTTTGATTATCCCGTTTGTGCTGTCAACTAACAGTGAGATTTTTTATGTTTATACAACATATACCTCTGTGTATCTGGATAAGTTGGAGGGTTGTGTGCACGTAATTTGGATAACAACACCATTTTCTTATAGTAGATGGCCGCCCAAAATCGGCGCCGGGTGCACATTGGTAGGGCTGAGTACTGCGGGTCAAATATGTATTGCGATACATTGCGATGTTTGAAAAATTTGCGATATATTGCAATACTTTAAAACATCGATATTCCTTATGATTTTCATTTTCTTACTTCAATTATGCTTTCAAAATTTTATTTGAAAATCTGAAAATGTCTTTTTGATATAATGATGGACATGTGCAGTCAAATTTGACTGTCTTTCTATAACATTCGAAGTCAATCATACATGCATGAACATCAGGTTGAAAGAAATTAAAATTCATCAAAATGTGTAATGATTCTGCTGGGACATCGGAGAACACTCGTTTACATGCACTTAAACGTAATTTAACTACCCTTATTAGATTGCGAACGTCCGTGAACATTGTGCGTGTAAACAATAGGTCAATCATGATCTAAATACACTTGCAAGACCGTCATGACATGACCGTCATACGGCATTTACATCTCACAGCTCATCCGGTACGCTAGAGCATGTCCTGATATTTTGGATTTTTACAGTAGAGATTTGCAAATTACCAAAAACTTTTAGGTCAAGGTTTCCGCTTTCATAAACTAGTTAAGACTTTCTGGAATTTTTACAAAAATTACAGTCAACTTCTTTCAAAATTCGGATCTATACACGCAACAGAGAACATTACTTTGGGTATTACACAATATGTCTTTTATGGTTTTTTGTTTATATGATAAACAAAATTAGAAGGATCAAAGGTAGGCAGCATAACCATCGAAAATGCGTCAGAGTCATCAAACGCCCTTTAAACAATGGATATGATCTTAATGTCACCAGACGGACACTAGGCTTGGTACTTGACCAATCTACAGTCTTGTACCAGCGCATCCTTGAGACTTGTACTCTGACTGACTGTGACGACGGGACTTCATGACGGCCCCGGTCCAAACCTCTTAGAGAAGACAGGGCCCCGACCACCTGTCCTCTCTGAATGTCAGTCGGACTCCTCGGATGATTACATACATGAGCTCGCTACAGCCGGCAGAGCACGAACTGTATTAAGAACGCCCTCTTTTTATATCCATTTACATATTCATCTGTGTTGCTGGGGCCTCTACGTTTTGCAGTCTTGTTTGTGTGATGTCATCTTACAGTGAGGAGGTTGTTTTACACCACAATCGTACGTTCTTCGAGACCTCTGGGTAATTGGAGAAGTGAGAGGGTTGTGCGCACGTAATCCATGATAACCACACTGTTTGCTACTTGCGTGTCAAATGGCCGTCCAAAGTCGGCACCGGTTGGCCATTGGTCTCGTCGGTTTATGTGTAGTCTTTTTTGTTTGATGTTTACATGTCGTATGTCCCTTTTTTCGTCTCATACTTTTCTCGTGTTTTGTGTTTTTGCATCGGGTGTTTTGCTGTCGATGCTGCAATGTGATCTTGTTGGAGATCCCCTCCCTTCTTTGCTAAGAATCGAGCTAACATGACCAAGTCTTTCTTGCAAATTTGTATACCAATTATTATTTACTTTTGTCCTTGGCATGTGCAGTGTGTTTACGTATGTTTTTAAAGGTAAAACAAGCGTTATTCATTTATTGTTTGGAATCTTTCAGGCTGTGTAGCATAGTACGGTCACTTCGTGGTGTTTAAAAGTGGCTAGTCAGAAAATTATAGAACTGATCATAATTTTATCACCGCTGTTTTCAGACGAAACATGTAATGAGTACGATGTACATGTAATTCACGACGTTATTACTTAAAGGTAATATTTTTGCAATTTAAAGGCCGACGTTGGGAACCACCCGGTCGTTAATAGTTTCACCTGAGTGACATAAGATTGATAGGCGTTGCATACCGTCTTTGAAGACAACGCCGTCTGCGAGCGGCGTGTTACATCAAAGACAAACCGACAGGTAATCCTTTATTATGTTAATGAGATACCCGAGTGTCAACTGTTGTAAGCTGTCAATAAAAAATTGATAGGGGTAAAAGAATTAAAGGGAACCAATCAGATACCAATAAGAGAGGTTAACCCTATAGCGATCAGTGACGAAATGACGGAAAATTTACCTGTCCGCTTATATAGTCCCCCGTCGGCCTTTAAATGACCTTATTATTCTATTTTGAGTAGAAACTCACACCCCCTCATAGTTTTAAGAGAGAAAAAAACATGAAAATAGGAAAATAACCAAAATCCTGTTTTTGAAAACAAATTCCATGGTACGTATTGCAAAGCCTCGTATCGCAATATACTGGTACCGAGATAAAACCGTTCAGCCCTACACATTGGTCTCCTTCCTTCAATGTGTTGTCATTAATGTTTAATGTTTCTGTCTGAACGTCTGTTTCGATTGTTTTGTATGATGATCTAGTGAAAGTTGTGGTGTCTTTTAGCAGTTTGTAGTTTGGTCTGATTCATTAGTGTGTCGCTTTTGTGCGGGTTTGTTTCGCTGGGTCATGCTAGAGATACTTCCCTTTACTGAAATTCTAGTCTGCTACGTCTTTCGGTACATGTTTGGACATAATAACTTTCACACCCTTTGGCCAAATTACATTGTATAGATTAAGGATCACTGACGGGAGTTAAGTACCCGAAACGTGCATGTCTGGTCCATGCTGCAAATTTATTTGTTCTTCAATGATGCTATTGGATTTGAAGACGTTTCACATTGGGGACGTCTAATAAACAACACCAAAGACATGTGATAGGTGTACCTAACTATCTAAAATTTGTAATGATAACGCTTAAGGACACTGTGGGCGACTTGTCATTGGATAAAGCGTCACAATAGAAATGGCAACACTGGTACGTTATTTGCAAGAAATCGAAATTATAACATGTTAAAGTTATTTTGAACAATTACGCTGAATTTCATGTGATAAAAAAATCTAAAATGATGTTTTTATTATGTATAGTTTACAATGTATATGAATAATAATAAACATAAAAAAGAACCTATTAGTTATTCAGTCTCAAAGTCGAGAAGGCAAGGCCAAAACGTGAAAATTCCGATCGGAACGGTTGCGAATCCCGGAATGAACAACATTCCGAAGTGAGACCAGGTTCCCGGAGAGAGTAAGCGTCTCCTGATTGCACGCAATACCCGAAACTCGTTTTTAAATTCCCTCGACAAGGATCGTTGATGTAAAAATCACACAACTCGTCGTTTCATCAATACCATATTAAATCGTTTGAGATCCTATTCAGTCTTTGCAGTCAAATTGGAAGTAACTCTGGTTTTCGAAAATAGTGAATATTTATGTGCAGACCTTTGAAATGTGATGTGATAACGAGTGCAATACCGTATGTGCGTAAATGTATGATCGCAATGCAAAATGCAAATTAAACCTCTTGTTACAATTTACATGTAAGTACTTATAAGGAAACGAAATCGAAGTACAAATGTTTTTTTTAGTCAAGGACTAATCTATCACCCATATATGAAATTGAGGTCAAGTAATCAAAGTTTAATAGGAATAGATGCATAATGCAAACAACAAGCAAAATCCAGTCCCATTGTCTTGTTCCAACTTTCATTCAAATTAAGCTCAAATTTGGATGTGAATGTTAGAAAAGTGCAGCACTATATTTCCTTGGCCCTTTTATAACAGGGCAAAAGAAAACAATTTTACACATGTTTCTGTACGTAGCTGTAGCCAAATTTGACAATGCAACAGCAATTCTTCGTAAGAATCAAAGACATTGACTTGTTGGCACGACATGTCATGGATTTGAGATATTTTTGGTATGGAAGTTCAATATAAAGTACTAGTATGTAATGTTAAACGTCTTCATATTGAATAACATCATTTAAGAACAGATAAATTGGCAGCATGGATCAGACATGCACGTATAGGGTACTTAACCCTCGTCAGTGATCCTCAAATCCTGTAATATAATGTTATATGCCAAACAAGTATGAAAGTTACTATGTCGAAAAAGCGCACCGAAAGAAGTAGCAGGATGAGTGGGATATGGAGCTACAGGACCGACGTTTTAGAAATTTCGAGAAAATTTGATAACATAAATTTAAGAATGCGTTGAAGAAACGATCAACCGAAATTTATCGAACTTGGCTATATGTGCCCTCGGGGACTCCTGGTCCACCAGCAGTGAAACTCACCAAGTGGTATAAATGTTTTATAAATATTATATATATTATTCATATTGAATAGCATCATTTAAGAGCAGATAAATTGGCAGCATGGATCAGACATGCACGTTTCGGGTACTTAACCCTCGTCAGTGATCCTCAAATCTAAACAATGTAATATGCCAAAAAAGTATGAAAGTTACTATGTCGAAAAAGCATACCGAAAGAGGTAGCAGGATGAGTGGGATATGAAGCTACAGGACCAACGTTTTAGAAATTTTAAGAAAGTTTGATAACATAGATTTGATAAAATCAACCCCAGTTTTTTCAAAAAGGTAGTCGTTGCCATGGTAACCCTGTCTGAAAATTTTAAAATCGGGAAAATTTATAGGACGAGGCATATTTGTAGGCTTCGTTACCATGGACATAAGTACTTAATTTAAAATTGCTTTGATTATTTTCTTTCGATCCTTATTATTATACATTTTTGTAAAGTTTTTTACATGTATCTCGGATGCCTTTTGTATACAAGATGAGAAATTAGACCAAAACATGGTATCAGAAGGCTCTGTTTTGGCACTTAAAGACCTTTTTTTTACATGTTTCTACTGTTTTTTACAAGGTTGACAATTTCAAAAAGGCACCAATTTTTGAACTTTTTGAATTTGAAGAATTTCGTGTCATCCAATTACTAATCTTAATATACATTGATATACAAAAAATAATTGGGCTTATTTGTCCTTTTACATGCAAAGCAGCATCAAAGGGGTAGGGCCACGAAGCCCGATATTGGCCCTAGTTTTGAACATTGTACTTCATAGAATTTTTAACTGTGATTAGACAGTTTGAAACGTTCTCTACAGAATCACGAATCTATCTTTTGTCAATATTGCGTTTATCACTAGCTTTTAGCCCTTTGAATCCCCCAAAATTGGTCATATTCTGCAAAATTGATACAAAAACTACACATTTCTATAAAATTAGCAATGGCCACATGCATTAACTGAGATGAAAAAAAATATATGTGAAAGATTATCGTTATATCTTTTTGTCAAAAAAGTTTTGTCTCAGTTAACGCATGCGACCACATTGAATTCTTCCACAAAAGACGAAATTCCAAGCAATTTACTCCATATTTTGTCAATAACGTCAAAATGACGTCACTTCATGCCATCATTACAATTAAATGGCACTTTGTTTCATTACAATTAAATGGCACTTTGTCTGGTGATTTTTCTATTCTTTAAAAGCGGTGAACATTCATGTATTTTCATGAGAGATATCAAGTATTTCCCATGATATCTATTTCTAGAGAAAAATCGAGGGCCGATTTACGGGTCTCGTGGCCCTACCCCTTTAGTTGCTATTGTAACAAATGGCTGAAATGTTTCCATACGGTGAATTTAAGCACAACCTCTATCTACGCATGATATTTGAACGGAAGTTTATGTATACATCTATCAGAGGCGTTTTCATATAAAAATGACCTTCAAAGTAGTTCAAGGTCACCCACTGCATCCCCAAGATCATTAAACTTTAAGTGACCAGATTTGACGAAAAATCCTGATTTTTCATAAATTGAAGTTGCCAATATTTTAAAAACCTTGAAATATTGAGCTTAACATTTATTTGCCATAACATGATAAATCTTTCACTAATTTCTTAGAACTATTGATAACGTTTCTTCACATCCTTGAATATCTCAATTCTTGGTGAGTATTTTGATAAAAAAGGGACGAAATCTGTATTTTCTTGTTTTTTTGACGAATAAACATTTTCCTATTAAACTGCTACAGTTCAATAAATTCTTAAATTCTTCTTTCTTATATTCATGTACTTTCATTATAAATATGACCTAGGAAAATTTCAAATATAAAAATCAATATTTTTTCCAAAATTTGAGTCTCAAAGTAGAAATGACCTTGAATATCAAGCCAATGACCTTGAACATTTTATTGTTCTTAGGTAAAAGATTTAAGTCATATCTATACATGCATACATTTTGGCAATCTTATGTAACTCTGAAGAGGAATAACATCAATTTCAAAGATAATAACAAACAAGCAAAAAGGTCTAATGTTGCCATGGCAACAGTCTTTGACAACAGAATTTAGGTAAAACTCTTAAATAGCCCATTCCAATTTTTCGTTCATTTTATTTGTCAATTAACATATATTTCCTTTGATGAAAATAACTGGTCTCCTATTGGTGGCAGCCTTTTGTGATATTTAAGATCGAAAATGGTCAAAAATGCACTAAATTGGCTTTTATTATTACCTATATTTTTCGCTTCATTTTGACTGATTTTGGCTTAATACAATAAGCTTCAAGTTATATAAATCCCACAACTAAGCGTACTAATTAAGAATGAAGGTAAGGAAGAATAAAGATGAACAAGCTTTTACAGTGGTATCCATGGCAACGAAGTCTCCGGAGCTGGCTTATTTCATGGTCTGAAAAGTGCTATGAATAGAATTACCTCGTTACCATGACAACCAGAGGTCACATTGGCTGAGAAGTGTTATTTTCATGGTCAGTACTTAATGAATACCCATTATACCGAAAATCATCAAAATCCATGACATGCCGTGCCACTCGATTTTTGTCTTTATGGAGAATGGCTATTTAAAATACACACCAAATCGTACACAGTGATACCAGGATTGCAGCTTGAAAAATAATTTTAATCTAATTTTTATACTTGAAACAAAAATCTTATACTTTTTCAGAGTAATGGTGACATTAGACGCATTCTCTCCCCCACTTCCTGCCGGTGCTTTATATGCATATTGCCCTGTAATGGCCATGACAGCACTGTTGACAAAGGACGACTTTCCCACTCCCTGCTCTCCTATTATTAAGATATTCTTTGTTTTCTTGTTTCTGAGATTTTTCAGGAGTAAGGCATGTTCTTTGTCCCTTTCTTCTTTGCCGAATTCATGTATATCATCTGTAATCAAAAAACCTCTAAAAGTAGTCTTTAAAGCTTAGCTTAGGGATTTAACCTTAAGATATTTTTTTGTCAAATTCAACAAACTTAAACGACTGGAAAACAATTAAATCTTATGAAATAAATTATATTTGTCAAATCCGGTAATGTCAAAATAATGTCAATTAAACCAGTGACAGCATAACCTCTGCTTCATAAAAATCTCATGATATCTTTGACGACAATAGTCATCTTGATAAATGACAAATATGGATAATGACCATATCCCTGTATACAGCAGAAAATTGTTAAATCAGAAACCGAAAGCATACAAAATCAGGATAAAACAGGAACCAAAGCAAATAAACAAAAACCTTCACCACATATATGACATATAAATACATATATGACAAACATGCATGACTATTCAATTTAAAAATTACAATTTTCCCTTTCCTTAGTAGTAATATTCCTTCATCCAATGGTTTATTTATGTCGAAATTGATACTACAACATTACCTTTCTGATGGTAGGAACCAAAGTAGCCGCGGAAACGACCAACGATACTTGGATATCTCCTCCCTTCTTTGGATATTTGGTTGGTAGGGATGTGTTGGCCTCGGGAATCTACATTGAACAAAATCGGGACCTAAATTCAGGATACCGCCGGCACGAATCGGCAAATTTTCCAGGGGATTTTTGACTGGGGCTCACTCGAATAAAATAAAACTAACGATCGTTTATCAATCATATTTTACCTTGTTAAGCTGTAATGTCAATGATACGGCCGGGATTCTACTTGCCTCCGCTTCGTCTCTTCGAATTCAAGTGCCATGTTGTAAGTTTACACTCATGCGTCAGGTCAAGCATGTGACACCGCGAGGTTGTTTCCATAAAAACGTCCATACATATGGATCGAGGTGTCACGTGTTTGACCTGACGCATGAGTGTAAACTTGCAACATGGCGCTTGAATTCGAAGAGACGAAGCGGAGGAAAATAGAATCCCAGCCGTATCATTGATAGCAAAGCTTAACAAGGTAAAATATGATTGCCGTATAATTTGTAATCATACGGCCTCTCCCCCACAATAATAATGCTAATCGATTATTCATATTAATTAAGAATATGTTTATGGAAAAAGGGGAATCATATGCTAACTTAATTCCTTTGACGTTAAGTTTCGAACTTAATTCACATTGAGACAATTAATTCTAGTTTGTAAATTCTGATATCTGTTTAATTTGATTCCCACGATGCTGAGAACACTGCAATAATTGGCACACATGCATGTACTTTGTTTTCCTTACGAGTTAATTGAAAGCTAATTGGAAATCTCCCCGTAAAAGCCATTCAGGTTCCATATTTGGAAGAATTTAATTTCCAAAATGTCGTTTTATCAAAAACCAATTACTTATTATTTTATGCAGGTGTTAGGAATTTCAAATCGTCCACATATATACTCGGCGCATCGTTTTGTTAAGTTTACTTTTTGTTAGGTTTAGACTCCGCTCTCATACTGTCAACATGTGACGCTTTAAGAAGAATTAAACTAAGAATTTTAGTCGGACTTCGGTTTATAGTTTTCAAAATGGCTATTTAATACACAACGCGAACTACACCCTAAACCTATAGGCTTACAAATTGTATTCGAGTGAGACAGTCAATAATCCCCTGGAAAATTTGCTGATTCGTGCCGGCCGTATCCTGAAGTTGGGTCCCGGATTTGTTCAATGTAGATTCCCGCGACCAACACACCCCTACCAACCAAATACCCAAGCGTTGTTGGTCGTTTCCGCGGCTAGAACCAAAGGTACATTTGTCAGCGACTGACTTTGTCACTACAAAATTTTATCTAACGATACAAAGAAAATACAAAGAAATACAAAATCCCGATATCCTCCTTATTGGAATATATTTTAGATTCGAACCAAATCACCGAATTCATAAATTCATCGGACAGTATTCTTTCTGTACGGCCTATGTGACCGGTGTTGCTATGAAACCTGATATGCTTACTCTCCACAGGCTCCTGGTTTGATCTTCATTTGGTATTCATTTTGCCTCTTCGCAGAATGTTTTCTATCTTTACGACTTTTTGAATTGAAGGAAAGACTCGCAAAAATTATAAGCAATGCGTTTACGAGCAAGAACGGCTATTGCAAATATAAATGTTTTGTTACATAACAAAACCTACTTTGTGAAAGGAGAGTCCGATTCAAAAAAAGTACAAAGAGACAGATATTATTCAGATGTTAAAGGAGAAGGTATGTTATGGGCCAAAATCGGCCCTATCTGAGAAATGAAGCAAACTTTGAACAATGAAAATACAAGATTTAAAGAATGTAAATCAGTTTAAATTTTGAGAATCGGATATTCCGTTGCGATTTTATAGCGATTTGAAAACACGTAGGTGAGCTTTCTGTTTCACTGACTTTGACGTCATGTGACGTTATGATCACGTCGTGATATAACGTTGTCAGATAACAAATTCTTGTATTCTGACATTATTCATAATGATTGTTTTGCTCAAGTTTTTGCCATGAAACGATTTCATGTTTATTCATAATGATTGTTTGCTCAAGTTTTTGCCATGAAACGATTTCATGAATCCTCGAAAATCTGCGATTGATAAAGTATTGTACGTCATCTTTTAGCTTCTGGGTTATTCTTGGAGACTGTCTCGTTTTAATGCGATAACTGATTCTAGAATTTAAGGGAATTACGATGTTTTTGAAAATCATATACGTGCATATATTACAGTCATTCAAACGAACAAAAAGACAGAGATATTACCGCTAAAATTTGAGATTGGGATGTAGTGAATAACAGAAAGTCAAAGAGTCTGGGAGAGCGATTAAGGTCCCTGTCCAAGGGGTCCAAGGCGTTCCTGAAGGGGGACGGAAAATTATCTTACGGCGATTGACTGTTTTGCTTGATGAAGGCAGTATTGAAATAGCAATTTGAAATCTTTTTCATGGTTATTGGATTGTTATGAAAAGCTATATTTTTATATGATCGAGAGTTATCTGATATGCAAAGCAAGCCAGCGATTTTTTTTTGGGGGGGGGGGGGGGTTACAAACCCCTTGCTGTAAGGGTATGTTGACTTAGTTAGTATAATTATCAGAAAAAAACGGAGTTTCTTTTAGAGCAATTTAATATGCAAACAACAAACAGTTACGTGGCGAGCGGCCGGGAGCCAGAGAAAATAATTTTCCGAAAGTTCGACATCAAAACTCAAGTATAAGCCCACCTTATGCGAATGTACCTTACTTACCGATTTCTTTTTTTTTTTTTTTTTTTTTTTTTTTTTGTTGGTGGCCCCCAAAACGCCCATCTAAATACGCCTATGAGCATTGATTTAAAATGAACCTTAGTTTTATCTAGCTGCAATTAAAGAATTAGGAATATACGAATAAAACATAAAATAAAACAAATGAATAGAATAAATTTTGAGTATACAGTTATTACAGCCGTTGCAAGAAACTGTGAAAGATGGCGCCACTGAAGAAATTCGATAAAATCACGGTGAATAACACGGGCTAAGTACACAGAGAGTACAATATAAATTCCACCCCACCCCCCTTATAATACATAAAAAAAAATTTGTTTATGTATTATAAGTGGGGGGATTTATTTTGTACTCTGTGAAATGTAGCCCCTGTTAGTAAATTTCGATTTATTTATGTATTTACGAGAAAGTCACAAGATTACGAGAAAGCTACCAAAAGACAGACGCAGACTATATTTTTCTTATGGCTATACTGTTCAATTACAATAACTGATTTAATGATTTTATATACATAATAACTAATGTATATCAGGGTGATGTACTTTTCCAAAACAGTGTGTATTTGGTTCGGTTTGGTTTGGTTTTTCTTTCACCTTTAAAAACACCCAGAAAAATGCACATGGTTCACTAAATGAACAGTTTGTAACTGTTTTACATTTGTATCGAATCGCTGGCATATTTTTTTTATATAAAATCGATATGCTATTTCATAATTTAAACGCAGAAAACGTTGGTGATGTTGGTGGTGGTGGTTTGGGGAGAGAGGGATTCGGAACTCTTTTAGATCATATAGTACGACAGTCTTTCAATTATACTAACGGTAACACAATTTATTTTCAAAAGATGCTGTGCTTTCCTCAAAAGCCCATACACATTTCACTTTGGTCAATAAACAAGGGCACTAAGAGTAATGAAAAGGAAAAAGACACGAATAGAGTATTTGTTCTGAAAAAAAAGAATTCGCTGACTCGCTATCGCTCGATATTTTTTGTATTTATATATCATAAATCAAGTACAATATTGTGAAAATTCAAGATTTTAGTACTATGATGTGAAAATTCAAGAATTTAAGCTTTTTGTTCGTTATATAGCTCGCCAGTCATTTGTTTTATTTATACATGTAATGAAAAATAGAACTGACAGTCATTAATCAAGAACTTTATTGTCTGGTGTGTAACGCTCCCCCCCCCCCCCTTTTTTTTTACGGACCAATCCTGAAATAAAATCCTGGATCTACCCATGATCTTGGCCATCTACAGAGGTTTGTCGGGTTGATCATGCCAAAAGAATGCGTGGCGAAGCAGAGCCTTCAATGGGCTTGATCTCCGTGGGCGGTCAGTGACAAACCTAAACACTGCAATGCATATTTGGGGGGGTGTTTTGTTTTTCGTTGCTGAAAATTTCTGTTTCGCGACTCCTTTTATGTACATGCGAACTAATTTATACGGAAATAGCTGAATTGCTTACGGTCTGCAGAAATTTATTTTGATGGTGTTCATGTTGGAGGTTCGTTCGAACAATCTGTTCTTCTCGATCAATCAAATTGCAAAAAAATAAATAAATAAATAAATAAAAAACAGAGATGGGATAAATATATACGTAGGATTTTTGTTGGTAAAATATACCTTATATTTTTATATTTTTTGGTCTTTGTCTAGTGTAATGCATTAGTTCTCTCTCTTTCTCTAGTTTTTATTGCCTAAACTAGTATTGAATGCGTTCTATTTTATTTAAGATTTTTTTTTATTTTGAGCACTATATATATATAGAGCTTAGTTATCTTTTTTCTTCTCAGATTCATTTCTTACTCACTGAACCAACAGGCATATAGAACAAACTATATTTATAATGGAGTAGGTGTTCATATGTCGAATTAAAAGTAGTAAATAACAGTTTTATTGTAAACAATCACATCTAATGTTAGACTGAAGTACAACTATACTTAAATTAGGATCGGAGGAATTAAGGAGCAAAGGATATAATTTCAATAAACTGACAGACGTTTCTTTAAAGAAGTAAAATTGGAAGAATTATCAAATACATGTATGTTACTTTGACCTTGCATGCGACTGCATTTTCTTACATTCCTATCAGTTATAGTGGATTCGTGATCCTTAAATCAACGAATCTAAATTCTGGTTAACTTGCTAGTTTTTGTTTTACTATTTACTCCTACAATTTTAAAAGTTACCGGCGGAGATTTTATGCGACATGCTCGGTTAACATCTACCCTCTATGTTAGTAAAATATTTCAATGTTCAGCATTTTTTGTTGGTTTGATTTTACTACAAACGTTTATACATTAAACCGAATTTCAAGAGAAAACCGATTCTTGATTTGAATATGTCACGCCAGTGCATGCACCTGCGATGTTAAGTAAATGACGTCATTTTAATGACGTCATAACGCCGTGCCGACGTGGTCCATGCCTTTTCCATTTACATTCTACGCAAGACAAATCGTTAATTTTCAACTAGAGCAAGAGCGTCTGCTATTAATTTTTCACCTTTAATCGACAGATATAGAGGTTATTGATACATTTTTCTACTTTTATTTTTAGCAGATCGTCTTGCTCTATATGAAATTCTCGAAAATATATGTGAATTTCTAGGGGAAAATCCGGATTTGTTAATCCTTCCTTGGTTTGATGAGCTATAATTTCGTAGGGGTGCATCAAGATAAAAATCGCTTTTTATGTATATATGTAATTGATCTTGTAGATAAATAAAATAAACACAGTTGATCAATTTTCACAATTTGAATTTCCCAGGAAACAACAGGGCCGATATGGGGTCTTAATGTACCTTCTCCTTTGTGATCGACAACATTTTTGTGGTGTTCGGATGGAAGGTCTTCCCGCAAATTGTCGGAATTCCAATGGGAACCAATAGTGCACCACTCCTTGCCAACATTTGTCTTTACTTGTACGAAGCTGAATTCATTCAATCTTTGGTCTCTGAAATGAAAAGGTACTTAGCTTCTGACTTTAACTTCATCTGCAGATATGTAGACGATGTGCTGTCAATCAGAGATCAAAGGTTCGCGGATTACTTCAGCCGAATCCATCCTTCGCAGTTTGAAGTCAGACAAACTACGGGGACAGGTGGTTCAGCATCCTGTTTGGAGGTACTGCTTTCCTGCGACACTGATGGTTACATGAACACCGCACTCTATGACAAACGTGAAGACTTCAATTTCAGCATCACAGGCGTCCCTCTTCTGAGTAGCAACGTCCCTTCATCACCTGCATATGGTGTGTTGGTGTCTTAGTTGGTGCGTTGTGCCTGAGCGGGTGCCAGATACACGGATTTTGATCTTGGGGCTGGGCGTCTTTTGGGTGGGCTTCTCAGTCGGGGATTACGTTTGTGGCCGATTGGCATCGTCACGGGGGTTTCTGTGGTCGTTGCAGGGAATTCGCCGTACACTGAGATGTCCCGTTGTCCGGGGTGGTGGATAATATTCTTTCTGGGACCATTTGAGTCGGGTAGGCGATGGGTGTTGTGTGCGGGCGGTGCTCTTTTGTGAGTGCTGTTGAGATTGCCATCGGAATCTTCTTTATCTCATTTGTGTTTGGGCGGGGGATGCTGGCTCTTCCTGTGCGCCTGGTATCGCTCCCATGTTCGGAGATCTCTTCTTTTCGTGTGATTGAGGTTTTTGTTTGCTTGCTTTGGTTCCTGTTTTATCCTAATTTTGTATTCCTTTTGATGATTTTCTGAATCATCAATTTAATACTGTGTATGGGCTTATGGTAATTACCCATATTTGTTATTGTTATTGGATATGAAGCCATTGAACAGTAGTGTTGTCGTCCTCGGTGTTCACTGTGTTCATTTTCGTTTCAAATGGGAAAACGATAATGTGTTTTGACTGTTTAGGATCGTTCTATCTTCGATTTGTTTCATGTTTTTTTTTCTAGAATTTGCATGCCTATTGATTGTGATCTCTGGATTCTAATTTTTTATCCACTAATTCTTTTTGTGTGAGTGTGTGCGTGTGTTGTAGTGTCCATGATTTCTCAACTTCCCTGGTCAACTATAGCACATAATAATGGGTTAGAATCAATTCATTTCTATGTATTTGTAAACATCGATTTTACTGTGTGCTAGTGAATGAAGCCGCAAGAATCTTTATACATTAATCGGCATTAAATACTAATTCCTTCACTCAATGACTAAATACATATTTTTTGAATTGGTATTTTTTGTGCAATAGCTATGTCTTGTATTGTTTGTTTTTGTGAGAAGAACGAACAACAAAGCATTACACATAATTTAGGACTCTAGTACTGTACATGTATTTTGTGTAACCAGGAATTAAAATTGGAGTATTTGATTGGTTCATGCAACTCAGGGAATTACTGGACAACAAACCACAGCTAGTTAGTTGTTATCTATGTTTTCAGCAATTTGATTTTTATTAAAAAAGATTAAAATTTCGTTTATCATACAGTCGCTGTCTTTCTGTCTGTCTGTCTGAGCCAATATATGCAAGTCCTACATCAAAATTTGATTATATTTCACAAAAATGTTCACCAAGATGGATTCTTTAGAACAAAGGTCACTTCCGGCTTTTATAGCTTTTATGAGAAATTGTGTACCAAAAATATGAGGAGGGTGTTACTCATAACATTATACCTTATTAAGGTTCCACAGAGATAATATGGTCTGACATACCTTGTCTGGAAATTATATTTCCCGAGCAGAAGGCAAATCACTTCTAAATTGTCATTTAAAAATGGCGTCTACAGTAATATTTCTTTTTTTTATTTGTTGATGGATTGTAGAAGTTTCTTCACCATTAAAAGATCGTACCCGTTAATGGCTTAATTTTAACAGAAAAATTAAATTAAAGGAACTGAAGCGAGAGAAAAATTCGAAACGTCTGAATGTTTTTACGGGAAATGCGTGCTATGACACTAAGAAACAATTAGGTGTCCGTGACGTCACAACGCTCTATATTTACGGCGGCAGACTAGTAACATAGTCTCATAAATATGAATCTAGGCATTGTCTACAAGGGAGCGTAGCATGTTTCAAAGTTATTGTCTTACTTTTGAAACATCAATTTGTCTGATCATATACCAATTTACTCAAATTCTGTTGATTTTGAATTCGTTGTTCGTTCGAAAATTCAACCAAAATTTTATTCATCTATCACGGTATGAATTTCTGCCGGCTACTGTGGTTTCCGGCGGAAGTAGCAGAAAGAATACAGAAAAAAATTGACTTTCAGCATAGGCAGTTTCTGAATGTTTAGTATCTTTCAAAAGTCGATGTAAAGTAGCGGTATAGTGTATAGACTTCCCTGTCCAATAGGGTCGCTTCGCGAAGTGGCTTAACAACCATTGAGGTTCCTAGAAAGGAGAAGGTACGTTATGGGCCAAAATCGGCCCTATCTGAGAAATGAAGCAAACTTTGAACAATGAAAATACAAGATTTAAAGAATGTAAATCAGTTTAAATTTTGAGAATCGGATATTCCGTTGCGATTTTATAGCGATTTGAAAACACGTAGGTGAGCTTTCTGTTTCACTGACTTTGACGTCATGTGACGTTATGATCACGTCGTGATATAACGTTGTCAGATAACAAATTCTTGTATTCTGACATTATTCATAATGATTGTTTTGCTCAAGTTTTTGCCATGAAACGATTTCATGTTTATTCATAATGATTGTTTGCTCAAGTTTTTGCCATGAAACGATTTCATGAATCCTCGAAAATCTGCGATTGATAAAGTATTGTACGTCATCTTTTAGCTTCTGGGTTATTCTTGGAGACTGTCTCGTTTTAATGCGATAACTGATTCTAGAATTTAAGGGAATTACGATGTTTTTGAAAATCATATACGTGCATATATTACAGTCATTCAAACGAACAAAAAGACAGAGATATTACCGCTAAAATTGAGATTAGGATGTAGTGAATAACAGAAAGTCAAAGAGTCTGGGAGAGCGATTAAGGTCCCTGTCCAAGGGGTCCAAGGCGTTCCTGAAGGGGGACGGAAAATTATCTTACGGCGATTGACTGTTTTGCTTGATGAAGGCAGTATTGAAATAGCAATTTGAAATCTTTTTCATGGTTATTGGATTGTTATGAAAAGCTATATTTTTATATGATCGAGAGTTATCTGATATGCAAAGCAAGCCAGCGATTTTTTTGGGGGGCTGTAAGGGTATGTTGACTTAGTTAGTATAATTATCAGAAAAAAACGGAGTTTCTTTTAGAGCAATTTAATATGCAAACAACAAACAGTTACGTGGCGAGCGGCCGGGAGCCAGAGAAAATAATTTTCCGAAAGTTCGACATCAAAACTCAAGTATAAGCCCACCTTATGCGAATGTACCTTACTTACCGATTTCTTTTCTTTTTTCTTTTTTTTTTTTTGTTGGCGGCCCCCAAAACGCCCATCTAAATACGCCTATAAGCATTGATTTAAAATGAACCTTAGTTTTATCTAGCTGCAATTAAAGAATTAGGAATATACGAATAAAACATAAAATAAAACAAATGAATAGAATAAATTTTGAGTATACAGTTATTACAGCCGTTGCAAGAAACTGTGAAAGATGGCGCCACTGAAGAAATTCGATAAAATCACGGTGAATAACACGGGCTAAGTACACAGAGAGTACAATATAAATTCCACCCCACCCCCCTTATAATACATAAAAAAAATTTTGTTTATGTATTATAAGTGGGGGGATTTATTTTGTACTCTGTGAAATGTAGCCCCTGTTAGTAAATTTCGATTTATTTATGTATTTACGAGAAAGTCACAAGATTACGAGAAAGCTACCAAAAGACAGACGCAGACTATATTTTTCTTATGGCTATACTGTTCAATTACAATAACTGATTTAATGATTTTATATACATAATAACTAATGTATATCAGGGTGATGTACTTTTCCAAAACAGTGTGTATTTGGTTCGGTTTGGTTTGGTTTTTCTTTCACCTTTAAAAACACCCAGAAAAATGCACATGGTTCACTAAATGAACAGTTTGTAACTGTTTTACATTTGTATCGAATCGCTGGCATATTTTTTTTATATAAAATCGATATGCTATTTCATAATTTAAACGCAGAAAACGTTGGTGATGTTGGTGGTGGTGGTTTGGGGAGAGAGGGATTCGGAACTCTTTTAGATCATATAGTACGACAGTCTTTCAATTATACTAACGGTAACACAATTTATTTTCAAAAGATGCTGTGCTTTCCTCAAAAGCCCATACACATTTCACTTTGGTCAATAAACAAGGGCACTAAGAGTAATGAAAAGGAAAAAGACACGAATAGAGTATTTGTTCTGAAAAAAAAGAATTCGCTGACTCGCTATCGCTCGATATTTTTTGTATTTATATATCATAAATCAAGTACAATATTGTGAAAATTCAAGATTTTAGTACTATGATGTGAAAATTCAAGAATTTAAGCTTTTTGTTCGTTATATAGCTCGCCAGTCATTTGTTTTATTTATACATGTAATGAAAAATAGAACTGACAGTCATTAATCAAGAACTTTATTGTCAGGTGTGTAACGCTCCCCCCCCCCTTTTTTTTTACGGACCAATCCTGAAATAAAATCCTGGATCTACCCATGATCTTGGCCATCTACAGAGGTTTGTCGGGTTGATCATGCCAAAAGAATGCGTGGCGAAGCAGAGCCTTCAATGGGCTTGATCTCCGTGGGCGGTCAGTGACAAACCTAAACACTGCAATGCATATTTGGGGGGGGGGGGTTGTGTTTTGTTTTTCGTTGCTGAAAATTTCTGTTTCGCGACTCCTTTTATGTACATGCGAACTAATTTATACGGAAATAGCTGAATTGCTTACGGTCTGCAGAAATTTATTTTGATGGTGTTCATGTTGGAGGTTCGTTCGAACAATCTGTTCTTCTCGATCAATCAAATTGCAAAAAAAAAATAAATAAATAAATAAAAAACAGAGATGGGATAAATATATACGTAGGATTTTTGTTGGTAAAATATACCTTATATCTTTATATTTTTTGGTCTTTGTCTAGTGTAATGCATTAGTTCTCTCTCTTTCTCTAGTTTTTATTGCCTAAACTAGTATTGAATGCGTTCTATTTTATTTAAGATTTTTTTATTTTGAGCACTATATATATATAGAGCTTAGTTATCTTTTTTCTTCTCAGATTCATTTCTTACTCACTGAACCAACAGGCATATAGAACAAACTATATTTATAATGGAGTAGGTGTTCATATGTCGAATTAAAAGTAGTAAATAGCAGTTTTATTGTAAACAATCACATCTAATGTTAGACTGAAGTACAACTATACTTAAATTAGGATCGGAGGGATTAAGGAGCAAAGGATATAATTTCAATAAACTGACAGACGTTTCTTTAAAGAAGTAAAATTGGAAGAATTATCAAATACATGTATGTTACTTTGACCTTGCATGCAACTGCATTTTCTTACATTCCTATCAGTTATAGTGGATTCGTGATCCTTAAATCAACGAATCTAAATTCTGGTTAACTTGCTAGTTTTTGTTTTACTATTTACTCCTAAAATTTTAAAAGTTACCGGCGGAGATTTTATGCGACATGCTCGGTTAACACCTACCCTCTATGTTAGTAAAATATTTCAATGTTCAGCATTTTTTGTTGGTTTGATTTTACTACAAACGTTTATACATTAAACCGAATTTCAAGAGAAAACCGATTCTTGATTTGAATATGTCACGCCAGTGCATGCACCTGCGATGTTAAGTAAATGACGTCATTTTAATGACGTCATAACGCCGTGCCGACGTGGTCCAAGGCTTTTTCCATTTACATTCTACGCAAGACAAATCGTTAATTTTCAACTAGAGCAAGAGCGTCTGCTATTAATTTTTCACCTTTAATCGACAGATATAGAGGTTATTGATACATTTTTCTACTTTTATTTTTAGCAGATCGTCTTGCTCTATATGAAATTCTCGAAAATATATGTGAATTTCTAGCGGAAAATCCGGATTTGTTAATCCTTCCTTGGTTTGATGAGCTATAATTTCGTAGGGGTACATAAAGATAAAAATCGCTTTTTATGTATATATGTAATTGATCTTGTAGATAAATAAAATAAACACAGTTGATCAATTTTCACGATTTGAATTTCCCAGGAAACAACAGGGCCGATATGGGGTCTTAATGTACCTTCTCCTTTATTTGCAGCGTGACAAAAGGCAATGTATATGTACATGTATTCATTAATCTATAATTTCTATCAATTTGACCTCACATTTAAGCCCTCATATGACAATATAGGGGTTAAAATATCCAATAATTTGACATCACATATTATTTTGCCATACTTGTCATTTCATCCAAATTTATCATCGAAATTAACGGAGGTCAATATCCTAGCACAATCGCTACAATGTTATTTTGGACATAGATGTTATCTTACTGTCCTACTGAATCGACCCTATAGGAAATATGGAGCCGCAAACTCTTTGTAAATTGCATACAATCAAACAAGAAGGTGCTACTAAAATACATTTGGCTTTGTCAGAAGATCACTGCGTCATTGCATGAAGATGGGTTTCTGGTGCATTGATATTGTCTTTAAATATTCTTTAAGAAAGATAAGAGTTGAAACACGTCGATTCGTATTATGTTAAGGCCATTTGTGAAAATTTCATCCTATATCAAACAATATTTCTTAAGGATATCCCCTTCAGGAAAAAGGTCGCGATCACTTTAGACAATTTATCAAAGGTCAAGGTAATTTTCAAACTACAAATATCAGAAATATTTAAGAAATTAAAAAAAAAACATTTATTGAAATGTTGGTTATTGAGGGAGATTGTATTTCTTTTAATATATACCACCGGTTATATTCTAATTGTAGTTGACGGGAAAGTATTAACAAAGGAGAGGGCTACATTAAATTTCTGGGGCAACTTTACAAACTGTTTTGCAGGATGTGGGCTTCAGACTAGGGTCTTCAAGGTCACATTAGGATTAAAGGTCAATGTCATACATTGTAATTTCTGAAAAGTCAGGTAGTCTGGTACCAACATTTTTAAGTGTTCGGAGAGCATACATCAGCTTTACTGATTTGTCTTTATTTTCATCACTGATCATAATAAAAATGTAACATCGAATGTACTTTTTAAAAGATCAAGACTCAACTTGCATAAAAATGATATACGCATCACAATCATTGTTTAAAAATGACGCAATATCTTAGGGGTGTGCAACAGAAGGTAAATGTATCTTTCGGCACATCTTTGGACATAATAATTCCCACACTTTTTGGCCATATCATGATATTACATTCTTTAGATTGAGGATCACGAGGGTTAAGTTCCCGAACCGTGCATGTCTGGTCCATGATTGATCTGTTCTTATTTTTGATGACATTTAATATTTGAAACACTTGGTGAGTATCACTGCCGTTGGACCAGGAGTCGATCCCCGAGGGCACGTATAGCCACGTTCGATCAACTTCGGTTGATCGTCTGTCTCTTCAACGCATTCGAAAATTTCTCTTATCAAAAAATCTTGAAATTTCTAAAACGTGAGTCTTGTAGCATTATATCCCACCCATCCTGCAACATATTTCGGTACATTTTTGGACATAATAATTCTCACACTCTTTGGCCATAAAACAATGTTTAGATTGAGGATCACTGACGAGGGTTAAGTACCATAAACGTGCATGTCTGGTCCATGCTGCAAGTTGATCTGTTTTTAAATGATGCTACTGAATTGAAGACGTTTAACATTTGAACCACTTGGTGAGAGTCACTGCTGGTGGACCAGGAAGCCCCGAGGGCACATGTACCCAAGTTCGATCAACTTCAGATGCAACGGGGATATTTTCGCTTGGGGGAAATTTTCGCGAACATTCCCTCTATTCGCGAAAAACTTAAATATTAACCCCATACGAAAATTTTACACGTTTGCAGAATATATCACCGCCTTCCCCTGTTCATTCTAGAAAAATCTTTGAAAGCATGATCATAACAAACAGTAAGGAACAATGTAACACTTTTTTATAAATGTCTTATATTTTGTAAATATTGTTTTTTTTTATAAATTTAAGCAAGAAGGATCTTACAGCATTTTAAATACGTTAAACTATTGAATTTATGAAAATTACTTTACATTATTTTACCTACCTGCTCTATGAGTTTGTGCTGTATTTGCTGGAGCTATTTAAGAGAACGAGAAAATATATGTCATTACACAGTAAACATTCTTAAACAAGGAGTAAGCAAATATTACAATAGTAATAAATACATAGTTTACCTGATCGTAATGTTAAAAGTGATACTTAATCTCAAAGCATTTGATTAAGATGTAAAACAGAAGGGGATCTCCAACAAAACATGGTTGAACAGCAAAACACCTAAACACCTTTATGCGAAGACACAGAGTAGGAATACATAGCAAGTGACGCAAAAGGGACAAGGAACCCATAATATAAGTTTTCCAACCTTCTTGAAGAAGATTTCAAACTACTATCCCGTTCACTAAATCCAGAGCGCCCTGTTTTGGCGATTTATTCTATCGTCTGAAGAATTTTGCTATAAATTATTGTTTCCGAGAATTGACCTCCTTTAGTCGTAACTGGAAATTAACTTCAACTTACCCTATCAACTGCCTTCAAACCGCAATATGAAAATAAAAAGTCTACGGGAAATTCCCATGTTAATTTCAAGCCGCCGCTATCTTGTTCTCCGTGTCAACAATAGTAAACAGTGACATCAAAGCCTCCGACGTCACACATTTTCAGCGATTTCACTATAGGAAATCCCCGTAGACTTTTTATTTTCCGTCCTATTTCTAACTTAATTGACGCACAGCCAAAATAATGGTATTTTCTGTTACGACTAAAGGAGTACTATAAAATTGATATCTTTTTGGAAGATGACATTATCATATTTTAGAGAAAACCGGGAAAACAGGATGCTCTGGATTAGTGAACAGGACAGCAATTTTAAACCACTAGAGCCAATCCTCATCAGTGGTACATATTGAAAATAGTAAAAAAAAAATTCAAACAAAAGCAGGATACTAGAATAAAAATAAACATGTCGCTCAAAAATGTCAATTTTGCGTAGATTGACTTTAATTTATAGTTAATTATGCTACAGATGATCATTCGTTTAAGAACGCAAACATTTTCTATTTTAAACGAACGTTACTGTATATATCTAAACTTAGAAAAGAAAGAAACTGAGATATCAATGGGAATCTATATGTTTTTATTTACATATATACAGGAAATGTCAGCAAGAGCTTGACGCAAACGAACCTCGACGAAACCCAACCCTTATCTACTTTCCCTTTATCATTTATAGATTATAGATTATCTCTACCTCTACCAGAATACCAAAAATGAAGTACCAAACGTAGTTCATGTAGTCAAAGATCCAAGGGAATAAGGCATATATATGTAAGGCTCTATTAATAACTTATTCGTCAATCCTCGAATGGAGGTAGTGTTAGGAGCGCCAGAGGTGTAAAAGCCTCCTCTGGCTGCATGCATTTGAAATGTCTTTAAGCTATGATTGTACATGTATATGCAAAACAGTTCAAACGATTCAAAGCATTTGTTTTCTCAAATTCCAAAATTACTCCTTTTTTCGAGCTGTAACAATTCATAGTATTGTCAGCATAGAATATTTGTGTATTGCCTTCTTGTGAATGTCTTGAAAATTCATTTTCTAACAGAATTTCGATCTTAAATTTTAAGCAACGGGTTAATAACCAAATAACATTAAAATACATGTCCCCTTAAAAGTATTGTTGACATCGAAGTTGAATATTTTTATGTCGAATGTATTTACAAGAAATTGAATTATTCTTTTTCAATTTCTTTTAGTTCAAAAGGGCTCGACTTTTCATTGATATTTGTAATTTCAATGCCGTACTTTCCATACATCAATAACTTGTATATTGACTCTTTTTTATACGATTAATTTGATAAATGAAAACACAAGCCATGCAAATTGTAGCATCCCCTCGCGAGGCAACAAAATGTCTTACATCTACAAGTATTTTATCCAATAAGCTAAACATGAAAGTTATTTTCTAGTATTGTCGATTGTGACATTGACCTTTGACGTTGAACATCAATGACGTTCTATCACAAATGACATCTTACCTGCAAAGTTTAACGAAGATTAAAAGAAAAAAGTCCATAAGGGTTTTTGTTATCGTTCATTGTGACATTAACCTTTGACCTTTGACCTCGAAAACTATCATGTGGTGCCATCTTACCATGGATAACTTGTATGCAAATTTTAAACGTCTTCAAATGCATAAGCATCATTTAAGAGCAGATAAATATTCAGCATCAGACATAGTTTGATGAAGATTGGAATTTAATTGTGTCCTTCCGTAAGATATTTCTATAGTTATAAATTTTGATCTTGATCATTGACCTCTAACCTTAAAAATCAATAGGTTTTGTCTCCTCACCATAGACACAGTGCATGCAAAGTTTGATGAAGATTAAAAGAAAACTGTGGTCTCTAGAGTGTCTACAAGATTTTTCTTTTATTATCGTTCATTGTGACCTTGACCTTTGACTTCTGACCTTGAAAACTTTTATACGGACAATAGGTCTTGTCTTCTCACCATGAAAAAATTGCATGCAAAGTTTGATGAAGATTGGAAGTAAACTGTGAACTCGAGATTGTCTGCATGATTTTCCTATTATTACCCATTGTGACTTTGATCTTTGACCTCTGAACTTGAATATCAATATAGGCTTTTTTTCTCACCATGGTCAAGCTACATAGAAAGCTTGATGAAGAGAGGATGTAAATTGTGACCTTTAGAACGTTCACAAGGTTTTTCTATTACCACCCATTGTGACCTATACTCCTGACTTTGACCCCTGACTTTGAAAATCAACAAGTGTCTTCTTGCAAAGAAAATGAAAAGAATATATAAAATGCATGCACTGTCTGAGGCCACGTCTATATAGAAAGTGCTATGGCGACAATGTCAGGGAAAAATATTCAAAACACTTACTGTCAAACACCTCGCGGGGAACTTTTTTACGAGCTCCACACGGCAAAGGGCATAAGTGTGACACAAAAGAAGATCCTGACGATAATCTCAACAGCACTCACAACAGAGCACAAAACTGAGCATCGACGGACCCCCAGCAAGCCAGGGGTGGGACCAGGTGCCCGGGAGGAGAAAGCATCCCCTGTTGGCTAGCCGCACCCGCCGTCGATGTTCACGCACGAAAATAAAGAACACGTAACTAGATATCGTGAAACGGTTCTAAACAGGAACGATATAAATTTATTTTGGTCTATTAAGAATTCAGGGGATGTGATTGAAAAAATGAAATCTGAAAATTTCCAAGCCAATACGATTTCTTCATACGACTTCTCTAATATGTACACCACACTTCCTCATGACAAAATGAATGATCGATTATCTAATCTCATTAAATGGTGTTTTGATCGAGAGCGAAAAACTTACCTTTGTACATCTGAATCGAAGGGTTTCTTTTCCTCGACAGACTACAAATCATACAAATCATGGACATGTAGTGACCTGTGTAATGCCTTGTCCTTCCTCTTGGACAATATTTATGTTAGATTTGGTGAGGATCTATACAAGCAGGTTGTAGGAATTCCTATGGGTACTAACTGTGCGCCTCTTGTTGCAGATTTATTTTTATACACTTATGAAAAAGAATTTATCCAAAATCTTCAAAAGCAAAGAAAATTTGATGAGCTGAAATGTTTCAATAATACTTCTAGGTATCTGGATGATATTCTAACCATTGACAATCCTGCTTTTGAATTATATAAGAATGAAATTTATCCACAAGAATTAACCCTTAACAAGGCAAACCTTTCAAATACAGAAACACCCTTTTTGGACCTAAATATCAAAATTGTAAACGGAAAGATTCATACAAGTGTATATGACAAAAGGGATGATTTTGGATTCAACATAGTAAATTTCCCTTGGCTTGACGGTGATGTTCCAAGATTACCGTCATACGACATTTACATATCACAGCTCATCCGGTACGCTAGAGCATGTACTGATATTTTGGATTTTCACAGTAGAAATTTACAAATTACCAAAAAACTTTTAGGTCAAGGTTTCCGCTTTCATAAACTAGTTAAGACTTTCTGGAAATTTTACAAAAATTACAGTCAACTTCTTTTAAAATTCGGATCTATACATGCAACAGAGTACATTACTATGGGTATTACACAACCTGTCTTTTATGGTGATATGATAAACAAAATAAAAAGGATCAAAGGTAGGCAGCATAACCATTGAAAATGCGTCAGAATCATCAAACGCCTTTTATACCGTGGATATGATCCTAATGTCAAAAGACGGACACTAGGCTTGGTACTTGACCAATCTACAGTCTTGTACAAGCGCATCCTTGAGACTTGCACTCTGACTGACTGTGACGACGGGACTCCATGACGGGCCCTGTCCAAACCTCTTTAGAGAAGACAGGGCCCCGACCACCTGTCCTCTCTGAATGTTAGTCGGACTCCTTGGATGACTACATACATGAGCTCGCTACAGCCGGCAGAGCACGGACTGTATTACGCATGCCCTCTTTTTATATCCATTTACATATTCATCTGTGTCTCTGGGGCCTCTGCGTTTCGCGGTCTTGTTTGTGTGATGTCATCTTACAGTGAGGAGGTTGTTTTACACCACAATTATACGTTCTTCGAGACCTCTGGGTAATTGGAAAAGTGAGAGGGTTGTGCGCACGTAATCCAGGATAACCACACCATTTGCTACTTGCGTGACAGATGGCCGTCCAAAGTCGGCACCGGTTACCCATTGGTCTCGTCGGTTTATGTGTAGTCTTTTGTGTTTGATGTTAATATGTCGTGTGTCTCTCTTCCGTCTCATGCTGTACTCGTCTTTTGTGTTTTTGCATCGGGTGTTTTGGTGTTTTACTGTCGATGCTGCAACGGGGCCTTGTTGGAGATCTCCTCCCTTCTCTTTAGACAATTAAATATTTGTAGTTTTCTGGACATTTGAAGTAAAACCGTTACAGATAATCAATGCATTTCTTAAATGTAACTATTATACCAAAACAATACAGGTCAAGTTCGAATATGGTTCATGTTGCTCAATTTTGTGCGTAGTAATGCCCCTTTAAACTTAGAACATTTCAGTATTTAGCGGTTTAACATCTGGTCCATGCTGTTAATTTATCAGGTTTTAAATGATGCTATTGAATTTAAAGACGTTTAACATCTAAGGGACTCGTTACAGATATTTCATTCATTCTTGGAAATAGCTTTTATACAAAGAAACACAAGTCAAGTTCGAATATGGTTCATGTCCCTAGAGCTTGTGACGAGTTATGCCTCTTGAAACTTAGAAAAAACGGTTCATGTTCAAATATGGGTCATATTGCTCAATTTTGTCCGGAGTTCTTTTATACATTGCATATACGTGAAAGTTGCCGGGCGGGTGTGTAATTGATCCTTTGATAAATATTCTTTTTATTTTTATGTAAATCTGCATATGTTCCATTATATTATTACCGATGATTTAGACATAGCATAGTTATATGTATTCCACATAGTATCCGGCTTGCACTACTTGCCATATTATGCGATGATAAATTATTTCTGTCGATGTCCTAGAAATGAAAGAATAGGACACAATGTAAGCTCCCTATCTTAACAATTTCTAAGTCATTTCTACCTTCGTATGAAGATATCCATATACACCAATTAAACAAAAATTGAAGTTTTAAATGCGTTTACTTTGTTCTGCATTTTTGGAAAGGAGCCAGAGGTAAATATGTTTTGTCCTGCTGGTGTATTTCGAAATTGTAAGAGTTAGGGCATTCATATTTCACGTGTTCACCCTTGTGACAAAATAATTCTCTTACTTCGACCTTGATGCAAAACATTCTTAATATACACATTAAGAATTCAAGTTGAGGCATACTGTTTCACAAATACATCATTAGAATAATTATCAAAATTGATATGAGTAGGCAACTCAGAGATTTCACAGAAAAAATGATTATTTTCAACTAAGAATTCAATAGATATCCTGTTTAATTTTGTAATATTTTAACAATTATAAAGAAAATACAGTAATGCTAGAACATGTAGGAACTTTTAAATATAGATTCTATGTAAAAACCTAAAAAAATCAGACATGTTTGGCCACGACATGTCTCAGATTTTGGATATCTTTTGTGTATAAGGTAAATATGATGTCCCCAGAACGAATTGACCTTCCATTTTTTTTCTCCGACGTTCCGTTGCCATGGTAACCAAGGTTTTGTATAATAACACCTTTAAACAAGGCATTTTTATGCATCCCGTTACCATGGAAACAAATGTTGAATGTATATGTAATTTTCCGAAAAGATTATTTAAATCCTCTTAAGTTGATACAATTTGATTTTTCGATGCTCCTTCTTTCTGTGTGTCATGTAAATTCACTTCAATTTCAAGAAAAATTGCTTATTAAAAATGAGCCATTTTCGGCCAATTTAGGCCTTATTTTACCTATATTTTACTTACTTTTGACAAGAGTAATAATGCAATTGCACAAGATTTGAAATACAGTTGACTATTTCCTGAAGAGTATTATCCTAGGACTTCATGGGAATCGAAGGAAATTTATCTAGAAGTGAGATTTTTCTGTTTACATGCCTTTGAAATAGGTTACCATGGCAACATTTGGTACGAAGGTGTAAATACCTGTCATAAGTAAAAAGCTAATTTCTACAGATGTATGCCTGCTATTGTTACAAAACTTGGTATGTAGATGTATTAAAGACCATTTGATGCTATCATGACCTTGAGAAAATGTCAAGGTCATTTGCTCAATTTTCAAGGTCATTTAAAAATATATGCTATTTTCAGGCCAAATTTTGTTGTTTTTCACTTAAAAGAGACATGATTAACAGTAAACAGTATGGAACCTTGGCAAAACAATCAATTATCAGTAAAAGTATGATAAATGTATTATTTGTTGGGATGAGTATCACATTTATCAGAGTCCAATGAAGACCCCAAAAAATGTCACATATTTTACGAGAAAATTTTAGAAAATCGCAATTTTATGCTCTTTTGAAAGTATGTCATACATAGAAGTGAAATACAATTTAAAAAAATTGTGATGAATTCTACTTCTTTTGATCGGTTGTTCAACTGTAAATATTTAAAATCAAAATATCTAATGAAATAAGTAAGAGAAATCAATTTAAATTAATTGAAAATCCTGATTTTTGTCTTAATTTTAGTCTAAATTTAGAAATGACCTTGAGATTTGGACAGATGACCTTGAAATGATTTGAAGGTCAATTGATAATGATAAATATAATTTGTATACTGGTATGCTATTTCATAATCATAGGACTCAAACATGAGGAAAAACAATGTTTTTTAATATGCGGTATATGGTAAAATGGATTCCAAGTTGCTATAGCAACGGATTTTGATTGGCATTCATGACAAAATGGTGAGTTTCACCATAGATTTTTGTTCTTGATTTTTCCCAGCTATAGACATTTATTTTAGCAAGGTGATGTTAAATACCCATAACATTCACCGAATAATGGTTTTCAACCTTCAAAATAATGAAAAACAGGCCAAAAATGACCCTAAAATTAGACCTTATTTTTGCTAAATTTTCACATAATTTGACTGAATATCAACAACTACCTGATAACCCCCTCCCCCGAAAAAGTTATTCTTGTCAGAGTTAAACTTACAAAGAAAAGTTTTTGTGTTCATAAAGTAAATTTTGACCATGGTTTCCATGGCAACAGAATGCCACAATATGTCTTATCTCTCATATCTATGGGGGAGTCAAAAAGATTGACCCCGTTACCATGGCAACCGTTGTTCAAATATAACAATATGGTTTGTTTTCATTGTTTTTACATTAAGTATGATGATTACAGAAAGTTTCATCAAAATCCATGACATGCCGTGGCCAGCTGTTTTAGGTTTTTACAGAGAATCCATATTAAAGAATATATCTTATAAGGGGTATGGACAAAATGTTATTCGCCATGTAATGTGTTATTGAAAATCAAATCTTTCCTTACACCGAGTCATGGCTCCAACTTCAACTATTTTAATCCCAAGTATTCTCAACCTCAATAGCTACATTTTCCCATATTTTCTACGGAAAATTACATTAAGGTTCTAACATTAAAAACCTTTTTAAATTCATGCACCGAACTGCACAGCTGCACTTCAGAAGAATGTATCAATAATACTATAACTTACCTTAAACATTACATTGATACTATATCTACAAACATTTGTCCTTCGATTTTGAGTACAAGGTCTCATTATCTTATAAATCTCTTGTTAATACAACGCGGTGTCTTTTCGAACACGAGTTTTTACAGGTAGCCATTTTCATGTGCCGATTCGCCCCAACATAGGTAGAAAAAATAAACAATTTTAAGGTTCCTGGGGTAATTCACTAGAGTTTCAACTGTTTGCGATTCAATTATTAATTATTTACATGATATATATTAGAAAAATTGGATAGTCATGTGAATTATAGGTGACAAATTACAAATGTGTAACATTCCGGGGATCCGCCCCTGGGTTCATTTCTATGTTGATATGGCCACTAGCCCCCTGCTTGTAAAATGAAGAAACCCGGTATTTTGAGAAAGTATTATCAAAATTGGAGGACAAATGCTTGTAGATATATCTGTAAACGTCTTCAAATTGAATAGCATCATTTAAGAACAGACAAATAGGCAACGTGGACCAGACATGCACGTTTCGGGTATCCAACCCTCATCAGTGATCCTAAATCTAAACAATGTAATATGCCAAAAAGTATGAAAGTTACTATGTCGAAAAAGTATACTATGATGATAGTAACGTTAAAGGTAGGTTGTAGTATTAATCATAAATCCTGCAAACCTGTAGATGCGCAGTTCGGTGCACTAAGTTCAAATGGTTGTCATGTGAAATATTGATGTAGTTTTTGTTCAAAAAGATGGAAATATGACGAGGTTGAGGTAAAGAAAACTTAAAATTAAAATGGTTAAAATTGGAGTTTTAATTCTGCGGAACGACAGATTTTCATGTATGCTTCTCGTCAAATCCAATGTAGCCGATAAACTTTTGTCCATACCCCTTAATCAACTTGTTGTGTTACCTTACATAAAGCTTTTTCCCGTTTTACATAAAATGAAAAAGAAATGATTCCATAAATATCCTGATATGGAATGAAATATCGCAATACGTGTTTTTATTGTTTCTTGGTATAACGACAGAATGGACAGAAAGAGGTAGTAATGGGAAGGAAAGGGGGAGGAGCTATATCTACATCCTGTCCGCTCCTTGGAACATATTGTTAAAAGGGTGAAATCTATTCATGCTCTTCTTCCAACACACAAGGGAAATGGATCAGTATGAATGCTTGATTCAGATGTGTAAGATATATACATACATGTATTGTAAGTGATGCTTACTTGGCAAAATTTCATTGGGATAACACGTTTTTACAATGCTTGAATAAGACCAAAGCAGATATCCTAAATTAACAAATATCATTTTATATGATATGAAAGTGAAAAGTTTTTCAAACCAATTTTAATGCAACAGTCACGTGTTTTGGACAGTAAATTCTCGTCAGTGATGCTTCAATCGAAAGTGATTTTCAAAAACAGCCAAAATTCAATTCAGTAGCTTCCTCTAGGTTTATTTTTTATTTAAATTTGTGCATTTACTTTGCAGAGAGTATGTGGCTCTAAATATCCTGTAGGGTCGATTCGAAACCAAAGCTAAAGACAATTCCTTACCAAGATAGCATTGAAGGGATGGTGCTCAGATGTTAACCCCTTTAATTTTGATGATAGTTTTGTTTATTGTGTGTCACTTAGAGAAACAAATGACAAAGATTCTGCCCATGCTGGCATCAATTCACTATGTCTTTTATACATCAAAAAGATAAATATGTACAACCAATGTAATTCCCTGAGATATATTGATACGAACGTGTTCCATCTCAATGCATAAGATCTAATAGAGCAGTTGCATTTAGTTTACTTTACCACTACTTTTACCTCACCTCTACGCTTCAGTGGTCACTGCGGTTAGGGGTTACATAATCTTGGTCTCGAGTATTGACGACTACAGTTAACTTTTAAAGCTGACCTACCCTGACGTTTTGCGGGTACATTTCATATCTTAGACATAAAACTTACGGGTACATTTTATGTAAATTTCCTCTTTTCGGACGAAGAAACATTAAGCATTGTAATTTTTGCTACATAAATAAATGATTTTTCCGTCTGCATGTCCGTCCGTCCGATGATTATACTTTCAAATTTAAATGGTAAACAAGTGACAGGTCAGCTTTAAAAGGTAACTGTAGTTGGATCGCCTCAGGACAGGTGTGTATTGAACAATGTAAAGCCATGGCTGTGAAATATTCTGTTTAACGTGTGCGGACTGGTACCTTTCGAGACAAAATACCAGATAAAAAGCATACACTCACAATTAATTCGAGATTGCCAAATGTATCCTGTCATACTGAAAAAAAGTTCCACTACGGCTTTATTACTCGAAATGAAAAACGGCTCAAATGGACCTATTTAAACCAAGACTTAGCTATAATAGCTCACATTCCCGTCTCCCCTGACTTGTACAGTGGATATGTGCCTTAAATAAAATTTCAGAATAATACATGTCATTGACAACAATACAAAAATTGTATGTTTGTGTGTTTTCGCCTAACTGGAGGGTGTCTTTTTTTAAAACACCAGGATGGAAAACGAATTTTAAATACCACGGCCTAATCCCTAACCTCAGTGACCACTGAAGCGTAGAGGTGAGGTAAAAGTAGAAGTAAAGTAAGAAGTAAAATAAATGCAACTGCTCTAATGAAACATATCGCGAAGGCTGTTCCAACCTGTAAACTGCCCCGCGGTGACCTGAATTTTAACGTCACCCTTTTTCCAAGAAAAAAAATGCGATTTCAAAAAAAAAAAAATAAGTATGAAACAGACAACAATGGTGCATTTATATAGAAAAATGTAATAATTTGTGTTTTGCTACGGGTATGCAACACATAACAAGTGCATTTATTTATTACATGTATGATAAATGTTCTTCCTGCATGCTGTATACCCATAACAAAACACAAATTAAGAAATGTCTTCTCTATATGGTTCACAGTTATTGATTCACACTGCAGTGAGAAAAAAACAAGAGTTGTCAGACGACAACAAAGCTCTGAGGCTAAGCTCGATCAACTTCGGTTGATCGTCTGTCTCTTCAACGCATTTGAAATTTTCTGTTACAAAATTTCTTGAAATTTCTAAAACGTTGGTCATGTAGCATCATATCCCACCCATTCTGCTACGTCGTTTGGTACATTTTAGGACATAATAATTTTCATACTTTTGGGCCATATTACATTGTTTAGACTGAGGATCACTGACGAGGGATTAGTACCCGAAACGTGCATGTCTGGTCCATGCTGTCAATTTTTCAGGTTTTAAATGATGCTTTTGAATTTAAAGACGTTTAACAATCTCAAGAAATGACACTTTTCTGATGAGTATAAGACTCTAAGATAAGGAAAGAGTCGCATTCAAATGATTACCTCCCATCCTTCAAAATATAGCTTCTTTAAAAAATAATTCAAGTAACTCAAGATCACAAGGTCAAAAGTAGTATTTTTCAGTCTAACAAAAATATTTTTAACTAAATATGGATTCTTTTTTCAAAGCTAAGCTTGTACATTGGAAATAGCTAGGCCTTAACCTTGATGGATCAAGAGATCGGTCTCCGAATATATCTGAAATATCAAAGCCTTACTACTGGTAGTTTAAAGTTATATAGGGCCATGCATGGATTCATTTGTCGATAACGAAGATAGACTGTGAATTAGTTTTAAATACTACCATTTGAATATCATATAATGTAGTATTTTGTCAAATACTCTGGTCAGAGTTAGCGCGCTACCGCGATCAGCCAATAACTTGAATGAAATTTACTAATAATATGGAAGTGTTCCAACTCTATACCTTCTTGAAGAAAATTTTAAACCAATTCATTATGAAACAGACATATGTTTATTACATTGTGTATAAAGTTGATCTCATGAATAGATGTTGTGTTGCGTTCAATTAATCATTTTAAACGTGGAATTTCGAACATTTTCAAATGACTAACAACGTGTTGGACGCTTGAATAGAAGGCAGGTGTAGTCTTCTACACATGTGCGTTTGTTTACCAAATTCCTAATCCTGAATTAATAAACATTTTCCTTTAAATATTTATCATTTTCATTTTTTATTAAATATAGATTAAGCTGAATACTATGAATATATATATATACATATCTAAAAATAAATTAATTAAATAGATAAATTTGCAGCATGAATCCGACATGCACGTTTCGGGTACTTAACCCTCGTCAGTGATCCTCAATCTAAACAAAGTAATATGGCTATAGCTAAAGAATGTGAATATTATTATGTTCAAAAATGTACCGAACGACGTAGCAGAATGGGTGGGGTATGATGCTACGGGACCCACGTTTTAACTTATATCTAACATCTTATTAAATTTATATTTAAATTAATATAACAACGATCGATAACTACATGCTCGTCCGACTTCAGTTGTTAAACGTCTTCATATTCAATAGTATCATTTAAGAACAGATCAATTTGCAGCATGGACCAGACATGCACGTTTCGGGTACTTAACGTACTTAATATCATACGTCCAATACCCAGCCAATACCAAATATGGGAAACCAATGCCGACTTTGGACGGCCATTTGCCACACAAGTAGCAACTGGTGAGGTTATCCTGGATTACGTTCACCTAACCCTCTCACTTCTCAAATAATCCAGAGGTTTCGAAGAACGCACAATTGTGGTGTAAAACAACCTCCTAACTGTTAGATGACCACGCACAAACAAGACTGCAATACGCAGGGGCCCAAGCAACACAAATGAATATGTAAATGGATTTAAAAAGAGGGCGTACGTAATACAATCCGTGCTGCTCTGCCAACGCGAGCTCATGTATGTTATCACCCGAGGAGTCCGACTGACATTCAGAGAGGACAGATGGTCGGGGCCCTGTCTTCTCTAAAGAGGATTGGACAGGGTCCGTCATGGAGTCCCGTCGCCACGGTCAGTCAGAGTGCAAGTCTCAAGAATGCGCTGATACAAGACTACAGATTGGTCAAGTACCAAACCTAGTGTCCTTCTGGGACTTTAGGTTCATATCCACGGTATAAAAGAAGTTTGATGATTCTGACGCATTTTCGATGGTTATAGTGTCTGCCTTTGATCTTTCTTATTTTGTTTATCTTATCACCATAAAAGGCAGGCTGTGTAATGCCCAAAGTAACGAACTCTATTGCGTGTATAGATCCGAACTTTAAAAGAAGTTGACTGTAATTTTTGTAAAATTTCCAGAAAGTCTTAACTAGTTTATGAAAGCGGAAACCTTGACCTAAAAGTTTCTTGGTAATTTGTAAATGTCTACTGTGAAAATCCAAAATTTCAGTACATGCGCTAGCGTACCGGATGAGCTGCATGACTGTATATACACTTGTTCCGTTTACAATCTAGATATTTAGGTCCAAAAACGGTGATTCTGTATTTGTAATGTGTGCCTTGTTGAGTGTTAACTGATGTGCATAAATTTCATTCTTATATAATTCAAAAGCAGGATTGTCAATAGTTAGAATATCATCCAGATATCTAGAAATATTATTGTAACATTTCAAATCATCAAATTTTCTTTGCTTTTGAAGTTTTTTGATATTTTTTTTTTCGTAAGTGTATGAAAATAAATCTGCAACAAGAGGCGCACAATTAGTACCCATAGGAATTCCTACAACCTGATTGTATAGATCCTCACCAAATCTAATATTGTTCAAGAAGAAGGACAAGGCATTACACAGGTCATTACATGTCCTTGATATGTGTGATTTGTAGTCTGTCGAGGAAAATGAACCCTTTGATTCAGATGTACGAATGTTAGTTTTCTGCTCTCGGTAAAAACACCATTTAATGAGTTTAGATATTCGATCATTCATTTTGTCATGAGGAAGTGTGGTGTACATATTAGAGAAGTCGTATGAAGAAATCGTATTGGCTTGGAAATTTCCAGAATTCGTTTTGTCGATCACATCCCCTACATTCTTAATAGACCAAAATAAATTTGAATCTTTCCTGTTTAGAAGAGTTTCACAATATCTAATTACGTGTTCTTTTTGAGCCATAAGTGCTGGCGTCAGATTTCTAGACAAAATTGTAGTGGAGCTCGAGCAGTTGCTAGAATTAACAATAAATCAAAATTTGTAAGGAGACTTGTGCAGTTTCGGTATGCAATATAGTTTTGGGAGATCCAATTTAAAAGTAGAGATATTGAATGAAGACAGTTCACTGTTATGCTTGTTCAAAATGTTAGATACACGTTAGATACACTTTCATTGCTTTTGGTAAACGTATTAGTAGACAAAACTATCATTTTTAAGTAGATCAAAGTATAGGGCTATGCATGGGAACGGACGATCTCGTTAATAAAAAGCGATGTATTATGCAATATCTTTGAAACCTGAAATCCATGAGGAATACCGTACGGCTTTTTTGACTGAACAACAAAATCAAAGACAACTCTAAGTTTCGGATAGATAAATAATAGCCAAGGGTGGGATTGATCAAATGTTAACGTCTTCAAATTGAATAGCATCATTTAAGAACAGATAAATTGGCAAAGTGGACCAGACATGCACGTTTCGGGTACTTAACCCCTTAACGTCGAACTGAGGCGTAAGCCAAAATTGGGACATTTATCTACCCCAACTGAAATTTTCCTGTCAGGAACTTTAATTATTTTTTCGCATATTGATCCCGTCAAATTCTTCTTGTTTTCCACCGTACAGTATCTGCCATCGAAAATTGAGCGTTTTTAACGATAGACATGAAACAGTTGACGTTATGTTAATAATTTTGTATTAATCATATCATATAAAGCTACATATGAATAGAAAGTGCCCGTATTGCTGATTACTTCTGTAATTCTTGATTTCATATGAACAAATCCTGCCAGTCAGACGTGCTGCACAAAGGAAGAGGGACATGACCCCTAAAGTGACTCAATTTTGGCACCCTTCTAAAATGATTCACGTAAACTATATGTCTATATATTGTTTATTTTCTATTTGATAATCTGTGCAATTTATTTGAATTTTCACCTGATGCAATTCAAGAAATATAACGTCAAAGTTTTCTTCCCTAAATACAGCATTCTTTTCGTTGCCTATAGCTAGTCACATGACCTCATTTATGAGGTATACTATGGAAATAATGGACTTTTCTTAAGATAACAAGCTAATTATTTCTCCTAAATATTAGGTCATTTTAATTTTAAAGCTCACATAATTGAGCTGGACGTCATCTGCTCCTTATCAAAAATCATTCCTAGTCAAATTTTAAATGCGACACTGCGGACACTATGTAGTGTAACCTCGATAACGCACTAGCATGACTGAACTGAAACTGAAAGTTTTTATTTCATCTCATAAGGCAACAATCAACAATTCTAATTAATCGGTGCTAACATCGAAGTTTTAGTACAAATGAAAAAAATCAGTTTATCCCATGTGCGAGAGCACGACAGCCTCGACTATTTATTCTATAGACTTGTTTTTGGTAATTTTAAAAATCTTGGAAAAATCCAAACCTCGCAGTGTTACCATAATGACAAATATGGATAATGACCATATCCCTGTATACAGCACAAAATCGATAGTTCAGAAAATCAGAAACCGAAGGCATACAAAATCAGGATAAAACAGGAACCAAAGCAAACAAACAAAAACCTCCACTATATGAAAAGAAGCGAACTCCCGATATGGGAGTGAGACCAGCTGTCCAGGAAGAGTAAGCATCTCCTGCTTGCATGCAACACCCGCCGCTTCAATTCGGTAGAACTGTCACATCCGGTAACTTACATTTTGGAAGACATAGAGTACAATCTTTGGTTGGATGGTTCAAATGGTAATTATTGTTTTAATCAATAGCCAAGCGGTTAAACAAGATACTGGTCAAGCTTGGTTGACATGGACCTCATAATAAGGGTAAAACTCTAAAATTAAAATGGAAACATATGATTTATTTTTATTCGACACTATAACTGGTGCACTCTCTAAGGCTGAAGATGTTCTTAAATAATGCTATTGAATTTGAAGACGTTTAACATTTGTACCACTTGGTGAGTGTCACTGCTGATGGACCAGGAGTCCCCGAGGGAAAAAGTAGCCAAGTTCAAACAACTTCGGTTGATCGTATCTTCAACACCTTCAGTTAATTTCAGTTATCAAAGTTTCTTGAAATTTCTAAAAAAAAAACGTGGGTCCTGTAGCATCATATCAACCCATCCTGCTACGTTTTCCGTACCGTTTTGGACATAATAACTGTCACACTCTTTATACATGTATTACAATCTTTAGATTTAGGATTACTGACGAGGGTTAACTATCCGAAACGTGCATGTCTGGTCAATGCTGCAAATTTATCTGTTCTTAAATGATGCTATTGAATTGGAAGACTTTTAAAATGAGATAAAATGGATTCGCCTAAAATAGCATTTTGAACTGCATTGCATACTAGCTTTATACATCAACAAAACCTTTTTTACCATGGATTAATTTTGCTCCATAAAACCTGTAGCTGGAATGTACACTGTTTTTTCTCTTTAAATGAAAACAGTCATTTTTATCTCCATGATCTACAATCTAAAAGAGTGGTCAAGCTTATGTCGAGTAAAATCGTGGGATTGAATCCATTTTCAATTTAAAGTTTTTCCCTAATTCTGAGGTCCAGGTTAACCAAACTTGGCTGGCATTTAGTTTAACCCCTTGTCTATCCATTAAGCATCACTGATGAGAATTTAATATTCGAAACACGTGTCTAAGCAGTTTTCATCTTGGCAGCTTTTTATCAACAAACACTTACCCCGCCCATAAATAGCGGCTTGGCATTCCATTCCTGAAATATACAAAGGCAATATGAATATTCATTCAAGAAGCATTATAAATGTTAAAATCTGTTATTGTTCATGTTCCAATTAAATCGGTTTATTGTGTGTAAACATGTATTTATATATTATGCAGAGGGAAACAGTCTATTTGAAGCACAAGCCTGAAGACATTTCTACCGGTTTATTGTATAGTTTGTTTGACGTGCATGTCTGGTCCATGTTGCCAATTTATCTGTTCTTAAATGATGCTATTCAATTTGAAGACCTTTACATCTACTAGCCAGATAGAATTCCTGGTAGCTCTGGGTGTCAGGGTAATAAAAGTCGAACTCTGTAAGGATGAAAAATATTCGCTCTACACTTTGTATGACAAACATGGACAATGACCATATCCAAAATACACAGTGCAAAATCGATAATTCAGGAAATCACAAACCGAAATCAGGATAAAACAGAAACCAAAGCAAACAAAAACCTCCACCACATGAAAAGAAGCGAACTCCCAATTAGGAGTGAGACCAGGTGCCCAGGAAGAGTCAACATCTCCTGCTTGCATGCAACACCCGCCATGTTTGATGCAATAAATGAAAGTGACCATTTTTAGAAATAACATTAGCAATTCCCACTGAAACAAGGTTTGCCTATGTGTAGCACTAAAACAATGGCCAAATAAGCTTTACTTGGATATCATGTTGCCATGGAAATTATTGTCAAAGCTAATTGGTATTAATTATAATTAGGTTTCTATCTTTAAAAGCTTTACTTTAGAAAGTGTAGTAATTTTTTTAATGGAACTTACTCTCAGATTAGCAGAATCACTGAAAAAACTGAGGGACTACATTCTATTTTCCTAGATTTCGTGGTCAAAATGATTACTATGGCAACCTTTCGTTTGAAGCATGAAGACTACGACTTTTCCAATTCATTTAAAGCACCATTTGAATAACTTATATTACTTACATTGTATTCTCCATGTAGGAACAAAAATGAGATTGCTGTTTACTTGAGAGCTAAAACATTGTAAAGGTTATCAGTTCTAAGCTCAAGGTCTTTCCGAAATGAACTTCAGAAGGTTCCAATTCACAAATATTTGCAGTTTTTTATTCACATCATTGTTATAGCAGAGAGATGTGCATTGCTACATCACAAGCGTTTTCATACGATATGTGTAAATGTCCCTTTCAATAGTTTCATCTCATTGTTTTACATTTATAATTACATATCACAAAATATTATTGTATGTACCCCTTGTTGCACTAGCAGCAGTGCTAATGTAACACTGCATCTGAATACAGATGAACATATTCATGCAATGATTTACACTTAATACTGAACCGAGTTATCTCCTGTTATCCATATAAATGAGCAAGAAATGAAAAACACGTATGTATATGTGTTTATGTAGTCGATGTATGGAAAGCGAAAGTAAAAAAAATCACATTTGTCCCTATTGACATTCAGAAACACATAAATAAATTTTATGTAACCGATTTATCATAGACAAGCATTTTGATAATATTTTAAAATCTTCAGACCAAAAACTTTATTAATTTGAAAACACCATACCTGACATGACAGCTGATCAACATGTATGGCGCGAACTAGACTTCCGCTCGTTGTTGTACAATACTGAAGATATTTCGCTCCTGGTTGAATATTCATCCCTTGGGTCAGGAAATGCGTGAAATAGCAAATCGCATATCTAGAGGGATGGAGATGGTCGGTAACCATGCACCTGGAATTAATCAGAGCTACTTTTTCCCGTTTTTATGTATAATAACGGATATTGTTAAATACCGTACCGGTATAATAATATTTTTCACAATCAAAGAATTGAACCCCAGTAACCCCCTTCGATCCTTTAATTCTTCAATATCAATGAGTTAAAAAAGATCCTGACAGAAGATCCTGATAGATCAACAGCACTCACAATAGAACACCAAATTGAGCATCGACGGACCCCTGGCAGCTAGAGGTGGGACAAGGTGCCCGGGAGGAGTAAGCATACCCTGTTGGCTAGCTGTATCCGCCGTCGATGTCCACGCACGAAAATGAAATAAAATACATGAGGACTCATGAGGACTGAGGTTATGTCTATTTAAAAAGTGCTATGGCGACAATGTCAAGGAATAAATTCAAAACTCTTACTGTCAAATCCCTCGCTGGGAACATTTTTACGAGCTCCACACGGCAAAGGGCATAAGTGTGACACAAATGAGTTAAAGAATATCCTGACGATAATATCAAAAGCACTCACAATAGAGCACCAAATTGAGCATCGACGGGCCCCTAAATAACAAATATTATGTAGTTAAGATAGCGGAACCCAATTGCATAAGACGATAAAAATCAGACAAAAAGACGGAGTCTATAAGACTACACAAAAGAAACATAATGCTATTTGATTTACAATTTCAATAGAAACCAAGGTTAAGCTCTGGTCACAATCCGCCTTGCGTATTTTTGGGCGTGCGTGTTAAGGCTACATGCGTTACGTTTTTCGGAAGACGCAATGACGAAAGAGGCCAGAGTACAAAAGTAGTGCGTCATGCACGTCGCATGTACGGTTATATGGAGTAATTACTTGCAGCATATGTTGTACACGTGGAAAGTACGTCTCGGGGAGAGTAAGCATCTCCCTCATCACTTAGGTGGCACAGAAAATTCAAATTCAGTTTTGTTGAATGGTTCGTATGTTGCTTTCATTATTGATGACAACAAGATGCTATTTTGTTGTCATGTATCATATATTTATTGCACAGTAAAGTCTTAATTTTTTCTCATTTCGAAATGTTATTCAATTCGCGGTTCGCAACCGTTCCAATGGAAATACTTATGATTTTGCTTTGCCTTTTCGACTTTGAGGCTGCATAACTGATGTTTATTCAGTTCGTCACCGTGCCATCAATTTAAGTCGTAGTAGTTTTAGCTTGCTCTGACATGTGATATGAATACAGTGTTGGCAGGGGAAGGAGGAATGTTACTACTTAGGAAGGTAAAATGTGTATTTTCTAAGTTGAATTGCGACGTTTGTTATATATAGAGGTGTTTGGATGTAAATTGTTATCAATAGATACCATCAAATTCAGATATGAAGCAAATAGAATGCTTTCAGTCGGTTCCTGTCCTATAGTTCAGACTAATAAATTTTGCTAAGGCAATCATCTAAATTTGGATTATTATGATTGATTGAAAGCACATCATCAATTTATGTCTAATTGAATTGATGTGTAATGTGTGTCTTTGCACGAGAGAGCAAGGCAACCTCGGCATCATATGGGTTTAGAAAAAAATATCAACAAGATGTGGAGCACAATTGGTTCCATTGGAGTTCCAACAATTTCATCAGAGTCATTACTCAAAAATACGAAAGGGTTCCAACTCTAAACCCTCTTCAAGAAAATTTCAAACAAATTTATTATGCACCAGACACATGTTTCGCATATCAAATCCTCATCAGTGATATTTCCAGCCAAAGTTTTTGCGTAAGCCGTCCAAATCCATTTCAGTAGCGCATTTTATAATTATAATTTGTGCTTTTACTTTACAAAGAGTGCGCAACTCCAAATTTCCTGTAGGGTCGATATAGTAGCAATTTAAAGATGGTGCTAAAAAGTAAACCAAGTAATGAATACTGCGGGCAGTATTCAACCTTACTCATGCACATTTACATCATGTTATCATTCATTGCACAAAATTTTATTGAAATATTCATAACGCAAATTCTTAGATTTTTACTCGAAAAAGAAAACTCTCAAAAGAAAAATATACACTTTTAAAAAGTGCCTCCTTCCGTATTTACACTGGGCTCTGGGGATTGCAATGGTCCTTACATAAAGTTGTCCTTCGTATTTCTATGGAGCTGTATTTTGTAATCTATGTCCGGAGGAACGTTCGATCCCGATTCTCAAGTCTGTCAGAAAACATTTTCAGTGGTTAACTAAATGATCGTTTATTGATATAATTTTTCCTTGAAATAAATTTTTGATTATAAATTCAAAGTGAAGAAAACTGGAACTGAAATCGGACGCATGCTTAGGAGATTGTGCTCTCATAGTGCGACCAGAAATATAAAGATTTCATCATTAGAGCCAGACGGCTTGCAAGTAAGCTACTTGTTCAGGGTTATATCACACAACCGCTGAAATCATCATTGCGGAAGTTCTTCGGTCGCTACGGGGATATTATAAAAGCATATCAGATCCCCTTTCCAGAATGATCGGTGATATTCGACATTGTGATTGAATGGTTGTCGTCATCACCAAATAAGACATACATACCTGATCTAGTACATCAAAATGTACATCGAGACAATCACCGAATTTCACAGGTTTCCATTGAGCTGTTGCGACGGGTGTTGCATGCAGTCAGGGGACACTGATTCTCCCCGGGCACCTGGTCTAACTTTGGAATGTTGATAGTTCCGGGATTCGCAACCCTTCCGTTGGGAATTCTCACGATTTGGCCTTGCCTTCTCGGCTTTGAGTCTGAATAACTGTTAGGTACTTCTTTATGTTTATATTAGACTTATACACTTGTCAAAATTTCTAACCGAACATTTTTTGATAATCATTATCTTATGAAGAATAATTTTTCATTAGTGAAAAGTGTATAACAGATTAATCTAGTACCTTCACTTGACTTTTTTTTGGAAATTTTGGTTTAATATGAGGTAACAATATTGAAGCGTGACGAATTTGACAAAATGAATATTTTTCGCAAAGAGAACAAAATCCTGGGGAAAACATTATTTTTACTTTAGAAACACATAGAGATGCGTCCTCCAGACTAGAATTAAATATTAAATAAAAGTTTAAATTAATGCACAAATTCATTTAGAGTTTATTGCAACCGGAATTGCAGGTTCTGTGAATGTTTTTGTCATATCGATGACTTGAATTATCAGGAATCACAAAGTAACAAAGAAAAGTTAAATTTTGAAAAACACAAGATCTGTAGAAAAATTCAGTATGGCAAGCAAAAGCTTCTTTCCATCTTATGTAAATACAATGGACTATATAAACTCAGGTGTTCGGTTAGAAATTTTTATAATTTTTGGAATCTGATCTCGTGTTTTGGGTTTAACTTTCATTCATGCTGCAAATTTATCTGTTCTGAAATCATGCTATTAAATTTGAAGACGTTTATGATTTTTACATGTACCACCTGGTGAGTGTCACTGCTGATGGACAAGGACTCTCCGAGGACACATGAAGCCAAGTTAGATCAACTTTGATTGATCGTTTTTCGTCGTATTCGAAAATTTCAGTGATCAAAATTTCTTAAAATTTATGAAACGTCGGTCCTGTTGCATCATATTCCACCCATCCTGCTAATCTTTCGGTACATGTTAAACGTCTTCAAATTGAATAGCATCATTTAAGAAAAGATAAATTGGCATCTCTGGACATCATAACTTTCACACCTTTTGGTCATATTATATTTTGTACATTGTTTAGATAGAGGATCACTGACGAGGATTAAGTACCCGAAATGTGCATAGGGTTAAGTACCCGAAACGTGCATGTCTGGATCATTCATCTGTTCTAAAATAATTCGTTTGAATTTGAAGACTTTTAACATTCACTGATGGATAAAGCCGTTCTATTAGTTGAAAGATAACAACAGGTAATACCACTTTTTTCAATGCGTTTTGGAAATGAATGTTGAGTATATGTATGTATAAAGAACCATGGTAGTAAAAACAAAATATGAGGGCAAAATAGCAAAGACTAAATTAACTTCTTTCTTGAGTCAAAAAGGACAACACTGAAAATAGTAGACATTTGTCGTGCATATCAGAGCTCAGAACAGATGATACAAATTTCCTTGGGGTAGAATTTCAAGTTTTATTATCTGGATACTTCCTTATAGTGGGTAGTTTTAATTCATATTTAATCATAATTTTTATGGTGTACATGAAAATGTTTGACCAATAATTTTGTGTCAGTGAGAATGATTGTCACATCTGACAGTTCTTTTTTTTTTTTTTTTTCGTTGAATTAATTTCTTGTTGTGGTGATTGGAATGAATCGTTCAAACTTGCACTTCTCATTTTTGTGTAAACCATGAAAGCCGCCACCGCAACCAGTAAAAAAGCTATTACACCAATGAGCACATAGAAACACCATCCAAATTTATTCTCCTTCAGCTCTTTCCTTTCTTCTCTTCAAGTTTTTTGAAGACGTTCAACATTTTTACTGGGTAGGATTATCATTGCTTTTGTTTCATATATCTCTGAGAGAAGGGAGGAGATCTCCAACAAGACCCCGTACGTTGCAGCATCAACAGCAAAACACCAAAACACCCGATGCAAAAACACAAAAGACGAGTACAGCACGAGACGGAAAAGAGACACACGACATGTAAACATCAAACACAGAAGACTACACATAAACCGACGAGACCAATGGGCAATGGGCGACTTTGGACGGCCATTTGTCACGCAAGTAGCAAATGGTGTGGTTATCCTGGATTACGTGCGCACAACCCTCTCACTTCTCCAATTACCCAGAGGTCTCGAAGAACGTACAATTGTGGTGCAAAACAACCTCCTCACTGTAAGATGACATCACACAAAGAAGACCGCGAAACGTAGAGCCCCCAGAGACACAGATGAATATGTAAATGGATGTAAAAAGAGGGCATGCGTTATACAGTCCGTGCTCTGCCGGCTGTAGCGAGCTCATGTATGTAATCACCCAAGGAGTCCGACTGACATTCAGAGAGGACAGGAATGATATAATATTTTAATGATGTTTCATATATTTCACGTTGTTCATTGTCAAATGTTACCTTTCAAATTCCCAGTGAGTATAATCCAGCTACTACCTCTAGATGCGATCATTATTACTTGTGTCAGAATATACATGTAAATTCAAATAATGATAATCAGATCGTCGGAATACGTAAGTATTCAATCTGATATAAATGACCGAGTAATTATTATTTTCCACCCAGGTATGTTTTACAACAAACGTTCACTACTGATCAATTTGTGTCGTTTTAAGTGACAATTTAGTCTCTTGAGGAACATTTATAACATTTATAATGTTCGACCATTTTTTCATGAAACCGAACATCGGAGTTTTAGGGGATGTCCTCATGTAATGCCTCAAATATTTATCATAAGGAAGATGTAACACTAATGTTTGGTCTTTTTCTATAGGTAACACTTTGATCTAGAGGAAGGATGTCAAAAGCGTTAATTTTGAAGTGTTATTTATTGTTAGATGATTGTGTTTTTAGTTATTGAAATAGTATGTCGAAATTACTAAGATATTTTGGAGAAAGCCTTATCTTTCAAGCCATAACTTGACCCTTAACAAAACTGTATACCTGTACGTTCTTTTTCCCTAATCTATATACAATATGTTATAAAACATTGTACAAAATGAAGAGTTCTTACTGTTGCCTTTGCCTTTTAACGTTGGATATAGTCAATTTTAATATTCGAAAATGAAATGAAATTATATAGAGGTAACCTTGTTTTTTGCAATATGTCATTCTTATTAACGTCTAAGACTATCGTTTTATATGTTATATTTTTTTCTATATTACTCATTTCAATAAATTGAAACGGAACATTATCACTGAACTGGGATGTTTAAATGCATATACAGGATATTTGAAATTCCTAAATCTTAATATGAAAAGGTACTTTTGTATAATGTACTCTATCTTTAATAATAACAATAACAAAATTAACTATCTAAATGTATGCCTGTATTCATGATGTCATTTTCACCATTGTGTATAGAAAACACCCTTAGAATACAAAGTTTTAAGTCAACCTTAAATGCTTGTGTTACAACAGATCTGCTTATCATAGTATGGTTTTTATGTATCAGGTTACTTTCAGCGAGAAGGGAGTTGCGTCTGAGGTAAAGATGTCAACCGCAAAGGAATTGCTTGATTGTAGTCATGCACGCATCTTATCCGTGAACTGTTATGAAACATGGAGTTTGTGATCATTAGAGTGAAACCGTGAACGCGAAGGTATTATTTGAAGTTTTAAAATGAACGAACTGTGGCATCATCATATGTAAAATGCAAGAGAAATCATAAGGAACTTTAACAAAACCGTATTGAGCCACTGGCGAGATATTCAGATAGACTGGCTGACACACGAAAAAAATGGCCATCCGTTACACATACTGGTAGAGATTAGTCAAGGAGTAAGTGTTTTATACATTGTACCTGGTTTAACATCTCCAGTAGAGGAACATCAGTGTTGGGATTTGTGGATGGTTCATCTTCCAAAAGTTCATCATAAACTTAACTCATGAACAGCACAAAGAAGTTTCCGTCTATTCCTAATTCTGCTCGAAACTCCCTGACCAAGTCTCGCAACAAGCTTTTTCCTCCGTCTTAGTCTGCCTTATCCATCTTTGTCATGAAACCAAAACATCTAAATGTAGCATTACCTATGATTAAACATTCAACCTAAAACACAAATACTAGTTTATAGCTTCCCGGCAAGTTAATGATAGTTTTTCATAGTGACCGTGGACTTTGACCTCAAACCTAGTTTTAAATCGTCAGCGCTCTTCCTCATACACTTACCATGAGCAAAATAGAAGAGGCTACAGTCTCAAGTTTGAACAAAATCCTGACCACCACATTTAACTAATCGAATTTTATTTGACTACGACCTATAATCATATGAGTGGGTTTTTGTGTCGCCTGCAAGCAAAGCGACACTTAGGGATCACTTTGTCCGTTATCCGTCTTTCTGTCACACTTGGATGTCACACCCTCTATAAAAGTGAGTCACTATGTTTCGCTGACGACACATGCATTCCCTGGAAAGATTTTCTTTTAACATTGATCCTCTCTAGATTCTGAGACGACCAAGACATTTGTCTTTAAACAAGAAACTTGTTGAAAGTAAAATTTATTAGTCATTTTTGTCTTGGGGTACTGTACAGGAATAATCCTTTCTGTGAGTTCATACAATAATCCTCTCCGTATCATAAATTTTCCCTGTTTGCCAAGGTAATACAAAACATTTTCGAAATATTTTTGTATGGTTTCAAACAGGTTCTGTTGAAACATTTCGGACGAAACGTTCCAAGAACATTTTCAAAACACTGTGCAGTTGTAAGAATGTTTTAAAAACGTTTTAACATTTAAGAGCGCTGAATAAGATGTTTCCAAAAATGTTTTATTGATATTTCTGGAACCATACAAAATCTATAACATTTATTGAAATATATTTGACATGTATTAAAACATACCTGTGCGTACTGGGTGCATTTGTATATTTCGTAGAAATTGTGCCACTCCTAAGTGCCTGATATGATAAAATTCATAAAACCAAGTGTCTCCTTCAGATTTAAACCATCGTTTGGTATAGTAATCTATGGTTATAAGGTTAAGTTATATAAGTGTCTGATATGATATAAAACCAAGTGACATAAAACCAAGGCATATCCGCCAGATCTGGGTAACAGTGCAATGCATATCTTGAACGTCATGGCCAAAGAAGACGACAAGATAAATAGTGGGAAATCACCAAAACCTCAACAACAAAAACTCATTACCTTCGTGATCAATATTCAAAACCAATTTCAATGCACCAGACATGCGTTTTGGATAGTAAATTCTCATTAGTGGTACTTCAGACCGAATGTAAGCCATAGCAGAGGATGGTTATCCTTGTTAATCCTTGTTATCGGTTGCAATCCTGCATACTTTTTATAAAACGTTGTTACATGTGCTTGATCTCTCGATATTTCTCCGCTGTGCTTCCTGTTATATGGTAATGAGGAGATGTTTTATTTAGGATCTTACATCCCCTGGGTATTGTCATCACCATAGCGTCAACCGTTTGTTCTTCCTTCTCCATATGCATGGTCATCTAATGTGTCCAGCATATGCATCTAAACTGTCCAAGTTCAGTAATTATAAACTCAGGTTTAATTGTTTTAATTTATAATGTAATAATTTACTATCCGAAACACATATTCGGTGCATTAAAATTCGTTTAAAATATTGATCACAAAGGTAATGAGGTGGAACACTCCATTTCATTATTATCTACACTTATTTTCTTTAACAGTGTGGAGCATTTTAACAAGTTCCCTGCGATTGAATGTTGAAACAAAGGAGGGGATCTTCAACAACACTAGGTTGCAGCTCCAACAACAAAACTTCAAAACACCCAATACAAAAACACAGAGCAGACACGCACAGAAAGAGACACAAAAGGGAAAATGAACACCAACTCACGTCATAGAAACACCAAACACAAAAGACCAGACAGCAAGACCAATGGGCAACCGATGCCGAATTTGGACGTCCATCTGCCACGCAAGTAGTAAACAGTGCGGTTATCCGGATTACGTTCGCACAACCATAACACTTTCCGATTACCAAAAGGTCTTGGAGAACGCACAATTGTCGTGTAAAATAACCTCCTCACTGTAAGATGAAAATACAAACAGACAGAATAACGCAGCCCCCCCAACCCCCCCCCCCCCCAAAAAAAAATACACAGATGGACTTGTAAATGTATATAAACAAGAGACCAAAGATGGCCACGATCGCTCACCTGAAAACTTAGCTTCAAGTATAAGACACCTAGTCGAAATTTCGTTTTTTAACTACAACAAAGTTACGTCAGATCCTAAAATACTTGAATAATGCCATGCTTTATGGGAATGTGCAACGTCTGAATATCTATAAAGCTTGTCATATTGTTACAGGTAACTTTTCAATTATTCAAGAGAGCGTTAGCAATGAAAGTGTCCAGAACTTTTTGAGCAAACATAACTGAAATTCTCTATTATAGAATCAGAGTGTTAAGTAATTGTAGGTAAAGAACAAGTCAGAATGTAGTTCAGTAACAAATTTTGTGTCTGTATACTAACAGACAGATTGACAGACCGACGGCTTATTAAGTGTTCATGACTCTCCTTATGAAAGACTGATGGTACTTTTCTCATAAAGGAAGTGATTTACAACTAAAGCTTTATCTTACAAAATGGAACTGCCAATAAAGTGGGTCAGGCAACTTTATTAAGGTGACGTCAAAGTCACAAAAAATATGCAAGATAAAGTGACGTTAAAGAGTAATTTTGAAATCCCAAGTAAAATAGAAATAAGCACGTTTCAGGTTTATTAGAAATGGTATTGCAATAAATCATTACGACCTACAGCCATTTCATCACAAGAGTTCTTTAAATTCAACAATTTCATTTTTTTTTAGATATGACCAAGTAAATGTCAGCATTTGAAATTGAATTTAATTATCACATGAAATTTAAGGATCATCTACATGAAATCTCATGGACTTAAAAATTGAGATCAAGGGAACAACCGAGAGCGACGGATCCGCTTCGTACTTGGATATACTAACTTTCGACGCAAACGGCGATTTGAACACCTCAATGTATGACAAACGTGATGATTTCAGCTTCCACATAACTAACTTTCCTTTCATGAGTAGCAACATTCCGTCTTCTGCTCATGGCGTTTTTTTTTTCATTTTTAACTCATACGGTGCGCTAGGGCATGTTCTAAATATGAAGATTTCATCGTTAGAGCCAACGACTTGCAAGTAAGCTACTCGTTCAGGGTTATATTGCACAACGGCTTAATTCACCTTTGAGGAAGTTCTTCGGTCGCTACGGGTATATAATAGAGGCATATCAGATCACCCTTTCCAGAATGATCAGTGACATATTGGGTTTTGGTTGAATGGCTGACCTCATCACCAAACAAGACTTATCTGATGTGTACACCAATATGTACATCGAGACAATCATCGAATTTACAAGTTTCCACGGAGCTGTTGCGACGGAGGAGACGCTGACTCTCCCCGGGCACCCGGCTTCACTTCGGAATTTTATTCATTCCGATCTTCGCAACCGTTTCTATGGAAAGTCTAATGATTTTGCTTTGCCTTCTCGACTTTGAGACTGAATAACTAATCGGAACTTCTTTAAAATCAACCGATTGTTCTCATTTATTTAAAATTGTATAAAAAGAAAACAATAGGAACAAAAATGCACAAAATTATGATATTCTAATGATTCTAAGACAACAAACTAATAACGTGTTACAACAAGTTGTTTCTTTTGTGCATTGTTGACTTTTTTCTGAATGTTATTTTGAAAGTGCTTGAATGGAACTCGAAGATGCTATTTTTCCCATTCACAGAAAGATCACTCGAGTGCTTTGTTCTTTTTTTTTCATGCCACACTACTAAGGGTCTTTCCATTGCAATGATGCAGGGCTGAATGTATTACTGCACTATTACATGATCTTACTACATGTATAACATAAATAATACTGCTGGTTTTATCCAGATTAGACAGATATCTGTAACAGTCACAGAGAAAACTAATATTCATCAAACAGCAACAACTCTTGTGTAAAAAGGTAAACAACCACTATTATCATAGGCTAACTCCATTTGTAACTCTTGGTGCTAAAATTTCATAACAAATGACTTAAAGAAGATCCTGACAATAACCTCAACAGCACTGACAATACAGCACAAAATTGAGCATCGACGGATCCCTAGCAAGATAGAGGTGGGACCAGTTGCTAGAGAAGTAGGCATCCCCTGTTTGGCTAGCTGCACCGCCGTCGACGTTCACCACAATATCTAATTTCAGGCATGTCAGTTGAGCGCAAAGAAAACATCCTATTCAAAGAGCAATAACTCTTAGAAAAGTATGGCAAGCATTTAACCTGAACTCTTATTCACATAAGACATAAAGACAAGGAAAAACAAGACATTGCTAAAGATGGTATAAAAGGTCGGATTGCTGGCAGCAGATTGTGTTTTGAAACACTATGTCCATTGAAAACAACAGAATGTAATATTTTAAAATATTTCCATTCAAAGTTTCTATGCGAGGTAAGAGTCTAAATATATTTTAGTTTTGACACAATTTAATTAGTCTGATTCAAAATCATGTCTTCAAGGTCAATCCTTGAGGCTAACTTCAGTACCAGAAATCAGTTCCGCTTTCCATATTCTACCTCTATGGCAAATTTAAAAGTAATACTTCATAGAGAAATGATATAATAAAACTGTCAAGGACAAGGACAATACCCGAAATCAAGTTATATAATGTTCTACCTCCATGTTAAATTCTTATGTGCTATCTTATATAGTACAATAATGTTTTACTCATACTGGTTCAACATAGCCTAAAAAATCTTATTTGCAAGGTTGATGTTAAATCTAAGGTCAATCTAATACCTGAAATCAGTTGATTAGATTCATCTCCATTATAACAATGTTTAAATGTAATATGTGATATATTGTTGGCACCTTATCATGGTAATGTCAAATTCAAATTTGTATCTTCAAAGTCAAGGTCAAATGGCCAGGTCAAGATCAATACCTGAAATAAAGTGAACTCATTATTTTCTATCTCTATGCAAAGTTTGAATGTAAAATTACATGGGATGCTTAGTATTTGTACAATTGTGAATAACTCTGAATTACATTTTTCAAGGTCAAACCTTAAGGTCAGGTCAAAGACAATACCTTCATTATATCATCTCACCATGCTTTATCTTTGTGCCAAGTTTGAAGATTGTACCCTTAAGGTTCTTTTACATCTAATCTAAACACAAATTTTCAATGTCAAGGTCAAACTTCAAGATCAAAGTAAAAAAACAATTCCTGCATTCAAATCCTCTCACTCTGCTTTATCTCATTACCAAGATCTAATATTGTTCTCCTTATAGTTCTATCACAACAAACCTAAACACAAAATTACAATTCTCAGTGTCAATGTCAAACCTTGTGGTCAAGGTCAAAGACAATACCTGCTTTAGATCCTCTCACCATGCTTTATCTTTATACAGAGTTTGAAGATTTTACCCCTTATCCCTTATAGTTATGGTTCTTTCACAACTAATCTGAATGCAATAGCTAAACCAAATTGTTGACACAGACAGATGGACAGACGGATGGACAGACAGATGGACAGACAAACAGACAGACATCATCATTTCATAAGCCGGATTTTACCTCGCATACAAGAGATTAAGTTACTTCAAAGGACAATAACTCCTGGACTAGTAAAAGTAGGTCAACCATAGTTGGACTTGGTCTGAACAGGTACATGTAATGGCAGCAGAAAAAATGTTCAAGAAACTTCTTTATTTGGAAAAGCAATTAATTCTGTAAAGAATGTCCACAACTACAAAAATCAATCTTAATGATTAATCTGTAACAACATTGAAAATTATCTGCATGTCATCCATATATGCATATTTGATTTTAAATTATATGAATACAAAGTTGTCATATATCACATGATGTACATGTAAATTTGTAGTGATGGTCATCTTTCACTGCATATATTAAGGTAATGGAAAGTCATCCCTATCACATTCTGATGGGAATGTAGCATGTGATCCTAAAGTAATCTTAGATACTTTCTGAACATATTGATTTTCATCCACAAGTCAAATCGAAAGTTATACATTGTGAATATTCTCCATCATACAACATAGGGGACCTCAAATGATTTTTTACTTCATCAGTATTTATGAAACAAGTCATTTGATTTTTACATCCCAGACCCTTGAAATAGAAACAACATTTGATATTTTTCTATCACATGAAATACAACATTACTGATCAAAATAATGTCAAAATGCTATAATTTTGACTTCTTTCCTTCCAAAAATAATTGTGCAACATTGTCGTTTTCATTGTGATGTAAAAACAATCTTGAGTACTTCACCCAATGAAAATGTGTCCTATTAAGCATCATGTAACATGTTATACAAGTAATAACATCTAACTATGAAATGGCTTTATGTAAGCATACAATGGGTGTATCATGTAATATATGTAGATTTTTCAGTTTTTCAGGGGTAATGGTTAAAATCTTGAAATAAAATGTTCTTACAAGGATTGGTTGAAAAACTCCCGAGACCAAGAGACAAGCATATCTGTATGTTGCCTAAAACATAAAATATTCTCTGATGTTTTAATTTCATAAGCATAAATCAAATGCCACAAGATCCACTGATCTAGACACCTTTTTACAAAATATGATATCTTTTTTCTCTTGATTAAAGAATGACCAAATCCATAATAATGTAGGCAATATTTCAAAACAGCTGCCTTGGGTTATTTTTAACATGTCTCTTTATGATTTAATGGTGTGTTAATATGGGTCCAAAATTTAAGGCTAATCTATGCACATTATTAACTTCGATTTCCATTCGAATAAATGCATGAAAATGTAACATAACTGAATAATCACTTCCATTAAATCAAATGTTTTTTCAGAAAAAAACAGATGTCTCCCCCCTCCCTCTAAGTTACTTTGACCTTGGGCCAAGATGATGTGAAACCTTTGAGTCATGGGCAATACCATACTTAAACATGAAAGTGATTCATTGTATTGTTTGAGGTAAAGCCCAAACATAATTAGCATATACAATTTCATTATAAGCATATTTAGTGAAATTGATTTTGGTCGTATGACGTTGGATACAGGTGATCTGAAAAATACACTGTATGGATCATGAGCAACAAAAAACTGAATTAGTGATTGGATACACGATTCAAAATATAAAGCCTAAACATGATAAGCATAACAATTTCAGCCTGGACATGATTAGCATATACAATTTCATTACCAAAGTAAGAAGTGACCTTAATCATGTGACCTTGGGACAATGTGATAAGAAACATTTAGTCCTGAGAAACAACGTATTAAAATATGAAAACAATTGTAAGAAGGGTTCAGGAGATAAAGCCCAGACAAGATTAGTACGTACAATTTCATTAAAAAGAACTATTAGTAAATGATCTTGACCTTGGGCACATGACCTTGGGTCAAGATGATAAGAAACCTTCCAATCCTGAGCAACAGCATTCTAAAGTATCAGAGTGATCCAGTATAGGATTCCACAGATGTAAACCAGACTCAATAGTATTTACAACTTCATTAAAAATTGTAAATATTTGACCTTGACCTTAGTAATATGACCTTGGATCAAGGTGGTGTGAAAACTTTGGGTCATCAGCACCATCATACTAAAATATGAAATGATCCAATCACAGTTCAAAAGATAAAGCCTGGACATAATACACATAACAAATACAATTTCATTTAAAATACATGTATACTAATTGACCTTGACCTTGGTCACATGATCTTGAGTCAACGTGATGTGAAACCTTCGGGTCATAAGCAACGACATACTAAAGTATAAAGTGATCGTGCAAACGGTTCAAGAGATATAGCCCGAACAGGAATGCATGTACAATTTCATTAAAATTGTACTACATGACCTTGACCTTGGTCACATGACCTTGGGTCAAGGAGATGCGTAACCTTTGGGTCTTAAGCAACAACATACCAAAATATGAAAGTGATCCGGCATATGGTTCAAGAGATCTAGCCCGGACAGGAATGTATGCATAATTTCATTAAAAATGCACTAAGTGACCTTGACCTTGGTCACATGACCTTGGGTCAAGGTGATGTGAAATCTTTGGGTCATAAACAACAACATACTAAAATATGAAAGTGATCCGGCAAACAGTTCAAGAGATATAGCCCAGACAGGAATGTATTCATAATTTCTTTAAAAATGCACTAAGTGACCTTGACCTTGGTCACATGACCTTGGGTCAAGGTGATGTGAAACCTTCAGGTCATAAGCAACAACATACTAAATTAAACAAAATGTTTTTTCATAAAAAAACAGATGTCTCCCCCCTCCAAGTTACTTTGACCTTAGGCCAAAATGCAAAATGATGTGAAACCTTTGAGTCATGGGCAACATCATACTAAAACATGAAAGTGATTCATTACATTGTTTGAGGTAAAGGCCAAACATGATTGGCATATACAATTTCATTATAAGCATATTTAAAGAAATTGACTTTGGTCACATGACCTTGGATATATGTGATCTGAAAACTACACTCACTGACGAGGGTTAAGTACCCGAAACAAGCATGTCTGGTCCATGCCACAAACTTATCTGCATTTAAATGATGCTATTGAATTTGAAGACGTTTAACATTGTATGGATCATGAGCAACAAAAAACTGAATTAGTGATTGGATACACGGTTCAAAATATAAAGCCTAAACATTATTAGCATAGACAATTTCAGCCTGGACATGCTTAGCATATACAATTTCATTACCAAAGTAAGAAGCTACCTTAACCATGTGACGTTGGGACAATGTGATAAGAAACATTTAGTCCTTAGAAACAACATACTAAAATATGAAAACAATTGTAAGAAGGGTCAAGATCATTTAGTTCTTTTTAATGAAATTGTACAGCCCAGACAATATTAGTATGTACAATTTCATTAAAAAGAACTAAATGATCTTGACCTTGGGCACATGACCTTGGGTCAAGATGATAAGAAACCCTCAAATCCTGAGCAACAGCATACTATAGTATAAGAGTGATCCAGTATACGATTCCACAGATATAGCACAGACTCAATAGCATTTACAATTTCATTAAAAAATGTAATACTTGACCTTAGTCATATGACCTTTGATCAAAGAGGTGTGAAACCTTTGGGTCATCAGCACCATCATACTAAAATATGACGTGATCCGATCACAGTTCAAAAGATTAAGCCTGGACATAATACATGTAACAAATACAATTTCATTTAAAATATACTAATTGACCTTGACTTTGGTCACATGACCTTGAGTCAACGTGATGTGAAACCTTTACGTTATAAGCAACAACATACTAAAATATGAAAGTGATCCGGCAAACGGTTCAAGAGATATAGCCCGGACAAGAATGTATGCACAATATCATTAAAAATGCACTAAGTGACCTTGACCTTGGTCACATGACCTTGGGTCAAGGTGATGTGAAACCTACAGGTCATAAGCAACAACATACTTAGATATGAAAGTGATCCAGCAAATGGTTCAAGAGGTATAGCTCGTACAGGAATGTATGCATAATTTCATTAAAAATGCACGTAGTGACCTTGGTCACATGACCTTGGGTCATGGTGATGTGAAACCTTTGGGTCATAAGCAACAACATACTAAAATATGAAAGTCATCCGACAAACAGTTCAAGGGATATAGCACGGAATGGAATGTATGTACAGTTTCATTAAAAATGCACTAAGTGACCTTGACCTTGGTCACATGACCTTGGATCAAGGTGATGTGAAACCTACGGGTCATAAGCAACAACATACTAAAATATGAAAGTGATCCGGCAAAGGGTTCAAGAAATATAGCCCGGACAGGAATGTATGCATAATTTCATTAAAAATGCACTGAGTGACCTTGACCTTGGTCACATGACCTTGGGTCAAGGTGATGTGAAACCTTCGGGTCATAAGCAACAACATACTAAAATATGAAAGTGATCCGGCAAACGGTTCAAGAGATATAGCCCGGACAGGAATGTATGCATAATTTCATTAAAAATGCACTAAGTGACCTTGACCTTGGTCACATGACCTTGGGTCAAGGTGATGTGAAACCTACGGGTCATAAGCAACAACATACTAAAATATGAAAGTGATCCGGCAAACGGTTCAAGAGATATAGCCTGGACAGGAATGTATGCATAATTTCATTAAAAATGCACTAAGTGACCTTGACCTTGGTCACATGACCTTGGGTCAAGGTGATGTGAAACCTTTGGGTCATAAGCAACAACATACTAAAATATGAAAGTGATCCGGCAAACGGTTCAAGAGATATAGCCCAGACAGGTATGTATGCATTATTTCATTAAAAATGCACTAAGTGAACTTGACCTTGGTCACATGACCTTGGGTCAAGGTGATGTGAAACCTTCGGGTCATAAGCAACAACATACTAAAATATGAAAGTGATCCGGCAAACGGTTCAAGAGATATAGCCCAGACAGGTATGTATGCATAATTTCATTAAAAATCACTAAGTGACCTTGACCTTGGTTCAAGTTGATGTGAAACCTTCGGGTCATAAGCAACAACATACTAAAATATGAAAGTGATCCGGCAAACGGTTCAAGAGATATAGCCCGGACAGGAATGTATGCATAATTTCATTAAAAATGCACTAAGTGACCTTGACCTTGGTCACATGACCTTGGGTCAAGGTGATGTGAAACCTTCGGGTCATAAGCAACAACATACTAAAATATGAAAGTGATCGGGCAAACGGTTCAAGAGATATAGCCTGGACAGGAATGTATGCATAATTTCATTAAAAATGCACTAAGTGACCTTGACCTTGGTCACATGACCTTGGGTCAAGGTGATGTGAAACCTTCGGGTCATAAGCAACAACATACTAAAATATGAAAGTGATCGGGCAAACGGTTCAGGAGATATAGCCCGGACAAGATGTGTGACAGACGGACAGACGGTCGACGAAGGCAAAACCAATACATGTACATGTATGTCTCCTCCCCGTTGGGGGGGAGACATAGATATGAAAGTGATCCGGCAAACGGTTCAAGAGATCTAGCCCGGACAGGAATGTATTCATAATTTCATTAAAAATGCACTAAGTGACCTTGACCTTGGTCACATGACCTTGGGTCAAGGTGACGTGAAACCTTCGGGTCATAAGCAACAACATACTAAAATATGAAAGTGATCCGGCAAACGGTTCAAGAGATCTAGCCCGGACAGGAATGTATGCATAATTTCATTAAAATTGCACTAAGTGACCTTGACCTTGGTCACATGACCTTGGGTCAAGGTGATGTGAAACCTTCGGGTCATAAGCAACAACATACTAAAATATGAAAGTGATCGGGCAAACGGTTCAGGAAATATAGCCCGGACACGATGTGTGACAGACGGACAGACAGACGCACGACGAAGGCAAAACCAATATGTCTCCTCCCCGTTTGGGGGAGACATAATTCTTTGTTAAAACCTTCCTTGTACATAAGTTAATAAAGCACTTAAACTATGTATTTTCTAATAAATGCACATACTAATCTTAAGACTCAGAGCATTCAGATCAAAGAATACCATTTCAAAGAATGAAGTAAAGTCCTCTGTATTGGGAAGTTTATATACATGTATAATAAATAACACTAACCACTCAATATCCACAAATTTTCAGCCACTCGGCCTTTATCAAGTGGAAAAGCACAAATATAAAAGAATTCTATGTAATATCCTTTACTGCTGGTAAACAAAGCCTAGCGTAAAAAAATCTGATAAAGGCAGAGTGGCCGAAAATTTGTGGATACATGTATTGAATGTTTATTGATACTATACTACTTCAGGATGTCTTAATATACAATGTGCCCTAGTATATTGAAAATCACAACACAGCTTATAATAGATTGTTCAAGAAGATGACTGCAAACTGTTGCATATGCTACCTTGACCTTCAAAGTCCCATCATGCTTGACAATCCTTGAAAAGTTTAAATTGATTTAAGTATAACGCATATCAAGTAAAGTTTTAGCTCAAATTGGTGCATGGTTGTCCTAAAAATATACTTCATTAGATCTTACAGTCAAGAGACATAGTCCCTATTAATTGATATTCTAATGAGAAACAGGGGATAAACAATTTGATACATATAGAATATAAACATTAGGATGGCACTGCACTGGTGGATGCAACTGTGTGAATCTTAAAAGGAGGGGGAAGGATATTCACCTCCTGAAATTAGGCAAACATTTTTTTTTCTAATTTGAAGGTTTAACTATCTCAAAATTTAAACATTTTTGATCACTCCTTGCTGTCATGCTGGCCCAAACCCCTTCCCCTTTTTAATGCCAGACCCCCCTACCCATTCCCCTCTGTAATTTCAATGTAATGTCATGGAAAAAAATCTGCTCAGCACAATCCTTAAGGTTGTAAACCCATAACTACCTACTTTCGCTCAAAATCACACTTTTTGCCAATGACTAACGATATGCTAATTGCACAGGGATTTATCACGCTAATACCTGTTGCTGTATTTACTACATATATGTGTTAAAGGGATCTAACTCGGCGTTTAACGAAAAATCGACAAGTCATCTTTAAGTCTTCAGAAATAGGCTAATCAATGTCAAAACCTATTTTCTGTGGTATATTTCGATAGATTAATTCATACTGAATCTTCTTACGAAATTTGAAATCAGTACCTCCCTTAGGAGCCGAGATATGCCCAATACCGCTCTCTTACAAGCGTCCCTTTAACACATACATGTTTATATAGTAAATACAGCAAACGGTATTAGCGTGATAAATCCCTGTGGCTAATTGTATACTGATATTCAGCAATAATCAGTAAACCTCTGATGTAATGACAAACTCAGCTGTAAAATACATATTATTTATTTCAATTTTTTTTTCATTTTCTTTACATTTTCATCTGCAAGACTTTATTCGTATTCATTTGATATCAAACACGACTAAAATACTCGCATTAAATGTTTAGATTAGAATTAAATTTACACATAATTAAATTTTTTGATCATCAAAGTTCTTTTTGCCAACTTCGATTTTATTGAAATAAACTTCAAAATTACCATCTCGGAGAAACCTTTTCAAAATATACACATTTATAAAGTTTCCTCAAAAAACAAAATTCATAAAATTTCGATGCAATTTTTTTTTGGGAATCCCCTAAGCGCAATGTCGTTAACTTTTGTTACATCAATGTCATCTTTTGCTACATAAATGTAACAAATTGTAATGTGATTGAAAAAGTACTTGCACACTATCCATTTTTAGTTATGGGTCGACTACCTTAAGTCATTACATCATCTATCTAATGAAATAAATACATAAAACATATTCTCCTGCTAGAAACACTCAAGTGTTAGTAATTATCCAACTACAATTCTAAAACTATGTGAAAGACAATACTTTGAAATATTGCAGGTATGTGCTACATGTACAATTTACATATGAAAATATTCTGGGTATTATGTGTAATATATATTTAATCACAATTTTTCTTTTACATGGCAATGATTGGTCCATACATGTAATTGAGAGTTTGCTAAATGTCAAACATGGCACCTGTTGGCAGAGCTTTCCGTCACAACGTCACAATCAAACGACCCATCAAAGCCATTGATTATGACGACATAATGGTAAACTGCGCCAGCAGGTGTGATATTTGTCCTACAGTTGGCAATCTCTCAATTCTATTTTTAGTGACAATGATTGACAAATTTGATGATTATTGTTCACCTTGGTACTGCAAAACATTCACAGTTCTTTTTTCGGTGGTATAGAGTCTTGTTTTGGTGTTGAAAATGTTTCATTCAAACTAGAACTTCTCAGTTTTGTATAAACCATAAAGCCCAAAACAGCCAATACCAAAAGTACAATCACACCGATCAGCAAATAGAAACACCATCCAAATTTCCTCTCTTTTTCCAATTTCTCCTTCAGCTCTTTCTCCTTCTTCTCCTCAAGTATCTTACTGGGTAGGAAAATCTTCTTAGCTTTTGTTTTGTATATCTGTAAATGAAACAGTATTTTGAATGATGAAATAAGTTTATATCATGAAATTAATATTTATGAAATACATGTATTTCATATAAAATACATTTATATTTAATATTGATTTTTTTTTCAAAGACATGTAATCTCCTTGAAAAGTTACTTTCTTAAACATGTTAAATGTTAAAAAAAACATAGGGTAATCAAAGATTACATAGCTCGCCTATACAGGTTTTTGCCAGAAACCAGGTTAAAGTTTTGAAAAGTAGGTCATAGTCCAAGGTCAGGGTCACTAGGTCAAAGGTCATGGTCTCAAATGAAAGGTCTCGTCACAAGGTATCCACATGTGAATAATCAAAGCCCTACCCCTTATAGTTCAAGAGATAAAGCCCAGGTTAAAGTTTTGTCTACGGACGACGACAACGACAACGACAATGACGATGAAGACGCCGAGGGTATGGCATTAGCTCTCCGGACTTTTTCCTCCCGGCGAGCTAAAAAACCAGCTAGTCACTCTTGAAGCATGTGAAGCCTGTCATTAAACGGAAAAGGTGATGTCCAAGGCTATCATTATGAAAGAACAAATAAGTGCACCCTTAATAGGGGCTAAAATCAATAAATATAGGAACCCCACTAGAATACCGGTAAGTACACATACAGTCAGGTAAGCATGATGAGAAATACAACAGGAATGTAATTGGGCATACTTTCATATTGGGGACAAAGAAACAAGTCGTATTCAACCACTCATGAGTTTTCTAGATACATGAGGTAGATTGACCAACAAGCAAACTGACTAGCTTCAGTTACTTATACATGTACATTTTACTAGTTCAGACAAGATTAACACTAAGAATTGTATATACTGGTTTATTGTATATACTTGTATATTACCTGGTTTAACATCTTCAGTAGAGGAACATCAGTGTTGGGGTTCGTTTCTGGTTCATCTTCCAAGAGATCATCATAAACGTAATTTATCAACGGAACAAAGAAGTTTCCGTCTATTCCTAACTCCGCTTGAAACTCCCTGGCCAAGTCTCGCCATTTCTTGTCTCCATCTAATTCCACTTTATCCATCTTTGTCATGACGCCAAATACAGGTACATCTAAATATAAAGATTAAACTGTGATTATGTATAAATATTATGACAATGATAGAGCTAACAACCACAGTATATCGTAATTTTTATCAGAGTTGTGACCTTGAACTTTGACCTGTAGCCTTGAACTCCCTCTTCAAGGGTCTATGACCAGTTGTTTGGATTGTATTCCTGATTACACAATTTAACTAGTAAAATTTGAAATGATCTTGACCTCTGTTCATATTGGTTTTAGTTTTCTTTTTGTCAAATTGATTCTCTGAGGCAATTTAGAAGATCCTACTGTTGGTGGTTTATCTGACACAGGAACACTTTGTATTTAGATTAAATATTCTAGGACATATAGATAAACATGCCCACAGGGTTTAATACCGTATAACCAGAAATTTTCGCGAGATACTAATTTTCGCTATATTCGCGAGTGATTTGAAATCGCGAAAAATTGTTCTCGCGAAAAATTGTATTTGATAAGGTATGTAATAAATTGTTATATCTGTTACATTTGTTCATATTGTACATGAGTCATTCTTCACTTTTTCAGATTAAAAGTTATGAGGAGTGAATTGGGAGTATTCTTATGATAGAACTTACTTTAACTGAAATAATGAAAGATACAAAACAGTAACACCATATAAACCCATTTATTTGTAATTCAGGAATCGCGAAAAATTGTACTCGCAGAAATAAAGACACCCTATTTTACCATGAAATCGCGAAATTTGATACTCGCCAAAATTTCTGGTTATACGGTATTAGGTTGATGAGTTGTAATTTTGAACTTTGACCTCTGCATGACCTGGAAAGTCAATAGGGTTCATCCTTTCCAGTGACCAACTTTTGAGGAAGGTTCAGTGTTTTTTTGCATTTTATTGTGATGTCTTTATTGCAAAACAGTTATTTAAAGAATAAGTGTCTTATTTTGTGTGTTTATGTAGACCGAGGACAGGCCAAAATTTTATATATAAAATTTTGGCCTGTCCTCGGTCTAGTGTTTATGCAGGAATAAATAACAATGGCTGATGCATTTATTTTGATATAATGCGCGTTAGCCCATTTTATCAAATAAATGCATCAGCCATTGTAAGGCCATGTAAAATAAATTCTATGTTTCTCAGATAATTGGGTCTAAAAAAGTGGCAGGGTAGGTAGGGTTTTTATTTCAAGTTTTTTTTTCCATCAAGAGTGCTCTTATTATTCATGTAATGCAAAGAAGTCGTCTGTCCTGTTTAACCCCCCCCCCCCTATTATTCATGTAAAAGGCAAAAAATCTTTTGCTGCCCCCCCCCCCCCCCCCCCCCCCCCCCCCAAAAAAAAAAAATTATGGCTTTCTCCTTTTAAAAAGTTGATTTTTTTAAAAGTAAAATAACCTATTCCTTCTGAGAACGGGGAGACATAGCTCATCTGTCTGAATGGAAGAAGCTTATCGATTCAAAATTTGATATAGGAAGTATGACATGTTTTGATTTAGTAGAATCGCGTGAGAGACTCGACAGCTGTTATTTGCTCACATCTTTTTTAAACCCAGTTCAAATTAAATATGACCCCTCACTTCCTCAGATGGATCCGTTCATATGGTAAATAAAAATTTGGCCGATAGCGTATATCTTCGGAAGTCAAGTCTGGATGAAGCAGAATCTTTAGAAATTGAATGAAGTGTTCAGCATTAACCACCATCTGATAAAATAATGTACACAGCTCGGGTACAATATACATTCTTTTATTCATAGATTTAAGGATTTAACTATGTTTCTCTTGCATTCGTTGGCGGTCCTTGTTTATACTTTTTACAACGTGAACGTCATTATTAATAGAATCGGAAGTATTACAATGGACACTTGCTATTGTTCGGCATAGGTATTTACATATGCTGTGGAGATCAATAAAGAAAACTATACGAACATTTTAATACATGTAATACTCGATGTATTAAACACACGAATAGCCAGCCGTCCAAGTGTCCGAGACACGTGTCAGCATGTTGTTAGTATATCCTATACAATTCCCTTTAAACGACGCGTGGATAAAGTCTTTACCCGTAACGTAAATACGGAACGCGCTGTGATTTATATGGGCTTTTAAAAGTATTTATTCATCGGGTACAGTTTTGACGATTTTACAGGACAATAAACATGTTCAATGAAATACATGGATATTTCGTTTTTAATCGAGGATGAGACAAGGCGGATATTTTTCTCTGAAGTTGCAATAAAAACGTCTCGGCAGCGGCAAATTATAGCGTGCAGCGGTGTCTGAGAAACATAGATTTAATTTTACATGGCCTAATTTATTTCAGCATAAACACACAAAATTGGACACTTATTCTATATATATGCCCTTTCAAAGCCAAAAATAGAACAAAGGAAGCGCCTGATTCTATTTATAAAGCGAATCCATTCACCAATGCAGAGGGGAATTAATTTTAGAAAGGAACAGCTAGAGGTTCTCATGACAACGTCACGCTTATTCAGTATTACTGAAATGTCATAAATTAATGCATTATGACATATCAAGTATTACAAGTAAGAAATTCAGCAATGGAATAAGGACAAAATTTGACCAAATAACTTGTTTATTACTCAATAGATGTATACTCTCTAGCAAAAAGAGTTAACTTTCTATTATTTTTACTTTCTGAGAAATGGTGACCACAAGATTACACTGAAGTCTATAGGAGATAATGACCACACCTATTTCCTGAGACCCTAGGGGTCAGGGGCTCAGATGAAATATTAGGTGCACAACTAGATCATGATCATAGAGATATAACATTGTAAAAAAATTAACTTTCTATCATTTATACTTTCTGTGAAATGGTGATCACAAGATTACATAGAGTTATATAGGAGAAAATAACGACACCCGTTTCCTAAGACCCCAGGGGTCAGGAGCTCAGATGAAATATCAGGTACACACCTAAATCATAGACCATTAATATCGCAAAAAAATTAACTTTCTATCATTTATACTTTCTGAGAAATGGTGACCACCAGATTACATAGAGTTATATAGTGTAAAATGACCACACCCATTTTCTAAGACCCTAGGGTTTGGGGCTCAAACAAAATATCAGGTACACACCTAAATCATAGACCATTAATATCGCAAAAAAAAAACTTTCTATCATTTATACTTTCTGAGAAATGGTGACCACAAGATTACATAGAGTTATATAGGGGAAAATGACCACACCCATTTTCTAAGACCCTGGAGGTCTGGGGCTCAAACAAAATATCAGGTGCACAACTAGACCATAGACCAATCATGTTACCAAAAAGCATTAACTTTCCATCACCAACAATTTCAGAGGACTGGAAACCACAAGAAATGTTTAACGGACAGACGGACGGACGGATGGACGGACGGATGCCGGACACCGGACACAGGGCGATCGCATAAGCTCCACTGTTCATAGACTAGTAGAGCGCTTAGATGAAACATCAGGTGCACACCTAAATCATAGACCTTTAATATTGCAAAAAAAACTTTCTATCATTTATACTTTCTGAGAAATGATGACCACAAGATTATATAGAGTTACATGTATATAGGAGAAAATGACCACACCCATTTCCTAAGACCCCAGGGGTCAGGGGCTCAGATGAAATATCAGGTGCACAACTACATCATAAACCTTTAATATTGCAAAAAGAATTAACTTTCTATCATTTATACTTTCTGAGAAATGGTGACCATTAGATTACATAGAGTTATATAGGAGAAAATTACCACACCCATTTCCTAAGACCCCAGGGGTCAGGGGCTTAGATGAAATATCAGGTGCACACCTAAATCATAGACCTTTAATATTGCAAAATCAAAGCACTGAAGGTACTGAAAGCGAATAGCTTAAATATCACTATATGTATCATTTATTATGTATGCAATCAACCTTTCCTTCGTAGACAAGTTTATGCAAATGTACAATAATACTGAAATGCAAATCCATAAGGATTTCATTAGAATTAAAAGAACACAGTTCTCGAACTTGCATCTCCAAAAGAGTCAATACTTCTAGTGGCCGACCCAGAGGGTTGACTAATGGAACAGGGCAGGTAAGTCAAGTGGAAGAGGAAGTGGGTTGTTGAGCAATCTGAGACAGTCTTTAACAAATACTAGTATCTTCCGTTAAATGAATCCTCCTTGAATTTCCCAAAGATCAAATGAATTAATAAATTGCCTTTCATTGGAAAAGGCTTCCAGTTTCTGGTTCCTTAGTGTTATCAGGATTTCTCGTTTAATACATAAATGGATAATTAAAGGAGTTTACCCGATTAGAGGCTGCCATGGAGCCCTATGCAGAAATATATCAGCGGCTGCCATGGACCCGGGCCAGGGTTGAAAATTCGTTGAAATTTTCAGGGGCCAAGTGGGCCCCCAAATCCAAAAACTTAGGAGCCCACATCAAAAACAATTTGCCCACATCAAAATGTTGTACAATGTATTAAAATTTATATTTTTAATTTCAACCCTCCTCCCTTCTCTCCTGCTCAGTATCAAGTCATGGCCATCGAACAGGAACACGATGTACCGAATACGAAATTAACGCTAAAAATTAGTAATTTTTCCGCATAAATTTCACACACCATTTTAGATGTTTCTATATATTTTAGATATAAACATATGGTTTTGATTTCGGACATCTCAAGCACCGGTACCTTGAAATAAATCAATAACTGCAGGTTACTTTACTTCTTTCCAGTGTGTTAATCCAATTATAAACAGATTACATCTCCAAACAGTGACTTTGCACGTTTTTTTTAAATGTTAGATGAAGTTACGGTACATTGAAAATTAATAGATCCACCTTATTCCCTTGTAAAGACGTAACGTAATAAAATAAAATTTTAAATCTGCGAGAAAGCAAACCAAAAATTTGTGAATAACCTATGAGTTTTTGTTTCATGACGTGAGTTACAGTACGACAGCTACGAAAACAGGAAAACGATTATCGTCTGAATTATCCCTGGGACTCACCCCTAAGCAGAAATATATACACCCTGGACTGGCAGATCATGAAGAGAGAGAGAAAGAGAGATTATATACCGGCAGTGTAATGAGTTCAATTTCTAAAAGATTAAAATGCATTCAATTCAATGCATTTTGTTCATTTGCATCCCTGGGACTAAGCTGTATCTTCCTATGCAGGGTGACGAGACGGGTGCATGCAACGCGAAATGGTTCTAATTTTCTTTTTTTTTCTCACATTTTCCTTCTGAAAATATTATGAAAACTGGCAAGGGTGACAAGCTCGAAAATTTAAAAAAAAATACAGAATTACTTGAGTCTAAAAGAACAATGATAAACAAAAATAATTATTACAGTCTTATCCTTCAAATCGGCAAGCGGAATGAGTCGATAATTTTTTTAATATATGTACCTGGGTATATATATTTTTTTCCAGTTTTATAAGTTTCTAGAAAATGATATGGTGTTATAATCAAGGACTTATAAGTCCTTGTTATAATGAACGAAGATTTTTTTGACAATTATGACCTCTCCCGTAACAAAATTCGTTTATGATGAATTGTCGTTGTATTCCCTATTTCTCTCTTCACATCCACGTTAAATTTTCGGTCCAACAGAAAAGTACAGCTACTTAAAATTAGATATGAAACATGACAAAATACTGCTTTGGCCCATCCCTGCCGTATGGATCCACGCATGTGCATTGTTCTATTTTTATCTTACGTTTATAGACAACACGTGTTTATATCACGATGGATTTCTACAAGTACTGGCGTTAAAAAAAATGCTTGTCATCGGCCGGCGTCAGCAATCATTTTTAGTTGACATTAGGAACCAATCTCTCTCGGCAGTAGAAGTATCGGGAATTTTTTAATATACGATCAACCCTGGACATATGAATTGAACATTCCTGCATATTAATTAGCGCGCCAAAGGAAGCTTGCACTAAAAGTAGGGCTCATGTGCAGGATCAGATAAAATAAAGAAAACGAACGAATTGTAAGAAATAGAAATAAGGAGAGAAGAAATATATCCATATATAAATACAAAAATCGTACGACTGAAGTACTGAACCCATATATCGAACCGTTTTGCTCTCAAAGTTGGTCCCGGAATCCTCCAATTAGAAATCAACATGACGTTATCCTCGTTTGCAGTCGGCCGTTTCCGTCGACAGCTTGCTTGCTGTCATTGGAACTGGCAGATTGTCCGTATGCTACCTCTTTGAAGTATGTGCAGAAGTAAAAAACATCCCTAGTGTGTCCAGCTTCAGGAAGCCGACAATAAGTAACAAAACATAAACAGAGTTACATCGTTTACACAATTCAAAGCAGCAGTGACCCACTTCATACGTCACACGATGTGAATTCCTGTGATTTGATTGGTTCGTGCTACAAATTATACAGAATCAGGGCTCTCTAGCGTGAAAAAATTCAGGTGATCTCTTAAAGCTATTCGCTTAAAAATTAACTTTCTATCATTTATACTATCTGAGAAATGGTGATCACAAGATTACATAGAGTTATATAGGGGAAAATGACCACACCCATTTTCTAAGACCCTGGGGGTCTGGGGCTCAAACAAAATATCAGGTGCACAACTAGACCATAGACCAATCATGTTACAAAAAGAATTAACTTTCCATCACCAACAATATCAGAGGACTGGAAACCACAAGAAATGTTTAACGGACAGATGGCCGGACGGATGCCGGACGCCGAACACAGGGCGATCGCATAAGCTCGACTGGTCATAGACCAGTAGAGCTAAAAATTGAGGGAGTTAACACTATTCTGGTCCCCCTAAACCAGACCTATTTAGGTCTATTCTAGGGAGATATAGAACCATGCTATCTCCCTCCATGGTAAACTTTAACTGTATACTATATCAAGTATCCTATTCCATAAAATGTATTCGAATAGATGTTACTCGAACTTACTTATATCTCTCCGCTGTGCTTCCTGTTTGATTGTATTTAGTAGTTTCTTGGGTAAGTTCTTACATCCCCTGGGTATTATCATCACCACAGCATCAACCTTTTGTTCTTCCTTCTCCTGAAAGTCGTCTAATTTTTCAAGCTCCTCTAATTGGCCATGTATCACCATTTTCCCAAAATCTAACAAGTTACAGTCATTAGGTATCCGTCCCCTTAATATATACTCCATCAATATACTGTTAACAGACTTCACATGATCTCCGAATTTGGACATCGCGGGATCTGTGCCTTCTGATTTTGGATCCATGTTTGCCTCTACCAGCCTATTGGACAGATTATCATCAAAGCCCATCACATCTATGAAAACTGGTAGATTTTTCCGCGCATCGGCATTCATACTCTTTGGACTCTCTGGACAATAGTCCTCTGGAGCATATCTATAATCACAAATTGAAAGATGAATTTTTTTTTAAAGTCAGTTTTATCATAAAATTATGTGAATATAATATCAGAGACCAAAGCAATTCTTTATACACTAGGAGTGAAATAAAACACTGCGGTTCATCAACCACATCATCCTTGCAAGTTTAAGCCTTATTCTTTGTGTCAAGTTTGATGATTCGAATCATTGTTACATGTAAGTCTGTTTCCTTTCCTTGAGGTCAAAATTTTGCAAGAGGCTGCAAACTTATCCTTTGACCTTGAAAATCACTACTTAACAGATTCTTTCCATGGAACACAACAACACTCGGACATAATCTATCAGCAACACTGCAGAACTAACATCCATACAGTTTCACAAAACGAATTGAAGACTCACTGAAGAAATCTCCTTGAAAACCTGGTCAATGCCACAAGTGTAAATATATTTAAAAACCAGTTGAGTTCTTCACACTGGAGGAATTTAAACTAAAATTTGTAGCCAACTGCTTTGGGCCAGGAGAGGTGGTGATGTAAGGAGGCTAAAATGGGTCAGATAGGCAATGCCTACACAGTGACCATGCGGAAAGGTAACAATATAAACTATGGTTCTACCCAATTTTCATAGTGATCCTTTATGCGTATGGGATGTATTTGTGTATGACAATCAAAGGTTGTATCCATCACACATTGATATGGGGGACAAACAAATGTACAGATGGCAATATACATTTGAAAAGGAACTTGTGAAAGATGTGAACTTCTTATTTCCCATCAGTTTGAGCAAAATTCAGATTCTTGAGCTAGTTCAGTGTCACAATATAATAGCTTAGTTCATCAGACAGATTTTTATCGATATTAATTCAAACAATTTGTTCTGACGAAAAAATCCCATACCTGGTGAGATCAATGGTAACATTAGATACATTATCTCCCTTAAGCCCTGCCGTGGCTAAGGATGCATACTGTCCTGTTATGGACATAGCAGCACTGTTGACAAAGGAGGACTTTCCCACTCCCTGCTCTCCTATTATCAAGATCTTCTTTGTTTCCTTGTTTTTAAGATTTTCCATGAGTGAGGCGTGTTCTCTGTCCCTTTTTTCCTGGTTGAATTTAGGTACATCATCTGCAAAATAAAATCTTTCTAAAGATAGTTTGAGATGGGAAAGCATTACTTTTCATGACTTAGTATTCAATGATTATATCAAATTACACATATGTTGTTAAGTTAACAAGCTAAAATCTTATTAACATATAAAAACTTTTTGAAATTAATTTCACTAATAATGGTTAAATATCCGAAACGTGCATGTCTGGTCAATGCTGTAAATTTAATCAGTCTTTAATGATGCTAATGAATTTGAATTTGAAGTCGTGTAGCATTTATTAAATCAATGCTAATAGACGTGCTGATATCCAGCTGGAACACATGTCAGCACTTGCCTTTGAAGTTTAAAACCAAAGTCACATGACAAATGTTTTGAATATGACGACATTGTACCTCGTCATCAAAAACACGTCATACTGACTGTGCTACATATATAAACAAAATTGCACAAGTGATTTTGATGGCAATAGAGATAACGTTTCAAGTCATAACACTTAATCAGGTAACTTCTGTGGCATTCTGAAATAAATTGGGGGTTGCTAAGGGCAGTTTTTCGCCAGCGATCTGTTTACCTGCATTTTTATTGCTTATTTTCTTCTAAATTCCCAGCTGGGAATGATTGGGAAAAATTTGAATGTAAACTTTATATATAACTGAAGATATCAAAACCAATAAGGATTGGCCGGATTGCAAAGTGAGTTTTTGTCACCAACTGGTTGAAGGTCAATAGGTCAAATATTACAGCATACATTGAGAGGTCTTGTAAGAGGCAACCTACATGTATAATATAAAGTTTCTACTGCATACAGTTCCTTAGATTTTGCTTAAACCTAAAATTTTAACCAAAATCTATATCTAGGTCAAAGTCCAAGGTCAAGGTCACTAGGTCAAATGTTACAGTATAAATTGAAAGGTCTCGTCATGGGTAACCTACATATTTAATATAAAGTTTCTACTGCGTACAGTTCTATAGAGTTTGCTTAAACCAGGAGCTTTAACCAAAATCTTTAACTATGTCAAAGTCCAAGGTCAAGTTCACTAGGTCAAATGTTAAGGCATAAATTGAAAGGTCTTGTCATGGGCAACCTATATGTATAATATAAAGTTTCTACTGCATATAGTTCCTTAGATTTTGCCTCAACCAAAAACTTTAACCAAAATGTTAACGGCAGATGGATGGACAGACAAACAGACAGACAGACAGACGGACGGACATTGTCAATCTATAGACCGGAATTGCTCTGCAATCCGGCCAAAAATAGTTTGCAGACCTTTGCCCTAAGGAGTTTGTGTCACCTTTCAAACTTTTATATTCTGTTCAGAAGAATTCAAGTTATTTGTAGTGAATTATATCTGAGTATTATTTGCTGTATAATAATATACAAAATTTGAGATTAGCAAGTAAGCTCGTTTTAGCACAATTTATTCATATTCTGCCACTTTGTGTCAAGAATTATCTGCCCCTGACTCAGCATTCCTTCCAATCGTCAAAGCAGGGATTAGCGTTCCGGCTGTATACTATCATCGTTTCAAATTTCAAGGTCAAAAGGCTATATTACATTGGACTAAAATTGTCCTATTTGGATAACCTATATTTTCACAACTGATATTCTGACTCAATAGATATTATATCCAAAGGCTATATTACATTGGACTGAAATTGTCCTATTTGGATAACCTATATTTTCACAACTGATATTCTGACTCAACAGATATTATATCCAAAGGCTATATTACATTGGACTAAAATTGTCCTATTTGGATAACCTTTATTTTCACAACTGATATTCTGACTCAACAGATATTATATCCAAAGGCTATATTACATTGGACTAAAATTGTCCTATTTGGATAACCTATATTTTCACAACTGATATTCTGACTCAGCAGATATTATTATACCTCTACTTGTTTTTTCCTATATAAAAAGATACTCTTTAAAACTATCTGTAATAGCTTAGCTTCGAAATGGGGCGGAGCTACAGCACGTGAATTCGAAATAAGGCGGAGCTACAGCAGGTGACTTCGAAATGGGGAGGAACTACAGGGCGTGACAGTATAATAAAACAGTTAAAGTATACCATTGAGGGAGTTAGCATAATTCTGGTTTCCATCAACCAGACCTATTTTATTTCCCTCGGCTTCGCCTCGGGAAATAGGTCTTGTATCGGGAAACCAGAATCATGCTAACTCCCTCAATGGTATACTTTAACTGTATATAATGTGTGTGTGTGAAATATGAAATTCTATGCTCTATAATGCAAGTCAAACCTGCTTTCATAACTGATTGCTAAAAAAGTCATAAGCATACCAGATTTTACAGGTACTTTTTTCTCTGTTGTAGTGTCCCTGGTACCTCTATTTCCCTGGTCACCCATGGCACCTAAATGTATATGTATGTATTAGAATCAAAACACATTAATAGTCAGATCTGCATCATCCATATGTAAACATATTACATTGTGTAAATTTAATGTTTTCATTGTTTTGTGCAATAGTATTTATTGAGTTTTTGTGTGTATGTATGTATTTTCTAAGATTTTACCTGTCATACGTCTTTTAACCTAGACATTCAAGACATATTACTTAAGCTCTAGGTTATGACATACTGCACAACAATCCATGCATTGCCAGGTGCTCTAACATTAGGCTAAATAAAATTTATGAATCCAAATGCACTGTGACCTTGACCTTTTAGTTCCTTGCACTGTAATGACATATCCTTAGTTTTGCTCAACAAGAGTGTATAAAAGAAATAGTTGCTTTGGGATGTAAAGCATGACACATGTACAATTAGAATGAAATGTTAATGATATACCAATTTATGTTGAAACTCATCGAACACAATTTTTCGGGAGGATAATTTTTTTTTTGCTAATCCAAATCACTCTCGAATAAAGTGAAAATCAGTATATCGCGAAAATTTCTGATTATACGGTAATTTGTAAATAACACCAACACAGAGTGAGGTCAATAAATATTAATTGGTTAACAAATTCTACCGATAGATTCTCATCGAAGTGCAATGGAAAAAACCCTAAAGTTTTCCAATCATATCTTTTAATCAATTATGATTTATACAGATACATGTATTTTCTCATTAAGGTGAGGTAATCTTAAAATTAAACCCTAATTGAAATATTAAGTTTGATAGGCGCTAGACTTCATCCTATTAAAATATGCCTCAAATAGAAAACAAGAGGCCCAAGGGGGCCACATCGCTCACCTGAGTTGCAGACAAAGGGTTAAAAGTCACAAAAATACTTCTACAGATCAAAGCCCTTGACAGCCATATTTGTTGACCTATCGACAAGAAAAATACAAACTTGGCAGAGGACCTTGAGTACTTGCTTGCTGCAAGGTTTCGTGAAATTCTGTGCAATGGTTGCAGAGGAGATTTCGAAAATGTGTCAGCCAATCAGAGTCCTCGGCGGCCATATTTGTTGACCGATCAGCACAAAATACACAATCTTGGTAGAGGACCTTGAGTACTTTCTTCCTGTAAAGTATCATGAAATTCTGTGCAGCGTTTTTTTTGCAGAACAGATGTTGAAAATGTGTTAGCCAATCAGAGCCCTCGGCGGCCATATTTGTTGACTGATCGGCACGAAAAACACAAACTTGGTAGAGGACCTTGAGTACTTCCTTCATGTAAAGTTTCATGAAATTCTGTGCAGCAGTTCCAGAGGAGATGTCGAAAATGTAGTAAAGTTTCATGAAATTCTGTGCAGCGGTTCCAGAGGAGATGTCGAAAATGTATCAGCCAATCAGAGCCCTCGGTGGCCATATTTGTTGACCAATCGGCACGAAAAACACAAACTTGGTAGAGGACCTTGAGTACTTCCTTCCTGTAAAGTTTCATGAAATTCTGTGCAGCGGTTGCAGAGGAGATGTCGAAAATGTGTCAGCCAATCAGAGCCCTCGGTGGCCATATTTGTTGACCAATCGGCACGAAAAACACAAACTTAGTAGAGGACCTTGATTACTTCCTTCCTGTAAAGTTTCATGAAATTCTGTGCAGCGGTTGCAGAGGAGATGTCAAAAACGTATCAGCCAATCAGAGCCCTCGGCGGCCATATTTGTTGAGCGATCGGCACGAAAAACACAAACTTGGTAGAGGACCTTGAGTACTTCCTTCCTGTAAAGTTTCATGAAATTCTGTGCAGCGGTTGCAGAGGAGATGTCGAAAATGTGTCAGCCAATCAGAGCCCTCGGCGGCCATATTTGTTGACCAATCAGCACGAAAAACACAAACTTGGTAGAGGACCTTGAGTACTTCCTTCATGTAAAGTTTCATGAAATTCTGTGCAGCGGTTGCAGAGGAGATGTCAAAAATGTGTCAGCCAATCAGAGCCCTCGGCGGCCATATTTGTTGACCGATCAGCACGAAAAACACAAACTTGGTAGAGGACCTTGAGTACTTCCTTCCTGTAAACTTTCGTGAAATTCTGTGCAATGGTTGCAGAGGAGATTTCGAAAATGTGTCAGCCAATCAGAGTCCTCGGCGGCCATATTTGTTGACCGATCAGCACAAAATACACAATCTTGGTAGAGGACCTTGAGTACTTTCTTCCTGTAAAGTATCATGAAATTCTGTGCAGCGTTTTTTTTGCAGAACAGATGTTGAAAATGTGTTAGCCAATCAGAGCCCTCGGCGGCCATATTTGTTGACTGATCGGCACGAAAAACACAAACTTGGTAGAGGACCTTGAGTACTTCCTTCATGTAAAGTTTCATGAAATTCTGTGCAGCGGTTCCAGAGGAGATGTCGAAAATGTAGTAAAGTTTCATGAAATTCTGTGCAGCGGTTCCAGAGGAGATGTCGAAAATGTATCAGCCAATCAGAGCCCTCGGTGGCCATATTTGTTGACCAATCGGCACGAAAAACACAAACTTGGTAGAGGACCTTGAGTACTTCCTTCCTGTAAATTTCATGAAATTCTGTGCAGCGGTTGCAGAGGAGATGTCGAAAATGTGTCAGCCAATCAGAGCCCTCGGTGGCCATATTTGTTGACCAATCGGCACGAAAAACACAAACTTGGTAGAGGACCTTGATTACTTCCTTCCTGTAAAGTTTCATGAAATTCTGTGCAGCGGTTGCAGAGGAGATGTCAAAAACGTATCAGCCAATCAGAGCCCTCGGCGGCCATATTTGTTGAGCGATCGGCACGAAAAACACAAACTTGGTAGAGGACCTTGAGTACTTCCTTCCTGTAAAGTTTCATGAAATTCTGTGCAGCGGTTGCAGAGGAGATGTCGAAAATGTGTCAGCCAATCAGAGCCCTCGGCGGCCATATTTGTTGACCAATCAGCACGAAAAACACAAACTTGGTAGAGGACCTTGAGTACTTCCTTCATGTAAAGTTTCATGAAATTCTGTGCAGCGGGTCCAGAGGAGATGTCAAAAATGTGTCAGCCAATCAGAGCCCTCGGCGGCCATATTTGTTGACCGATCGGCACGAAAAACACAAACTTGGTAGACGACCTTGAGTACTTCCTTCCTGTAAACTTTCGTGAAATTCTGTGCAGCGGTTGCAGAGGAGATGTAGAAAATGTGTCAGCCAATCAGAGCCCTCGGTGGCCATATTTGTTGACTGATCGGCACAAAAAACACAAACTTGGTAGAGGACCTTTGAGTACTTCCTTCATGTAAAGTTTCATGAAATTCTGTGCAGCGGTTGCAGAGGAGATGTCGAAAATGTATCAGCCAATCAGAGCCCTCGGCGGCCATATTTGTTGACCAATCGGCACGAAAAACACAAACTTGGTAGAGGACCTTGATTACTTCCTTCCTGTAAAGTTTCATGAAATTCTGTGCAGCGGTTGCAGAGGAGATGTCGAAAATGTGTCAGCCAATCAGAGCCCTCGGTGGCCATATTTGTTGACCAATCCGCACGAAAACACAAACTTGGTAGAGGACCTTGAGTACTTCCTTCCTGTAAAGTTTCATGAAATTCTGTGCAGCGGTTGCAGAGGAGATGTCAAAAACGTATCAGCCAATCAGAGCCCTCGGCGGCCATATTTGTTGAGCGATCGGCACGAAAAACACAAACTTGGTAGAGGACCTTGAGTACTTCCTTCCTGTAAAGTTTCATGAAATTCTGTGCAGCGGTTGCAGAGGAGATGTCGAAAAATGTGTCAGCCAATCAGAGCCCTCGTCGGCCATATTTGTTGAGCGATCGGCACGAAAAACACAAACTTTGTAGAGGACCTTGAGTACTTCCTTCCTGTAAAGTTTCATGAAATTCTGTGCAGCGGTTGCAGAGGAGATGTCGAAAATGTATCAGCCAATCAGAGCCCTCGGCGGCCATATTTGTTGACCGATCGGCACGAAAAACACAAACTTGGTAGAGGACCTTGAGTACTTCCTTCCTGTAAAGTTTCATGAAATTCTGTGCAGCGGTTGCAGAGGAGATGTCGAAAATGTTAAAAGTTTACACCAGACGGACGACGACGACGACGACGCCGACGACGGACGGACGACGGACGGACGACGGACGGCGCGCTATGACAATAGCTCACTTGAGCTTCGCTCAGGTGAGCTAAAAATATAAATTGATGTTATGTTGACATATCCATGTTTATAATCATAACCAATTGAGTATGTTGGAGGTATTCAGAAATGTTACCTATGTTTTCCACTGTTTGCTCCCTAGTAGACCCTTGATCTGCCTTCTGTGCTGATGATATATCTGATTGGAATCCAGTGGCACCACTTGGACCAGGAGTCTGATCACTAGAATCACTTACACTGGAAGGTCCTGGCAAATTGACGAAAATTTTGACATCAGCTACTTTATGAATATAACTTCTGATGTTTATCAAATTTGAATTTTCTCATTTTTTTTTAACAACAGAGTTTTTCCATTCTTTTTCCTTTTAATCAATACAATAATCTATATGTATAAAAGCACATTTTAAAATTACATATACAATGTATATCATTGATTTCACAATTTAGATCACATTAATGACCAATACCTTGTGTAGTTTGTATTCCAACTGTAGCAGGGAAAACTTCCAATTCTTCTACAGAACTTGAGATACTTGTAAACGATACAGCAAAATCTGATTTTTGACTGGAGCAGGTGACTGGTTGACTACTAGCCTGTTGCTGATTGGATGATCCCTGTCCGTCACTGCTCTGTCCTTCTGTAGATATATCACCTACAGAAGTCCTTTTCAAGGCTACAGCAATGGAGAGATGTGTTCAACATAAATTTAGATTTCTACTTTTAACTTGAAACCTGAAGATTAAATCAATGTTAAACGTCTTCAAATTCAATAGCATCATTTAAGAGCAGATAAATTTTCAGCATGGACCAGACATGCACGTTTCGGGTACTTAACCCTCGTCAGTGATCCTTAATCTAAACAATGTAAAACTACCAAAGAGTGTGAAAGTATTATGTACGAAAATTTACCTAAAGACATAATGTATCTTTAAGATCTTAAAGGCTTTTAAATATGTTAAAAAAAGAAATTTCAAAGACATATATATAGGATCTCAAATAATTTTTTTATTTCATACAGTATTTATAACATGACTCACGAATTGTGTGATTTTTACATCCCTGAGCCTGAGGGAGGAGATTAAAGTCACACAAGTTTCTTAAAATGATATGAAATAGAACTATGCATGGCATACACCATAATTTATCAAAGTAACATCAAAATGTTATAATTTCAATTCTAGCCAATAATGTGCGCCAACATTGCCATTTCTATTTTTACATCATCATAATGTTCCTGAGCTTTTTACCCAATGACAATGCATCAAAAGTATTATGTAATGTGTGTTATAACACAAAAGTTTTGATATGGCATTAAGTAGTCAAATATAGGGAGTGTACTTACCTCCTATATGAGTTTGTGCTGCACTTGATTTGGCTATTTAAAAGAACAAAAAAAGATATTCCATTATAGAACAAACAAAGAATAATCAAAGATTACAGATTTACCTGGTTACAAACTCTTTGATCAATAGAGCTGAATCAGCATTTTTGCTAAATTCCAGGGAGGTTCTAACCTTCCTACCCATCCCCAGATTTTTGCTTGCAGGTGCATTGGTGAAAGATGGTAAGTCAACTTTCTGAAGCCAGGGCTATCCATCAGCCTAATTTGGAGTCCATATTAGGTCCAAGTCCCAATGCAAAATAGTACATGTATCTTTTTTCCCCAATTTTGTTGACCATTTTTCCCAATTTGACACCTCATGAAAAATTAACAAAATAAGTAAAAAAAATTCTCATTTTCAAGTTAAACTTATTTTATATATTTTTCCAATTTATGACAAAATGCTGCTATTTTTCTCAATTTCAAAGGCCTTGGGCCAAAGTCCCAAAAATGGGTGTGAGAGCCCTGAAAGCAGTTTGCTTAGAACTATAAGAAGTCGTATTGTTTTCATTAATCAATCACTTACCTGTACTCTGCTCGGATTTTGCAGCTTGGCATTCACTTCCTGAAATATACAAAGAGAATTATGATTCATTCATTCATCAATGGTTCCAGTAGTACCGGTAGTTATTTCTTTCCATTTGGGCGGCAGAACTTCTACTGTTGTTATAAACTTTAGATTCTAGATATAGCAATTTCGATGTAAGCCCTGAGTCTATTCCTAACTAATGTCGAAACTTCTGTGTACTTATCTCTATCAAAACCTTTGTGTGACATCATGACATATTTTTTTGCTGCAGCAACAGTGCAAGTGTTTGAACTGCAACACTACATCTCAGTACAGATGTATGATCAAATCCACAGAATGATTTACAATAAGAATTCTTACCTGAGTTATCTATTCTAAAAATGCGCAATGAATAAAAATAACAGCTTATCAAAAAGCCACACGTATCTATGTACATGCAATGTTAGTCGATATAGAAAGTGAAAGTAGAAAATTTTTCAATTTCATCTAGGTTGTCATTCCGTATTATACCATGTATTTCTTATGTAACTGTTTCATGTTAAGCAATGTTCAATAATATTATAATAATTTTATGTCTGCTATCAGATTTCTTTATTTATTTGAAAACATCATACCTGACATGACAGAAGATCAACATAGCGCGAAATAGACTTCCGTTTGTTGTAAGGTGATATCGTAAAATACTGAAGATATTTCGCTCCTGGTAACTGGATAGTAGCTCGCCTGTCTGACACTGTCCACATTATTGATTAACCTCTGTTATCACTTATCATAACTAGAACTGTCCTAAAGTGGACGAATTATACCCCGGGACACAGGCGATTGTTTCATGCGAGCTCACACCCCCTTACATATACACACCCGGGACGTTTTTTTATAAAAGGGACCATTTATGACGCAACAATCAAGATTTTTTTTTAAAAACTTGATGGTTTGGTATGAAAATTTAGTACTTAGTATGCTGCTCTCAGAACTTCTGGTTATGAAGTTTAAATTTAAGAAATAAAAAATGACAAGCCGGGCTCTATTGTCTCATAATGCCCGCGCGTCCTCAGCCAATCACATTTATCACCTCGCCGCTGACGTGGCTCGGTAATAAATGTGATTGGCTGAGAACGCTCGGGCATTATGAGACAATAGAGCCCGGCTTGTCATTTTTTATTTCTATTCTAATAATGACCATCGATTCTTGGTAAAAACCAGTTCCTGACGGTTTATCTGCTTTCAGAGAATTGGGTAGGCGTGGCTTATCGCTATAGGGCCTATATTGGAGAATAGAGCCCGGCTCGCGTCTGTTGTCTTAATTAATAGGGAAAAAGAATCAAGTCATATTAGAATATTACTTCTTATATAGGCCCAAAGTTAATATCAAGGTCACAAGGTCAAAAGTGATGATGCAAAAATGTAGTGCTCTTTATGGCGAATGTGTGCATGAAATATCACAGGCTGAGGCTTACAAATGATACAAAATGTAGTATGAAAGAAATCTTCTTTCAAATCTTCATAAGCTCAAAGCCAATGTCAAGGTCACATTGTCATAAGTCATGATACCAAATAGCAGTACTCTTTGTGGTGAATGTTTATATAAAATATGAAAAGCCTACCATTTATAGTATGCGAGAAATCTGCTTTCAAAGTTTCTTTATGGCCTTTCAACATGGGCCCAAAGTCAAGGTCATAAGGTCAAAAGTCATGATATCAAACAGTAGTACTCTTTGTAGACTAGTGAATGTTTGTATTAAATATGAAAGGACTACCATTTATAGTATAGAAGAAATCTGCTTTCAAAACTTCTTAACCTAAAATGTTATATAGCGCGAAGGTCAAGGTCTCAGCTAGGGTCAAAAGTCATGGAACCAAAATGCAGCACTCTTCATGGTGAATGTGTGTATGAAATATGAAAGGCCTACCCTTAAAAGTATAGAAGGAATCTGCTTTTAAAACTTCTAAACAGGACGGACAGACAGACGGACGGACAGGGTGATTCCTATATACCCCCTAAACTTCGTCTGCGGCGGATAGAACTAGGTTAAATCGTGTTAAATCCTTTGAGGCAAGGAAGGGCATGAAATGACACAGCACGGATCTAGTCACTGGTTGGGAAAAGGGTCCGAGAGGGTCAGGAACATCCTTAATTTGTAATGAATTTGCTAAAAATCCTCAATTGATCAGAGTCCCGTTTTTACATAATCAATCATATACATGATTTTTTAAATCATAGAGTGGATTAGTATAAGCAGTCACTGTGCTTGTTTCATAAAGTAAATAACAAATGTTCAAAGGATTGGGATCACTGAGTTAGGCTGAATTCTCTCTCCACGCGCGACGGACTGCAGCACCACTTAGAAAAATTGTTATTATTACATAGATCTATATAAAACAAAGTGCAGCACAAATTATCATATATTTTTTTAGATATATGTCATCGAACGACCAATATTATTCTAAAACGTTTTTTAGAAAAATTCTGAAGTTCTAGTCCTAAATGTATACACTCTTTTAAAATTAACACAACAATAAAATTTTAATGAAATATCTACATAGAGAACATTTGCATTGTAAATAAGAAAGAACATTGACAAATAAAAAAAATCCAAGTTTAATGTTAATTCAGTCGTAACTTTGTCGGGACACCATAAAAACCATTATAGTCTTCGATCGACATGCAAGTTGCCACTGTCCAGAGTGTTTAAAATTGACTGCATAAATCTAATTGAAATAAAGATTATATAAGCGTCAATTCTACTTGCATTACCCAAATGTACCCTTTAAACAAAAAATAATTCCAAGGAATGTGTCGCCTGCGAAACATAGCGACACTTAGGAATCACTTTTAAACATACGGTGTGACAGAAAGACGTACGGACAGACGGACAACGGACAAAGTTATTCCGAAGTGTCGCTATGCTTCGCAGGCGACACGTACAAAAACCTGCCCGGCTTCATTATAGTATTATCGACTGGATACCGTACGTATTATATCGAATTATTAATTGGGACATGTCATAATGTTTATATGATATAATGATATATATATATATTCATTAATGAACAATATCATATAAAACTACCATGTACAACATAAATATGCAATCAGTCTCTGCAGTATATATATGTTACAGGGAATAAGTGTAATCAGGGATTTCATGTAATTCCTGAAAGGTTCAGTGATTACGTGTAATTCCTGGTCATTTTAGGGATTACATGAAATCTCCAAAATATTAGGGATTACGTGTAATTCCTAAAATATTTAAGCATTTTTACACTTATTTCCTGACTGTCAAAAACCTTACGATAAAAATTATTAAATTTGGACATGATAAATATTTTTCGCGTTCATATTAATCAAATATTATACCATTACTGAGCGACAGAAATAGCTTTTAAGATAGATATAGGAAAACGATATGTTAAAAAAACATCTGCGAAGCATGATTTGGTCTTCCATATAATTTTTGCCCACTGTGTAAATACACTCGACACAGTTGTATGGAATCTTGATATATGATATAGCTATTGTAACAAAATGCAATGATGATCTTATTAACCGATTTCAATGAAACTTGTTGCAATTAAATATTTAGATAAAGAAATGGAAATTTCCCATCGCCATGGAGACAGGACTTATTGGGTTAAGATTTGTTTCATGAACTTTCATACGTACATGTATACAACTTACGCTTTCTGTCGGACGGGGACATTCGTTGCCTACCAAATAATATACGTAATTTTTTGTGTATCTAAAATCCTTTCATGATATCAGATAAGAGGTAGGAGAGAATAAAAAAAAAATGGGTAATTTTTTGTCTAAATCAAGAAAAGTTAATGAAGGTTAAATTTTTTTTTTTTTGTGAGATACTTGGTTTTCTGTCCTCTCTGCAAAGATAATGCGAAATTGGACTTCGAAATTTGAGCAATATTTTTATAGACATTACCTGATCTAGTTCAAATGTTTTCACTTATTTTGCATAAATATTCATTGTTACTAGACAGAGAGGAGATTCAGCATCAAAAGGGCGGAAAAGCGTTGATTTTAAATGTCAAAAATAAGACAAACTATGAGTTAGGAAATAAGTGTAAAAATTCATGAAAAAATCTGGAATTACATGAAATACCTGGCCAATTTCAGGAATTACATGTAATGACTAATGGAAAAAGGGATTACAAGAAATCCCTAAATTTCAGGAATTACGTGAAATTCCTTATTACACTTATTCCCTGTAACATATATATAAACTTCTCTTGTAAATTTGACGTACATAATATTGCATGTTAGCATTTCATTAAAAATTTTGAAGGCATTACTTATGATTACTAAGTATACTATTCATATACTGGACGCCCTTAAAAGTATACATTCATGTACTGGTATCCCAATCAAGCCGCACGTCAATAGGAAGTAGCCCCCCTCCCCCCCCCCCCCCCCCCCCCCCGCCGTAAATCGGAATTCAAATTACTGAATACAGGTAGTGCGAATCTGGAATGTTGATTAGTTACTTGAGCTTGCCACTGGGGTAGCTTGATCAAAATTAAATGGATGCTTTTCGAAATGCAAGCTAGGGGTTCTGGGTACCTTAAGAGTCCAGAAGTCAATACATTGAGGTCCAGGCAGCAGAGTTTTGATCATCGAAGATCCACGATAAAGAGTCATTCCAGAGAATTGTGTCGAGAAAAGCATTGGTGTGTAAATTTGTCACGAAGATATACATTGTAAAATATATATATATATATATATATATATATATATATATATATAAAAGCACAAAAAAAGGTACAAGCGACCACGACACTAAACGTGTTTAAACCCAGCGGAAGGGACAGTACATCCCTTGAGCCCTCTGGATACACGAATATGTACTTGTATCCAGACGGAACAAGGGACAGTACGTCCCTCATTCCGTTCGGACACCAGTACATAAAAAAAAAAACATACACACACTCTCATGCTAGTCAGAACCTGTACTATACTGAAGCTCGAAAGGCTATAACTAGTAGCCAGGTAGGTAATATTCTCAATTCATGAACCAAAGCAGACCCCGCGAGGGGCGAGACCAGGTGCCTAGGTAGAGTCAGCGTCTCCTGTTTGCATGCAACACCCGCTGCCAAAAAGTCTGGACGGCCTGATCGATAGAAACACGTCCAAGACTTCTATAGGTTCAAAATAAAAAAAAAGCTGAAAAGATGCTCCCTGATTGATTAAGTAGCATATTATCAAGTGAGTAAAATCAAACAAAAAACCGCCTCCCCCACTCTATATAAACGTAAGGGACTCGATTGACTAAGTAAAATGAAACGAAAAATCCCCCAATTAAAAACACGTCCGTCCTGAAGAGAGATACTCACTAAACTGACAACGAGCGGGTCAGTGTGAATAGAAAGTCATATCACGAGAGGCCCACATAAAGGAGTTTAAAAATACAAACTGTAAAAATGAAAAATTATAAGGTGTAAAGAACGAATCTAGCTACCGTCGTCGGTTTCGGAGATTGACCTCCGTATCCAATCAGAATAAATAGGGCGTGTTAAGAAATAGTACCCGTGAGGGAAGATCAAGCAGAACCTATCTCATAAAAATAGCAAGTAAAGACTCTAAAAATTGACAGAAGTCTGAAACTTCTTGAAAGCACTCAAAACCCGACATCAAAGTTCAACGGCGACCCAAATTTTCATATATTTAACGTAATTAATACATAGCTATAAAACATGGAAAGATTGATATATATATATATATATATATATATATATATATATACACCCCACAGGAGTTAGATGCCAACGATCCACAAGAATATCCGCCCCTACTTTACAGTTTACTTTGACAAGACAAAGTCTATATAGAGAGATGGGAAGGGGCGGGTGTCATTGAGGGTTCTTCTGTGATACGCCCTGGCTTTTCCCACTTCTTTATTAAAATAATTCTTCCGGATACTTTAAAACATCTGCATAATGATAGTGAGATTCAAGCAGGTTTAACTGTCGACAATCAAATGAATATACAGTAGTCATGACTGCCATCCCATGGTAGTGCTTTGCAGGCGCGTAGCCAGAAAACTTTTGAAGTGGACGCACTTACAGTCAGGACTTTATGGGACCACCTGGAAGCCCCCTAATGAAACCAAGGAGAAGATCGTAAGGGAAATCGGGGGTGGATTTAATATATTTACAGGGCAGTTTTCTTCGTTAAAATGACCCTTTGTACACTTTTTTTTGCAAACGATGTGGAAGCGCCTGCATACCTCTGGCTACGCACCTGCTTTGGATTTCATTGTCCTCGAGAGAATGAGTTATAGATTTCGTATGTTGTACGTATATATATATAATTAAACAAAATGTTTTTCATAAAAAAACAGATGTCTTCCCTCTCCCTCTAAGTTACTTTGACCTTAGGCCAAAATGCAAAATGATGTGAAACCTTTGAGTCATGGGCAACATCATACTAAACACGAAAGTGATTCATTACATTGTTTGAGGTAAAGGCCAAACATGATTGGCATATACAATTTCATTATAAGCATATTTAAAGAAATTGACTTTGGTCACATGACCTTGGATATAGGTGAAACCTACACTCACTGACGAGGGTTAAGTACCCAAAACATGCATGTCTGGTCCATGCCGCAAACTTATCTGCTTTTAAATGATGCTATTGAATTTGAAGACGTTTAACATTGTATGGATCATGAGCAACAAAAAACTGAATTAGTGATTGGATACACGGTTCAAAATATAAAGCCTAAACATTATTAGCATAGACAATTTCAGCCTGGACATGCTTAGCATATACAATTTCATTACCAAAGTAAGAAGCTACCTTAACCATGTGACGTTGGGACAATGTGATAAGAAACATTTAGTCCTCAGAAACAACATACTAAAATACGAAAACAATTGTAAGAAGGGTTCAGGAGATATAGCCCAGACAATATTAGTATGTACAATTTCATTAAAAAGAACTAAATGATCTTGACCTTGGGCACATGACCTTGGGTCAAGATGATAAGAAACCCTCCAATCCTGAGCAACAGCATACTATAGTATAAGAGTGATCCAGTATACGATTCAACAGATATAGCACAGACTCAATAGCATTTACAATTTCATTAAAAAATGTAATACTTGACCTTAGTCATATGACCTTTGATCAAGGAGGTGTGATGTGAAACTTCGGGTCATAAGCAACAACATACTAAAAAATGAAAGTCATCCGGCAAACGGTTCAAGGGATATAGCACGGACTGGAATGTATGTACAGTTTCATTAAAAATGCATTAAGTGACCTTGACCTTGGTCACATGACCTTGGGTCAAGGTGATGTGAAACCTACGGGTCATAAGCAACAACATACTAAAATATGAAAGTGATCCGGCAAAGGGTTCAAGAGATATAGCCCGGACAGGTATGTATGCATAATTTCATTAAAAATGCACTAAGTGACCTTGACCTTGGTCACATGACCTTGGGTCAAGGTGATGTGAAACCTTCGGGTCATAAACAACAACATACTAAAACATGAAAGTGATCCGGCAAACGGATCAAGAGATATAGCCCGGACAGGTATGTATGCATAATTTCATTAAAAATGCACTAAGTGACCTTGACCTTGGTCACATGACCATGGGTCAAGGTGATGTGAAACCTACGGGTCATAAGCAACAATTAATATACCAAAATATGAAAGTGATCCGGCAAAGGGTTCAAGAGATATAGCCCGGACAGGAATGTATGCATAATTTCATTAAAAATGCACTAAGTGACCTTGACCTTGGTCACATGACCTTGGGTCAAGGTGATGTGAAACCTACGGGTCATAAGCAACAACATACTTAGATATGAAAGTGATCCAGCAAATGGTTCAAGAGGTATAGCTCATACAGGAATGTATGCATAATTTCATTAAAAATGCACTAAGTGACCTTGACCTTGGTCACATGACCTTGGGTCAAGGTGATGTGAAACTTACGGGTCATAAGCAACAATCTACCAAAATATGAAAGTCATCCGGCAAAGGGTTCAAGAGATATAGCCCGGACAGGAATGTATGCATAATTTCATTAAAAATGCACTAAGTGACCTTGACCTTGGTCACATGACCTTGGGTCAAGGTGATGTGAAACCTTCGGGTCATAAGCAACAACATTCTAAAATATGAAAGTGATCCGGCAAACGGTTCAAGAGATATAGCCCGGACAGGAATGTATGCATAATTTCATTAAAAATGCACTAAGTGACCTTGACCTTGGTCACATGACCTTGGGTCAAGGTGATGTGAAACCTTCGGGTCATAAGCAACAACATACTAAAATATGAAAGTGATCGGGCAAACGGTTCAGGAGATATAGCCCGGACACGATGTGTGACAGACGGACAGACGGACGACGAAGGCAAAACCAATATGTCTCTTCCCCGTTGGGGGGGGGGGGGGGGAGACATAAATATCCAAGAATTCAAAATTACCCTGTTAAATTGTCAATGTTGAAATATATCTATTGTAAAGTTTCAGTTCACCATATACGCATTTCAACTACTTAATTGGTGCGTGACGATCGAGGCAGAAAAGAGGAAATAATATGAAAGTAGAAGTGAAGATCAAAAGTCTAAATGTGACGAAATTTAAAGTAGGGTGCAAGAACGATGTGAATTTCACAAGGAAAACATAAATCCTTCATATAATTCTGTGTCTAATATCTGTACAGTATATATAAAGCGTTGCATGAAAAACACGTATTTACAGCTTTATTTATCTATGTAGAGTATTTGCATTCAAGTGAACTTTGTACAAGGAGACGGAAATGCATTTTCCTTTTCATTGACATTCTGTAATGTATGGAGACATTGATGTCAATTACAACACATATCACGTGGACCTCCATCTTATAGTTGTGTGGGAATTTTGATTAAATGTAAGTCACATTACCCAAAGAAAGACAACATTCAGTGCACATGTATACATGTAACTTGTATAATACTAATGGCTTGTCCTCTGTTATTCCGTCCCTTTTCAATATGTAATTTTGTAACCGTTAGTAATATGGCTTTCATATTTTTTGTGTTTATATGCGACAAAAATTTTAATGATATCAATTTTTTGTATCTTTTGACCTTGACCTTTACTAACTTCATGATGCAGAGACAACTTCAAAGTTTAAGACACTATGTATATTTTGAGTTATCCTACTCACCTATCGACACAATAATATAAAATTCATCTTTGGAGTCCAAGACAGATGGATATGACCTTGACCTTTATAATTGATACTGTTCTTCCTCTAATGTCAAGTCTATGGATCCTATGACTCTGACCTTTATTATCAATACGGTTCTTCCTCCAATGTGACAAGTCTACACATCCTATGAGAGCATTGTCCTTGACATTTATTACCAATATTGTTCTTCCTCCAATGTCAAGTCTGGTGATCCTATGAGAGCTATGACCTGACCTTTATTATCAATACGGTTCTTCCTCCAATGTGACAAGTCTACACATCCAATGTGAGCAATGGCCTTGACCTTTATTATCAATATGGTTCTTCCTCCAAGGTCAAGTCTATGGATCCTATTAGAGCTATGACCTTGACCTTTATTATTAATATGGTTCTTCCTCCGATGTCAAGTCTATGGATCCTATGAGAGCTATGACCTGACCTTTATTATCAATACGGTTCTTCCTCCAATGTGACAAGTCTACACATCCTATGAGAGCATTGTCCTTGACATTTATTACCAATATTGTTCTTCCTCCAATGTCAAGTCTGGTGATCCTATGAGAGCTATGACCTGACCTTTATTATCAATACGGTTCTTCCTCCAATGTGACAAGTCTACACATCCAATGTGAGCAATGGCCTTGACCTTTATTATCAATATGGTTCTTCCTCCAAGGTCAAGTCTATGGATCCTATTAGAGCTATGACCTTGACCTTTATTATTAATATGGTTCTTCCTCCGATGTCAAGTCTATGGATCCTATGAGAGCTATGACCTGACCTTTATTATCAATACGGTTCTTCCTCCAATGTGACAAGTCTACACATCCTATGAGAGCATTGTCCTTGACATTTATTACCAATATTGTTCTTCCTCCAATGTCAAGTCTGGTGATCCTATGAGAGCTATGACTCTGACCTTTATTATCAATACGGTTCTTCCTCCAATGTGACAAGTCTACACATCCAATGTGAGCAATGGCCTTGACCTTTATTATCAATATGGTTCTTCCTCCAAGGTCAAGTCTATGGATCCTATTAGAGCTATGACCTTGACCTTTATTATTAATATGATTCTTCCTCTGATGTCAAGTCTATGGATCCTATGAGAGCTATGACCTGACCTTTATTATCAATACGGTTCTTCCTCCAATGTGACAAGTTTACACATCCTATGAGAGCATTGTCCTTGACATTTATTACCAATATTGTTCTTCCTCCAATGTCAAGTCTGGTGATCCTATGAGAGCTATGACCTTGACCTTTATTATCAATATGGTTCTTCCTCCAATGTGACAAGTCTACACATCCACTGTGAGCAATGGCCTTGACCTTTATCATCAATATGGTTCTTCATCCTTTGTGACAAGTCTAGGGCTCTTATGAGAGCTATGACCCTGCCCTTTATTATCGATGCAGTTCTTCATCCTATATTTATAAACCTTGTTGAATTTCATCATGCTTGATCCCTTATGTTTTTGAGTAATGTAGGTTCTTTCTCGGAGAAGAGTTGTCTTCTCTTTAGAATCAAAATAATCTGTTCCACAGACCCTAAGAATACTGACCTAGTGTAATGGCAGACAGTACAAAAGTAAAATTGACATCATTACATTATGTTTTATGGTGACAAGTGTAGCCGTGGCAGTGATGTTGAAGTGAAGAGCAAAGGAACGTATACTTGAGCTGCCTGGAGTTTGATGCAGGTTTACCCCTGAACATGTGACATCGACCCTTATTGGGTGCTGAGTCTTATAATACTTGATCATCTCTGTGTAGTGGATGTACATGTACAGCTGACACTCGTTATCTCGAAGTTGATGGGCCCACTGAAAATACTTCGACATAAGCGGAGTTCGAGATAAACGTCAGTCGAATTTATGGTATATTTTCGAATGTATTGTACCACCTATAAGGCTAAAAGAATCGTTTTGCTATTGTATTTTATACAATAGATATCGCAGCTTAAAAGGCTACTTGTGTTGACAATGTAATGTTTACTTCACAACGTAGAATAGATTCAAGAAGTGCCATAAACGTATTCTTAATACTGAAATTTTACGAAGAGGCGCATTGAGAACGTCAGGTATTTTTATTCGTTGTATGACCCCCCCCCCCCCTTTCCGCGCCGATCGAATCGGCCCTGATATAATACAAGTTTGGTTGTCTTCTCAATCTGTCATAAGCCGTTTACCTTCAAGAGTTTTAGATCATTGTGTCATCAAAGTACAATGAAGACATTTGTTCGTACGCTATTTAATTTTTTCGTCTGCTAGATTTCAAAGTCGTATACATGTCTTCATTCTTCACTTAAATTTACTCGCATGTAATCAAGTTTAATCATCTTCCTCTTAGTGTATGAAATTTTATGTATGGATTATTTTGTAGATCATCAGTATAATCATTGTTGCTCAAATTGCTTTATTTCAGTTACGATAAATCTTGCAATTTTTTTTTGGGGGGGGGTTGAATTGGTTTGTTTATTTTTTTAGCCGTCGCTTCTCATAAGAATTTCAACATAACAAACAATGCAATTTTAATGAATGAAACATACACATATCATTGTTTCCGCAATGATATTATCTAATTAACTGTTATCCCCCTTAATTAATTTTGTTGTCACGGTCGATCAAACAACGGCGAATCAGTCAACCTGCGTTACCAGTACCTATAATTGTTTGTTTACCATGCGATTTCACTATTGTTTGGTACGTTAATTGGTTTGTTTATACAAAGATTAGGACTTCGACTTAACGAGTATAAAATACACGAAGAAAATGACTTGGGACTTCGAAATTACTTCGAGATAAGCGAAATTTCCAGATAACCGATTTCGAGATATCCGAAGTCAAATTGGTTAGAATATGAAGGAAAAAAGATGGGACCGCCGCTCGACTTCGAGATAAACGGAATTTCGAGATAACCGAGTTTGAGATAACGAGTGTCAGCTGTATAATGTATATCAAGTGAGTTTTAGCCATATATTATGTATAACTATCCCAGCTGACAGACAGGGGTATACATGTATATGTACATATATATCACTAGTATATACATTCAGACCTGCCTACCTATTTCTTTGCAAAAGCGTAATATTTTCCTCAAGAATGTGTAATTTAGAGAAGTAAACTGTAAAGCGTAATATAACAAAATTGACTGTAACTTTGATGTTTTCCACTCTTTGACATTGTTACAATCCATTCTTTGACATTGTTACAAATTTAAATAATTTACACAATTGCATGTTAAACATCTTCAAATTCAATAGCATCATTTAGGAACAGATATACATTGTATACGATATCACAACTCTCAACGTTCAAGTAATTTTTGTGGTATGCGAGTCTATTCATTTGTTAGAGTTACTTTTAAAAAGTCATTCTGCTTGGAAATACATGTATGTTGGAAGTGTAAAATTGAGCAGCAAAAGCATATAGCGTAATTGTAGGTCAAAAATCCGTAAAAATCATGCCAAAATCATAAAAGTAGGCAGGTCTGTAGATGTTTGTATGAACAGTTAGACAGATATATTGAATATATTCATTCGTTTCTGTTTTATAGGAGAAAAAAAAGAAATAACAAATCACGTTTAAAATATGTATATTTTACATATATGCTATATGCATACATAACAATGGTGATTTCATAACTATAGAAAATGTGTATAATTTTACAAAAATAAGTAACAAGCCATAACAAATTCCTTTAAAAGATTTCATTCTAATAATAACTATGGCAAGAAATTTACAGTTGAAAATCCTGATTAGATCCATCATGTAAGCAAGTCTTCACACCATCACACATGCTGAAAACAACCATGCCTGAAATGGATAAAGAAAATAGATCTAACCAATCTAAAGTATCTACTCCTTTTTCCAACCAGTCTTTTTAATATCTTAAAATATTTGAGAATGCATAAAACAAGCTACATGTATGGCCTGTTTCACATACAACAGAGTGCACTGCATAACATACATGTACGAGGGCTGTTCCGAAAGTTCATGGACAACACAAATTAAGGAAAGATCTAGAGAATTTGCTAAGAACCATGTTGATTTCCGTATATAACGGATAATTTTGAATACATATACGAATTTTCATTACGATTGGTCAATACCAAATTTTCAAATCCCAGTTTGAACAACGTAAGGTTCTAGGTCACGGAGCAGCTAACAACGTAACGACGTCGTCAGATGTCCAGCATAAATTTGACATTTTAAAAGAAATAAAACATCTCTCATCTGTACAGAATTCAAAAACATCTTTTCATGTATTTTGAAAAGGACGACATGTTCTATTTTCATGTGCATTTCTACCTCTATATCATAATGTACTTTCATCTTTGAATCATTCAAAGTCAGGTCACCATGAAGGGAGTTAACGGCATCACTTTGCTTATTTTCGTTTACTTTTTGTACAACTTCTTTCAAAATTGCGTGTTTATGTATATCTATGCATCATAAAAACATATTCTTCTACCTTAACAACATAAGTTTTGATGTTTTTGGTCCGTATAAAGATGTATCCATCAGCTGTTAAGTCTCCGTCTGTTTTATTCAACAGAAATTCAAAACTGAATGACTGTCTGGTGCTCCGTAAAGACCTCTGACGTCATCAATTATTGGTTTGTTTGATCAACAATATCATGCATAAATCCTCATAAAAGTCGTAAATCTGGTCCAATTTTGTTTAAACTTCGCAGTAGTCAAGAATAATGATATAGAAAGTTTAATTGATAGTCGAGTATTTTTTCGTATTTTATTTAGCAATATAACGAAAGGGATGTGTTCGTTTCAACAACTCAAATTTCACTGCTCCGTAGCCTCTACCCTTCATGTATAAAGGTGACAATTGTGCCCTTTTTTGTAAATCATTTTAACCTGATATTTTTTATTTTCTCTTTCTGAATGTATCCCTTTCATTTCTAGAAAATTTCATTCGAATACGATTTCAAATGTGATTTTTAAGGCAAGTGTCCACGAACTTTTGGAACGGCCCTCGTATATAGACATGTGCTTTTATCTAAAGTAAATGAATAATTTTACCTGCCCCTCCTTGAATTCTCCTGGATTTGCTCCTGTTGCCACTATTCTAGCCCCCACTATAGCTGCCTTATCATTGCTTGTTACACAGTGTTGACACTGTACGTACTGTATACAGCATGCTGTGTCTGCCTCCCAGGTACTGTCTAACCTTACACCTGAAAAATTGAAAATACATGCACCTTTAGAGAGTTTAACTCTACATTTCTCCCTGGTTGTAGCTTTCAGCTGGTCAAGCAACTTTGCGTAGTAAGCCCCAATTATAGTACTTCTCTTGGGTATATGTTAACATAATTATGCCTTTTGAGTCCCAAAATACAATGGCCATCACCTTGTTTGTAGAAGGCAGTGTATAAAACTGTTTTAGCCCTGAGACCCTAGTCCTTCCCATTGACAGAAAAAATATGTATCACACAAATTATCATCGGGTTCTTAAAGGACAGCTTATGAATTTGTCACAAATTTTATACCTATAAATTAACAATACCCAAACTCACCGTTATGACAAGTAGATACTGCCTTGAGTCCCGTTCCCTTCATGGAGAGATTAGAGCAATATATAACTTCAGCATTTCTCTTGTTGCTGATGCTCTTCAGGAAACTGGGATATCTTCTCCTCTTTTCGTGTTCTGAAATTACATGTACAAGTGATTTAAAGTTATCTCAGAATACAACCTTACCACTTCCCTCGAAATTCAATTTTGCAGCTTATTAGGAACTATATGTAAATAAGACAATACCTGATAGAGAGTGGACAAATATTTTCCCACAAGCTGCACACTTTAAAGAGGAAGACTCTGTCACCTGCAAAAGATCATAGTGTCTATAAGTATATAATACTCTGTATGTGTCAACTTTGTTTCTAGTCAAAAGGACTTAAAATTACATAAACTTTAAAGCAATTATACTGAAAACTTATCTAATATTAGAAATAATACATTATCAGAACCTTCATATTGTTCTAACATCAAACTGTGCATCAAATTTTCATATTGTTTACCATGTGTTTACTTTTCCAATTACATACATGTACATGTATTTTAAAGAATAGCTACATAAAGTTATGAAAGAAACAAATCACCTTGTTTTCTTTAGTGTCATCAATGCCATCCAGGAAGTCTACACCACATGCCCTCTTTGACTTCTGTCTGGTGTTGGCTTGTTGACGTCTCTTTACCCCCCTTGCCCCCCTACGCGTCCTCAATGTTTCCGTCTCATCATTACCATACCCCTCCTCATCCTGCTTGACAATACTGTCATTAGTGCCCAACACTTGTGGAGGATCTGGTATTCCAACTTCTGGTTCCTCTTTCACTTTACATTTTGAGGCTCCTTTTTCATTCCCAATGTCTGATGTATTTGCAACATTGTTATCAGTGAATGATTCCTCAGCTTCTTTTGTTTCCTTTCTCGCAAACCTTGACAGAGCTGACTTTATTCTAGATGATTTTGAAGTTTTAAAATCTTTTTCACTGTCATCCTCTTGGGAATTATCCAAAACTTTTGACGCACTGCCTGGTGTCTTTTTCAGTTTGAAAAGAGGTTTCCTCATTTCTATTTTATTTGTATCTACACAGATTTTTGACTTTCTGTCTAATGCTTCCTTTTCACATATTTTGTCTGAATTGTCTTTGACCTGCACTCCGTCCTCCTCAGTGTTATTAAACAGAACAGGTGTTTGAGACCTCTCAACTACATGCTCCGAAGCAGACGGCTCCTGTCTCACCTTGGGAGTAGAGCACTCCGTATTTTTCTGATGAAACTTATAAAACTTACTATCACCAAGACACTCCTTTGTAGCACTGTTCACTGACGAGGATTGCTGTAACACTGAGGAACTAGCAATGTTTGAAGATTCCGAACTGATATCCATGGGGCTGCTTGAAGTGTTTAAAAGTAGAGATTGAGAATGAGTAGGACTAAGCATCGACTGCTGTTGTGGACTTGTAAGTCCTGATTGTTGCTGATGGTGATTTACAAGACCATTTCTACCCTCAGCAACATTCTGTGGGTTTTTATCATTGCTAGCTGTAGGAGGTTCTACCAAGAACATTTGTCGTTGTGGAGTTCCCTCGTTCAGAATGATGTAGTATGGCTTATCTTTTGGCACACCAGGGGTGTTGATTATGTCCACGACTTGCTTCATCATAGTATTCTGGACTACAACTTGAGTCTGTTTCTGGGAAATGGTCGTAGGTTGAGGCTGGTTGACAGCGATCGTTAATTTATTTTGGCTTCCTATCGTAGGTCTCACAACCTTACTCTGCGCCACAGCGTTCTGATAGCCAGGATTTTGGTTCACATGTGTAGGAGACAGTAAGCTATAGGATGCTCGTTTCTCGGTTTTATCATCAGCTTGGAATGTTTTCCTGGATATTGAAGTGGCTGGTGTCTTTTCAGGTTTATTTGGCTTAAAGGGAGTGAAGAAAGGATGGGTGGGTAAGTTGTTCCATGGACTGGTCTCCCCCTTGCTATGAGGTGTAGATGTAAGGGGTGTGTCAATTAATCCTTTCACCTTCTGATCTGCACCACTTGGTGTACTTGGTATAAATGAGGTATCAGGGCTGAAATTCAAACATTCAGATACATGTAAATGTCAAATAAAATAGACTCTCAAGTAAGTTAATTATAATCCATCAACTACAGTATGTTGTGTGACATTTTGACATCAACAATTACAGGGAAGGAGAAGTTACGAACGTGACATTATGCTGAAAACATTTGACAGGCTGTGACAGTATGGAAACTATTGTGTCCTAATCATGATGGGATTTTTAGCATCACAATACTTTCGGTTTTTCTTCATTTCAAGGTAATATAGATAATTTATCACATGTTGTCCAGACAAGCTAAAAAGGAAAGAGGAAATCTCAAAAAAATATACGAAGCATAATTACCAGTTCTTTTATAATATCAGACTTACTTTACAACAGGCATGTCCTTCATTCTACTGTTTGTGAACTTTTCTATGGACGTCATTGCATCCTGACAGTCATGGAAGGGAAGCACTTTGTTTCTCACCCACTTAGATAATCCTGTAAAAAAATAATGTTTACATGTACATGTACATGTATGAAATGCTTGTATGTAAAAAAATACAAATAAAAATTTACATAAGAAAGCTCAATAATACAACTGTAAATCATGTACATGTTCACTTGTATTACAAAAAGAAAAAGTAACTTGCGCATTATCTTCAACACATTCCATACCTTTACAGTATTTGGCACTGTTTTTGACAAATCTCTCATCTACCAGGATAAGTGCTCCCCAATCTTTTCTGTCAAAAAAGCACAACCAATATACATGTATAAGCATTATAAGTCTTTTGAACAATTTTGAACTATATTACTTATTTTCTTTTTTCAATCAGAAATTCTTTTTCTTCAAACTAAGTAAAGGAATTCATACTCTCTAATCAGTGTTCAATATCGAAATTACTTTTAAAATCCCTGTTACATTTTTAAAAAATGTCCACCAGAAAAGGAAATTGCTGCTTGATGTATTGAATTCAGATGATGGAGGAGACCATCCGTATTTCTACATATAGTTTAAACATATATCATGTAGAACAAGTATAACTGTAGAACAAAGTTCCCTGTACATTAAAGATTAGAGAATTTCCTCGTACATGCGTGTATTCATGTACTTTCAGATTTACCCACCTATGACGTATACATCTGCCGAGTGCCTGATTCAGAGCCCTGAAAGCCTGGATTTCATACCACTCTGATCCTGATAACAAACCTCTGGAAGCTCTGTGAGCATCATTGTACTCTCTCTTCAGTTTCACCTGTAAATCAATCATCACTGTTTTGCTTTTCATGCTACTGGTACTTGCATGCAATCTCAGTTTCAGATTTGCAAATTAGAATTAAATAGTACATAAGGAGACCGCTTCTCTCATTATTCTCCTACTTATCATTCTAGCTTCATACCTTTATATACATGTACATGTAATGTAAATGTACAATTAGAATGCTCTTTAATAGTGTTGTTTAACTAGAACTTCATCCATAAAAATAAACCTGCACATGACACTGTACACTTTTTTAAAATCATTCCTTTTGAAACATTATTAATGTAACTGTAGTCATAACTTACCTGAACATCTTTGAAATTTGGAAATGGAATACCCACCTACAGTAAAGACAATATGATTAATAAGTATTATGATGTTCACAAAAGAATTTACATGTACATTAAACATACATGTACTTATTGTATATATGTAAATCAAATATCATTTATTTCACAAAATACTTCAATGTTGGCAATTCTAATGGGAAAATAATTCAATTGTACAGTAAGTAAAAAATATTATTAATAAGCAGTTTTGAAAAGATCAACATACTCTGATAACTTTTCCCTAATCAATTATACAGACAAACATGTAAACATCTTTGTAGAAGAAAAGAAGGTAAAAAATACTATGGTATGACTATGTAAATCTAGAGCAATGTAGCTTTGTTTATACTTACAGTAATAACAGCTCTAGCATTGTCATCAGTAAAATCCAAACCCTCGCTAACTTTCCCTCTACAAACTGCTATAAACAGAGCTCCGTCTCTATCCTCGTAATGTTCATCTGAAACAGCCAAATGTTTTAATCCCTACATAAAAGGCAGAATGTGGAAAAATAAAGAGCTTACTATTATTCTAATACTTTTTATGACCACAATGTGCATATTTATAATTATTCTCTGAATTCTTGTTCCAAAACCATGTACGCCTGATATGCATTTCATGATTACATGTAAAAGACAACAAACCTTCATCGTCTACAGACGTGTTGTTAATAGTGTCATAGAACTGTCTCATCACTTCCTCAAAATCCACTCTCACTGAGGCGCGGGGCTCTACGATTATCCTCTTTCTCTGTTGAATTTTATTCCATACACCTGTCCTCTGAAAATATTTAGGTAAATTAACCCTTGCTCTGCTGTGTCGCTTTTGTATTTTGGCCTTCGCTGCGCTGAATTGTTTTGAACATTTTCATGTTTTTTAGGCTATCATGCAGGACATAAACAATATTTTTATATGGTTAATAAGAAGTACAAGTGTATGCACAGTTACGTCATAGATACATGTAGGTAATATATATGTAGGTAAAGGGATAGGGCCAAAAACTCTCTTAAATGGCCTTGCAATTTTCCTTAGAATTAAATTTAAGGTACATGTAGCTGACCCATAACTAAAGAAATAAATTGTTTGCAGGTACCTTTTCCATCACATTACAATTTGTTACATTGATGTAGCAAAAGTTGACAATGATGTAACAAAAGTTGACGGTGTGATTAGGGGATTCCCCAAAAAATTGGCATCGAAATTTTATGAATTTAATTTTTCAAGAAAACCTAATGTACATGTATATACATGTATATTTGAAATTTATTTCAATAAAATCGGACTTGAAACAAAAAAAGTTATTAGCAAAAAGAATTTTGATGACCTAAACAATTCAATTATGTGTGAATTTAATTCTAATGTAGTCGTGTTTGGTATCAAATGAATTAGAATGAAGTCCTGCAGATAAAAATGTAAAGAAGATGCAATAAAACACCGCTAAAGACGGTATGGCCGGATTGCAAAGTAAGTTTTTGTCACCAACTGGGTCAAGGTCACTAAGTCAAATATTACAGCATACACTGAGAGGTCTTGTCAGAGGCAACCTACATGTATAATATTAAGTTTCTACTGTATACAGTTCCTTAGATTTTGCTTAAACCAGGAACTTTAACCAAAGTCTTTAACTAGGTCAAAGTCCAAGGTCAAGGTCACTAGGTCCAATGTTACGGCATAAATTGAAAGGTCTCATCATGGGCAACCTAAATGTATAATAAAAGGTTTCTACTGCATACAGTTCCTTAGATTTTGCTTAAACCAGAAACTTTAACCAAAATCTTTAACTAGGTCAAAGTCCAAGGTCAAGGTCACTAGGTCCAATGTTACGGCATAAACTGAAAGGTTTCATCATGGGCAACCTAAATGTATAATATAAGGTTTCTACTGCATACAGTTCCTTAGATTTTGCTTAAACCAGAAACTTTAACCAAAATCTTTAACTAGGTCAAAGTCCAAGGTCAAGGTCACTAGGTCCAACGTTATGGCATAAATTGAAAGATCTCGTCATTGGGCAACCTAAATGTATAATATAAGGTTTCTACTGTATACAGTTCCTTAGATTTTGCTTAAACCAGAAACTTTAACCAAAATCTTTAACTAGGTCAAAGTCCAAGGTCAAGGTCACTAGGTCCAATGTTATGGCATAAATTGAAAGGTCTTGTCATGGGCAACCTATATGTATAATATAAGGTTTCTACTGCATACAGTTCCTTAGATTTTGCTTAAACCAGGAACTTTAACCAAAATCTTTAACTAGGTCAAAGTCCAAGGTCAAGGTCACTAGGTCAAATGTTACGGCATAAATTGAAAGGTCTCGTCATGGGCAACATACATGTATAGTATAAAGTTTCTACTGCATACAGTTCCTTAGATTTTGCTTAAACCAGGAACTTTAACCAAAATCTTTAACTAGGTCAAAGTCCAAGGTCAAGGTCACTAGGTCAAATGTTATGGCATAAATTGAAAGGTCTTGTCATGGGCAACCTTCATGTATTATATAAAGTTTCTACTGCATATAGTTCCTTAGATTTTGCCTCAACCAGAAACTTTAACCAAAATGTTGACGGCAGATGGACAGACGGACGGACAGACGGACATCGTCAATCTATATTTTGCTTTGCAATCCGGCCAATCAATCTATAGACCGGAATTGCTTTGCAATCCGGCCAAAAAATGTTGAAATAAACAATTTGTATTTTACAACTGAGTTTGTCGGTACATCAAAAATATACCGATCGTTGCTGAATATCAGTATATCATTAGCATATCATTAGTCATTGACAAAAAGTGTAATTTTGAGCGGAGGCAGGCAGTTATGGGTTTACAACCTTAATGAGAAATACTTAATATATCATATAAAATATAATAAATGTTTCCTGCGTTTAATGAAAGGAACATACATGTATCACCAACTGAAGCACCAGAGAATGTCTTACGATGTTATCAAGCGACATCATTTTGATGTTATTGACAAAACATGGTAGAAATGTGTCTTTTGTGGAAAATTTTGATGTGGTCACATGTGTCGAGAAACATAAAACTTTTATAACGAGAAGATACATTTGTAAATTGTTCATGTTTCTTGATACATGTGGCCAATGCTAATTTAAAGAAACATGCACATTTTGCAGCAATTTCACAGAAAATTGCCAATTTTGGGGTTTTCAAAGGGCTTAAAGCTACTGGTAAATGCATTATTAACAAATCCCAAAACATACATGTAACTTACTTCAGAACTAGTATCAAATCACTAAAAATACGCAATCACTTCAAATATTAAGAACCAGGGCCTATTTAGGGACTTCATGATCCTACTCCTTTACATAATCTATGAAACACTCACTTGTAATACATGTACATCGTAAAATCCATTCACATGTACATGTGTACTACATCATGCAGATTTTAGAAATTTCAGGACATACATGTACATGTATGCTCAATAGTTTGTCCAAAGAGTTTTGTTCGAGAAATTGTAAATGTATAGCCTAAACTTACCAGCCACCTGTCCTTGAACTTGTCCAGAGCATTGTATGAAGGAAGAAAACAGAGAACTCCATTAGGAACAGTCTGTAAAAATAAACATATACTGTACAATGTAGCACATAATTGCACGTACATGTATGTATAGTAGAACAAAAATACATGTGCATTCAAGTGGGTTAAAGGTCACAGGGAAGAGAAAAGTGTATGTAAAGAACATGATGCTTTCAAGGAGAAGATACTTGTAAGCCTCTATTTTCAATCCAGCTCATCAAGTGACAAGAGGAACTAGTGCTATGCCACTGCATGTATAACTTACCAGACAGACCTTTAGTACTAGAGCACCTAGCTCATCCTGGAATGTCCATGTTTCCATGGTTTTATAAACACACTGAAGGCTGCTTCCATTTGGACCATGTCCTATTGCACCAACCCAGACCTTAATAAGTAAACAGTTGTAGATTAAATTTACCATGCACGTTTTTATCTACAGAAATAATGAGGAATTTCTTAAAGTTTCTCCATCAAATTTTGGTTAAAATTTTCAACAAGTCAAAATATAAGAAAGATTTAACTGGTCAAAATGAGATTATCAATATACAGACTGTGAGAAAGATAATTCTGCTTTGACTTTGTATGTTGGCGACTAAAACCCCACATAGACCGCTTGCAATTTGCATAAGGACAGAGAAAATTATAACACAGGTTTATACATGTAAAAGCACATAGTCATGTTAATTCATATAAAGCACACCATTATTTTTTTTTTCTTACAAAACTTTATTTCATTAATAGCAGCAGTTAATTTCTAAGAACCTGCTTGTCTTCTATCACATGACTAGCTTCCAGCTTTATTGGGAAGGGCACACCCAGCTCTGATTCAAACGACGACATCGGTGAGAGAGTTCCACTCGTCAGCACTACACAGCGACATATATCAAAGTCAGAAAATGCCTGAAATCAAAGAAAAGTCTGTTTGTGTAACATGTAAATATGAATGACTGACGGACAAAGTGATCCCTTAGTGTCGCTGTGCTTTGCAGGCGACACAAAAATCATTCCAAGGAATGCATGTGTCGCCTGTGAAACATAGCGACACTCAGGAATCACTTTTATAGGGTGTGAAATCCAAGTGTGACAGACAGATGGACAATGGACAAAGTGACCCATAAGTGTCACTATGCTTTGCAGGCGACACAATGAAACTGCATCATTATCTAATATATGAAAAGTGACATAAAGTGCACTTTTTTTTTTTTAATGTACGTGTATGTGATGAATGTTAGATACATGTACATGCAAGTGTCAGTGTAAGATTATTCAGGTAACTAAAAATAATTCTCTACCGGCGCAACTTTACTTAAAATGTTTATTCAGAGGCACAATCTTTCAATATTTCACATCAACTTGATGAAATAAATGGAATACTTCGAAATTTTTTTTTATTATTTTTGGACAGATTTCACTTCTTATCATAAAGGTCCTTTATAATAATGACCCTTAAGGCAATTAACAAATAATCTGTGTATCATTAATTAGAAAATTTTTTTACATGGAATTTTGTACTCCTAGACTGATATTCTGTACTCTAAATAGTCACCCATTTAACATATACATGTATGATGACATTTACAAATGACATGTATCTCTGCCATATATCTGCTATCTTCAACTTTCCACATGATAAATGTGACCAGCGAGAAAGCATGTACTCCATCTGAGTTATGACGTCAAAGGTTGAATACTCACCACTCCTGGATTCATACACCAAAAATTTAGGGCATGCTGGAAGGTTAACTGATTGGTTACACCTGAAACAAGACCATAGAGGTTCACACCTAATTTACACCTCTTGCTACCTTTAAAATGCTTATTGATCTTTAACACACCTTTCTTACTTGAACTTCATTTGAACTGCCAAATTGATTTTTTTTTTCAAAGATACACGTACATGTATAACACATATTGGCTACAAAGTTCTTCTCAGTTACACAGCAGGTGTTATTTCCAGTAAAGGTTAATTTTCTTAGATTCAAGATATCAGTTTGAAGACAATGAAGGCAAAATGACATAAAAGAACACAATCTTTTGAAAATGTTCATGGTTTTTCCTTATAAAAATAGAAAGAAACACAAATGTACAAGTAAATGTAAATTTATATTGAAATGTCCAGTTTGATTAAATACGTGTACATTTGTAAATTGTCCCTGTAAAAATTTCACAATACTCAATATTCAGTTGTCAAATTTATGAAAATGCATCAAAGTGAGGACTGCTTAGGGCATGCTGGAAGGTTAACTGATTGGTTACACCTGAAACAAGACCATAGAGGTTCACACCTAATTTACACCTCTTGCTACCTTTAAAATGCTTATTGATCTTTAACACACCTTTCTTACTTGATTTACCTAATTTACACCTCTTGCTACCTTTAAAATGCTTATTGATCTTTAACACACCTTTCTTACTTGTTTATAAAGTATTTTTTTCCTTTTGTTTTTTTCGGCAAATGAGAAATATTTAAGTTTTTTCCCAGATGCAAAACCATTGTGCGGCAGATTATTAAATGATGCTAGCATAACCAAAACGGTACTGGGCGTATAAAATGTCTTGTTTCTCTATGATACTGAATGTGATCATCCACTTACCTCTCCCCCTTCCTCTTTGTTTTGGATTCAGCCAGGTGTCATCAGTGTCTTGGTGCTTCACAAATACCTTTGACTTCACAATAGCCATTCTGTCAATGTAAAACGAAGGCATGTACACACAAGTTGGTGCAAGGTATGTTACCTTAATATGACAAAAGTCTGGAAAACCTGAGCATTATGGACAAATAGGTGGAGTGGAAACATTGGTCCCCAATAATTTCACAGGAGGGGGACTTTAAAGAAAATTTGGATGCAAAATTTATTATCATGTAATGACTTCATCCATCCTATGAAACCTACATATCCATGTACGGTAGGTAAGTACATGTAACATGTTAGTTGTCAACATGATATACATGTACTTATTTCAACTACAGATACAGATTTGGTGAATCACAGATGATAATTCATGACATTAAAATATTCATTATAGAGGAGTTATGAAAGCAAAATTTTCATTAAAGATAAGTTATAAAATAAGAAATTCATTAAGTAAAATGAGTCATAAACTTGACATTTAATGAGCAAAGGTCAGAACTTAGTCATGTTCATATTCATGTTATTAAACTTATTGTAACTATAAAGAATGGACTAAGAATTGAACAATGATATAATATTTTCATATAACATGATTGCATCATTTCCTGACTATATATCTGTATGTACATGTACATTTGTATATGCCACCGCTCTCTAAATGATGAAGAAACAATGCATTTACATGATCAGGAAAAGATGAAGTAACATGGAAGTATCATTACTACAAATATTATAAATCTATTAATATAGACACTTATTTCACGTTGCAGTGTGGAGCAGTTAAAATCGTTCCCGTGGCCTGATGTTTGTCAAGTGTATTAATTACTTCTTTCCAGCTCTGTCACCTGAAAGAAGCTTTGTTTTGGCCTTGTATCAATGTGACATCATATATATTTTTTTGCTATTTTGGAAACTAGCCATTTTACCGATAAATATCATCGAAATTAAAGGAGTTTAACATCTTAGCACCATCCCTCCAATGCTATTTTGAACAACTACGATTTTATTTGGATATGCTACTGAATCGACCCTACAGGAAATTTGGAGCCGCGCGCTCTCTGTAATGTAAATGTAAAAATTTAACTTCAAAAAATTAAAGAGGGCGCTACTGAAATTATTTTTGGTGGCGCCGCTGAAAGCATCACTGATGAGAATTTAATATTCGAACACGTGTCTGGTGCATGTAAATTGGTTTGGAATTTTCTTCAAGAAGGTAGAGAGTTGGAACCCTTCGACATTATAAAAGTAAAAAATAGCAATCCATGGAATGCTTTTGTCACCTGCAGAGCGGTTTATTTTTAAAAAGTGGATAAATATGTAGGTCAAGGTCAATTTGTTCAAAACTATTGGTATCAGTTGGAATGTCTAGTCAAATGAAATTTATCTGTGAATCATGGTATCAGACCTCTTACTTACCAATTCAAAGATATGCCCAATCTCAAATTTCAAAAAATAGGGTCAATCGTCTATGTCGAGGTCACTACGTAAAATCATTTTGTAACAAAGCAATGGTCTCATCATAAGACATACATGTGTAAAATATTCAAAGAGCCGTATCACTTACCAATGAAATTATTAAGCTAGTCTTGATTTCTTAGAAAAGTAGGTCAAATATCAGAGTCAAGGTCACTTGGCTAAAATTTATGGTATGTTAAGAAAAATCTTGTTACAAAGAATAACATGTGAAATATTAAAGCCCTATCACGTACGAACTAAAAGATATAGCCAATCTAAACTTTCATGAAAAGTACATGTAGGTCAAATATACATGTATATGTCAAGGTTGTGTAGAAAGAATACACATGTGTAATTTCAAAGCCCTATCACCTACCAATCAAAAGATACATCCATTCTTAACTTTTTGATAAGTAGGTCAAATTTCTAAGTCAAGGTCAAAAAGTTACAATTTTGTGCTTTGTTTCGAAAGGTCTAGTCATCAAGAATTCAAAGCCTTATCACTTACCAATCAAAAGATATAGCCAATCTCATCTTCTTTGATAAGAAGGTCAAATATCTAGGTCAATGTCCCTAGGTAAAAAAAATATGGTATGTGTACAAAGGTCTTGTCAAAAGGAATACACATGTGAAATATCAAAGCCCTATCACTTACCAATCAAAAGATGTAGTCAATCTTAACTTTTTTGAAAAGAAAGTCAAATATCTAGATCATGGTCAAGAATTATGGTATGCGTAGAGAGGTCTTGTCACAAGCAATACACATGTGAAATACACATACCTATCACTTACAAATCAAAAGTTATGGGATATGACAGACAGACTGACAAAGTGATCCCCAAGTGTCACTATGCTTCGCAGGCAACACAAAAATAAAGTACAAGATACAAATATAAGAAAACACTTTGCGGCATAGGAAATGTACATGTACTAACTTCAATAGAAATGTAAGAGGGCTTTATGACCAGGTATACCAGTATATACAGTATTCCATATACCAGTTTGTTACAGTGTAGATGCTTTGTCCATATTCCTAATTTATTTCATTACTTTTTTGTCAGATGGGCAGATAGACACTAGGGAAAACCAGTGTAAACTCTTAAAAAGCATTGATGGGCATTAAGCCTTACTATGGTAAAATATGACGTTAAAGATTTCTTCAGTTTTCATGAAACAGTCATATACAATACACATCTTTAGGTGAGCTAAAAAGGTTTCTAACCTGTAGTCTGGTACAAACTTGAGGTCGTGTTTATACAGATAGAAGAAGGTTTTGAATATATGTTCCAGGCACTGTAATGTGGCACTGCTGAGTTTGATCTCCTTTCCTGTCATATCTCGTACTATCTTTTCTCTGTCACCTATATCCTCCATTATCTTACCATAACATTTCTGCCAAAATAGCATTTGAGGTAAAGTCACTTTCAAATATTTGTGAGATACAAATGTATGTGAGATGGTACATGCAATTTACTAAAGTGGGTCTTTGCATACTTATACAATTAATAGCAAATACATTCCGTGAAAGGAAGATTAATTTATACACTGTCATGTTTATTCGATTTGATACAAAGTACATAGGTACATGTACATCAACATCAATCACAAATTCAAGGTGTGAGGAGGTATAACAATTAAATAGTTTCTTAGAATCTACCTTCAAATCAAATTGACTTTCCAAATTCAATCTCATTTTTTGTCTTATATGTACAATGTACCTCTATATCAGGAAAATGTTTTGGTCCTGCACCAATCTGGTCCAGCCTGGCTACAATGTCAAATCCTGACCAATGTTTATATTCGTTGTCATAGTCCATCTGCTGTAAACTGTCCAGGTTCTCAAGGATTAACTTCAATAGTCCACTACACTGTAACCACAATACAGCAAAATGCATGTGATAATTTTCCTTTTACATTACATGTAAATTTTGATTAGTATATTTACAAGTAGATGTACATTTGTACATCTTCAGTGCGAACAAATTACATGTACATTTTAATATGAGCACAATGTATGAATCATATTCACAGGGTTCCAAATCCCGTCATAACAGATAATCAAGATTCTATTCAAGCAACCCAGAAATTGAATAAATGTACTTATGGTTGTCCTGATTTATCATACATGTAAATACAAGAACATTTCATTTAAAGAAAACTGCCTCCATAAAGATAAGAGTAACATTTACATGTACTTACCAACTGCCTTATTCTCAAATGCTCAGCTTTCTTAATATCATATCGGACTGTAAAATTGAAAGGCCATACATGAACAAAGACTGTGTGTAAAGTTAAACTTAGAAATAAAACTGCAACATGCCTTTATTCTTTATCACTGGCACAAAGTTAACTCAGACACGAACAAACATGTAATAAAACTTACTCATTTCGTCCAGTTCCCCTATAGCTTTCTGTAACTGGTCTTCCTTGATACTCTCGCTGGCCGCCTCACGGGCCGAATCTTCCATGTTATGAGCCTCATCAAGTATTACTATTTGGTCCTTCAAATGAATTTCCATCTAAAATTGGACAAAAAAATCAGACATCCCCATAACACTCTTATGATCGAAGTGAATTTACAAATCTAATTGATAGATAAGAACCTTCAATACTGAAATAAACATTGTTTTTCTTTAATTAAGATGGTATCATGAATACATATACAAATGTAGGATTATATACTTCCTGCATTTGACACACTTAGCGAAATAAATGCCCTCATTTTGAATTAAAGTATGCATGCTTGAATAAATTATTCTTTTCTACAGGTACACAATTTTGGCATTAAACATGTTAAAGACTGAACTGTACTGCACAAAGAAACCTGTCATGTACATCTATTTATGTACAAACTACATACATGTATCATACATTTACACATACACATACTACTGTACATGTACATTGTACACATGTTTTACTTACTGCATTTCTCACAACAGGATCAATAAGGTAGTTGTATGGACAAAATATTATATCTGCATCTCTCTTCAATGATCTGCTTCCAAAGTAAGGGCATACCTAAAGGGAACAAGAGCCCCAGGAGGGCACAACGCTCACCTGATACCCATGGATGCTCTAATTGACATACTGACATTGAATAAGAATAAGACGTAAAATTGATAGTGCCAGTATCACGATTTGAGCCTACATTCTTTCTAAAAAGATTTTTGCCGGATGCAGACAAGATTTTTTTTTACAGCCTTTAAAAGTACAAAGAAGAAGAAATAGTAACATTTCAAAACATTATCTTTTTTACTGATTTGAATAGACGGATAATGTGATCCAAAGTCATATGCCCAGCTAGTGTATAGTTCAATTATTCAACATCAAAAAAATCATTTTGTAAAATTCCACATTAATGTGCAGCAAGTGATGAAGAAACAGACAAAAAGAATAAAACAATGAAATAAACTTAATACTCTGGTGTATGCTGCTTTTAGGGAAACAAATTAATAGGCCCATGATACTGTAAAGCTTGTCCAACTAGCAGACCTACCACATCGTTATTTACTGTTAACTATGTTTCGCCTCGTGATAGGACTGTTACACGGACAAATTATTAGCTGACAGAGTTCATGAAAGTATCAGCTGCATCGGATTTGCTGATAAAAAATCATTTGGTCCGATAAAAACTCATGTTCTATCTATTATTTGGACAGATAAAAATTCCCAAATGTCTTATTATTCACAACCTTCAAAGCCTCTTGTTTTCATCTTTAGAAATGTTGTATACATACAAGATGTTGAGCACAGTGGCTTAAGGTTGTGAATCATAATTTATTTCCTCTTTTAAAACAACAGCTTCCTGTGGTCCAACATTTCATTGAAAGATTTCAAGAACTCTGAACTGAACTATTTGTTTTCAAGAATTTCAGATATATCAAATGTCCTATACATTCTCAAAATCCTCGGGAAGAAATTAATTACTCATTTGTTTTCAAGAATTTCAGATATATCAAATGTCCTATACATTCTCAAAATCCTCGGGAAGGGATTACTCATTAGATGTTTCTTCAAGAAATCAGTCCGTATACAATTCATCTAAGAGAGTGTAAGACAAAGGAAATTCGAGCTAAGTTTATAAATGATGACAAGTATGGAATTGTTCCAAGTACATGAATAATAACAAGCATGAAAGTGTTCCCAGTATATGCACATTAAATAAAATCTATTAAATACCGGCAGTACTATTTTGTTTGCACGATAGATCATCTATTAATCTCCTGAAATGTATCACGTGTACAGTACTAACACGGTGGGTAATCTCGCAACGCAGAACAATTTATTTTTCTATATTTTTGCGCAAAATAGATAATTTATTACAAAAAGGGAAATGTGATGCAGTGTAACAACGTCCTAACTATGAGTTGTATCCAAAATAAGGTGGATATTATAGCTTTTTATATTGCACAAACACGATCGGCGTTCTACTTTCACTTTCATCTACACCAATCATACCGATAGTTTTTCGGCTTTATAAAAGGATATTACCTCTCTTACTTTCAATAAAACTCGTATCTAAGGCATCCTTACACTGCATCACATTCCCCTTTTTGTGAAAAATAATTTGTAATACACGAAATTTTAGATAAACCTAGTGTTCTGCGTTGCGAGATTACCCACCGTGACTATTAAATGGGCGTGGAGGAATTAACCAATCAAATCTGTAACACAAGATATATGGCGACTTTGTTTACATTAGATACAAAAATAAAGCGGAGAAAATAATCATTATATAGGGAAATTGTTATATAATATGCATGTATGGAAAAAGTCAACATCTCAAAAATAAATTCAGAGTATATATTTGATTGCATATGTGCCTGAGTTATTTCGACGTACGAAAATAAGTACACAAAGCCAAACTAGCTTGTCTGTTTAAAAAATCATGAAAAATCTAAAAGTTGATATTTTGACAGAATTCTTTCACACTTTCTGTTCTAACGAAAAATATAAAAAAAGGAGAAAAAAAAACTGCAAAAGTGGGGTCCTGCCAGGGTTTGAACCACTACTCTTGGGTTCATTGGGCATGGAAAACCTACATTGTACCTATGAATGTTTTTCCGTAAAAATCCAAAAGAGGATATCTTGACAAAATTCTTTCACTTGTAGGAAACCATGAGTACCTCATACCTATCAAGTTTCATGACAATCTAAGAAAAAAAGGAAGTTAGATATGATAAATATGCAGTAAATGAGTGTGTAAAATCATACACTTATTGAGTTATTTAAAGAAATAGTGCAAAAATTTGCATTTCTGACTAAGTCCGAAGAGACGTCAAAAAAGCGTCAAAAATTTGAGTTCGGAGTGGAACCAAAAATAACAACACTTCTTAAGACATCTCTCTAGATCATCCTGATGCTTTCGGTTTGTCGATACGTGCTTCCGTTCTGAAGAAGAAGTTTGTCAAAGGAGGGTACCCCCCGTGACCTACTTTTGCCTGTGGTGGCGCCACCTGTTGAGGGATCCGGACGAAAAACAACAACACTTGTAGGGGACCATTAGTACTTTATACCTACCAAGTTTCATCAAAATCCCTTTAGCCATTCTTGAGAAGAAGTCGAAAATGTGAAAAGTTTACGACAGACAGACGACACACGACAGACGACAGACGACGGATGACGGACGCCGGACGGATCGCTATGACAATAGCTCACTAGAGCCTTTGGCTCAGGTGAGCTAAAAATTAAACATGTACATACATGTATCTTTAAAATACCTTATATGTTTGAAAAAAAATCAAAGAATCACCAAATAATATCTGAGCCAACAAGCAATACTAGTTTTTACCTGTAACTTCTCTATTCAAACTTTGTAAAATAAACACAATTTAATAAATGTGTCAAAAACTTACTGTAAAATGGACCCCTTTAAACTGTTCCATCATTTGATAACATACCTTGTGTTGTTTGCCAAGTGCAGCCAGATCTTCTATGTCCCAAGCTTCGGACAGACCCAGGGACTTCAGATGAAGCTGTGACGGGATGATCTTTTTCACTCTGTCATTGAACCTACAGCCTGGACCCTGACGTAATGGAAATACATGTTTACTAAATCATTCTTGGCTACATGTATCCCTCTATCCAACTTGACTATTCAAACTTAGGTATAATCCCTGTCGCATGTTTGAAGTACTTGACCTCAACCTTCACAGTGCCCTTGACCCTCATTGAGTGAGGAATCTTTCGTGTATGAATGTTCCTGTAAGTTTGATGGAAATATAGCACGTAGCAAGTATGTTACATGTATAGCCAAACATTCTATAGTATGACTATCGGACATACAAACAGATGCCAGACAAATTTATCCCTATATATCGCCATCGAATGGCATGTGACATAAAAATTACATAAATGGCCTCCAAATCGAAATACATGTACATGTGTTTTAGATAAGGTCAATATACACCATAAAGTCAGTGAGAGTATGATAATCATCATCCTACACTCATAATACTGAATTGACTTTATTTGCCATTTTCATTATGATTCATTCAAATGTACATGTATTTTAAAGGACTCTATCTGTCTCTTTCTAATTATAAAGAGGGACAAAGTATTCAATTCCAGAGTTTACAAAAAGCGCAGAATTGCCGGCAATCTCCAGGGGATATTTCAAATGTCTGACTTTTTAAAATTCTGAGCCAGACAAAATGTTCGATGACTTGTTCCGAGATAATGACACTACATTATCCTTTGAACATTTACAGTATTTGATTTTCAATAAAGACATTTAATGCCATATAAAATTTGCTTCTCTGACACTGCCACGCTCTTTCAAACTTTAGAATAAAAAATATGTGCCATTACAAATTATTGACCTTGCTAAGTGAGAAGTATTTACAAGTATCAATTTTACTGAACATGTTTAAAGGAAATTATATTGTCCTGTAAAATCTGTCTACATTACAACGATAGATATTTCAATTCAGTGATGCAAGTTTTCAGCGTGGCACATGAGTCATTTTACAGTGACTGTAATTCTGCAAATAATGGACCAATAGAATGCTTACTGAGAATACTGTAAAGCTATTGTACACATTTACAACATAGAGATACTGACCACTTGCTATCATTGGTCATGGACATTTAAGCAATATTTCTGAGTACTACATGTACATGAAGTAGTTTTCTTTTTTTTTAAGTTTGTACACTCTTCTCTCTCAAATTCTTTTCAAACAGCAAATTTGTAATACTCATTTTGTATTTGTCAGGTAATTTTTAGCTTTGTCTGGTGGAATTTAAGAAATTTCATTAAACTGCAGGACAAATGTCCTGTGGTTTTTTGGTTTCCTTTGAAACTTTGCAATTCCAACACTCAGCAGTACAGAGATGTTACTTTTGTCAGAAATTTATGCATATTACATTATAACTTTTGACAGATATTGATAAACATGTATGAAAGAGTACCGGTACACATGCACTATCACACACTATGTACATGACTTTGTACATATAATTAAACATACATGTACATGAATTAGCAGTTTATCTACTTACATCTAGTAATTCTTTACAGCCATCATTTTTACTTTTCATTTTAGACACCTCTGGATGGATACAAGTGTGTTCCCTAGCTGCTAGGATTGTCATTCTGTGTAAAAAAAATACTGAGAGTGAAATTTTACAAATGTGTCCCTTTGTAAGTACATGTATATCACTTGGAATTACAAAGAACTTGCAGTTACATGAACTTCTTTCATGACCATGACAAATCATTAGATTCTTGGCATGATTTCTTTCATAAAATGTACATAAATAATGAAAATGTGCTTGTAGAGGTTATTGAAATCCATGCCGGGGTTTAAGGAACAGAAAATTGTTCAAAGTTCTGCATGTGCACAAACATGTATATACGCGTAAATTCAATGAGGAGGAAAGATGAAACATTTCAAATATTGATGAAAATAATATACATGTAAATTAAAAACATTGTTTGCGACACGCGGATGTCCTGTCTGCATCTTTGTCAGTAAAACAGCTCAAATGTAAATAGTAGGTCATAGTCCGAGGTAAAGGTCAGAGATAATTTTGAATTAATGAATACCTGTAGGTCTTGTCACAAGGAATGCACATGTGAAATATGAAAGCCCTATCACTTACCATTCTGAAGTTATGCCCAAGGTTTTTGAATTGTTTTTGAAAGTTTTTGAATTGTAGGTAAAACTCCAAGGTCAAGGTCACATGGTAACATGGCAAGGTCTTGTCACAAGGAATACACATTTGAAATACATGTATGAAAGCCATACTATTTACCATTCAAAAGTTATGGTCAAGGTTATCGTTTTTGCAGACAAACAGACAGATAAACAGAAAACGGACAGACCGAAAACTACATGTACATGTATATGCCCCTGACTCTCCAATTACAGGGGCATAAAATCAATTCATTTATTGAATTACATATAGAAGGATATCATAGTTACTGCACAAGAAAATAAATGTGTACTGTAATATGTAACACAGTAAGTAAGCTGGCAGATCCTACATTATTACCTGGCACCCCTGTATGCCGTCTTCTTCAATTCCTTCGTTATTTGAGCTACTTGTTTGTGTGTGCGTGTCCCAAAGTAGATTTTAGGTACCCTGCAGAATAGAAATCAAAGAAGCAACATATTTATTTTGTTGGCTTGGTTTTGAATCAAGACATCACTAACAATTTGTCACGATTGTACACATATAATTGCTACAATATTGAATGAGCTTCTATGACCTCAAAATACACAATGTCTCAGTTAATACTTTATTCCATGCATTTGAAACATACTTTTATCATGTTTAGGTAATTGACACTTCCGACTGCGGGAAAAAACATAGGTAATCACAGATTACGAAGCTCACCTCGTGGCAGCAAAATTCAATTCAAACATATTTCTAAATACAGTCTAACCTGTATTAAGCAGTCACCCAAGGGATACCATGAAAGTGACCTCTTAACAGAGGTGACCTTTTAATAAAGGTTTTTAAATAATCATGCTAAAGTACACTTGTTCATAATACAAACTGGAATTTTCTGTTTCATGTATTGTATTGAACAGATACATGCATTAGTACATAAATAATGTCATTTCATTTATTTTTTTTTTATCATTGCTGACATGCATTTATTAATGAAATCTTTTGTCTTTTGAAATTGTTGGCACATGAAATAAAGGTATGAAGTGTCATCATAAAATGATGAATGGTCAAATGCAAAATGTACGTATGATTTTAAAAAAGTTCCTGATGTCTGTCTGTCTTCCATTCACAAGAAAATCACCTAATTTTTCAACCCAGTCTTGAATGACATCATTGCCATCGTCATGCATCGCCAGCCCTCGTGGTACCAGGGATATACGTCCCCGATGGTACCGAATACGATTTTATTACGATTTATAAACGCTGAGAGCCATCCAATAGATGCTTTAAGGGAAATATCGAAGTATTTTGCGAATAATAGGGCCCGTCTTTTTAATAATGAAAAAAAAAATGAAATGGTTGGCGGATTCGTGAGGAGAGGCGGGATCTCCCCCTCCCCTCCGGCACGGACCCAAGATTTCCCAAGAACAAGTATATTTTGACACACTTTCAGGAAAAAACAAATCGACAAAATTCGCTCCTTGACCCCCGGCAAACGGAGCGCTAGATACGTCACTGTAAAAAAAACCGAAGGTCTCACAAATAAATTGACATAAAAATATCGGCAGCTTTAAACGTAAACAGCATAGATCAGGTAAGTAAATTCCTCGGTAGATAAGACTTTAAATGGAGACATGCGGGCGAATCATAAAATGACTATGTATAGTGAGTATTTGACCGTGAATTTGTTGGCCTTTTAGGACAAAGACGTTACAGACGCGAGAAGAAATATTACGCGCAAAATAGATACTGGACAGTGTTTGTTCTTTTGATAATGGGCCACTGCCTGAAACCATTTTCACGTCAGCTCGTTGTCGGTCTTTTTCTTTTTCGGTCTCCCGCAACATCATGTTCAGCCGTTCCTCTGCAAATTTCAGCCTTCCGTTTTAAGATTCGGGACCTTGAGTCCTCAAACACCTAGTTCGATCGCAATAGGTGATTGGTCTTGCACTTTTCAATAATTTTATTGCGCCTGAACGCTCATTTAAAAAGTTAAAACTTTCCGTTTTGATTTATTTGTTGTTGTTGTTGTGATAGTTTTATACCTGATGACGAGTTATTAAGTACCCGATTACATACAAGCAGTTCAATCAATTACCGCTGATCGCTGCAGGCCTTGGATGCAATGTTTGTACAAGTAATTTGGGGCAATTACGGGAGACAGTACTGTTGAATTTTTAAGTCCAAGCCACCGACCGCTTAATTAGAGTCGAATCGGCGACTTGGGCAGTGAAAGGGTTGACCGCTGACCGCGTTACTGAGGTGACTGCTTATTAGGGTACAATATCAAAATAAAAACGGTCGGGAGGGATTCAGAGTGACCGTTAAGAGGAGGTGACTGTTTAACAAAGGTGACCGCTTCTACAGGTTAGACTGTACATGTATATTGGCTTTTAAAGGCAAAATCGTTCAAGCGGAAAAAATAGGTCAATTTCATTTTATGAAAGTTTAATCAAAGATACATCCAATATGCAAGTTTGGTACATGAAGCACTTATACTTTGCTCAATATTGGCTTCTAAAGGCAAAATTACTCAAGCGGAAAAAGTAGGTCAATGTCATTTTATTAAAGAATGATCAAAGATACATGCAATATGTAAGATTGGTACATGTAGCACTTATACTTTGCTCAATATTGGCTTTTAAAGGCAAAATCACTCAAGCGGAAAAAGTAGGTCAAGGTCATTACATGAAAGTTTGATCAATGATACATCCAATAAGCAAGTTTGGTACATGTAGCACTTATACTTTGCTCAATATTGGCTTTTAAAGGCAAAATCACTCAAGCGGAAAAAGTAGGTCAAGGTCATTTTGTCAGATGCTGCATCTGATGCATGGGTTCACCTCAGCATCCAAAGATGAATCACTTGTGCAAGTTTGGTTAATGTAGCATCAGTACTTTGTCAGATACTGAGCTACCCCAAACTTCTTAACCAAGTCACTCAAGCGGAAAATGTAGGTCAGATGCAGCATCCGATGCATGGGTTCACCTCAGCATCCAAAGATGAATCACTTGTGCAAGTTTGCTTACTGTAGCATCAGTACTTTGTCAGATACTGAGCTACCCCAAACTTCTTAACCAAGTCACTCAAGCGGAAAATGTAGGTCAGATGCAGCATCCGATGCATGGGTTCACCTCAGCATCCAAAGATGAATCACTTGTGCAAGTTTGGTTACTGTAGCATCAGTACTTTGCCAAATACTGAGCTACCCCAAACTTCTTAACTGGACGCGGACACGGACGCGGACGCGCAGGGGTATAGCATAAGCTCACTCAACTTCGTCAAGGTGAGCTAAAAATTGCAAAATGTTGTGATGTAACAATGCTTTAACCTCGGACAAACAAGCTCGAACTTTGGTCAAACATCGAAATTGCATTGTGCCATCATGGAATTTCTCAAATTTTTCTCACATTTGGAAGGGTCAATTATGTAATTATAATTTTTTTTTTCTTTTTCAACAAAGGCATCATATGCATGTACTCCTACTACATACATATATTTCAGAGCAAAACAAAACTCATCTCTTCTTCTCTAACATGTACTACAGAGGTTTAAAACTTTGAAAGAAAAAATTTCATCTTCCCAATCAAGTAACCTCCAAACTTTTGATACAGATTTTCATATGTAACTTACATGTACATGTATACAATTAACTTTAAGGACAGCCTCAATCAGGTTTACTATGTACACTTACTTCCTAGACGAGCTTTTCTCTTCCATACAATGACACGTACATTTCTCTTCTTCTTGTGTGCTTGATGGAGATAGTTCAGATTTGTCCGTGTGAATTTCACCGTAACTTACCGCTACATGCTTTCTGGCCTGAAACAGGAGTGTACGGAAACTGACAGATTGTTTAAACTGTATCACTTATGAAAGGAATGAACAAGGTTCAACATTAAGCAGAAATCAGTATTTCATATTATTTCTCTAATACTGTACTGTACTACAATGTACTGGTGTCAGATCTAACATTCCATTTTTCATGTACAAGTACAATGTAAATGCAAATTAATGCTTTAATCAGCTTTTCAGAAGGCACTTTTACTTCATTGTATTTTTTTTTCTAAAATTGCAAAAGTTTGTGAACTTTGTCACTGACTTTAAAACATATCTAAATTTCACTAAAATTAAAGCCCTCTTAAGTCATCATCATTCCATCATAATCATGAATGACCCACATGTATCCTTTTTCACAGTTGTATTATGTGGCCTTGATCATTATTGACCATTCACAAAAGAGATACAGTGACTGACTAACTAGGGTAAATGTAGGATACTTCATTGTAAAGTACAACAATGACTAATCTATTAGGACATACATGTATGTGGGATACTTAAATATCATAACAAAAGTCTCTGAATATCATGATAACAAAAGTAACACAAACCAATACAGTTACATGTACTTGAAAATGTTTATGTATATCATATTGTAAAGTAACATGCCTGTACTGGTGTCCTAAAATGTTTACCAGGATCCCTGAAGTCATCATCATCGTCGTCTACTACAAGTGATCTAGATTCAGCTGTCACGTTCACTTTGTCCAGTTCTTTTGTTTTATCTTAAAAAGACACTATTGTTTTGTAAAATCACACTAAATGCTCAATTACGATTGACGAATGACGTGATATACTTATTTCAGTGACAGAAATTTACAAGTACCTGTATATACTATGAATTTCAATGACGACATGCAAAGTATCAATTCAATGATTTAAAAAAAAAAAAATGGAACAGTTCAAGAACAGGTATGTCACCTGTTGCATGTTTGACCTTAAATACATGACCTTGAAAGAGACCTCGACCTAAATTGGTCATGCTTAAACATCCCACCAAGTTTGAAAGATGTCTGATGTACAGTCAAACCTGTCTTAAAGTGACCCTCTTTATAGCGACTTCCTGCTTTGTGTGACCTTTTTTATTCCTCCCAAGCAATTTTCCTATCAAATTAACCTGTATATAGCGACAACCTGTCTAACGCGACAATGACCGTTATTTTTCTGTCCAGTACCGAATTCCGAACCTGTATATTACGACTTTTAGTGTTGCAAAGGACCCAAACTATATACTATGTGGCATTAAATATCTTTATCAGTGTCTTTCATAATTAAATTTTCTGTGATAAATCAAATCTAATGTGATTTTATATGTACAATACGAATATACGAATTTATATATGCATTGATTCATTTAATAGTATTGCTCTTATACTACCAACATTTTGTAGGATCCGGTTGAACCTGTATTCAGTGACCAACTGTCTTATGTGACCTATTTTCTGTCGGCCCTTGCAAAGTCACATAAGACAGGTTTGACTGTACATGTATATCAACTTAGTTATAGCCAATTAAGTTATAGCCAAAATAAAGCCTGTGTTTGTGAAACACGAATGCCCCCGGTGGCATCTTTGTTAGTATGAACACTATTTTCTGTTAAGTACATGTAAGTGATGTCACTGGGTTAAAAGGTCAAAGGTCAAGGTCACGAGGTCAAAAATTTTGGTATCAATGGAAAGGTCTTGTCACAAGGAATACACATATGAAATATGAAAGCCCTATCACTTACCATTCAAAAGTTATGCCAAATATAAAAGTTTTTGAAAAGTAGGTCAAAGGTCAAGGTCACGAGGTCAAAAATTTTGGTATCAATGGAAAGGTCTTGTCACAAGGAATACACATGTGAAATATGAAAGCCCTATCACTTCCCATTCAAAAGTTATGCCCAATGTTAAAGTTTTTGAAAAGTAGGTCAAAGGTCAAGGTCACGAGGTCAAAAATTTTGGTATCAATGGAAAGGTCTTGTCACAAGGAATACACATGTGAAATATGAAAGCCCTATCACTTCCCATTCAAAAGTTATGCCCATTGTTAAAGTTTTTGAAAAGTAGGTCAAAGGTCAAGGTCAAGGTCACGAGGTCAAAATTTTGGTATCAATGGAAAGGTCTTGTCACAAGGAATACACATGTGAAATATGAAAGCCCTATCACTTCCCATTCAAAAGTTATGTCCAATGTTAAAGTTTTTCGGACAAACAGACAGACAAACAGACAAACAGATAAACAGACAAACAGATAAACAGACAAACAGACGGACAGGCCAAAAACTATATGCCCCCGAATCTTTGATTCCGGGGGCATAAAAAAAAGAGTACCTACCTACCAGCCGGCCGGACGACTGACCGATTGACAGACAGACAGATGCCAGACAAAGTGATCCCTATATTTAGCTCTTGCGTTTGCAGGCAACATAAAAAGTTGTCAATTGATTTGCTTTCAATAGATCTTTTCAATATGATAATATACATGTAGACAGTTTGTCAACTTGTTTTTGTGCATGTACATTAAATGCAGGCAGCATTTTGCACCAGTAATGGGAGGTTCATATTAAATGTACACGATAAAATATCTTTATTTTGAATATCCATGTAAAGATGAAGAAGTGCGCTAAATAATATCATAAGTAAAACTCACCATAGCTTTCTTCCCTGCTCTGATCAGCTGCATTATTTGCATTTCCACATGTACAAACAACATCTGCAAGTGATCATAACATGTAAATGATTCTTAACAAGTCACTTTAACCAAAGAATTAGGTGAACAAAAATAATTTTAGTATGGAAAAAAAAAGCTGTTAATTCATGATGATTTACGCGCTATGCGTATGGCAAGTTGTACATGTAAGTGAAAAAATAGCAATCCAAGGAATGCTTGTGTCACCTGCGAAGCGGTTTATATTATTCTAGAAAGAGGATCAAAATTATTGGTATCAGAAGAAAAGTCTTGTCAAATGAAATTCAATTGAAATATTAGACCAGTTAATTACAAATGAAAAGATATGGTCATTCTCAAATTTTCAGAAAAGAGTGTTAATCATCTAGGTCAAGGTCACTACGTAACCAGAAGTCTCTGACGAGACTGAAGCTCTACTGTTTGTTTTTGTTATCTTCACCAATATGCATATGAGTAGAGATAAAAATCTTATGATCGCTGAGCGATATAGTCCCCTACCAGCGGCATATTTTTATGTCCTGCAACTCTGCCTATGAATTACTCTTCAATATATGAGTTTAAATTAAACTTACTGTCTGTGCAGCTCAGTTCTGAGGTTTTATCTGCTTTATCGATTCGAAAAACAGGTCAAGCGTGACGAAAGTCGAACTTGCTCTGTAACTATCCAAGACTAAGCTGATTATCAAATTTCACCTGAATATCTCTATTTGTTGCAGAAAGAAGTCTGGAAAACTGACAAAAACTGAATTTTCCAAGTCATAAAGGGGCAAAACTCCTCGAAAAATAGGTCAAGCGTGACATATAAGTCGCACTTGCTCTGTAACTATCCAAGACCAAGCTGTGTATCAAATTTCATCTGAATATCTTCATCCGTTGCAGAAAAGAAGTCCAGAAAACTGACAAAAACTTAATTTTCCAAGTTATAGAGGGGCATAACTCCTTGAAAAATAGGTCAAGCGTGATGAAAGTCAAACTTGCTCTGTAACTATCCAAGACCAAGCTGTGTATCAAATTTCATCTGAATATCTCCATCCGTTGCAGAAAAAAGTCCGGAAAACTGACAAAAACTGAATTTTCCAAGTCATCAAGGGGCATAACTCCTTGAAAAATGGGTCAAGCGTGACGACTGTCAAACTTGCTCTCTAACTATCCAAGACCAAACTGTGTATCAAATTTCATCTGAATATCTTCATCCGTTGCAGAAAAGAAGTCCAGAAAACTGACAAAAACTTAATTTTCCAAGTTATAGAGGGGCATAACTCCTTGAAAAATAGGTCAAGCGTGACGAAAGTCAAACTTGCTCTGTAACTATCCAAGACCAAGCTGTGTATCAAATTTCATCTGAATATCTCCATCCGTTGCAGAAAAAAGTCCGGAAAACTGACAAAAACTGAATTTTCCAAGTCATCAAGGGGCATAACTCCTTGAAAAATGGGTCAAGCGTCACGACTGTCAAACTTGCTCTGTAACTATCAAAGACCAAACTGTGTATCAAATTTCATCTGAATATCTTTATCCATTGCAGAAAAAAAGTCCGGAAAACTGACAAAAACTGAATTTTCCAAGTCATCAAGGGGCATAACTCCTTGAAAAATGGGTCAAGCGTGATGAAAGTCAAACTTGCTCTGTAACTATCCAAGACCAAGCTGTGTATCAAATTTCATCTGAATATCTCCATCCGTTGCAGAAAAAAGTCCGGAAAACTGACAAAAACTGAAATTTCCAAGTCATCAAGGGGCATAACTCCTCGAAAAATGGGTCAAGCGTGACGAAAGTCAAACTTGCTCTGTAACTATTCAAGTCCAAGCTGTGTATCAAATTTCATCTGAATATCTCCATCCGTTGCATAAAAAAGTCCGGAAAACTGACAAAAACTTGATTTTCAAAGTCATCAAGGGGCACAACTCCTCGAAAAATGGGTCAAGCGTGACGAAAGTCAAACTTGCTCTGTAACTATCCAAGACCAAGCTGTGTATCAAATTTCATCTGAATATCTCCATCCGTTGCAGAAAAAAGTCCGGAAAACTGACAAAAACTGAATTTTCCAAGTCATCAAGGGGCATAACTCCTTGAAAAATGGGTCAAGCGTCACGACTGTCAAACTTGCCCTGTAACTATCCAAGACCAAACTGTGTATCAAATTTCATCTGAATATCTCCATCCGTTGCAGAAAAAAAGTCCGGAAAACTGACAAAAACTGAATTTTCAAAGTCATCAAGGGGCACAACTCCTCGAAAAATGGGTCAAGCGTGACGAAAGTCACACTTGCTCTGTAAATATCCAAGACCAAGCTGTGTATCAAATTTCATCTGAATATCTCCATCCGTTGCAGAAAAAAGTCCGGAAAACTGACAAAAACTGAATTTTCCAAGTCATCAAGGGGCATAACTCCTTGAAAAATGGGTCAAGCGTGACGACTGTCAAACTTGCCCTGTAACTATCCAAGACCAAGCTGTGTATCAAATTTCATCTGAATATCTCCATCCGTTGCAGAAAAAAGTCCGGAAAACTGACAAAAACTGAATTTTCCAAGTCATCAAGGGGCATAACTCCTGGAAAAATGGGTCAAGCGTGACGAAAGTCAAACTTGCTCTGTAACTATTCAAGACCAAGCTGTGTATCAAATTTCATCTGAATATCTCCATCCGTTGCATAAAAAAGTCCGGAAAGCTGACAAAAACTTGATTTTCAAAGTCATCAAGGGGCACAACTCCTCGAAAAATGGGTCAAGCGTGACGAAAGTCGAACTTGCTCTGTAACTATCCAAGACCAAGCTGTGTATCAAATTTCATCTGAATATCTCTATCCGTTGCAGAAAAAAGTCCGGAAAACTGATATTCGGACAGACGGACAGACGGAGGGACAGACGGACGGACGGACGGACGGACGGACAGACAGACCGAGAGGAAACTAAGAGTCCCCTTCGGCGTTGCCGGTAGGGGACTAAAAATCTTACCGGTACTTTTCAAAGTAATCAATCAAAACCATGTAAAAAAAAACCCAAGACCTTAAAATTATGTGGATGCACATGCTGTAAATAACCTTTTGGATAATATATGTATGTGTCATTGAGGTGGAAGGTTAAATAAGATTATTGTCTTAATTGTTGCCAGATTCCATAGAAGCAACAGTACATGTAACAGAACATACATGTATGCATTTTTTTCAGTGATTTGGTAATTATATTGCATTTCTATGCATTTTTCAAATCAAACGCTGTTAAAACCATGAATGTCTTCACAACACGAAAGAGTTAAATTTTCATCTTTTTCTCTGTTTGTAATGATGTCGAGGCCTATTAGATCCATTTTCATGTTTGCAAAATGTGACTAAAACTAATGACAAATATTGAAATATAGTCTCCTCAGGAAAAATCAGACAGAAGTAACACAGATATTTAACTGCCCCAACTTTTGTCAAGCATTCAAGTTAGCTGTGTTAAATAAGTAAAAAAAGCAAAGGTGTTAATCTGTTTGAATGTTGGACAACAACTGTAGCTGAACTTTTGCTCGAGCGACGGGCTGTCGGTACTGGTAGCTGACATGAGTGATCCCCATTTTTATCCCTGTTGCATTGTATTTGAAATCATAACAGGCTTTAGTCCCAGTCAGCCGGTTGCTGAATTACTGAGTTCATGCATGCATATAGAAACTATTATGATTACAAAAAACAACTTATTTCTCTATAATGAACACATGACCCCAGTCACATGACCCTTACAGAACAATCAGAAACTTGTTTGTACCTTGAGCCACAGATTTAAAGATACGTCGAATGTTTGTATATCCGGACTCGGCCCATGACTGCCCCAAGAGAAATCAGCCCTCTTTTGACACAATATAAACCTCCCCTTTCCTTTCCTGCTCTTACAAACTACTAGCTGCTTTCATAGATTAAAAATTATCATGTATTGCACAGAGTTATATGTACATAATTCAATTACCACACTGCTGCACTGAACTTAAAACTCAGAGCTGTCATTAGTCACTTAGATAAAAAAAAATTCTAATTTCTAATTTCTGAAAAATTAGGAAGAATTAAACTTGTAGCACTTTTAAAATTGTAATGAACAGCATAAATATAACTTACAAGAAGTATTTGAAGAGAAATGCCTTCTGTTTTATTTACCAGAGGGAAAAGTGAGGTGAACTGAGAGAGCAGTGGCTGCCATTGTTGTTCTTCTTTATTTATACTGCACAAGACAATTCGACCTCGAAACTAATTCATACCAAAATCATTTCTTAAAAAACTTTGTCACACCTATCAGAAAGCAGTTATCTCATGTAAAAAAAACTTGAAATATGAGTAAAATTGAAAGAAAAGCATGGAGTCTTACTGTCTTTACATTTCCAAATACAGATAAAAGTATTTGAGCCCATATAGCTTGGTAAAGGCTAGTATTGGTGCATGAATTATAACAGAAAAGAAAGAAAGGGAAGAAACAAGTAAAAATAAATAAAGGCACCCAATGTGATACTATAAAGATAGATGAGCTTCATAAAAATGCAATGTACTAAAATAGCCATGGTTTTAACTTTCAATCTATTGAATTTTCTGAAGATAATTGAAAATGTACAGATCTTCAAACTGCCCGACAAAAAGACCACACCCTTTTTCTGAGTCCCTTGAGGTCAAGGGCTCAAACAAAATTTAAGGTGCATATCTAGACTATAGACCAACCATTATGTAGGAAACAATTACATTTCTATCATTTACTGTTTCAGAGGAGTTGCATACAAAAGACCCCTTTAAGGAGGAAATGACCACACCCTTTTTCTAAGACCCTGGGGGTTAAGGGCTCAATCAAAATATAATCAAAACAACTAGGCCACAGACCAATCACAATGCAAAAAGAATTACATTTCTATGATTTATAGTTTCAGAGGAGTCGTGTCCACAAGAATTGTTTACGGACAGACGGACGGACAGACAGACGGACGACGGACGAAGGGCGATCGCATAAGCTCGACTGGTCTTTAGAGCTAAAAATTGGTAACAAAAAGGTCTCATCATAAGAAATATTAAAGACCTATCACCTACCAATTAAAAGATATATACAACCTTAATTTCTTAGAAAAGAAGGTCAAATAGCTAGGTCAAGGTCAAAAGGTAAAAAATTATGGTATGTGTACAAAGGCATTGTTACAAGGAAAATACATGTGAAATATCAAAGCCCTATCACCTACCAATCAAAAGATATAGCCAATTTTACTTTTCTTGAAAAGTAGGTCAAATATCTAGGTCAAGGTCACAAGGTCGAAAATTATGGTCTGTGAAGAAAGGTCTTGTCACAAGGAATACAAATAAGAAACACCAAAGCCCTATCACTTACCAATCAAAAGATGTATACAATCTTAATTTTTTTGAAAAGTAGGTCAAATATGTAGGTCAAGGTCAATAGGTCAAAAATTATGGTATGTGTTGAAAGACGTTGTTACAAGGAATACACATGTGAAATATCACAGCCCTATCACTTACCAATCAAAAGATATAGCGAATCTTATCTTTTTTCAAAAGTAGGTCAAATATCTAGGTCAAAGTCACAAGGTCAAAAATTATGGTATGTGTAGAAAGGTCTTGTCACAAGGAATGCACATGTGAAATATCAAAGTCCTATCACTTACCAATCAAAAGATATATCCATTCTTAATTTTTTTGAAAAGTAGGTCAAATATGTAGGTCAAGGTCACTAGGTCAAAAGTTATGGTATGTGTAGAAAGGTCTTGTCACAAGGAATACACATGTGAAATATCAAAGCCCTATCACTTACCAATCAAAAGTTATGGGTTGTGACACCCAAAGTGTGACTGACAGACAGACAGACGGACAACAGACAAAGTGATCCCTAAGTGTCGCTATGCTTCACAGGCGACACAAAAATATTGAAACACAATGCACAAATGTCCTTTCATGGTAGAAATGGAAGCAAATGGCATTCCAATTGTTTGAAAAGCAACTACATGCATTTTTTAAAACGTGCTTAACGTTACAGATAACAAGAAATTATCAAAGGAAAAGATATGATTATTTTCTAATGGAAAACTTACTTTTTTCTTCTGTAGAAGACTCTTCCTTCTCTTTTTTTGCTGAAGAAGAATAACATATTTTAATTTAAAAACTTGTATAATATTATCACCATTATGAGATTGTTTTCCTCTAAAGCAAGCCAACTTCCAAGAAATTTCCTAATCTTATTGTGTAAATAAGTATCATCTGATTAAATGTTCAATCATAAATTGAAGAAAAAACTTGAATTTTTTAAAAGAGTTACCATTTTATAGAGTTACTTCACTAAATCGAATGAATATGTAAAAGAGATTAAAGTTACAAAAGTTTGGGCATATTTATAAATATTTACATATGCCCATTCGTTTGTATAGAATTTACTGTGATTATAGGAGTATAACTGTGGTGGCTTTATTTACTGTGATTATAGGAGTATAACTGTGGTGGCTTTATTTACTGTGATTATAGGAGTATAACTGCGGTGGCCTTATTGACTGTGATTATAGGAGTATAACTGCTTTGACTTTATTTGAACTATGACATCATAACATTTTAGCTTGATTTGAACAATGAAAATACGTAGTAACAGAGCCTTATCAACAGAGTATTAAATGTATCCTAACGTCATTTTAAGCGTGAAAACATAGGGTAATCAAAGATTACATAGCTCGTCTATACAGGTTTTTGTCAGAAACCAGGTTAAAATTTTTGAAAAGTAGGTCAAAGTCCAAGGTCAAAGGTCATGGTCTCAGTTGAAAGGTCTCGTCACAAGATATCTACATGTGAAATATCAAAGCCTTACCCCTTATAGTTCAAGAGATATTGTTATGGGTCAGAATACCCCAAAACGCCAGCAAAAATCAGACAAAGACAGAATATAAATTTACAAGTTTAATTATGTACAAAATATATATATTTGAAATGATTACAACTTACAATACAATGTCCGGATCAAAGTGTCCGTTACGGTCCACAAAGTCTATCGAAGGTATGGTTTCCGGTAATCACAAACTTTCTCGAAAGATCAGTGTCCAAACGTTGTTAAATGGATTAAAGTCTCAACAAATAAAGTGTCCCAGTATATCAGAATAGATGAATGAATCGTGTCTACGAATGTGTACGAATGTCCCCTTAACACAGTTCCTCAGAGGTATTTATACTTAATACCAATGAATTTACCAGAAACTTCTAGAACAATGACTCATTACAAATGATTAACAATAGAGTAAATTCTAGAAATCACAGTCATGTGATGATAATGATGTAACAAAGAACATACTGGAATATGCTCTAATGAGATAAACATGACATAGTAAAATCTAGAAAGAATTATTATGAAATCATTAAATAACATGACTAAGTACATGTGTACCTACACATAAAGTAAAACTAGAATAATACATGACCCACAACAATATAGCCCAGGTTAAAGTTTTGTCTACGGAGGAAAAAATAGTTGCCTGGTGATTTATCTTGGAACACGAATTGTCAGAGGGATAAAATCTCAAGTTAAGACAATACACTATTATTACAGTGCCCGTCAGAAACAGAACACAATAGACATGATAGAGACAAAGAGATACATGTACTGTAAACATGGGGGGGGGGTGTTAAATTTTGCGCTTTTTGCAATTGTATTATCAATCCCAAAATAACCCCCACGTTAAAATTACAACCCATATAAAACACTATATACACGTATGCTATAGGGAATACTCCTTATTTTGTCAGAATTACCCCTACACATATTGTTGCAATTGTCATTTCGCGAAAAATTACCGCAGCGTAAATAACAACATTTACTGTATGTACCTAGTTCAGCAGTCTGCCATGCTAATGCAGAGCATAAAAGTGCCAGGCTTTTACCACTCCCTGTGGGACTTTCAAGTAAGCAGTTTTGACGTCGTTCTATTCCCTTTATCACCTGAAACAAGAGATTAGTGATTCAAATTCACCAGATTCCTACACTTTGCGATGGAAACATATTTATCTAGGATAGATATATAACAACATCTTAGGCAGCATTTTTTGTCATCTTTATACGCGTTATATAGAGTCAAGAATTGTGATTACTCAATATTGTAACACTATAACTATTGGCAACTGAAGACAAACAAGAGCCCCAGGGGGCACAACGCTCACCTGATACCCATGCACGCTCTAATTGACATACTGACATTGAATACTGATAGTGCCAGTACCAGGATTTTAGCCCACAACCTTTCTAACAAGATTTTTGCCGGATGCAGACAAGTTTTTTTTTCAGACAACCTTTAAAAGTACAAACAAGAGAAAATAGTCAAATTTCAAAACAACAACTTTTTTACTGATTTGAAAAGATGGATTATGCGATCCAAAGTCATATGCCCAGCTAGTATAGTTCGATTATGCAACATCAAAAATAAAATCATTTTGTAAAATTCCACATTAATGTGCAACAGAAACAGAATAAAACAATGAAATGATTTCATAAATTAAGTTTATTTAAAATTGAACACCAAACCTTTCATTATTAATAGCTAGTATGCCAGAAAATAATAAAGCCTGTGTTTGTGAAACACGAATGCCCTGCGGTGGCATCTTTGTTGGTATAAACACCATTTTCTGTTAAGTATGTGAGAGGTCAGGGTCAGAGTAATGTTGGTATCAATGGAAAGATCTTGTCACAAAGAATACACATGTACAATATGAAAGCCCTATCACTAACCATTCAAAAGTTATGCCCAATGTTAAAGTTTTTGAAAAGTAGGTCAAAGGTCAAGGTCAAGGTCACGAGGTCAAAAATTTTGGTATCAATGGAAAGGTATTGTCACAAGGAATACACATGTGAAATATGAAAGCTCTATCACCTTCCTATCAAAAGTTATGCCCAATGTAAAGTTTTTCGGACAAACAGACAGACGGACAGGCCAAACACTATATGCCCCCGTATCTTTGATTCCGGAAGCATAAAAAACAAAGACTTTTCGGTTTTGCCTTTATTCATATTAAATTATACAGAAATCTATGAATGAGAGCTTTTGAATAGTATTGATTTCATCTTAATACATGTAACGTACAGTCAAAATCGTGTTAATCCAATTAACACAGACAAGTTGTTAGCGGACAATATTAATTCAAGTGAGTTGTGCAGAAATTGAGCCAATTTATTTTCCAAACAGCAGTGTACGGTGTATCAGACCTCATGACCCAGTGAAGCCACTTGGACAAATTATTTTCGGTAAATATGCTGAAATGCGGTGCTTGGAAATGTATTTTTAGCATATTGAAATAATAGTCGTGATAAATTTAACTTCGAACTTGATCTTGTCTTTTAGGCAATCTACAGATGGGTTTGAAAATATGCAAAATTCGGAACATTTCCGATGAGGACGCAGAGTTCCTGTAAAAAAAAGTGAAATTTGCGAAAAAAGGACATGCATGACCCCCCCCCCCCTTTTTCTTTAAATTTTTATGAGTGCCAAAGATTCGCGATCAAAAAAGACCAATTTTACAGACTTCCGGGCATTTCAAGTCAGTCAAAATTTTTAGTGTGCACCTTTTTATTTCCTGTAGTTACCCCTACTAAAGGGGCAAGGAGGTATTGATCCAATCAAATCTGTAACACAAGAGATATGGCGACTATGTTTACCATAGAGACAGAAATAAGACAGAGAAAATAATCATTAAATAGGGAAATTGTTCTGAAATATGCATGTATGAAAAAAAAGCAATCCAAGGAATGCTTGTGTCGCCTGCGTAGCGGATTTTTTTTTATTGAAATTAGGTCAAATATCAAGGGCAAGGTCACTAGGTTAAAAATTATGGAATGTTTAGAAAGGTCTTTTCATAAGGAATGCAAATGTGAAATATCAAAGCCCTATCACTTACCACTCAAAAGATATAGCAAATCATAGATTTGTTGAAAAGAAGGTCAAATATATAGGGCAAGTGCACGAGGTAAAACATAGGTAATCACAGATTACGAAGCTCACCTCGTGACAGCAAAATTCAATTCAAACATATTTCTTAGTACATGTATATTGGCTTTTAAAGGCAAAACCACTCAAGCAGAAAAAGTAGGTCAAGGTCATTTTATGAAAGTTTGATCAAAGATATGCAAGTTTGGTACATGTAGCAGTTATACTTTGCTCAATATTGGCTTTTAAAGGCAAAATCACTCAAGCGGAAAAAGTAGGTGAAGGTCATTTTATGAAAGTATGATCAAAGATACATCTAATATGCAAGTTTGGAACATCTAGCACTTATACTTTGCTCAATATTGGCTTTTAAAGGCAAATCACTCAAGCGGAAAAAGTAGGTCAAGGTCATTTTATGAAAGTTTGATCAAAGATACATCCAATATGCAAGTTTGGTACATGTAGCACTTATACTCTGCTCAATATTGGCTTTTAAAAGCGAAATCACTCAAGTGGAAAAAGTAGGTCAGATGCTGCATCCGATGCATGGGTCCATCTCGGCATCCAAAGATGAATCATTTGTGCAAGTTTGGTTACTGTAGCATTAGTACTTTGTCAGATACTGAGCTACCCCAAACTTCTTATCCAAATCACTCAAGCGGAAAATGTAGGTCAGATGCTGCATCCGATGCATGGGTTCACCTCAGCATCCAAAGATGAATCACTTGTGCAAGTTTGGTTACTGTAGCATCAGTACTTTGTCAGATACTGAGCTACCCCAAACTTCTTAACCAAGTCACTCAAGCAGAAAATGTAGGTCAGATGCTGCATCCGATGCATGGGTTTACCTCAGCATCCAAAAATGAATCACTTGTGCCACTTTGGTTACTGTAGCATCAGTACTTTGTCAGATACTGAGCTACCCCAAACTTCTTAACCAAGTCACTCAAGCGGAAAATGTAGGTCAGATGCTGCATATGATGCATTGGTTCACCTCAGCATCCAAAGATGAATCACTTGTGCCAGTTTGGTTACTGTAGCGTTAGTACTTTGTCAGATACTGAGCTACCCCAAACTTCTTAACCGGACGCGGACACGGACGCGGACACGGACGCGGACGCGTGGGGTTATAGCATAAGCTCACTGAACTTCGTCGAGGTGAGCTAAAAATGATGGTATGTGAAGAAAGGTCTTGTCACATGGAATGCACATGTGAAATATCAAAGCCTATCACTCAGCAATCAAAAGAAATAGCCTATCTAAGATTTTTTGAAAAGTAGGTCAAATATCTAGGTCTTGGTCATGAGGTCAAAAGTTATGATATGTGTAGAAAGGCCTTGTCACAAGAAGGAATACACATATGAAATATCAAAGCTCTATCACTTACCAATCAAAAGATATAGCAAATCTTAATTTGTTTGAAAAGTAGGTCAAATATCTAGGTCAAGGTCATGAGGTCAAAATTATGGTATGTGTAGAAAGGTATTGTCAAAAGGAATACACAAGAGAAATATCAAAGCCCTATCACTTGCCAATCAATAGATATAGCCAATCTTGGTTTTTTTTTAAAAGTAGGTCAAATATCTAGGTCAAGGTCATAAGGTTAAAAAATATAGTATGTGAAAAAAGGGCTTGTCACAAGAAATACACATGTGAAATATCAAAGCCCTATCACTTACCAATCAAAAGATATAGCCAATCTTAGATTTTTTGAAAAGTAGGTCAAATATCTAGGTCAAGGTCACGAGGTCAAAAAATATGGTTTGCGTAGAAAGGTCTTGTCACAAAGATTACACATGTGAAATATCAAAGCCCTATCACTTGCCAATCAAGAGATATAGCCAATATTAGATTTTTAGAAAAGTAGGTCAAATATCTAGATCAAGGTCACAAGGTCAAACATTATATGTGTAGAAAGGTCTAATCACAAGGAATACACATGTGAAATATCAAAGCCCTATCACTAATCAATCAAGAGGTATAGCCAATATTAGATCTTTAGAAAAGTAGGTCAAATATCTAGGTCAAGGTCAAAAGGTCAAAAATTATGATATGTGTATAAAGGTCTTGTCACAAGGAATACACATGTGAAACATCAAAGCCCTATCACTTACCAATCAAAAGTTATGGGGTGTGACACCCAAGTGTGACAGACAGACGGACAAACGGAGGGATGGATGGACGGACAGACGAACAACAGACAAAGTTATCCCTAAGTGTCGCTGTGCTTCGCAGGCGACACAAAAAGTCAACATCTTAAAAATAAATTCAGCGTATATTTGATAGCGTATGTGGCCAAGTTAATTCGAAGTATGAAAATAAGTACACAAAGCCAAATTAGCTATAGCTTGTCTTATTTAAAAAATCATTAAAAATCTAAAAGTTGATATTTTGACAAAATTCTTTCACAGTTTCACTTCTAGCGATAAATATAAAAATAAAAATGTTATGATCGCTGAGCGATATAAGTCCCCTACCGGCGGCATATATTTATGTCCTGCAACTCTGCCTATGAATTACTCTTCAATTAAACATGAGTTTTAATTAAACTTACTGTATGTGCAGCTCAGTTCTGAGGTTTTATCTGCTTTATTGATTCGAAAAAGAGGTCAAGCGTGACGAAAGTTGAACTTGCTCTGTAACTATCCAAGACTAAGCTGAGTATCAAACTTTACCTGAATATCACTATTTGTTGCAGAAAAAAGTCTGGAAAACTGACAAAACTGAATTGTGCAAGTCATCAAGGGGCATAACTCCTCGAAAAATAGGTCAAGCGTGACAAAAGTCGAACTTGCCCTGCAACTATCCAAGACTAAGCTGAGTATCAAATTTCACCTGAATATCTCTCTTTGTTGCAGGAAAAAGTCCGGAAACTGACAAAAATTGAATTTTCCAAGTCATCAAGGGACATAACTCCTCGAAAAAGAGGTCAAGCGTGACAAAGGTTAAACTTGGTCTGTAACTATCCAAGACCAAGCTATGTATCAAATTTTCACCTGAATATTTCTTTATGTCGCAGACAAAAGTCCGGAAAACTGACAAAAACTGAATTTTCAAAGTCATCAAGGGGCATAACTCCTCGAAAAATAGGTTAAGCATGACGAAAGTCAAACTTGCTCTGTAACTATCCAAGACCAAACTGTGTATTAAATTTCATCTGAATATCTCCATCTGTTGCAGAAAAAAGTCCGGAAAACTGACCAAAACAGAATTTTCCAAGTCATCAAGAGGCATAACTCCTCGAAAAATACATGTAGGTCAAGCCTGACGAAAGTCAAACTTGCTCTGTAACTATCCAAGACCAAGCTGTGTATCAAATTTTATCTGAATATCTCCATCTGTTGCAGAAAAAAGTCCGGAAAACTGACAAAAACTGAATTTTCAAAGTCATCAAGGGGCATAACTCCTCGAAAAATTGGTTAAGCGTGACAAAAGTCAAACTTGCTCTGTAACTATCCAAGACCAAGCTGTGTATCAAATTTCATCTCAATATCTCCATCTGTTGCAGAAAAAAGTCCGGAAAACTGACCAAAACAGAATTTTCCAAGTCATCAAGGGGCATAACTCCTGGAAAAATAGGTCAAGCGTGACGAAAGTCAAACTTGCTCTGTAACTATCCAAGACCAAGCTGTGTATCAAATTTCATCTCAATATCTCCATCCGTTGCAGAAAAAAGTCCGGAAAACTGATATTCGGACAGACGGACAGACAGACGGACAGACTGACGGACGGACGGACGGACAGACAGACCGAGAGGAAACTAAGAGTCCCCTTCGGCGTTGCCGGTAGGGGACTAAAAAGAGAAAAAAAAACTGAAAAAGGGAAAAAAAAATTGTTGGGGTCCCGCCGGGATTTGAAGCTACTCCCCATGGGTCCATTTGGCATGGAAAACATACATTATACCTATGTACAATCTTAAAAAATATTCCTTAAAAATCCAAAAGTGGATATCTTGACAAAATTCTTTCACTTGTAGGGTACCATGCATGAGTACCTCATACCTACAAATTGTCATGACAATCTGAAGAGTGGTTATAGAAAAGAAGCAGAAAATGTATGAAAATCACCCCCCCCCCCCCCCTCTTCCTTTTTACATAAGAAAAAAATTCATAAAAAATCAAAAAAATAAATTTTAAGCATAAAATACATATCAAAGCATTAAGTAAGTTAAATATGATAAATATGTAGTAAATGAGTGTGTAAGATCATACACTTATTGAGTTATTTAAAGAAATAGTGCAAAAATGTGCATTTCTGACAAAGTCCGAAAAGACGTCAAAAACGCGTCAAAAATTTGACTTCGAAGTGGAACCAAATATAACAACACTTCTTAAGACATCTCTCTAGATCATCCTGATGCTTTCGGTTTGTCGATACATGCTTCGGTTCTGAAGAAGTTTGTCAAAGGAGGGTACCCCCCGTGACCTACTTTTGGCTGTGGTGGCGCCACCTGTTGACAGATCCGGACGAAAAACAACAACACTTGTAGGGGACCATGAGTACTTCATACCTACCAAGTTTCATCAAAATCCCTTCAGCCGTTCTGGAGAAGAAGTTTAAAATGTGAAAAGTTTACGACGACGACGGACGACGGACGACGACGACGGACGACGGACGACGGACGCAACACTATGACAATAGCTCACTTGAGCCTATGGCTCAGGTGAGCTAAAAAGGGCTTGTCACAAGAAATACACATGTGAAATAATTCAAAGCCCTATCACTTACCAATCAAAAGATATAGCCAATCTTAGATTTTTTGAAAAGTAGGTCAAATATCTAGGTCAAGGTCACGAGGTCAAAAAATATGGTTTGCGTAGAAAGGTCTTGTCACAAAGATTACACATGTGAAATATCAAAGCCCTATCACTTGCCAATCAAGAGATAAAGCCAATATTAGATTTTTAGAAAAGTAGGTCAAATATCTAGATCAAGGTCACAAGGTCAAACATTATATGTGTAGAAAGGTCTAATCACAAGGAATACACATGTGAAATATCAAAGTCCTATCACTAATCAATCAAGAGATATAGCCAATATTAGATTTTTAGAAAAGTAGGTCAAATATCTAGGTCAAGGTCACAAGGTAAAAAATTATGATATGTGTATAAAGGTCTTGTCACAAGGAATACACATGTGAAATATCAAAGCCCTATCACTTACCAATCAAAAGTTATGGGGTGTGACACCCAAGTGTGACAGACAGACGGACAGACGGAGGGACGGATGGACGGACAGACGAACAACGGACAAAGTGATCCCTAAGTGTCGTTGTGCTTTGCAGGCGACACAAAAAGTCAACATCTTAAAAATAAATTCAGAGTATATTTGATAGCGTATGTGGCCAAGTTAATTCGAAGTATGAAAATAAGTACACAAAGCCAAACTAGCTATAGCTTGTCTTATTTAAAAAATCATTAAAAATCCAAAAGTTGATATTTTGACAAAATTCTTTCACAGTTTCATTTCTAGCGATAAATATAAAAATAAAAAGAGAAAAAAAACTGAAAAAGGGAAAAAAAAAAATTGTTGGGGTCCCGCCGGGGTTTGAAGCTACTCCCCATGGGTCCATTGGGCATGGAAAACATACATTATACCTATGTACAATCTTAAAAAATATTCCTTAAAAATCCAAAAGTGGATATCTTGACAAAATTCTTTCACTTGTAGGGTACCATGCATGAGTACCTCATACCTACAAATTGTCATGACAATCTGAAGAGTGGTTATAGAAAAGAAGCAGAAAATGTATGAAAATCACCCCCCCCCTTCCTTTTTACATAAGAAAAAAATTCATAAAAAATCAAAAAAATAAATTTTAAGCATAAAATACATATCAAAGCATTAAGTAAGTTAAATATGATAAATATGTAGTAAATGAGTGTGTAAAATCATACACTTATTGAGTTATTTAAAGAAATAGTGCAAAAATGTGCATTTCTGACAAAGTCCGAAAAGACGTCAAAAACGCGTCGAAAATTTGACTTCGAAGTGGACCCAAAAATAACAACACTTCTTAAGACATCTCTCTAAATCATCCTGATGCTTTCGGTTTGTCGATACATGCTTCGGTTCTGAAGAAGAAGTTTGTCAAAGGAGGGTACCCCCCGTGACCTACTTTTGGCTGTGGTGGCGCCACCTGTTGACAGATCCGGACGAAAAACAACAACACTTGTAGGGGACCATAAGTACTTCATACCTACCAAGTTTCATCAAAATCCCTTCAGCCGTTCTGGAGAAGAAGTTTAAAATGTGAAAAGTTTACGACGACGACGGACGACGGACGACGACGACGACGGACGACGGACGACGGACGCAACACTATGACAATAGCTCACTTGAGCCTATGGCTCAGGTGAGCTAAAAAGTAGGGTTGACACTACTGGTATATACGTGTTAATTCACTGGCCCCAGATCTATGTCAACACACTTATTGGAAATAAATTTCAAGTTGATCATTGATGTGAAGACAGATAATCATTTTATTTCTACTCAAAAAGTTTTAAGAATCACACTAAAAATTGGTTTGTTAATTTTCCGCACACCCTACCTTCTCCATCATACTGAACTGTGAGGGGTAGGGCTTACATGGGAAGACCACCTCCACCCCATGGATCATCTGACGTCTCTCTGTAGTCATGATTCTCTGTAAAACACAAAACATAGATATCAGTAAGCATGTGTTACTAGAAAAGGCAATTTATTTTGTCCTGAAATATATATGCATAAATTTAGTCAAAAACACATTATTTTATGTCCAATGCCTCTGCTGGATAAGTATTAAAAAGAGCTGCATGCAGGTATTTCATATGGGATACATTAAGGTATTCAATGGAGTAATGACATACATGTAGCTGTCAACTCATCCAATTTTTGCGGGTCAGTCCCGAAGTTTTACCTCATGGTCAAAACTTTTTTTATCACCCGCGAGGTCATGTCTTTCACCTGATTTTTTGTTGCTGACCAGGGAATTTACCCAATACCAATTTGGTTCCGTCTATTACATAGTTTAAATTTCCAGCTGTGATTGTCTGGTCACTTTTTTAAAAATTAACACCTGCAGTTACAGGAAAATTGGGTTGTTTGTTTAGTGATATGGGAAGTAATTAACCACTTTCATGTATTTTAACAATCTGGGCTTGGAATAAAAGGAATGTCTGTGGCAAGACGACCATTAAAAAAAAACCCACAAAATTTACACAGACAAAAAGGTACAAAAAGGAACAAATGTTGCACAGCAAGATGTAGAGTTCATTTCACACAGAATCTTCATCATGGTGTCATTGACCCACTTTTGTCCGAAAAAATTTGACAGGTATGGGTAATGAGAGAAACTATGCCAAAAGCATTGAAACTAAGTGTATACATCATTCAATATTTTTCAGCGGCAAATAATATTGAAAAACTTTTATACTAGCTTAATACTGAAACAAGAATTATTTGAATGGGGTCATGTTTAGGAGTTATCTCCCCTTGATGAAAAATATAGAAAAAAAAATAATTGCAGAAATTTTTATTCTTCAGCGAAATTTGATGAAATGTACATGTATATATATATTTTAAAAAAAAATTTCACAAATTGATATTTGAAGCCCCATCATTCTGTTGGAAATTCTAAGAGAAAATAACTTTTTCCCAGAGAGTAAACTGTATGGGCCCATAACTCTTTAAGTAACCCTTTTCTTTCCATATCCAAATTGGTAAAAAATACATGTTCAATTAATTTTTACATTATATTTATGCTGTAATTTTAGGGTCTCTGGATTCCATAAATGAGAGCCCTAATTACTTCTTATTACCCATTGAATACCTTAATAGGATACAGTAATCCAAATACCCTGAAAAAGTCAAAACCTACACGATGTTATTCTTTGCTCATGGCACTATATTTGTTGTAATCCTTACCGCAATTTTCAACTCAATTAAACCTTTCCGAGTTTCAAGGTATTTGGATAAACTGAAGCTAAATGCATGTTTAATCAAATGTATAAAGTTGGTTGCAATGGTAAAGAAAATTGCAGCTAAATGTTGTCATTTTGTTAAAACTACGAGAGTGAGCTTGGGGCAAAGAGGATGCTTTGCAGAGGTCTAGAATTTTTTCAAAGTCTGCTTGCAACAGGAAACTCATGACATGAAATTTACTTGCCCTACCCAAAAATTAACTTGCCCATTTAAAATGATATGACATTTTAACTTGTGTCCTTTAGCAAGGCATTTTTGTAGCCTAAGTAATTCTAAGAAGCTGGAAAAGGTTCAAGAGCGAGCCTTACGTTTTATTTATTCAGACTATACCAGCAGTTGTGAATGTCTCCTGGATAAGGCTCAGGTATCATCATTAAATGTAAAAAGAATGCGCACCATGGCTCTGGAGACGTACAAAATCGTCAACAAGTTATGTCCACCAGTTCTTTATGATCTTGTACAAATGAAAGACTCAAAGTATAATTCTAGATATTCAAACATTTTACAGGTTGACAGTGTACAAACTTTTAAATATGCTGCTTGTTTTATGGAATTTGTTGCCAAATGATTTCAGAGAAACAAATAGCTTTAATCATTTTAAGACTCAAATAAGAGTCTTATTAAGAGCCTTATCCAGTCATGGAATGGTAACGCATGCAAGTGTAACATCTGCTGACTGTGATAAGTAATATCTGTGATAATGCCTGTGACATGTGTAACATCTGTAATGCTGTGTATTGTCTGTGATGTGTATTGTCTGTGATGTGTATTGTCTGTGATGTGTACTGTCTGTGATGTGTATTGTCTGTGATGTGTATTGTCTGTGATGTGTATTGTCTGTGATGATGTGTATTGTCTGTGATGTGTATTGTCTGTGATGTGTATTGTCTGTGATGTGTATTGTCTGTGATGTGTACTGTCTGTGATGTGTACTGTCTGTGATGTGTATTGTCTGTGATGTGTACTGTCTGTGATGTGTATTGTCTGTGATGTGTATTGTCTGTGATGTGTATTGTCTGTGATGTGTATTGTCTGTGATGTGTATTGTCTGTGATGTGTATTGTCTGTGATGATGTGTACTGTCTGTGATGTGTATTGTCTGTGATGTGTATTGTCTGTGATGTGTATTGTCTGTGATGTGTATTGTCTGTGATGTGTACTGTCTGTGATGTGTACTGTCTGTGATGTGTATTGTCTGTGATGTGTACTGTCTGTGATGTGTATTGTCTGTGATGTGTATTGTCTGTGATGTGTATTGTCTGTGATGTGTATTGTCTGTGATGTGTATTGTCTGTGATGATGTGTATTGTCTGTGATGTGTATTGTCTGTGATGTGTACTGTCTGTGATGTGTACTGTCTGTGATGTGTACTGTCTGTGATGTGTATTGTCTGTGATGTGTATTGTCTGTGATGTGACTTGTTGCTAGTCTTGTTTTACATGTATTGTGTTTTAGTATTAGCTGCTACCTAGTTTTTAGTTCGAGAACTCTTATTATTATCCTGTTTCTGAAGTTGTGTGATGCTTTTTGTGCTATAAGTGTATTTTAAGTTGTGCTTGCTGCTGAATTCTTAGTATTTTTTTTTTTTTTTTTTTTAGTTTTTGCATGATATGCTTGCTTCTTTTATGTTAATTGTGCTAGTTTGTATTTTGCGTCAAGTGCTTTCCTTTTTAGTTTACTTGCCATTTTGCACGCCTTGTTGTTTTATGTTACTTTATATGTTATTTATGTCGGTTAAAAGCTCCTAAAAGCTTATGTTTAACAGTTATATGACATGCCAACTTTATATAAACCTGATCTTATCTTATCTTATAGAAGGATAGGTCTTATCCTATGTTAAAATAAGGCTATAAACTATTAAAGCAAATGGACTGCTTGATTCCTCAAATGAAAATTAGAACTCTGTCCTAAAAATTGGAGATGAGAAAGAAATCTGAATTCTTGATGTCGCACTAGTCACATGACCAAATTTCCGCCATTTTTACAGGAGGATGTTTTTCTAGATTTTTCTACATGTTCTATGCCCTATGAAAAAGCTGTAATTTTGTTTGCTCCTTCTTCAAATCTCCTGTTTGAGGAGCTAATAGGTCATTCATCAATGGTTTCTTTAATGAATTCTAGAAGTTTTGTCCTTATTATAAACACTGCATCCTAAATATAGAGCAATTTTCATACAATATTATATGCTCTACGATAAACCTTCAGTTTATCCCCCTACAATTTTCGGAACTTCTCAGTGCTTATCTCTAATTGAACCTTTGTGTGACATACCGCCATAGAGAATGAAGAAGAAAAAAAATGCTCTACAAGTCCACTTGCCTGCAGGCCAGTGAGCACCTGCTTCGCACTTCCCCACTTACAGTGATTTTTTTCAGTAATTTGGGAATGGGGTTGGGGCTTATGCAATATGGGAAAATTAACAACGTTTGGGAATATTTTTTGCAAGTACTTATACAAAAGTTAAATGACAGTTTATACAATCAAAAGTTCAGAATTGAATGTTTAATAAGATAATTTTCTTTGAAATAAGATTTAATTTCTTACGGTATGCTTACAACAATATGGCAAATAATTAGTAAATTTGCTACTTTTGAACCAGTAAATTTCACTAATTTCAGTTATCATTCAATCTATGCGATTTGGAAATTTTAGAGCCACAATTGGGAAAAAAAGATACTATTTCTCATTGGGAATGGGGCCGAATAACGGCCCCAAAATTGGGCAAAAAAAAATCCCTGAATTAACTTTTCACTTGCTTTGGACAATATAGGAAAATAATTCTACTGTCTTGTTCACTAAATCCAGAGCACCCTGCTTTCACAATTTTGTCTGAAATGTATATTTGTCATCTTATATATTGATATCCAGCCTATAAAACTCTTTCAGTCTTAACAGAAAATGCCACCTGTTTGGTTGTGCAAAGCTTAGTTCAAAAATACGACGGAAAAGAAAATGTCTACGGGGATTTTCTAAAGCAAAAATGACTAAAATGTGTGACGTCAGATGCCATGACATCACTGTTTACCATTGTTGATACAGAGAACAACATGGCGGCAGGCTGGAATTAACATGGAAATTTCCCATAGAGATTTTATTTTTTCGTATGGCAGGTTAATTACAGTTGAAAAGGTGAGTTTGTGCACTTTTCCTGTTACAACTAAAGGAGGTCAATCTACAGGGACTATGAATATTTGGAAACATCCTAAGACGGCTGTCCAGATCACCAAAACAAGGTGCAGTCTTCGTGAAAACTCACTAGCCCGACCGCCCTGACTACCAAATATTTCCACGGGCTACCAAAATTTGCTGCTGAACTAGCCGACTTGCTAGTGACCGATTCTCAGGTTCTCATTAAGAGCCGACAGCGATTTCTCGCCTCATACTTGGAGTTAAATTGCGTCTGCTTTCGTAAAAAAAGTATATCTGTTATGTCTCAAATTCTATTGGTGTTAAGTATGAAAAGTTTATTCATCTAAACTGAAATTTGACGTTTGACGTGTTCATTAAAAAAATTGTCCCATTAGGTAAACAATAAATATTTCCTTAACCACAATGCGTTGTTATCTGTGCGATGTGACCGGTAATTTTGCGATCATAACGACTAATAATAAGTAATATGTAAGTATAACATGCTCAATAGAGCAATAAAATCTCGACTGAATATTGAAATGAATAAATTTTACGAAAAAATTATAGCTATTGACCACGCACCGCCACAATCAACAGCGGCACCCTTTTAGTGTGTATGATACAACTGTGTAAGTTCAGGACTATGTTTTTCTTTCTCTGTCCATTTTCTGTATGTATAAAAAAACGTATGTGAAATCAGTGCTAGAGAAAGGATTGGGTGGTGGTTTATCTTCGTTTGATTTGTTCGTATGTATACTTTTTATGTGTGAATTTTGGCCTACTCAACAGACCTATCTGAAGAAACCATGAGTCTTCATAGCGTTTTGATATTTCTTCAATGGCTAGTGAAAATTGTTGGTGGCTACTAGATTTTCACACTCAACTAGCCCGACTGGCTAGTGGTCAAAACAAGTTTTCACGAAGACTGAAGGTGCTCTGGATTTAGTGAACAGAACAGCTACTGTCCGTGCGGCTCTCTTTGGAAACTGGATAAACGCAATTTGAACTACCTTATCATACAAAAATATAAATAAAATTTATACCATCCAATAGAACTCGCTTAGTCGTAAATTATGGTATACGGTAAGTTAAATGATAGTCAGTGCACACAATAAAACTTTGTAGACAATACAAGTTTTAGATGGGCCATTTCCCATGCTAATTTTTGCCATGACGTCATGACGTTGTCCATAGGCTCTATGTTAAAGTCGGCGACGTCACAGAGAAATTTTAAAATTGAAAACGCCTATTTAAAAAGTATTTTGTCTGTAAAATATGAGGGTCCCTTTAAAGTACGAAACGAAAACGAAACGAAATGAAACGAAACGAAAACGAAAACGAAAACGAAAGGAAATGAAACGAAACGAAATGGAAAAAATTTGCATGTTCAGAAACATTTTATAAAATGATAGCACATGAAATAATTAATATCGACAATATTTAATCTTCCTCTTCTTCTATGTATGACCCTACGCTTACTCGGAGCACTCCCAAATGGACATATGTGCATACAGAACATGAAAACCCCATTCTTTATCTCCCCCCTCGATTTTTTTTTTTTTTTTTTTTTTTTTTTTGTTGTTGTTGTTGTTTGTTTGTTTTTTGTAAGAAATTTTGGGATGTTGTGCCCCTCCACTTTTTCAGACAGAGCTACGCCGTTGCTGGTAATACTTTTTACAAAAAGTTAAAAAGTAGGAATATGATGCCCATGGGCGGATCCAGGATTTTTTTTCCAGGAGGAGTCCTTAAATGCATTGGTCCTAAATTTTTTGAAAAGCAAAAAAAAAAAAAAAAAGCGAGCCCGGGAAAATTTTGAAATGTGGACCAAAAAATTAATAAAAATTATAGATTTTTTAAAAATACAAATTCATTTTTCAAATGTTATGACAAAAAAAAGGGGGAATCGGGACTTAATCTTATGAAATATGTGTATATTTATAAGCGTTACCAAACTATGCTTCGAAAATTCCAGGGGGGTCCGGACCCCCCCCCCCCCCTTCTGGATCCGCGCTTGCAAACGGTATTATAGTCTGTCCTATTTGTTCCAACTCTGACATATTTTCGAGGACTATTTCTTATTTGATTATTAATCAAGAACAACGCGGTGGAAATACAAGATTTCAATCTTTTTGCCTTTTTTTTTTTTTTTTTGCTTTTCAAAAAATTTAGGTCCAATGAATTTTAGGGCCCCTCCTTGAAAAAATCCTGGATCCGCCCATGGGCATCGTATTCCTACTTAACTTTTTGTAGAAAGTATTACCAGCAACGGCGTAGCTCTGTCTGAAAAAGTAGGGGGGGGGCACAACATCCCAAAATTTCTTACAAAAAAAAAAACCAAACAACAACAACAAACAAAAAACAAAAGAAACAACCGAAGGGGGGAGATAAAGAATGGGGTTTTCATGTTCTGTATGCACATATGTCCATTTGGGAGTGCTCCGAGTAAGCGTAGGGTCATACATAGAAGAAGAGGAAGATTAAATATTGTCGATATTAATTATTTCACGTGCTATCATTTTATAAAATGTTTCTGAACATGCAAATTTTTTCCATTTCGTTTCGTTTCATTTCGTTTCGTTTCGTTTCATTTCGTTTCGTTTCGTTTTCGTTTCGTACATTAAAGGGACCCAAAATATGAATGCATAAACACTCAGCCACATACCATATGCCAAAATTTACGACTAAGCGAGAACTATTCAATGATATCCATTTTATTTAAATTTTGGCATTAAAAAATGATCAAAATCGTGTTTATCCAGTTTCCGCAGTGAGCCGCATGGACAGTATACCCCGGCCCTGCCTGCATGGGTACAAGCCTAGAGTTTAAATGTGTCATTTTCAATATGGGAGCTGCCACATCTTAAAGAGAAGGACTAAAACGTGAGAGAAATGTGATTTGCATGCGATTTCAATTTTATTCCTATGTCTATGAATCCTTATCTTGTGCGAGTGTTCTCAGAACGATTTCTGAGTTTCGAAAGAGAAAGTAGAAGACTAAGAAGTAACAACAGAACAAGTATTATGCAATTTTTCAGCAAATCATCGGTTGATGTATATTATGGAATTATAATTGAGCAAATAACCTTTCAAAGACTCGAAGTTCTCATAATATCACTTCTTTTAACCTCGCATAAACGACTTCATTTTTTTGCGCCAAACAGCGATTTCTTGTACTGTATAGTCTATTCGAATGCTGTACGTATACATTCGCTCTTCGATCAATTCGGAAGATTTTCGGTATGTAGTCGAGCTATGCATGAGGGAAATGCTCCTCAAATTTAGAATATTTTACCAAATCAAGTTACAAAGAATTTTACATACATGTATAAATACAGAGGAAGTATCTGGACGTACGATATTATCAGGTTGCAGCGGTTAAATTAGGCTACAGTGACAAATGTGGACTGATGATAATAACACAGGCACCTGATTCCTAGAAAGAAAGAAAAATTAAAACTCTTTCTTGAAAGAGAAGAGAAATGGGTATTGACGATTGAGTTTTAATTTTCTTCGTGGGAATCTGGTGCCTGTGGATAATAACCATATTCCAATACGTAGTACGAAATCGATAATTCAGAAAATCATAAACCGAAAGCGTGCAAAATCAGGATGAAACAAGAACCAAAGCAAATAAAGAAAAACCTACACCATATGAAAAGAAGCGAATTCTCAATATGGGAGTGAGACCAGGTGCCCAGGAAGAGTAAGCATCTCCTGGTTGCATGCAACATCCGTCGCTTCAATTCGGTAGAATATTGTCACATCCGGTTACTTCCATTTCGGAAGGTACAAGTGTATTCGGGGTGGTTGGATGGTTCAAATGGTCTAAGACAGACTATCTAAAACAGACCGAGGGATATATATAGACGTTAGGCTACGGCCGCAAGTCTTCAGTGACGCCCGAGACTAAATATTGGCGAGAGGTCTGGGGACCGCCTAGGTCTCCATTGGATTGAGAACCGGAGCCCTGGTGGGGGAAGCCCCCCCCCCCCCCCCTCTCCCCAGTAGCTCAATCTGCATTTCAGCTTTAATTTCGTGACTCAAAAATAAGTTAGTGTTTCTTGCAGTCTGTACATTATGAATTAAAAAAAAGAAGAAGAAACAGAAATCGATGCATTTGACAATCAGGGCCCGGCATCATAAACTAAGAATTGACTTGAAATTATTCAAATATTTTTTTTCTCTATTTTCCAAGTAGAATAGAATGGATGGACTCAACATTTCAAATGTTCACTGATTTGTTATATATCGTGTTTTGAGAATTAGACTTAAGGTTAGGGTTGCGACTACAGGGAGATAACTCTATTTTCATATCGAGTAATATTTGAAACCGACATGGACGACTACAGTATAAGCTCAGTTTGTTACATTATTTCAGAAAAAAATAATACTCCTTGAAATTTTCATAGCTGAATGGGTATTTTTGGGAAAAATGCATATTTTTCAATCAAAAATCGCCGAAAATAGGGAACAAAATTGTCATTGTTGCATGAGTTCTGCTTCTAAAGATTCAAACATCAAAATATAGGGTACTATTCAACTAAGATAATTAGAAATTTGAACTTTGATTAAATGTCTAACGTTTTTGGGGTCATACATGTTGATTTTTTGTATAAATTATTGTGCTATTTACAGAAACAGTCATTTTGCCCCAAAATGAATTCCGGTACATACAATGTATTGGTTTGACTGCTTTAGGATGCTCTATACATGAAAAAAATTGTGCAACTGGATACCCTCTAGCTATTAAAAAAAATAACGAGCTGTTGTCATGGCAACCAGCAAAATCGTATTCATAAGAAAATACACTCAGAATTTCTCAAAATCGGCTTTAATTAATACACAAGCTACAAAAATCCAGAAAAATAAGGGTATATATGACTATTTGAAATTTCTTGCATTCCAGAGGTATGTAAAGTTATGATGTGGTATTCTCTAAAACGACGACAATGTTAAAATAGCTAGGCCAAAACTGGACGTTTATAGCCAAAACATGAGGCGGGCAAATTTTGATTTTTTGGTCTGAATAGTTCGAGGAAATGTTCCTCTACATGTGGACATATCCATCTTTCTTCTACCTCATTTCTATTAATTAAAAGTCGCCATCCTAACCTTAAGTCAATTCTTAGTTCATAGTGCCTAGCCCAGGTTGTTGCTATTTTCAGATATTTACTTCATGTAGATGGATAATGATTACCTCTGATTTGCAAATTTTAGGGGGGGGGGGGGGGGGGGGGTAGGGGTTACATACATGTATCTCCCACTGGTCCCTGCATATGGTTTGAGGGAATCTTCTTACTTTATTTTTCTATGTTATCATGGTTATTATCTTTCCACACGTGTTTTATTTTTCTTTTCAATAATTTAGAAGTGATTTCAAGACGTCTTATGCACAAATATTCATAAACTTAATTAGGTGTCTTTCGCTAGTATTCCGCCGTATGGAACTTTCAAAACTATAGATCTTCATGTATTGGACAAAATCAACCAGTTCACCATATTTGGTGAAGTGTCAAATCAACAATTAGTGGTGTAACGATATATCGTTTGTACTGGTATCGCGATGCAGTAGCTTGACGATACGTATCACGATACATCTTCCATTCAAACGATACACAAAGATACAGTATTTTTTTTTTTTAGTTCAAACACAACACGTTACAAACAGAGACAATTTTTTTCTGTATCATTTACTTATGATGCGCATTCTATAAGGCCAATTAATTGTATATCCTTTCACCATGTAACTTGTGAGAACCCTCTTTATGCTATTAAGACTAAATTGATGCAAGTATGTTCCGTTTCTCTTTGGATTCAAGGAATATGTGAGTATTAGTGTGTCGTGATACGTATCGTATTGTGAACATTAATCGTGATACGTATCGTATCATGATCTAGTGTATTCCTAGCAACCATCAAGAATAATTCTTTTGTTAATGGATCCAAGGAAATATATGTTTCGGAGCGCCTAGACTTGCTCAAGTCCTTATATCAAATAAAATATGAAGATATATTATATCACAAAACAGAGAAGAGAGAAAAAGAGAAGACAACTTTTGTTTGCATTTCACTCTATTAATATGTATTTAATTTTAAATTATTTGATATAAGGACTCGAGCAAGTCTATCGGAGCGCCCTCTGGACAATCTTGAGATTGATCGAATCGCAGACATTCAAAAAGTCACACTGTCATTTTCTTTCTTGTAATCACTTATACTTACCATACGTAGCATTCTCGTAGATATAGCAGTTGGTAAGGAAATCGTTTTTATGTAATATACCGAATTCTAATATGACTTGATTCTTTTTCCTTATTAAGACAACAGACGTGAGCCGGGCTCTATTCTCCAATATAGGCCCTATAGCGATAAGCCACGCCTACCCATTTTCTGAAAGCAGATAAACCGACAGGAACTGGTTTTTTACCAAGAATCGAAAGGTCTAAGTTGGGGTCATCATTAGAATAGAAATAAAAAATGACAAGCCGGGCTCTATTGTCTCATAATGCCCTCGCGTCCTCAGCCAATCATATTTATCACCTCGCCGCTGACGCGGCTCGGTAATAAATGTGATTGGCTGAGGACGCTCGGGCATTATGAGACAATAGAGCCCGGCTTGTCATTTTTTATTTCTTAAATAAATACAGATTCCAAATGGTAAATCTCATGGTAAAGAATACTAGTTTGTACATATGAAGCGATAATCTAATGTAATACCATCGTCGGACATCCGCAGCCTATTGCCCTACGATTATATATTACGTAGTAGAACGGAGAAGATGTCGTGGGTTTCCGACGATAATGTAATACAAAAACCGAATAAACGCAATATTTCCATTTGAAGTAGATTTATGATGTAGATATGAAGTGTATATTCAATTGAATGGGGGGGGGGGGGGGGTCTCGGTACACGCTCTTCTATTACTAAAGTTCTTGAACTTAGATAACTTCAGATCTTATGTAGACAGATTGCCAATTGCCACCAATTTTTTAATCTTTCAATGTGAATGTAATTGGCTTTAACGAGGCTGTGTCTAATTAGAAAATGATGAACTTCTACCCAATGTATTTTGACTAAATTCGGATCATATAATTGCAGTATTATAAAATTCATTTTATGGGAAAGAAAATAGAAGTTGACCGTTCAGTATTATGTAGGGGTCATCTCAAAGATAATGGCATCTTACAATGAGACCTTTTGGGATTTTACTGCAAAATAATGATTTTTCTCAAATTTTTCATATTTCTGCGCAAGAGATTTTAATTAAATTTATGTTATTTATTTGTTGTACTTCAAATATCATTTTAAGAAAAAGAAATTGAAATTTCACCGTCATCAAATTTTTCTAATTGTACTTGGCCTCGTTAACTTTAGGATCAAATCCTAGATTTGCCCCTAATAGATCCGTATAATAGGATGGTATCTCGTACAAGACGACATTACTTTTAGTCTTCACGGCGGAACTCACACATGAGACAAGGAAATGACGTGGAGTACTATTATGCTATCTATATCACTGTAACGCCAACTAAGAGAACAAGAAGTTCCGGTACATGCCTATATTATTTGTACAGACACTCTAATGACAAATTGTTGTTGTTTTTTTTATCTCACTTGAGCGCTCTTGAAAGTGAGCTATTGCCAAAGCCCCTTCTGTCCGTCGTTAACTTCTGACATTACTAAAAGTCTTCTTGGTAGAGGTTTCCTGTAATTTTTTTCTTCTTTTTGTCGAATTCTATGCAACCGCTGTACATAATTTGACAAGAAAGAAAAAAAACAAACAAACAAACAAACAAAACAAAACAAAACAAAACAGGTAGCCTCTACCAAATTTGTGTTTTTCGTACCGATCGGTCATCAAATATGGCCATAAGCGCATTTTCGACATCTCTGCTGCCTAGAATTAACGCAACATTCCGGGAAGCAAGTACTCAAGGTCCTCTACCAAGATTTTATGTTGTTGATTTTTTTTGTGCCCATTGGTTAACAAATATGGCCACCTAGGGCTCTCATTGGCTGACGCATTTTCGACATCTCCTCTAGAAACACTGAACAGAATTAAATGAAACCTTACAGGAAGCAAGTACGTAATGTCCCTTACCAAGATGTGTATTTTTTTGTACCGATCGGTAAACAAATGTGACAACCAAGGGCTCTTATTGAATGGTACATTTTCGACTTCTCCTCTGCAACCGCTACACAGGATTTATAAAGAAACCTAGCTCATGGCAAATACTCAAGGTCCTCTACCAAGTTTGTGGGGTTTTTTTTGTGACAATCTGTGACATCATATCGAAGTTAGAGAAAAAATATTTAATTTGTTAGTCTTTGGGGGAAACGAGAAAAAAAAGAAAGAAAAAGAAATTATATGTCCATTTTATGGATGATCAAAATTACATTGAATACATTATCCGAAATCAATGTGTCTGACAAAAATTTGAATATCTACTGAAATGAATAAGATGCATTGATCAACATAAGGCAAGCTGTGCAGGATTATTGTAACGGTCATAATAGGGAGTTAATGATTTTATACAATTACATCTGTCTTGGTGAGACACCATCGTTCTGTCTGTAAATAATATGAAATTAGATGTAAAAATCTTGTCCTAAAAATATGAAAGAGCGAAAAATATATGACGATATGAACAGAATTAAACTATAATCTAGGCTAACAGTACTTGGATAAGTTGGTACAGGTAAGCCATTTTATGGTAAAGTAGAAGTGATATCACAAAATTGCATCCAATGAAATATTTCAAGATAATCAATATTTCATTTATTTTAAAAATCAATAAGTTAAGGATTATTGTTACATTCTCCAGGAGTAGAAATTTAAGAATCATGAAAACAATACGGTAATGACGCAATCATATAAAAAGGAATAATTTGAAAGCTTGAACTCGTAATGACAATAAAATATAAAATGCATGTGGTAAGCAAGCATTATGATTTTCGTGAAATTTGAAGTAGTTCTCTTGATTCTAGCAAAGAAGTTTTGTTTGAATGATAAATTGTTTTCTCTCCTTACCTCATCAATGATGATATGACAGAAAAGAGAAACTACTGCATAATGACTTTAGTAATGCATAATATACCGAAAGCTAAATGTAATACAAAAATATGAAACTCTTATTATGTTCATACTTGTTCACACTGTAAAAACCCAAATATGTTTGACAACCGTCAACTGGTTATAATAAGTCGGATTAATTTGTGTTCAGCCATGATGAATCGCTTTTTGAGCATGTTGAGAATGGATACAATCATTATTAGACAATTCGTATTCAAAACCAATGACGAAGCTTCTTTTTAAAGCAGGTCAAATATCTAGGTCATGGTAAAAAAAATTATGGTATGTGTACGGAGGTCGTTCATAAGGAATACACATTTGAAATATTAAAGCCCTATCACTTACCAATCAAAAGATATTGCCAATCATATTTTTTGTAAAGTAGGTCAAATATCTAGGTCAAGGTCACAAGTTCGTATACATGTATTGTGGTATGCGTAGAAAGATCTTGTCATAGGGAATACACATGTGGAATATGGAAGCCCTATCACTTACCAATCAAAAGTTATAGCCAATCTGAGATTATTTAAAAAGTAGGTCAAATATCTAGGTCAAGATCACGAGGTAAAAAATTATGGTATATGTAGAAAGGTCTTGTCACAAGGAATACATATGTGAAATATCAAAGACCTATCACTTATCAATCAAAAGTTATGAGGTATGACACCCAATTTTAAAGTGTGACAGACACAGACGCAGGCGGCACAAAAATAGAATGTAAACAAAAGAAGTCCCAGAAAGGAGACAGATTCGAGTGTTCAGAATATCTAGGCATCATTACATATCATGACATCGGGGGGGGGGGGGGAGGGGGGAGTTCAGAATGAGTAAAAAGGCACGAAGATCGTGCGCATGTAACCCAGATAGCTACACAATTGTTGTGAATGTAACTGATGCAATACTCATTTTAAGTAGGTTCTGTGTGTATGGTCTATCTCCTTTTATTTGTTGTCATTCATGCTTGATGGGTTTTCTTTTGTCTCATTTTCCGGCTTTTTGTTAGTGAAGTTATTTTGTATGGCGTGCGTCTTCTTGCAAGGATACTTAGAATGCTTCCATTCTAATTGTAAAAACAGTGTAAAAGTAATTACCATTTAACGTGTTTACCCTGTCTTTTACGTGTATGTATTTTCTCAATGTCCCCCATACTGCACTCTTAGAACTCTTGGACGCGGGTTGTCCGTAAATGATAGAAATTACGCCTTGTTAAATTATTTCTCTTTACACGTGAAAAATAAAGATTATAATGGATTTATTGTTAGACAAGAATTTGTCATACCGACCCGATAATTGTGATAATAATTGTACTGTTCTAATCGACAGAATTACAGATGATTACGCGGAGAAAATGTAAGAAGATAACATGTTTGTTTGTTCTATGTGCCTTGGTTGCCATTTTCTACACAAGTTGTAAGTACAATATTATCCATTTATCAACTATATCATATAAGACGCATACGTCCTTTATCAGCCTTGAACCAAGAATGATCTATTAACTTGATAGACAAATGTGATACTTATTCATATTTCTCTCTCTGCTCTACATAATCTCTTAATAATCAAAAGACCCAGACTTACAATCCTTTCAACACTATTCACAATTTTTGAAATGACTGCGTCATTAACAGATATCAAGACATTGATAATCATACTCCATCAAATAGCAACATCGCCCACAGGTAATACTGTAATGTCATGACTTCTTTTCATTCTTTGCAGTAAGAACTGAAAGAACCCAGTTGGCACTAAATAGACAAGGACGCTTCGACCTTGAACAGAAAGCGACATTCAGTTCGACTTTAGATGCTTTAGAGAAAGAGCAATTCTATGACAGTAAAAACGCAGGCGCAATTATTGTTTCTAAGACTATATATTAGGCGCCTCAAAGCAAATGCAGATGAAGATTTAAACACGACACAAACTTAAAATTACAATCGTCACATCTGCAAGTCATATTAATATACATTTTGATTGGTAGAACAAAAACGACGAGACTCTATGACAGACCATGCTATAGAAAAGGACACATCAAGGTGATAAGAACAAATCATTCTAAAGTCAGTGAATGAAAGTCAAACACAAAACCCGAAATCAGAATCTAGAAATCGAAAAAAAAAAGTATAAAACAGAACTTTGTCATGAGAAATGAAAGTCGGACAAATAAACGGAGACAAGAAAAGGACAACGCCCTGAAGACCTAAATGACTGTCCTTCATCAGCATTGAACCAAGAATGATCTATTAACTTGATAGAAAAATGTGATACTTTTATTCATATTTCTCTCTCTGCTCTATATCATCTCTTAATTATCAAAAGACCCAGACTTACAATCCTTTCAACACTATTCACAAATTTTTGAAATGACTGCGTCATTAACAGATATCAAGACATAGATAATTATATTCCATCAAATAGCAACATCGCCCACAGGTAGTACGGCGATGTCATGACTTCTTTTCATTCTTTTCAGTAAGAACTGAAAGAACCCAGTTGGCACTAAATACACAAGGACCCTTCGACCTTGAACAGAAAGTAACATTCAGTTCCAGTTTAGATACTTTAGAGAAAGAACAATTCTATGACAGTACAAACGTAGGCGCAATTATGGTTTTTAAGATTATATTAGGAACCTCAAAGCAAAGGCCGATGAAGATATAAACATGACACAAACTAAAAATTACAATCGTCCCATCATATTAAGAATCATAAAGCAAAGGCTCAACACAAACTTAAAATTACAATTGTTCCATCTGCAAGTCATATTAATAATTGACGGCCGTCAAGCGAAAACCACCCTTAAGTGAAAAATATGGCAATTTTATTTTTCAACGAATTACAATAGTACATTTCATTCTGAACAAAATGATACATGATATGTAGGTATATGATACGGATAAATGCAGTAAATCTTCTTTGAAAACTTTGGCATGACGTTACGCGACATTTTTGCAAAGAATCTGACGACGTCAAAGTTTATGGCACGACGACCTCACACTTCAGTGTGTATATCAGGTACAGATATGTGTATATATCATGATGAACATTATTCAGTACTATAACATCTAGTTCTGTTGATGATATATTGACCTTCTATGTATGCATATTTCACGAATACCAGAAATTGAATACTTTGATGTAGATATATTGTACTTGGGTCTCGCATCATAACGTCTTGCTATAATACGTTGGTCCATTCACAATTTTTGATACCCGTACTTCGGCAATATAATCAAGATTATAACATTTTATTTCGCATAAGAAATTTTGAACAACACAAAGAATACCATATCTAAACGCTGCTTTTTAGCTTCAATAGCGACGATTCGCCGTAATCCTGTATCTAAGTAACTGTTATAAAATTTTCGGGAAAAAAACCGATTATTCTCACCAATTTCTATTTGTTTTAAAACGATACTTTCCAATAAATAAAGGTATGATCGCTGAGCGATATAAGTCCGCTACCGGCATAAATTTATGTCCTGCAACTCTGCCTAGAACTCTTCAATTTAACATGAATTTAAACTTACAATCCATGCAGCTAACTTCAGAAATAAGAACACGGCAGAGATTTTATCAAGGGGCATAACTCATCGGAAAATAGGTGAAGCGCGACGAAAGTCAAAATTGCTCTGCAAGTATCCATTACTAAGCTGTGTATCAAATTTTATCTTAATATCTCTTTTTGTTTATGGAAAAATTAAGGAAATCTGACAAAAACTGAATTTTGCAAGTCATCAAGGGGCACAACTCCTCGAAAAAAAGGTCAAGCGTGTCGAAAGTCCAACTTACTATGTAACTATCGAAGACTAAGCTGTGTACCAAATTTCACCTGAATATCTCAATATGTTGCAGAAAAAAAGTCCGGAAAACTGGCAAAAACTAATTTTTCATGTCATCTCGTCGCATAACTCATCGAAAAATAGGTCAAGCGTGATGAAAGTCAAACTTGCTCTGTAACTACTAGTATCGAAGACTAAGCGGTGTATCAAATTTCACCTGAATATCTCTATTTGTTGCAGAAAAAAGTCCGGAAACAGAAAATTGGACAGATGGACTGACGGACAGACTGAGAGGAAACTAAGAGTCCCCTTCGGCGTTGCCGGTAGGGGACTTAATAAAACTTTAAAAACAGTATCGAACATTAATCATGCGTAACTTCTTTTTATAAATACATAAGATTTGCATGCATGTTTGCTATTCTACTTGCCTAACCATTTTGCATTGTTGTTCATTTCAACAGAAAACGACACTAAGATCTAAGTGTCCCCAAGGGTGGGAGAGGGGGTCCATCAGGGGAGCAGCGTATGATTTTGAAAAAAAAAAAAATTTAAAATTGATAAAAATAATATAATCAGTTTGGCTTATTCCAGGGTAGCCTGATCTCTAGATCCGCGCTGGAATTTTATCATCCACTGCACACAGATTCAAGTGAGGTACGCGTTAAAGCTGAACTAAGTCTTTAAAAACCCCCATGACGTAGTAAATTTTTTTAGGGAACGGAAATTGTTAGAAGTGAAACTAACAATCTCCGTCCCCTAGCTAAAAATACACTTGGTCATGTGTTGATTTGAACTTTCCCCCTGATGACGTTTTGCATACTAATGTATCGTGACCCAAAATGCACTACCTCGAGTCCTCGAGCGGTATATAAAGAAACCTGGACGTGTGGACATTGTCATTTGTATGAGGTGTCGTCTACCTGTAAAGATGAGTTCAGAAATTAGTAAATTGCATAGAAAATCATACATTAAAATATAAGATAAGATAAGATAAAATATGCTTTATTACCTAAAGAAGGGCCCGTAAGGGCATGATATGAACATTACAAGATACTATAGTAAAAATTAAGGAAATGAGTATTAAATAAATAATATTACAAGCAGTTGCAAGCATTCAGATTTTCACTCTTTGGTACATGTGAATGTCAGTGGTGTCTATAGAAATATATGATAAATATATATAATATATAATTTTCAAATAAGAATAAAATTATTTTCTCATATATAGTTATAATGAATGAGATCTGCCCCGGGCACGTGATAGAGGGAGGGGAACTCGGGGGACGGGAGTTGGGGGGGGGGGGGGTGTCCGGTACATGTTTCACATATACAGCACCTCCAAAAGAAATTATGGCGTATGCATAATGATATATACAAGTACTTTGTTTAAAAATCAAAATTAGGTACAGATTGGAAAAGTTTGGGGGGGGGGAGATTTGCTACAAGTAAACCATCATGAATGTAGTAAATAACAAAATTTAATGATTATTTACAAAGATAACATGATCACAAACTTATCACAATGCATATGCACGTAGGGAACTCCATGTTTCAAAATTTGGACAGATCAAGAGGCTTTGGGGTTCGGGGGGGGGGGGGTGATCGAATGGTAGCCCAAAATCAAAGCGTTGAAATAAAATATATGAAGCGAAATATTATTTGCTTGTAATTTACATAATAGATCCAGACGAAAAAAGATCTGGGAAAAAGAAGCGTTGCGAGCAGTGATTTTTTTCAGTAATTTGGGAATGGGGTCGGGGCCCGTGCAATTGGGAAAATTAACGACGTTTGGGAATATTTTGGGAAGTACTAATATAAAAGTAAAATGACAGTTTATACAATCAATAGTTCAGAATTGAATGTTTAATAAAATAATTTTCTTTCAAATATGATTTAATTTCTTGTGCTTACAAAAATATGGCAAATAATTAGTAAATTTGCTACTTTTGAACCAGTAAATTTCACTAATTTCAGTGATAATTCCATCTGTATGTGATTGGGAAATTTTAGAACCACAATTGGGAAAAAAAGATACTATTTTTCATTGGGAATGGGGCCGAATAACGGCCCCAAAAAGGGGCAAAAAAAATCCCTGGCGAGGTTTCGAGTTCGCGGGGGGGGGGGGGTGCGCGTTACAGGGAGGAAGTAATGCATACTCCAAATGTAATTCAAAATTACACTCTTTTACATACTGAAATGTCTGCCTATAAAATATTCATTTTCAGTATAGCTTTATCTTACATAATTACATAAATACACTTAGTGACCCACATTATATATTTACATTGTACCTGTTTACTAAACGTCTAAAATACAAAAATTTCCTAATTTCAAAATTTATTTTTAACAAGTCCATTGTCTCAATCTTCTAAAATTATATCAGAATAAAAAACTGCACATTGCATGGTTTTACTTACATGTTGATAAAGCAAATACAATCCTATATTACAAATGATCGGTACACATGTTACCATTTTACACGCATGTGAAAAAACCGCGTGTTCGATTAGAGCTTTAGTAATACTTGTCTTGTAAATAATAAGTAAGATCACAATTTCGTTATCCTAATGTTCTATGTTTGGAACAAAATAAGGAGTGATACATCTAAATCAAAATGGCTCATATTTTGATGAATTAAAGCGATCTATACATTTTCCAGGGGGGGGGGGGCTGTTTCCAAGTCGTCGCTGTCAGTGTAGGGGTGGGGTGTCCCCATATGGGCATATATATGGTTATTAGTAAAATTCAACTTGAAAACGGAAAAAAACCCCAGCAATTTTGGACAAATCACAAGAATGAGGGGGAGGGCCCCCATAGTTTGTGGGATTTGAAAGTATTTTCTGAAAGTATAAAGGCCCTACTCAAGAATGAATTTGATTTACATGTACACTTTACCAACTCAGGTATTTCGTGGAAATTTTGGGTTAAAAATAACAAATTTTATAGAAATGCTGAAAATTGGAAATGCTTTATTTTATTCAATTTTTTGGAGTCTTTACATACTTTGGACAATTACTCATATCAAAAGTAGTTAATGAATGTTTTCAGTCATCACATTTCAACTTTGCAAATTGAATCAAATTAATCAATTCCAACTCTGGGGTATCTTGAAGAAATCGGATCTATATGGGGATACCATATTTCCAAAAAAATACAAAATTTCCAAAGATAAGTGCAAATATCAAACTTTAACTTTCAAATTACGGTAGTCTACCATATTTTACACATATCTAAAGCTTCAGAATCTGATGTGAATTTGTCCAAAAGACGGTGAAATTATTGAGTTTTTCCTTTTTCAGCGATTTTTGATAAAAATGAATAGTTTTTACCTCCTTTTTTTTTTCTCGTAACAACGAAATTTTTTTTTTTCGTAACTTCGAAATTTGTTTCTCGTAACTACGAATTTTTTTTCTCGTAACTACCACAATTTTTCTCGCAACTACGAGTTATGACATGGTACGAAATGGCTTCTGTAGGAAATACACGCTCATGGAATAGAATATTTTATACATATTGGGAGTATTTTATTTTTACGTAGAACCAACAACCTTTTTTATCGTAGAGCGATACAAATCCCCTACCGGTATAAATCTGAGACCAATACTGAACTCATTGCATGTGCAGACAAGTACCAGTTCGGTATCTGTAATAGTATCAATAAAGAAAAGACAAGAAATCTGAAACTGTAATGAAAATAACAAAGCCAAAGGGTAATAACTCTATTAAAACTAGGTCAGCTTCAGCAAATATTGAACATGATCTATCACAAACCAAAAACACAGTTCAACATTTGCGTTACATGTAACAGTAATAAAAAGTCTGAATTCTTAAATGTAGGAAAAACTTGAATTTTACTAAGTCCAAGAACAAGAACTCTTGTACAAATAGGTCAATTGAAACTAATTTGAACTTCCTCTGAATTACACCGACATATATATTCACATACTAGTACCAAAAAGTAGTACAATAGATTCAATAATGAAGAAAAAAGTCCAGAAAAGTTAAAATATTATGAATGTACTCTTCGACGTGTAAAAAGGAATCAAGACTAAAACTCTATCTTTATAAATCTAAGACATTCTCACATATCAAAACTTATTTCAATATGTACAATAAAAGTTTCATAAAATTCGAAAAACTGAGGCACGGTCCATTTGATATTGGGGGGGGGGGGGAGGGGGGAGCTTTGGGGGTTTTTTTTCGAAAAAAATAATTTTGCTCTGAATTTTGATGGAAAAATTAATTTGCTTATGGTGTGTCAGAAAAAAATAATCTTGTTTTCACAAGTAGTCTAAATTTGAAGAATTTCCTTAAAATTTCGCTAAAAATTCATGAAAATTTTCCGGCTCACAGTTTTCAATTTATATAAAAAAAATTTTGGCTCGCTTCGCTCGCTGTAGTTTCTATCAAAACATTAATTTTAAATGGCAAAGATTATATTTGAAAATATCAAAAGAATTCATGTTAATGGGGAAAAAGGGCTTCCTTAGAGGCTTATAAATATACCATGAATATAATGCATTACTATTACATGCAATAGATGCATGTTTCACCATAGAGTCTAACTTCATATACAAGCTTCGAAGGAGAACTTCAGTTTTTCCCCTAATTTACAATTCTAAATTCAAAAATTTGTCTAGAAAATCCTTCCCTCAGACCCTCTTACAAGATATAAATTGTTTTTACTGAGGATTTTATTGTAAATGCTTCTATCTCTCTGTTTATAAGTGAATTATATTTTTCATAAAAATAGAGACTCAGTAATATTTTATTAGAGTTTTGAATAAAGATCAAGAATTTCTAACACAAACATTCATTATATATTGCACATCACTTATTATAAAAAAATTCCTTGCTCCAACTTTGCAAGAAAAAAATAATTTTGCTCCGGTATAGGGCGAAAAAAATAATCATGCTCCGACAAAAAAATCCAAAGCCCCCCCCCCCCCATAATATTAAATGGACCTTGCCTACAGACAGACATGCCTCGCTGAGAACGAGACAGTAGTTTTGGGGAACTCATGCATTCGAAAATCATTGATAAAAGGGAAAAAAGGAATAGCTTTTCAAAAATGAAACCATGTGAATGCATGTATAAAAGCTTTGATGAGTTTCAGATGAAATCAATTTTAAATTCCAATTCCTATACTTTTAATGTGGATTTTAAAAAAATCACAGAAATTCAAAGTAATTTTACTCTTTCTTCCAACATTTCTGCTCCAGAGTAGTGCATATGATGATCGTTCATGGATGATTTAGACCAAACAAAACCCCTCCAACTCGCCACTTTTAATTGGCCGGATTGCAAAGCAATTCCGGTCTATAGATTGACGATGTCCGTCTCTGTCTGTTTGTCTGTCTGTCTGTCTGTCTGTCTGTCTGTCTGTCTGCCTGTCCGTCTGTCGTCAACATTTTGGTTAAAGTTTCTGGTTGCAGCAAAATCTGAGGAACATTACGCAGTAGAAACTTTATATCATACATGAAGGTTGCCCATTACAAGACCTTTCAATTTATGCCTTAACATTTGACCTAGTGACCTTGACCTGGAGCTTTGACCTAGTCTTGGTTATGGTACCGGGAAAGTGTGTAGACTGTAAGGCCACTATGTTCCCCATTCCCTCAACATAAATTTTGGACCCGGCCCTGAAAAGAAAGGGCTATACAGAATTTGATTGGGGGGGGGGGTTAGTTATTGAGATGGGGATATTGGGAGGAAACGGATCCAAGACATGGCCCAGGTAGAGTTGTTCGACGAAAAATAGTTTCAACACAAAGGAAACCTATAAACTATTGATAAATAGGATTGTCAAGAATTCTATAAATTGTTTCTTTCCCATTTCCGATGCGAATTCTATCTGTTGCATCCCAAGGTCTCCACGTTCACGCCCCCCCCCCCCTTTAACACATCAATGGAAATAATCATACACACGATCATAAATATAAATTCCAATGGATAATGAAGCTTATTCAAATATTCGGTAACTAGTATACATGTATATTTTAATTGATATGAATTTATAAAAGCCCATTTTCATTATGCGAATAGTCTAATCGAACACGCGATTTTCACATGTGTCTACACAATGAGGTCATGTTTGTTGTAGAAAATTGTATACCGACCATTGGCCTGTATTGGATTGTATTTTCTAAAAAATCATGTAAGTAAAACACTATAATTATCATGCAGTTTTGTATTCTCGAAATTTAGCTGATTAATTACATTTTCTAAAAGAAATTTTGAAATGAGGAAAATGCAGAGAAATAGCTATGTACTTGCCTTTCACAGTATACAGGTATATGTAACAAAATCGTATGTAATGAAAACAGAATATTATAGAAGAATTTAACTATCGTATTTTAGTATGTTAATGTATGTACTTTTATTGTGCTTTTTTGCATGACAATGTTTCGATATAAGGCACGGTCCATTTGATATTCTGGGGGGGGGGGGGCTTGGGTTTTTTTCGAAAAAAATAATTTTGCTCTGAATTTTGATGAAAAAAATAAATTTGCTTATGGTGTGACAGAAAAAAATAATCTTGCTCTTACAAGTAATCTGAATTTGAAGAATAACTATAAAATTCGCTTAAAATTCCTGAAAAATTTTCGGCTCGCTTCGCTCGCCACAAATTTTTAACTTTCTGCAAAACAATTTTGGCTCGCTTCGCTCGCCATAGTATTCTTCTGTAATGGCAATATAAGTTCATAATTGAAAATATCAAAAGTATACATGTGAATGAAACAATAAAAATACTTTAATACATTATCAATATAATATATTACCATTGACAGTTACATGTATCACCATGCATAGTGTCTAATTTTATATACAAGCTTGGAAGGAGAATTTAAATAAGTTTTTCATTAGTATACATTTCTACATGTAAAAACTTGCATCAGGCCCTCTTATATGATACATGACCAGGTTTATACATTTTGTTTACTGAAAATTATATATCGCATATTGTAAATTATCTTTTATCTCTCTCAGATTAGAAGTGAATACAAGTTTTACATAATAATAAAGTAATGTTTAGAGTAATTAATCAATTATATAAGTAAAAATAAAGAATTTCTAATGAAAAAACACAAACATTCTTAATATTCACATCAATTGTTATTAAAAAAATTTCCATGCTCCAACTTTCCATGAAAAAAATAATTTTGCCCCGGTCCGGGGCGAAAAAAATAATCTTGCTCCGACAAAAAACCCAAGCCCCCCCCCCCAGAATATCAAATGGACCGTGCCTAACATCCCCCCCATCCACACACACACACCGGCATCCCCCTCCCAACTACTCTTCCGTCTAATAATTTGATGTAAACTTTTAGCAGTAAACACTGATCAATATACTATTTCACTTCAGATAATATAAATTTTCAATAACTTAACCGCCCCCCCCCCTTTCCGGCCCAACATGTCTTGGTTGATCATAAACATTGGGCTCCCTCTTCATCTACATGTATATTTGATCTCCTTTGCTTGTGATAAATCATTTCAATTTACTTTCATGTCTGTTGGTTTGAATGATATACTTGAATCCAACAACATCCCACCCCACCACTATTTCACATATGTACCAAATTTTGATCAATGTAAACCTTAGCATATAATTTTTTGACATTGTAAATACATGTAACTATGGATATTTTGAATTCATCTTTTTGGTTCGCAATATTTCATATAAAACATATGAAAAAACCTACCCACCCGGTCCCGTCCCCATCCCGTTCTAAAACAACCCCCTTCCACCCATCCCCTTCCACAAGTTCCCAAGATTACGTACCCGTCTTTTAATTATTTCAGTAAAACTGAAGATTTCATGATTACTTTATCCATTTTCTATTTCAATGTATGGTTTTCTTTGATACTTTCTAATTTCTGAACTCATCTTTACAGGTAGACGACATCTCATACAAATGACAATGTCCACGCGTCCAGGCTTCTTTATATACCGCTCTAGTACTCGAGGTAGTGGATTTTGGGTCACGATACATTAGTATGCAAAACGTCATCAGGGGGAAAGTTCAAATCAACACATGACCAAGTGTATTTTTAGCTAGGGGACGGAGATTGTTAGTTTCACTTCTAACAATTTCCGTTCCCTAAAAAAATTTACTACGTCATGGGGGTTTTTAAAGACTTAGTTCAGCTTTAAGATGCACGACCTTTATTGTTTTGTTTATTTCTGTCCTGAGTAACTTTTTTTTCTCAAAACATTTTCTCATTCCCTCGGCCCTCCATATACGAAAAATTCAAAAGTTTCTCCATAATCTAATATTTCAAGGTTATTCTTCTCCATTTATCAATAATTGCATTTTTTTCTCATGCTTTTATGCTTCAAAACTTATTAAATTCATATTTTTATTTTGTAAGAATGGAATAAATTAAGGAATTTTGTGGGGAGTAGTTCTTTGCCTTATTTCATTTAAATGATGCACTTTTAGTTTATGGTTTTTCAAGTCTTCAATTTTTATTTTAGGGAGGGGTATGCGGATTTGCATGTTTTATCATTTTCCGCGGTGAAGTGCACTAAGTCGGAGAAAATCCAAATAATATAATTATGGTTATTTTCTCATATCTTAATTTTATGTCAATTATTAATATAACCCCCCCCCCCCCCTAAAAATATACATAGGAAGAAAAAACACCGCAGCTACAAAAATCTCTCTCCGCGAGAATCCATTTCCGTTAATGCATAGTCAGTATTATAGAGGTCGCCACTTGATGTAGCCTCATTTTTCACGCACATTAGAAAAATTGAGATTTGTTTTAAAGTAATATAGATAAACAATAAATTAAATTAATCTCTTTATCTCTCTCTATCTCTCTTATCCACCTTCTTCGTGTATAATGAAAACAAATACTAGCAGAGCTAATTCATGGGCATATATTTGATTTCGGTCTCCAATCCGTCAAAAGGGCCCGGGTGGGGGTGCGATTTGAGAAAAAAAATCCTATATATATCTATGCAATACAGAAAAAAATATGTATTTAATGTAGCTATTTGTAGAAGATGATGCCTCTTTCCATTCTGAAGACATGATACAGATTTTAAGTTCAGAATTCAATTCCTTACTGCTATATAGGTTCATTTCTCATTTTAGTATGTTGCTAACTCTCTATTTTAATCAAAACGCTTTGTTTTTTTTCCTTCTGGGAACGAAAGATGAAATTTGTGAAAATCAGTCTTTAGGAGGATATTTATGAGACTGATAACCGCTGTACCATATTTCTTTGAAAACTAAGTACTCATTAACATAAATCGCGGATCAAATATATCCTTGGCCGTTTCGGACCCGCGATTTATAATTGATGTTATGTACTAGAAGACGAAAAAAAATTAGAGGAAGAAGAAATGTGAAAACATACGTCTCTCTCTTCCTCTCTAAAAGCTTAATTGAAAATGTTTTTTCCCTAAGCGCTTACGGGTCCAGTTCGTTGCATGGTCACACTGATTGAAAAAAAATTGAGATAAGAAATCCTTGTTTTATAACTTAATTTTAAGGAAAGGATTTCATAACATAATTTAAAAGTCAAAATATATGTAGTAACATACATGTACTATATATAACATTCTGTGGCATAGGCTTTATTGATGACGTTGACGTCCGCGTTATTGAAAAGTTATCGCAAAACGTAACACGAAAAATACGCGAAATGTTGACGTCGTCTTTATAGTCAGATTTCTCGTTTTGACGTCATAGACAGATAGGGTGGTTTTCGCTTGACGGCCGTCATTTATACATTTTGATTGGTAGAACAAAATCGACGAGACTCTATTGCATACCATGCTCTATAGACAAGGACACTACATGTCATTGTAAAGTCAGTGAGTGAAAGTCAAACACAAAACCCGAAATCAGAATCTAGAAATAGAAAAAAGTATAAAACAGAACTTTCTCATGAGAAATTAAAGTCGGACAAATAGACGGAGACAATAAAAGGACAACGCCCTGAAGACCTAACAGACTGTCTTTTATCAGCCATGAACCAAGAATGATCTATTAACTTGATAGACAAATGTGATACTTTTATAAATATTTCTCTCTCTGCTCTACATCATATCTTAATTATCAAAAGACCCAGATTCACAATCCTTTCAACACTATTCACAACTTTTTGAATTGACTGCGTCATTAACAAATATCAAGACATAGATAATTAATCCATCAAATAGCAACGTCGCCCACAGGTAATACTGCAATGCAATGACTTCTTTTCATTCTTTTCAGTAAGAACTGATAGAACCCAGTTGGCACTGAATAGACAAGGACGCTTCGACCTTGAAGAGAAAGTGACATTCAGTTCCAGTTTAGGTGCTTTAGAGAAAGAACAATTCTATGACAGTACAAACGCAAGTGCAATTATGGTTTTCTCCAAAATGAGAAGTGGATCGAGTTTAACAGGGGATATTCTTCAACAAGATCCAAGAAGTTTTTATATTTACGAGCCATTGGTTGCTTTCCATTATGCCCTGTTACAAAAGAAATACAACCATCTTTTACTGAACGGTCAAAGAAAGTAAGTTTCCTTTCAGTATTTTTATGAAAAATGAAAACGAACACTCAATTAGACAAATTTTCGGTCCCTTGGCCTTTATTTTAAAGTTTGAAAAACAATTTTTTTGCAGTAGACGCTAGTAAAGCAAAGGATGGAATTTACTTAACTGTCATATATATATATATACAGTGCTCCCCCGATATAACGCCAACATCCGTCCAGAGAAAAAAGTGGCGTTAAAGTGAGGGTGGCGTTACATCGAGGGATTAAATAAAAGGATGATAGACAGATATACGCTTTAAAAAATTCTTATTTTCGCATTTCAACAATGTGCTGGGTTAAAGAAAAATGCATGTACATGCAGAGTGTTCCAAAACGATTTATTTGAGGCGGCGATTGAGAAATTTTAGAGCAAATAAACGATCAGAGGAAATTCAAACCGGCGACTTTTATCATCTCAGTCGGCGAAATTTCGCCGGTTGCCGCCCCTTATAGAAGTCAGTGTTAAACAGTTACATGAAATACATGATACAGGTTTAGTCGTATTTTAGAACATGTAGGCACTGATGAGTACATTCCTTGCATTGGCATTAGTTTGCCGAGATACGTGCTCAACGCATCTTTTACTTTTTCGTCTATAGTAGGTTCAATGACGCTTGAATTTTATGCTGGGCTAAATTCCGTTTTCTTTTTTTAAATATCTGCATCCTCACTGGACTCACCATAAGTATTAATTAAAGTTCAAATTACACTATCTAGGCAAACGTACCTATTGATTGTTTATCAAAACATAAATGTAAACGAAAATAAACCCAAGCGCGACAATTAACAAGACAGTACATCTAATTTGTTTGTTTAGTGATAACACCTCAATTAAATGGCATTGTAATCGGGGGTTTTATATACCAAATACGACAATTTGTACGCCGAATTCAGTGGCGGATGGCGGTATGCGGGGGTTGGCGTTACAATGGGGGTTTATAATGTAAGGAAATCTGTACATTGGGAAAAAGTGGCGGTAGCCGGGGTTGACGGTTGAACGAGGGGCGATAAATCGGGGGAGCAGTGTATATATATATTCCTTTCTTTACCCTTGATGAAGACATAGGGGTCGGAAATATGTGAATGTTTGTGTTTTTAAAAAACGAACTTAATCATTATCATTTATTGATACACCGACAAAACGTGACGATTTGACTCTCTAATTGGACTGTCCAAAATACGCCCGGGAAGACTTAGATCTGTCTGAAAGTTGGTTGAACCCCTCGGATGATTGACAATGCGCTCGCTTCAGCCAGCGGAATGCAAACTTTTTTTCTGTATGATTAATGCTTTCGATATCCATTTACGTACTAGTAGCTTGTTTATCTATCACCCCTGTGTTATACTGTATTTCTTGGATTGCCACTACTGGTTTTCAATAACAGCTGTGCGTCTGGGCAAATCTCTCTGTATTTGGATAAGTTTGGAGGGGGGGGGGGGTTGCGTACGTAATCCGGATAACCAAATCATTCGGTATAACATAGCGGAGGTTCGTACAAAGTCGGCGCTCGGCGCATATTTCGCACTCATTGAACTTATGTGCCGATATAAGATATTACGTAATAGTACATTTGTCCCCCTAGCATGATGAGTCGTTTTTTCTTCAAGCAAAAAACAATTTACATTATTGTCAACTTCAAATATTAATTTGCATATTACATGGACTTGATAGCTAAATCAGATTGCACTCTCATTAAATTTGCATTTGTTGAAATACATATTGGTAATAAGTTGGAAGGTTTTGTGTACACAAACCAATTGATCTGAAGTACAATATTCTTTTGATGTAGCATGAATAGTGAATTGGCTTGATATTATTTGCGTTTAATAGGACAGGCCTGGAAAATTTAAAAAAAAATGTGTGCTGATGATGTAAAAATTTGGAATCTGAAGAGTATAAAACATCAAAGTCTGTTAAATTACTGGAAATGACCATGTTCTTTCGAGTTGGAGGTAAATTCAAAGATCCCACCTTGTACTGATTACAGAGGGACATCCCAAAGGATTGAAATAAACAAAGAACACCACACAAAGAGACCAACAACATTCACACCCGCACAAAATAAACCAACAAACGATCAAAGCTCACCAAAACACAAGTGATGATACATACCTTGAGGGAGAATATTGTGTCTACTCACTTAAGAAATGACTGTCTTACTTTTGGTGTTCATGGGTGTATAATTCTGGTTGGTCACGTGCAAATTCCGTGAATCGCGAAGAGATTCTCGTAAAATTTGCACGTGTCCAACCAGAATTATACACACATGAACACCAAAAGTAAGACAGTCATTACTTATATTTACATTTATTCTAAATATCTGTCATTTTTATTTGCAAGCACTTTGCACATTTTGCCTGTTATAGCGTCAAATGTATTTGAACGTTGGTAAACTCTCCCTACATGGAAAATTTGAACGCGACGTCACAATAGCAACCCAAGTTATTGGAACATAATTCTAGTTGCCTAATGGGCGTTTAACATTGGGAATCTACTAGAAACGTAAATATTGTAAGATGACGCAATCACATATTCATTAAACGGCAAAACACAAATATGACCATAACACATAATCTATGTATAAAGATATCAAGAGCAACGGTAGTAATGAAAAAAGTCCGACCTGTGCTTGATGAAGCGAACTCAAAATCAACTACACGAGAAGTCTGACAAACTTCAAGATAGGTCAAAGTATCAATGCACAGTCTTCTCTGACGCCATTTGGACAGCGCGAGCGAAGTGAAGGAAGTGACATGACACAGGCTGATGCTTTCTATTCTTTGACACTTTCTATTATTCCCGGTTGAGGAATTTAAAACGCCTGCTCAATCGCTCAACTATTTCATTTGCTTGGTGTATCATTAATTATATAATTTTTCCTCATTTTCTAGCGAATCTGTTGTAGCGAATGATATTATACTTATGGACTTTTACGAGGTGAATACCGATATAGTGTGATATTTTCTTAAGGCATGTCGTTTCTGAACGAAGGTATTTCAACCATTTTATGAAAACAATATTAAATCATATGATCCATGTCAATTAATCATTTTATGAAGAAATATTGATAGGTCAGTGATGAAAATCAAGACTTTTGTTTATTTGGAAAAATACGGAAAAAGAAGTATATGTCCGTGTTAAAATAAAAGAGTACAAACGCACAAGAACAGTGCCATTTTGTGGTTTTCTTGAAATAGTGTCAACGCGGTAAAATTTGCCTTAAATTGGTTCGAATTTGAACAATTTATATTTTTTCGGTATCCATCAGCTCTACCTAATAAAACAGTTTAAATCAATGATATTCCATACGTAAAACGAAATCCTTTGGTTATTACTAACGTAAGAGAAATCCGAACTGTTCAAAAGAGTACCCCAAGATAAATTTTTATAGAAATTACCATGAAGCATTTTGTTACGACTACTTCATTTAGTTCAGATCGAATTTTCAAACTTATCCGCTTAAAGTATGTAATGATTCAAAGTATTCAGTAGAGTAAGAAATGATAAATTCGTCATAATAAATTAAAATATCTATGTACATCGTAATTCAAGCTCAATGAATGCTAAACAGGAGATGCGCAAGAATGGTCCTAAATCTTGAACAATGAGGCACCTTAATTTGAAAAAAAAAATTGATCGAGGCGATAGCCGAGGTCATTGTTATGAAATTAAGAAATATCACACCATATTCTCCGAGTGAAAAGTCCACAATTGTTTCATAATATAGTGGACTTAATCGGTATTTATAAAGGTACATGTACCTTTTCGAAAATGGCTGGCATCGACTTTTCTTTAAAAATATTTCAAGACTTCATCTAAGCGTAATTTGTTGCTGAAATATTCTGAATTAGTAAAGCAAACATTCAATAAGTCAATTGTAGATGATTTTAGTGTCAAAATCCGTTGTAGTTCTAAAAGAAGGGAGTGATCTAAGATTGGTTTAAAATTCAATGATATATAGCTTCAGCCTCCATGCTGTTTGCGAGGGGACGTTAATGACGTCACAGATATAAATTTTGCGCGCCTCACAGGTCAATATGATGTGATGATGACTCGTCACGTGACAGTTCTCAGCTAATGAGAGTGAAAATAAGAACAGACTATATAATAATAAATTTTTCAGATTGATTGTTGAATATAACTTATGTATAGTATCCATATTTTGTAGTCCCTTTAAGTAGAATGCAATCCCAAGTCGTGAAATTTGCTATTGTTGGTGGAGGAGAGGGAGAATGCTGTAGAAAAATCCATGTGTGCTATCTTTTGTAACATATCTCAGTATTTAAAAAAATCTGACTTTGGAGCATATGCTTATAGTTAATCAATATCGATAGTTAAAATCGAACATTCCCATATATTCCTGTCCATAACAACCAGCGTATACTTTTGACCATTGACGAGGGATGTGCAAATTAGAAGTTGATCGATCATATTTTGTCTTTGTTTTTGAATTCGTTTTAATGTACTTTTGAATTATTGTTTTTGTTTGGGTATTTTGTTTTGTTTACATTATCGTGACGTGATGCAATAAACGAATACGTCTTTTATTTATATTACTACATGTTTACTAGCAAGATATTCACCCTGGCAGTTTAATATGCAGCTAATCATGTGGTAATTGTTAATTATATAAGTATATCTAGACAGTAAATGATCGTTATCAATATGATGCTCTTATATACCTTATTTTGGTCTCGTGTATTGCCTTGGAACACATGGATTTTACAGCACTAAGGGTATCATATGTCTCAACCTTATTGTGACATTTGACATTTGATATAATTTAAAGAAGCGTAATCAAACTAATGACTTTAGAGAAGATCAGCAATCTGCACATCACAACAACTTTAGCATGAATAACACGGAAGAAGTTCCCATCAGCTATTCAGTCTAAAACTCGAAAAGGTAATTAAGGCAAAATCATTAGAATTTCAATTTTGGACATATTGAAACAGCATCACTATACACTACATGTAAAACAGTAACAAATTGATGGACCAGGAGTCCCCGAGGGCACATGTAGCCAAGTCCGATCAACTTTTGTTGATCGTTTCTTACACTGTTGGTGAACCAAGAGTCCCCGAAGAAGGTTAATGTAATCAAGTCCGATCAACTTCGGTTGATCGTTTCTTAAAATGCATTCGAAAATTTCTGTTCGTAGTTTTTTTCAAAATTTCTTAAAAGTGGGTCCTGAAGCATCATATCCAACTCATCCTACTACGTCATTCGGTATGTTTTGGACATAACTTTTACAGTCTTTGGCCATATTTCATTCTTGCATTGAGGATCACTGACGATGGATAAGTACCCGGAACATGCATGTCTGGTCCATGCTGCAAATTTATCTGTCCTGAAATGATGCTATCGATTTGAAGATATAACATATAAGACTTTATGTATCTCGACTACTACCTTGGCCTCATATGTTGAACCCCATTTTTCTGTATTATCTACATAAATTTTCATTGAGATGGTGATGGAAAGTAAAATAAAACAAGTTAACACGATCAGGAATGAAGTGTTCGAATATTTAATGTCAAACTTAGATTGTTATGCTATTTTGAAATATGATTTTCAAGACCAAGCTTAAACTACGTTTGAAATTTCGTTATGAGGACTACGAGACTAAGGGAAAACCACTGATCAAAGGGTACATTTAAGAACGAATGACTTTGTCACTGAATTATTTTGGACGACATAATGAAAAAAACCGTTATAATATCTCTTTGTCCTCATGGTGACATTTTAGGTTATAACCATCCAAAACACCAAATTTAACTATTTACCGAATAAGACTTATTCCTGATAGGCCAAAGTGATAGGTGTTGCCTTCGAACATGGTTACTCTCCCCGGACACCTTATCTCATGTCCATTGGGGATTCACGTTTGCCTCGTTTCAGAATGTTTAAGTTAACTGTTATTGCAAGTGGCGCTGTAAAAATCAATTCGTGCTGCGCCGCATACATGTAAATTGTAACATTTATAGATTTAACTCTCTTTTGGTCAGTCTGAAATTTTGTATTAGTTTAAAATATTTCAATAAATAGGGTGTTTAATTCTGTCAATATTGAAATAAATGTTCTATTGTACCAATTTAATTGTACTAGACACGTGTTTCGGATATTGAATCCTCGTCATTCGTACTTCGTTTCAAACAGTTTAAATAAAGCCAAAGCGAATTTTCCTGGCGCTATCTACAATACAGACTTTTAATTTCCTCTTGTAAAATGAGCGGCTCCAATTTTGAGTGGGGTTTATTCAGAGAAGCGTATTAAAGTGAAAAATATGGCCAAAATGGCACAAGAAGCTTAATTGTACTCTATTTCTTCCGAAATGGAAGAAACTGGATGTGACAGTTCTACCGAATTGAGGCGGCGGGTGTTTCATGCAAGCAGGAGATGCTTAATCTACCTGGGCATCTGGTCTCACTCCAATATCGGGGGTTCGCTTCTTTTCATGTGGTGGAGGTTGGTTTTTGTTTGTTTCCTTTGGTTCCTGTTTTATCCTGATTTTGTATGCATTCGGTTTCCGATTTTGTGTTGTATACAGGGATATGGTCATTATCCATATTTGTCATTCTAAACATAACCGAAAAACTATGCCGAAACCCCAGCTAAGGACACAGCTATGCAATGAGGAAGATACCCCTTAGTTTTAGAAATTTAGGTCTAATTTCATGACAGGAAATTTAGAATGCATGCAGTGCGTAAACATTACAACTAGGCGAGCGATATCCTCGGGGACTTACAGTCCACCAGCAGCGATACCAGCCTAGTGGTTGAAATTGTCAGTACAGTGGGTCCTGTAGCATCATATCCCACCCATCCTGCTACGTCTTTCGGTACACTTTTTCGACATAGTAACTTTCATACTTTTTTGGCATATTACATTGTTTAGATTTAGGATCACTGATGAGGGTTATGTACCCGAAACGTGCATGTCTGGTCCACGTTGCCAATTTATCTGTTCTAAAATGATGCTATTCAATTTGAAGACGTTTACATTTATACCACTTGGTGAGTGTCACTGCTGGTGGACCAGGAGTCCCAGAGGGCACATGTAGCCAAGTTCGATCAATTTCGGTTGATCGATTCTTCAACGCATTCTAAATTTCTGTTATCAAAATTTCTTGAAATTTCTAAACAGTGGGTCCTGTAGCATCATATCCCACCCATCCTGCTACGTCTTTCGGTGCACTTTTTCGACATAGTAACTTTCATGCTTTTTTGGCATATTACATTGTTTAGATTTAGGATCACTGATGAGGGTTATGTACCCGAAACGTGCATGTCTGGTCCACGTTGCCAATTTATCTGTTCTAAAATGATGCTATTCAATTTGAAGACGTTTACATTTATACCACTTGGTGAGTGTCACTGCTGGTGGACCAGGAGTCCCAGAGGGCACATGTAGCCAAGTTCGATCAATTTCGGTTGATCGATTCTTCAACGCATTCTAAATTTCTGTTATCAAAATTTCTTGAAATTTCTAAACAGTGGGTCCTGTAGCATCATATCCCACCCATCCTGCTACGTCTTTCGGTGCACTTTTTCGACATAGTAACTTTCATGCTTTTTTGGCATATTACATTGTTTAGATTTAGGATCACTGATGAGGGTTATGTACCCGAAACGTGCATGTCTGGTCCACGTTGCCAATTTATCTGTTCTAAAATGATGCTATTCAATTTGAAGACGTTTACATTTATACCACTTGGTGAGTGTCACTGCTGGTGGACCAGGAGTCCCAGAGGGCACATGTAGCCAAGTTCGATCAATTTCGGTTGATCGATTCTTCAACGCATTCTAAATTTCTGTTATCAAAATTTCTTGAAATTTCTAAACAGTGGGTCCTGTAGCATCATATCCCACCCATCCTGCTACGTCTTTCGGTACAATTTTTCGACATAGTAACTTTCATACTTTTTTGGCATATTACATTGTTTATATTTAGGATCACTGATGAGGGTTATGTACCCGAAACGTGCATGTCTGGTCCACGTTGCCAATTTATCTGTTCTAAAATGATGCTATTCAATTTGAAGACGTTTACATTGAAATATAAATGTTCTATACGTGTAGAACCAGTTTTATTGTACTAGACACGTGTTTCGGTTATTGAATCCTCCTTATTAGTACATCATGTCAAACAGTTTAAATACAGCCAAAGTGAATTTTCCTGGCGCCATCTACAATATAGACGTTTAACTACCTCTTGCCAAAATTTTGAGTAGGGTTTATAAAGTGAAAAATATCGCCAAAAATCGTTGTTTACTGTTTTTATCCTAGTGTTCTATGTGTTTCTATTATATTATGTGGCAGGCATTGGGATCAGTAGATTTGCATTTATCAATTGTAGTGTAAGTCCATTTATTTTATCGATTTTTTAAAGGATGGCCCAACGTACGGTTGTTTTTGGTCATTATTTTTAATTGAGCGACGCTTTTGGTTTCTTTAAGACATAAATTGGGATGAGCTTTGGGCATTCTTTTAGATCCTATCTATTTGGATACTATACTTGCATGGGACATGTTGTACATGATTGATTAGTTCAGTGCGTTTTAAAAGCGGTGCATTATACAATGTCTTCGGCACTTGCACTGAAGAGAGTTCATTATAATTTGTTCTTCGTGTTTTGTAGCGTTGTCTCCGTAAGTTTATACAATTTTTCTGACTTTTCGGATGAGAAAGGTCTGAGATGTACTTATTGGATTTTTGTTTGTGTATTTATATTGAAGACTTATGTCTGGTCTAGAATTTTCCGAGATAAAATTAATAATTAACTTTTAATTGAGACCTAATTGAGACGAAGCTGAATTCATTCAAATTTGGTCTATGAAGGGAAAAGATACTTAACTTCTGACTTAAACTTCACTTACAGATACATAGATGATGTGCTATCAATCAATAATAAAAAATTCGCGGATTACCTCCGCAGTATCTATCCGTTGGAGCTTGAAGTAAAAGAAACCACAGAGACAAATAATTCAGCATCCCATTTGCACATAATGTTGTCCCACGACACTGATGGTCACACGAACACCTCAGTCTATGACAAACGTGACGACTTCAATTACAGCATTACAAACTTTCCTTTTCTGAGTAGCAACATCCCTTCATCGCCTGCTTATGGCGTGTTCCTATCACAGTTGATACGCTATGCCAGAGCAAGTACGAAATATACGAATTTTGTTCTGAAAGCTAGGCTTCTTTCAGATAAGCTTCTCAGTCAGGGATATGTATGTGATCGACTAACATCGTCACTGAGGAAGTTCTACGGTCGATATGGGGAACTCGTCATACACAATGATGTCCCACTCTCCAGAATGGTGGATGATATTCTGTCATAGACCATTTGAACAATCCAACCAAAGATTGTACTCTATGTCTTTCGAAATGGAAGTAACCGGATGTGACAGTTCTACCTAATTGAAGCGGTTGGTGTTGCATGTAAGCAGGAGATGCTTACTCTTCCCGGGCATCTAGTCTCACTCCCATATCGGAAGTTGGGTTCTTATCATATGGTGGAGGTTTTTGTTTCTTTGCATTGGTTCCTGTTTATCCTGATTTTTATGCCTTCGGTTTCTGATTTTCTAAATTATCGATTTTGTGCGATATACAGGGATATGGTCATTATCCATATTTGTCATTGTAAGTTGTTCTTACTTTTGTTATGTAGAAGTCACTTAAGATAGGGTTTAAACAATCAAACAGCTCCTTGTGCCTACCCTCCAACGATTTTTGGCCATATTTTTCACTTACATACGGTTCTGAATAAACCCTACACGAAATTTGAAGCCGCTCAATTTGGCAAGAGGAAAGAAAGCTCTGTATTGTAGATGGCGCCAGGAAAATTCATTTTGGCTTTTTTAAACTGTTTGGCATAAAGTTTAGTACTACTGACGAGGATTAAAATATCCGAAACACGTGTCTAGTACAACAAAATTGGTGCTATAGAACATATATTTCAATATTGACAATACTAACTCTTTCAGCATTACTTATATTCAATATACAGAGAAAATATTTTTTCAAAACATCGCATCGCCCTTACCGGACATAACTTGAAATAAACATCAAAAGGGTACCTATCAATTATTCAATCTGAAAGAGAATGAAGACCAGGAAAAACCATCAGAATTCCCATTGGAAAGGTTGCGAACCTCGGAATGAATAACATTCCGAAGTGAAACGCCCATTAATTATTGAATCACTTTGTACTTTTTTTGTCATGAAATATACATACATTGTATATAGAACACATTCTATTCATAGACAGATTTACGAAAATACGATTTGCCATGTGTAACATCCACATATGCATTTGCTATATCAACCTCAAGGTCTTGAAATGAAAAAATTGTGTTTGTTTTGTTTCATATATAAAGGTACATACATACTGAAATTATGCCTTTCGATTTAATGATTTTACAAGAGTAGAAAATTACACAATACTAAGAGTATTATCCTTTCTTTAATGTTACACATATCATTTAGACAAAAATAAAACCAGAGGGCGCTACTGAAATGAATTATGGCTGTGTCTTGAAATCATATTGACTGGAAGCATTACTGATAATGATATTACCATCCGAAACAAGTGTTTGGCGCATTAAAATGATTTGAAATTTTCTTCTATGAACACTTCCGTATTATAATTATAAATACTTATTTCTTGTTGCAGTGTTTAGCTGGTAAACTCTTTCCCCGTGGCATGATGCTTGAAGTGTTGTTACTTCTTCCAGCTCTGTCACATGAAAGAAGCTTTGTTTTGACCCTTTATCAATTCGACATCATCTATATTATTTTGCTATTTCGGAAAGAGGTTAACATCTTAGCACCATCCCTCCAATGATATTTTGAACATAGATTTTATTTGGATATGCTACTGAATCGACCCTACAGGAAATTTGCTGCCGTGCACTCTCTGTAAAGTATTTGCGGAAATTTAATTAAAAATGGAGGGCGCTAGTGACATGAATTTGGCGGCTCATGAAAAACACTTTGGCTGGAAGAATCACTGATGAGAATTCATTATTCCAAACACGTGTAATTTGGTTTTAAATTTTCTTCAAGAAGGTATAGAGTTGAAACACTTCCGTATTATTTACACAATGAAAAATATACATGTAACATCATGCAATGAAAGATAGTCTTTGTCGATAACTTCTGCAATCTATCATTAGATCCAATAATCTAAAATACCACAAATATTATTTTTTGTTTATTGAGAAATAACGTACATGAATTATCAATGCATGTTCGATTGAAATAATTTTATGACCATTATGTATTTCAACAAGTCGTGACTAGTCAGTGATGCATGAGCCATATATTGTATTTTTCCTCGCCAAGGTTGAATGAAAAACTTATAATTCGTATAAATGAAATTAAATTTCTACCGAATTGAAGCGGCGGGTGTTGCATGCAAGCAGGAGATGCTTACTCTTCCTGGGCACATGGTCTCACTCCCATATCAGGAGTCGGCTTCTTTTCATATCGTGGAGGTTTTTGTTTGTTTGCTTTGGTTCCTGTTTTTTCTTGATTTTGTATGCCTTCGGTTTCTGATTTTCTGAATTATCGATTTTGTGCTGTATACAGGGATATGGTCATTATCCATATTTGTAATGCATTGAATAATCGTCGTCAAGTTGTAACAATAATTTGTACCGTCGGTTGCACTCAGATGTACGTAGATACATCTGGTGCAGATGTCTTTAATAACCTTCTTTCAGTCAAAAGTAATCTTGACAATGGTGTCACATGTTATTCTATTGTACAAAATTGAAAACGTCTGTAAATAACAAAAGAACATGTATTTGTACGAACAACAGTCCGTGTTTTCCGGCCTTAGTGGGTGTATGTACTGTCACACAGAAAGTCTGATTATATGTAACAAAGGACATGCATATGGTCAGATCCATGTCTTCCCTGACGGTGACTGGACATGTCACGTCATTCCGTCCATGGATACACATTGTGAAAATTATGAAATAAGAAAATTTAAAGCGAAGCCTTACAATTGATTGTAAGCTACTTCTTTGTAATTTTAAGCTTACACTTGATAGTAAGCTACCTGTTCAGGGTTATATTGCACAACGACTGAAATCATCTTTGAGGAAGTTCTTCGGTCGCTATGGGGATAAAATAAAGGGGCATACCAGATACCCCTTTCCAGAATTATCAGTGGTAATCTGGATTGTGATTGAATGGCTGTCATCATCACCAAACAAGAAACACCTGATGTGTGCATTTATAAGAACATAGTCTAGATACAATCATCGAATTTGACAAGTTTCCATGGAGATGTTGCGACGGGTGTTGCATGCAATCAGGAGACGCTGACTCTCCCCGGGCACCTGGTCTCTCTTCGGAATGTTACTCATTCCGAGGTTCGCATCCGTTCCTATGGAAAGCTGATGATTTTGCCTTGCCTTCAAGACTTTGATGCTGAATTTCTGATGAGTACTTTCCTATGTTAAAAGAATTGGAATATAGTGATTATTTTTAATCCGTTTTTAATATGCCTTCACAAAAGAATGTTTTTATATTAACTTTACGCATCGCTATACCTGTACGTATACGTCCCGCTTTTGAGGTCGCGATGGGGAATATATGTCAAGAGCGCATCTTCTCTTCTATACGTTGTTACACATTTTCGAAAATCGATGCATACTTGGCAAAATTCAAGTGCTTTTCAAAGAGACCTACAGTGTAAAACAAAGGAGGGGATCTCCAATAACACTAGGTTGCAGCAACTACAGCAAAACTCCAAAACACCAAATGCAAAAACACAGAGCAGACAAGCACAGAAAGAGACGCAAAAGGGACAAGAAACACCAACTCACACTATCGAAACATCAAACACAAAGACCACACATAAACGAACGTGACCAATAGGAAACCTGTGCCGACACAGGACGGCAATCTGCTACGCAAATGAGTTTAAGAAGAAGTAGCAGACGGTCTTTTCTCCGGATTACGTGCGCACAACCCTCCCACTTTTCCAATTTCCAAGGTCTCGAATAAATAACAATTGTGGTGTAAAATAACCTCCTTTCTGTAAGATGAACATATACATCTTACAATGAGGAGCTTATTTTAGACAACAATTGTGCATTCTTCGATACCTTTGGGTCACCGAAAAATGGGAAGGGTTTGTGCACGTAATCCAGGATAATCACACCATCTGATACTTACGTGGCTGATGGCCGTCCCAAGTCGGCACCGATTGCCCATGGGTCTCGTTGGTTTATGTGTTGTCTTTTATGTTCGATGTTTGATATCTTTTCTCCGGATTACGTGCGCACAACCCTCCCACTTTTCCAATTTCCAAGGTCTCGAATAAATAACAATTGTGGTGTAAAATAACCTCCTTTCTGTAAGATGAACATATACATCTTACAATGAGGAGCTTATTTTAGACAACAATTGTGCATTCTTCGATACCTTTGGGTCACCGAAAAATGGGAAGGGTTTGTGCACGTAATCCAGGATAATCACACCATCTGATACTTACGTGGCTGATGGCCGTCCCAAGTCGGCACCGATTGCCCATGGGTCTCGTTGGTTTATGTGTTGTCTTTTATGTTCGATGTTTGATATCTCGTTTGTTGTTCCTTATCTCTTGCTGTTTGTGACTTTTCTGTATTTTCACTTGGGGTGTATGGTGTGTTGCTGTTGGTGCTGCAACCGAGTCTTGCTGGAGATCCCCTTCTTTCTTATATAAACAGACAGGGCCTCAGAAACACAAAGATGGATATGTAAATGGATTAAAGATACGGTGTCCCTGAAAATAGTGATTTTTATTGAAAAAGTAAAAGTTATCCCTAAGGGTCTAGATATAGGAAAAAAGGAGCTATAAAAAGTTTTAATATGAAAATATGCAGTAACGACCATAATTTTGCCGAATTTTGTACAATTAAATCTCCATACTTTTGTAAAACGTAATATATTGTAGGCGGCGCTGGTGGAACTGTGAACCCCAAATTAAAAATTACGTCTTTAAACGGCTATAATTGTGAATGAATGCTTTATATTCGCCTGAATATTTAAATTTATACAAATGAGAATGTTACATTTCATATGAAAAGAAAGATTTTGCATTATAAAATTTTGTAAAAATAATTTATTTTCAGGGATACCGTACCTTAATAAAAAGAAAACAGAAAATCATTTTTATACGCCTGTCATTTGACGGGTCGTATTATGGTGTGGCGAAGTCCGTCCGTCCGTCCGTCTGTCCGTCCGCCTATGGAACGCAATAACTTGAATATGAGTCAAAGGATTTTCACGAAATTCATAAATTATGATTGGACTGTGGAGAGGAAGCCGCCTTTCGATTTTCAGATTCATCCGATTTGTCGTTACAGAGTTATGGGACTTAGATTTTTAAAATACAATGAAAATATACTTAAATAGTTAAAAATTATTTAAAAATCTATTAATAATCGAAATGTTTTGAAATTTTGTATACTTCAAGTAGAAAGGATGTTCTTTGACATATGTAACGGGTTTTTAATTTTTTTGTCGCATAACCGAGATATTGTGTGTAATGGGAGGGAGGGGGTTATATGCACATACATGTTAAGCTAATTTAAAGGGCAAAATATAGGCGCATGGAGCGCAATAACTTGAATATGCGTCAACGGATTTTCACCATATTCATACATTATGATTGGACTATAAAGAGAAAGCCGCCTTTCGATTTTCAAGTTTATCCGACTTGTCGTTACAGAGTTATGGGACTTAGATTTTTATATACAGTAATGTATGTTCTTTGACATTTGTAACGGGTTTTTAATTTTTTTGGTGGCATAACCGAGATATTATGTGTAATCGGAGGGGGGGGGGTATATGCACATACATGTAAGGCTAAGGGCAAAATATAAAAATATAAGCGCATGGAACACAATAACTTGTATATGCATCAACGGATTTACATGATAATTGTACATTATGATCAGACTTTGAAGAAGAAGCCGCCTTTCGATTTTCAGGTTCATCCGATTTGTCGTTACAGAGTTGTGGGACTTATATATTTTAAATGCAATGAAAATATACTAAAATAGTTTAAAATTCTTTAAAAATCTATTTCTGGTCAAAATGTTTTGAAATTTTGTATCCTTCAAGTAGAAAGGTTGTCCTTTAACACATGAAACGGGTTTTTAATTTTTTTGTTGCATAACCGAGATATTATGTGTAATGGGAGGGGGTATATGCACATACATGTTAAGCTAAGGGCCAAATATAGACACATGGAACGTAATTACTTGAATATGCGTCAACGGATTTACATGATATTTCTACATTGTGATCAGACTTTGAAGAAGAAGCCGCCTTTCGATTTTCAGGGTCATCCAATTTGTCCTTATGAGGTTATGGGACTTAGATAGATATTTTGGTGTTGTGAAAAAATCCCAACGGGCGTATCTTGCTGCGTGAGCGTAGGCTTTATTCTTGCTTAGAATCCAATAATAAGTTCCTAGCGTTATTGTAAACGTTGATTGAGCAACTAATGAATTTATTCATTAAACATTAGTCCAGCTCATTAATTTTTATAGCGACCATGTCTCGACGATTACGAAATTAATTACTTTGCTGACTGAGGCAGGTGCAGGTAACTTTATAGCATCCTATTTCCTATTGTACATGTCGTACAGTCTACAAAGTTGTAACAGTCCATTTCAACTTACTTTTCACATTCAGCAATTAACTTTTGTATGTTCTTTGTCTACTTGTCCCTTTTTCGTAAGAGTTTGTTCCACCTTATCTTTGTGGTGTATACTCAAGGTTTGAATGTTCATTGACAATATGTTTTGGATTTTGAATTTGGACTTTGTTACACACTCATCACTTTTTTTTTTTGTCTTTTATTTTGTGGTAGTTCAAAATTTGCTAGATCACCAGAAAAAAAACTGACATTTGTAATGGTATTGTTTTGCTATTCTGATTACACAGAAAACATAAGATGAAATAAAATTCGCAGTCGAAGTAAGTCAAAGGAAGGCTACCATCTGATGGTACATGTGTATTGTTTTCTTTTAACATAATGTTGTATGTCATTTTAATTACTGAATTGTTTTTCAACGAAGAGGGTGATAATTCTTTTTTTTTATACATTAGCCTATATGTCGTAAGATAACAAAAGCGATCCTCCTGTTTGTTTTTCTAGTTAAACCTGATATACAAACATAATATAATTCATGGTGTCATGATTATACCGAGCACTTTGCCGTTTGAACTTTAACATTGGACCCCATGGGAAAAGTAAGAAAAATCCCGTTTTAGAGATGACAAAATGTAACTGTAAAAGACTCTTTTCCCAAAACCTTATTAGTTTGATAATCTAAACAGTATTCTGAAGAGAAAAAATGGGGTATCAAGGCAAAAAATTACCAGCAGTTCTTACATGTACCTAAGGAATACTCTACCTTAATGTATTATCTTATTATATTTGTTCATTATAGTTATACGTTTTGTTCACAATATTAAGAATTAAATTCCTTTGTCTTTCAGGTATGTTGATGAAGTTGGATTTTATAACCACTCCGGCAAAATTATAAAATCATATTTCACATGTGAGTTCAGTGAGATAGACATAAACACATTATCTCACGATTTCATATCTTTTGGAATCAAAGGCCGGGATTACATCACATGTCTTAACAAGAAAAGCCACATGACTGAGGAACAGGTGTTAGCAAGTGTGAGATCATGTGTGAAAATCCTACAAAAACAGTGTAAGAAATCTAAGTTCAGAATTGTAAAAATTGTAAGACTGCCGATGGCGTTTGCAGGGAGTCTAGTTTCATCAATCCCTTTCCTGACGATGATTTATCTAGTAAGAGACCCTAGAGCTGTTATAAATTCTATGAGTAAGTATTGAATATCTTATATAAAATTTTGCTATATCAAGTTTCGTCCATGGCAGTAATGCTAGATTTTTTATCCGATCCGAGGTAGACCAGTTATAGAATTTTGATTAATAAGAATATATATAGCACGAAACTGTCATTCTAATCCATATAATCAAAGGTTATGTCTGCATTATCACGTGTAGCTTATTACAGTAATCAGTAAGCTTAAGTCGATGTAATCTTCTTTACTCATAAAATTTGTCTAACATGTTGACTATCTTGTCTCGTTTCATGTATTGAAGTAAAAGTTGGACCAAGGATAAAGAAAAATCCAGACAAGCATACTAAAGACCTATGTGTAAAGTTGCAAAACGATAAGAAGGCTTTTGATTATTTCTTCAATTTGCTTCAACGAAGAATGATAATGTTAAAATACGAGGATCTTGCTCAAAGACCATTAAATGTTTCTGCATACCTTTACAAACTGCTGGGCATGGAGTTCTCAGACAAGATTCGCGCATATATAACAAGCATCACCATGTCTGGAAGAAAAGATGGATGTGTTATTTGTTCAGACAGAGGAAATTCAACTAAACACGTGGCTTCTTGGAAGCTAGACCTAACAGAACGCGAAAAAGATATTGTAACAACTACGTGTAAACAATACCTGCTTGAATTAAATTACGAAATGTAAATATATTTTCTTGTTGTTTTTTTTTTTTTTGCAAGGGTGTGTGATGAACCATCAAAAACACAGACTTTGACATAATCACCGGTTTTAACATTTCCTGCGCGTATTACACAACGGATATTGCTAGTAAGCAAGACATGCTTAGTATTCTCCAAGGGAACCTGCTCTTATTTCCATTAGATATGTTTCACATTTGATTCTTTACAAAATGTTTCAGTTAATTTTATTCCATCATGTGGTAGATTTTTTTTTGTGGTTTCTGAGTGTATAATAGTATGATTGTTCGCAGCTTGGTTTATGAGTTGTTAGTCAGAAGTCGTCAGTGTTTACTGTATCGAGTGTCTATTTCAAAGCAGCCAGTGAGACAGGATATTTTTTGCTTTGCAAACTTTTCTACTATTATATTTTAGATTACAATACCGGTATGTCCTGGAGCATTATTTCTCCCATTTGCCCTCATGTGGGATAGAGTTTGCCCAAAGCGACACGTCATATAGAGTCACTGTTTCTCCCATTTGCCCCTATGTGGGATAGAGTTTGATAGTCATAGACATGATTGCAAGCCTCGTTCCATGACCAGAAACCAAACCCCTCGGGTGGGCTTTTCTCATCCCACATGACAGCATATGGTTTATAGTTAAAATCCCACATGCCCTCGCGTGACTTTTGACGTCTTATCCATATTGTGACATCGTTATTATCCAATGTGACGTCATAATTTAGTTAGTTAGTTCATTTATGCACCCGATCACCTTTGGAAATACCAATACTGCTATCAGTTTCAATTTTTTGCAGGAATTTTCGATTTTCTACAGGATTTTTTATTTCCTGCAGGAATTTTTGTAATTCCCACAGGAAAAATATTTTCATCAGAATTTCCATTGGAACGGGTTCGAACCCCGGAATGAATCAGGTGGATGGGTGCAAAAATGAACTTCTTAAGGTATCCGTTGTACAAATAAATTTCAAGTGTATTATATAGTTAGAATTATTGAATGTTTTTACCAAAATATACCTAATACAACATAAAAAAATGGTGTCTTTCATCAAAGGTCCACATGCCAACCTTCGCTCAATCCACGGAAACTATCGAGACACTTCCAAGATTACCGAGATAATTTTAACTGTTTAAATGGACGAGACGTCCGCGAGATCTCCATTTGTACAATGGATACGTTAAATGATGCTATTGAATTTGAAAATTAGACGTTTAACACTTGCGTGCAGGTTCATAATTACCTTGCCCATTGTTCTAATATGTTCCGTACTTTGTATGTCAAAATTAGGAAATATATATAGTTTATACTGCCTCAGCAACCATTTGTATTAGAAGACTTTGTCTGATGTGATAAACATCAAAGAAGTACCTATCAGTTATTCAGTCTTAAAGTCGAGAAGGCAAGTTAAAATCATCAGAATTTCCATTGGAACGGTATCGAATGAATAATATTCCGAATGAGACCAATGTTCGGGGAGAGTCAGCGTCTCCTGTTTGCATGCAACACCCGTCGCAACAGCTTCAGGACAACGTCGGTGATTATCATGATGTAGATATTGATGTACATATCAGGTAAATATTTCTTGTTTTGTGATGTTGTCAGCCATTCAATTTCAATCCAGAATGTCACTGATCATACGGGAAGGTGGATCTGATATGATTTTATCATATCCCGTAGCCACAGAAGAACTTCCTCAATGATGACTTCAGCAGTTGTGTAACATATATTACTTGCAAGCCGTCTGGCTCTAACTATGAAATCTTCATATTTGGAACATGCCCCGGCGTGCCGTATAAGCTGAGAAACAAAAACGTCATAAGCACTTAGACGGAATGTTGCTACTCATGAAAGGGAAGTTAGTTATGTTGAAGCTGAAATCATCACGCTTGTCATGCAGTGAGATGTTCAAATGGCCGTTTGCGTCGAAAGAAGTATATCCAAGTACGAAGTGGACCTGTCGCTCTCGGTTGTTTCCTTGATCTCTAGTGCATGAGGATATATTTAATATAGATGATCCTTAAATTTCGGATTATTGATGGACAACACGTCATCTATGAAATTGAATTGAGATGCGAGGTGACTTAGACTTTCATTTGAACTCTCTACAACTGCACATTATTTTCAAAAAATGTTACCAAAGGGCGCTACTAAAATGACTTTTGGCTGTTTCTAAACATCACTTTGGACGGCAGCATCACTGATTAGGATTTAATATCCGAAACACGTGTCTGGTGCATAATAAATTGATTTGAAATTTTCTTCTGGAAGATATAAAGTTGGAACGCTTCCGTATTATTTCATTTCCCACCAAGTAATAAATTTCATGTAAATAATCCCGTTTAGAGAGAACAATTTCCTTATATGAACTTGGGCGATGATATATACATCTAGATAACATTTGCTTTTCAAATTGGAGCGAGATTTTATATTGTCAGAACAGGAGACCGAAGAACTTTTAGATAGGACAAAGGAACTAATTCGGGTCTTCTCTGGTGAAGTTAGGACAGTGTCCGTCATGGAGTACATGTACAACTTTGTCTTTTCGATTACATGTTATTTGAATATTAATACGTCTTCAAAATCATTTAAGAACTGATAAATTTGCAGCATAGACCAGACATTCACACGAAAGACTAACAAGCAAATGTCCATGGCAAGCAATACACAATTGTCACATTACCGCAGTTGACTCGCATTTTACACATCCTAAGACCCGACATCACAAGATTTGATGTAACTTTTAACTGTGGCGTCGTAGCAGACTTAGGACGTCACAGTTAGAAATAACGTCAAAAGTTGTGAAGTCGTGTCTAAATGCAAGTCTAGCAGTAATATGAAGAAGGTATAATGTGCTGCCGATCATGAAATTGCATATTTCTTCATTAAGATGAATCATTAGAAAATCTTAAATTTTTCTACGAGACATGAAATTAACCCTTACATATGGTCTTTTAGCAGTTAAACTGCATAAACATATATATATAACAAATATGGATAATGACCACATCCCTATATACAGCACAAAATCGATAATTCAGAAAATCAACCGAAGGCATACAAAATCAGGATAAAACAGGAACGAAAGCAAACAAACAAAAACCTCTACCACATGAAACGAAGCGAACTCCCGAGTTCCAAATATCGACCGTAGAACGTCCTTACTGACGATGTTAGTCGGTCACAAACATATCCCTGACAGAGATGCTTATCTGAAAGACGCCTAGCTCTCAGAATAGAATCTGTATGTTTGGTAATTGCACTGGCATAGCGTTTCAACTAAGATATGAACACACCATTAGCAGGCGATGATGGGATGTTGCTACTCAGAAAAGGACAGTTTGTGATACTGAAATAGAGGTCGTCACGTTTGTCATAGTGTAAGGTGTTCATATGACAATCTGTGTCGTAGGACAACATTATGTCCAAAAAGGATGCTGAATTATTTGTCTCTGTAGTTTCTTTGACTTCAAGCTCTGAAGGAAAGATTCTGCTGAGGTATTTCGCTATCCCCTTTCTTGGTTTCGAGCATCACAGAGACATAAATGTTTTGAAACAAAGTAGGGGCTCTCCAACAATACCAGGCTTCAACACCCACAGCAAAACCCCAAAACACCCAATGCAAAAACACAAAGCAGACAAGCACAGGAATAGACGCAAAAGGGAACGTCAATGCACAACACAGAAACATCAAACACAAAGTACTACACTTAAACCAACAAGACCAATGGGCAACCGGTAGCGACTTAGGACGGCCATCTGCCACGGAAATAGTAGAAGGTATGGTTATCCTGAATTACGTGAGCACAACCCTCCCTCACATAAGGCACAATACACATAAGGCACTCTGAAAGTTTAGCATGAAACACAAATACTATCTAATTGAAACAATGACACCATATTAAATAGAATTGTAATTATCAGTCCTTCCTGAAAGTCTATACATTCTATAGTTAATAGTCTCGTACTTCCACATATATAATTACGAGCGGGCGTATGACATCCATTTACATTAGCCTACATGTGTTTGTCGATTATGTGTATTGAGTCTTGTTCGCGACCAAGTTGCCTCCTTGGAGACATTTACTTGTTTCAAAATGGGTCCTTGCTCCTTTGGAGTCTCATCATTCTTTTATGCTTAACTTATCTGTTTTATTTTCAAGAAGTTCATTGTTTGTACTGCAACCCAGTCGTTTAGGAGATCCCCTCCTTTGTTCAATATTGATGATCAAAACTTTTTATATCAATTCTTTATCATTTGTATTTTCATTTAGGTGCCGAAATTAAGGGATTAATGTGTTGGGTAAGTGACTTAAAGATTGACGGTTCGAGCTTCACTTGGATGGTGGGTCGGCCGACAGCTACCTCTATTTAATGTGATATGTATAATATACACTCATGGCATTGTCTGTTGTATTAAAAAACAAATACTTTTTGGTCAAGGATTTCGATATCATCACATTGGCAAAACCTTAAGTTCACATGAATTTTCCGTACCGCTCTCAAACCTTTGTACAATTCTGACATTAGAATTTGTATTATTGGATTTTTTTGCCTCCAATTTACGGTAAATTGATAATCAAAATGAAACAAATCAAACAAAGATCAAACTGTAGTACATATAGATACTAACACAATAGTCAGTCGCTCATGATCATTAGGTAGTAGAAGTACCCATTAGTTATTCTGACTCAGAGTCGAGGAAAGAACATTCATAGAAGTTCACCAATCTAAAATTTTGTACCAATATGTTTTCGATTATTGTACATTGACAAACTGTGGTGACAGGACTCTCTGGACTTTACTACGAAGTCTCATTAAGTGGACTAGGCCTTTATCCCTTGTCCCATTAGAAAGTCGGCCTGCACTGACCAATTTTGTGACATGACCCAATGTTTGTTGATTAGACTTGTTCCTAATCCCTTGTTCCATTTCTTCCCAAGTTATTGATCATACTATTGCAATAGACTATATATATTGACTGCTTTTACCCTCGCTCCCTGTCAGAATACTGTATTGTTTGTTATGTCATCTTAAATGAGAAGGAATTTTATACAGCAGCTGTGAATCTTGGAAGATATCTGTGACTCCGGACAAGTGTAAAGGTTATGCAAATGTAATCCGGATAATTACTCTATTCGCAGAAGAAATAGTGTTCGGTGCACATTGGTCTTCCTAAATTATTGACATATATGTATCGTGTGTCTGTGTGTCTGATTTGATTGTTTGTTTGTCAGTCAGGTGTCTGTTGTTTATCGAAATTGGTTTCTCTTATGTTCATTGTTTATTTTATTTCATTTCCACCTGCTGTGTTCAGTGCAAGTTGAACTTGCTGTAGATCTTTATCTCCATATCCTTTGATTCATGTAATGTCTTACCTGCTATTGAATTTGAAGACGTTTAACATGTAGTTGTTCTGTTTTTTAACATTATATGCCCATTGATAATGATTTATGATTTCAATTTCTCATTTAATATTTCTAATGGAAGGAACTAATAACAAACATAGATAAGAACAACATTTATTCCAAATCAGCCATTTTAAGGAAAACGAAAAAGAAACAATAATTCTACGAAGTTCATCTTATCATCAGCCAATCGAATACAAATGTAATCCTTTCTTTACCAAATACGAAAATGTCAAATATCACGTTGTTAATCACAACATGTAAGAACGATTCTATAGTCAAGAAATACGCTATAATAATGATCGATGAAAACAAAGTAAGTGCAAGCAAAACTCTACTTTGATAATTTTGAATAGGATCAATGAAAATTTAATAGAATAGTGACAGAATGAATATTCCTACTTTCAAAATAAAACATTTATAACGATGATTAAATGTTTGGAACAAAAGTTGCCTAGTTAGCAAATTTAACTTAGATGGTATCATCGATACATCTTCAATAAGGATGATTCTATCCTGCTTTTTGCATCATTCTACGGAGATCTGTAAGACTTCCCGACACGCTCAAAGCTGGTCGGAATCTAGTATTTGTCCTCAGAGGAGACCGAAATCGTCCATTTGTTCCGGAAGATCCTTGTCGACCGAGAGTAGAGAGAATCAAATCGATGTTTTCATTTCCGGCCATTCCTACAATGTTTGAATTGAAAGCTTGAATAAGAAAACTGCAATTATTCCTTGCAAGAAAAAAATCAATGCTACAGTATTGATTTGATTTTTTAAAAATATATTCGATATTGAGGTTCAACCTTGAAAATGACAGGAAACATCGTATATCTTCTTCGTCATAATTCATACATTCTTGGCCAGAGACTAAGGGAGAATTAAAACTAAGTTTCAAGGTTACATACAAAGTTTTACTCACCACCAACTCTTTTTATTCTTTGCTTAGTATTTTCTTCTCTACCTAAAACGAAAATATCGTGAGAGTTATGATACGTTCTTTTTAAATCCTTCGGAGTACATCAAAATAATGCAGTTGCCAATTCATAAGAGATGGATGTACGTTTATGCCCAAGTAGTGAAGTGATTCCGATTCAGTTAGACACAACGTTTAACGTCTTCAAATTCATTAGCATCATTTAAAAGAAGATAAATTTACAGCATGGATCAGACATGCACGTTTCGGGCATTTAACCCTCGCCAGTGATCCTCAATCTAAACAATGAAATATGACTAAAATAGCTGGAAATTATGTTCATAAGGTACGTAGCAAGATGGCTGGGATATGATGCTACTAGACCAAGGTTTCAGAAATTTCTTTTTAATCCAACACTTTATATCAACTAGCATTGACCAATGCACACCTTCAACAAAAAGTCCAATCCTTCTACGTCTTTCGGTACATTTTGGACATAATAACTTTCACACTTTTTGACCATATTATTACATTGTTTAGATTGAGGATCACTGACGAGGGTCGGGTACCCGAAACGTGCATGTCTGGACCATGCTGCAAATTTATCTGCTCTTAAATGATGCTATTGATTTTGAAGACGTTTAACAATTATACTTATTGACACGCAAAATCAATGACATGATTTTAAAATAATAATTGCAATCACAGGGTATACAAGAATGTTTTTCAGAGAACACATATTTCATAAATCTAGAGCAAGTGACCGTATTTCGCCGCATTTTTCGTATATTTTGTAGGAATTTTCAATACTTAGTTTACTTTTACATTACAGGAACACGTATTTAAAAAGCTCTTTGTGTCCTGTTGCTTTTCATAAGTATACTATGTTCCTTAATTATAACATGATTAAAATAATAAATTGACTGGCATTTATTCATGGAAAATATTTTCCCACAAATGTGGTCATCTAAAAAGAATCGCCAACAAATAAATGACAAACTTCATAAAACAAGGGAGGTGAGAAATGTAGCAAATAATAACAAGTTAAAAGTCATGTTTGTAAAACATTAATGCCCCCCCCCCCCCCCTCACCTTCTTTACTCATTTGTTGATTATGAAAGCAACAGGTTTTGATTTGGATTAATGAATCTATTATGGTGTTTAAATATATAAACTTGACCTAGATTTTCATATGATATATCGGTATCTGTATACCAAATTGTAGTTCAATATTTGTATCTATTCCAGAGACATTGAACGGAAACCCTCAAAGTTTGGTATTTTAATAAGACCAAGGGGCATAACTCTGTCAAAAATTTTCGATCGGACCCAATTATGAACTTAACCTATATTTTCAATTGAGTGTATCTCAATACAAAATTTCAATATAAGAATCCATTACAGAGATATGGAACGGAAACACTCATTTTTTTCATTCCTGTCAAACATCCATGCAATATCAGTAAACTATCTATCGGCAAGCTTGCAAATTGAGAAACAGAACTATGTGGGGTAAATTCAGTTCCCATGAGAATGCCAACAAATTGTTTTACATTTGTTACTTCTGACATAAAAACGTTATCAACAGCTGATGGTATAATTTAGTTGTTTCAGTTTTTGTGGAGCTGAAAATCATTGCAGTCAGAAACATGAAAAATAAACTGTTAACCCTCCTGTCAGAGAGCAGACTCAACGGCAAAAGTAACCTAATTCAGTGCACTAGATATGCACGTTTCGGATGAACACTCCTCATTAGTGGCCGAGGTAACAGAGAGAAATCTGATGGCGCCTTCTAACGACTAGATAGAATCGTTTCCATAATCTTTATTAAGGTATTCAATGGGTAGTGAGAGGTAATTGGGGGCATCCATTTATGAAATCCTGAGACCTAAAATCACAGCAAAGCTATGATGTACTAAAAATTAATTGAAAATTTTAGACCAATTTAGATATTGAAAAATTAGGTTTTAGAAGGAGTTACGTGCCCTTACAGTTTACATTGTGGACTCTATGGGAAAAAGTTAATTTTTCCTAAAATTTTCAACGAAATGATGGGACATCAAATATCGATAGGTAAAAAATTTCTTTCAAAAATATATTTCATCAAATTTCGCTGAAAAATAAAAAATTCACCAATTAGTTTTTCTGCAATTAATATTTTCTTTATTTTTCAACGAGGGGAGTTAACTCCTAAAATGGCCCTTTTTAAAAATATTTCTTATTTCGATATCTACTAGATAGTGCAATTAAGAAATGACTGTCTTACTTTTGGTGTTCAAGGGTGTATAATTCTGGTTGGACACGTGCAAATTCCGTGAATCGCGAAGCGATTCTCGGAAAATTTGCACGTGTCCAACCAGAATTATACACCCATGAACACCAAAAGTAAGACAGTCATTACTTATATTTACATTTATTCTAAATATCGGTCATTTTTATGTGCACGCACTTCGCATATTTTGCCTGTTTTAGTGTCAAATTTATTTCACGTTGGTAAATTCTCCCTACATGCAAAACTTGCACGTGAGCAACCCAAGTTATTGGAATATAATTCTAGTTGCCTAATGGGCGTTTAACATGGGGAATCTACTAGTAATGTAAATATAAGTTGTTGAAACATCATATGTCACAGACAGATACTCAGTGATAAATAAATTAATGATAATGACAGTTAAAACTATATGTTTTATCATTATGATATCAAAACTTCGGCAAGAGAAACAAACCGTTAAACTATTCTTTTCCCTAAATGTTGACCATTTTATAATTCAAAATTGATATCACTAGTTTGAAATAAAATAATTGGACAAGCAAAGTTTATATATTAGACGCCATCAAATTGAAGCAAAGAAATACATGACGTCATCCGAATTATATCATTAATTGACATTTGGCAAGCCAGTCAAAAGTCTTCTCTTCTATCATAAAATTCTATCTTGTTGATTAATTTTATATTTCTGACTGGTTGAAATTCATACAGCAGCCTTACACATTAAGCATGAAGTTATTGATGTACGAAGGTATTTGATGACTAACTCTCCCAGAGAGTTTGAAAGTCATTTCTATTCGTCCAGAATTTTTTTCTTTTTTTTTGTAATAGAATTTTCAAAGTTAACGATTCAAAATTAAATGACAAGAGAAAAACAAAGGAGGGGATCTCCAACAACACCAGGCTGCAGCACCAACAGCAAAACCCCAAAACACCCATTGCAAAAACACAAAGCAGACAAGCACAGAAAGAGACGCATAAGGGACAAGGAACGTCAACGCACAACACAGAAACATCAAACACAAAGGACTACACATAAACCAACGAGACCAAGGGCAACCGGTGCCGACTTAGGACGGCCATCTGCCACGGAAATAGCAGAAGGTGTGGTTATCCTCGATTACGTGCGCACAACCCTCCCACTTTTCCGATTACCCAGAGGTCTCGAAGAACGTACAATTGTGGTGTAAAACAACCGCCTCACTGTCAGATGACCACGCACAAACAAGACCGCAAAACGCAGGGGCCCAAGCAACACAGATGAATATGTAAATGGATATAAAAAGAGAAAGTCAAATGGAACAAAAAATGGATTTTTCTATTAGAGAGAAGACGTCAGCGTGAACACATTTATCGAAAAAAAAAAATCATCCTGTCTATGGTACATGATGCTTTATACGTAACGGTTGTAATTTGTTGTAAGCAAATCAAATAATTTCCTTTGTAATAGTCGAACTTTTTTTTTAATTTGTAGGTACATGTATTTGACCAATTGAAATTCATTTAACGAAGTTACAAATAATTGTGAAGATACTGACGTACGTAAGGGTTAAAATTTGTGATTTGGTATGACTCACTGTGTTATCTGACTCGTACTTGCTACGTCTTTATTTATCTGTTATAATTAATAATGATTAAAGAATACAAATAAAAAAATTCAAACATACAACCGGGATAACATGTGCAAAATGAATGATGAGAGAATATCAACAGTATTATTCACTTTTGATCATGTCATTTTAAAGAAATCAATAGGATAAAGTATAGATACGCGTTTCTAGTCCTTGGATAAACTATCGAAACAGATCAGTCGATATTTTGTTTAAAATGTGCAAATCTCCATTATGGAAATTTTCAAAATAAATCAACTTAAGAGAATTCGATGTCCCTCTGTTTAATCCATTTTATATTTTCTTTACTTTCAATGAGAGAAAAATAGAGAATTCCAACAAATACTTATACTTCTAGTTCGTAATTTCTCGGTAAGTCATATTACCTTCAGAATGTGTAGTTTGTATTTTCTGTGTTTGGGATTCTTTTCATAGTACATGTTGCCCTCCAGTCGAAGATATGAGTATTTCTTAAATAAATCTATGGCTGGACCGATTTATCAAACAGAATGATACCTTTGCCTTTAATGAGTGTTCAGATCGACATTTGAATATCTTGATTGTGTTACAAGTTTTAATGGGTTTAGCTGATTCATTTGAAACATCAAAACAGTGAATAATAATTAAACATTGAGTATCAAGTATTCCTCTATTTTTACAAAATTCAGGGTCAAATAATATTTTGAGCATTCATTTATCGTACGCTTTTCTACTTTTACTCATATTTGATCGCCGTGGTAAAAGAATATGTCAGAAGCAAATTGAGGGTCCATTTCGATTTTGACAAACATGCTGTCTCAATATGTATTGATTGTACTGATTAATTAGATCGAGAATGATCCCAAATTAAACGTCTTCATCTGAATTTAACTCTTTGTCAGAGCCAATTTTGTACTTCACATTGATAACACTTAATGAACTTTTGCTTTCGATAGATCATGCCTGATATTTTTTTCATTATACCATTGTACTGTAGACAAGAAATGACATAATCATGTATTTTTAATTAGCCTTGGAGCAAATATAGTAACAGCGAAACTGGAATCACTTGGCCTTAGAATGAGAACATCATCGATGACGTCACGATGTAAAAGTTCGCTTGCACTTGAGTGATTTCGGACAGTGGTCAATCCCTCAATACTTTTTCATATATATTTTTCATAAGAGGATTTTTTTCGAAAATAGTTCAGGATGTAGAAAAAAGCATTAATTAAGTCATTTTCCAAATTACAATCTTTATCACAAGCTTTTTGAATTGGTGAAACGGTCGCTGTAAGGCAATTATCAAAATAATACTGAAGTGTTCCAGCTCTCTACCTTCTTGAAGAAAATTTCAAACCAACTTTAATGCGCCGGGCACGTGTTTCCGATAGTAAGTCCTCATTTGTGTTACTTATTAAATGCCGAAGTGCCGATTTTCTGACGAAGCCAAATGTATTTCAGTAATGCCATCTGGTCCTATATTTTGAATTTGAATTTGTGCCTTGCAGAGAGTTTGCGGCTCCAAATTTTGTGTATGGTCGATTCAGTAGCAAAGTTAAATAAAATCTATATATGGCCAAAATTGAATTGGAGAGAAATATTAACCTCCTTTGATTTCGATGATATTTTTGGATGAAATGACAAGTTTCCGAAATAGCAAAATAATATATATGATGTCAAATTGATAAAGGCCCAAAACAAAGCTTCTTTCAGGTAAGATGGTAATCGCTGGAAAAAGTACATTGAAACGGTTAATAGGATTAACCTGAATGTACTTTTGTAACACTGACCAACATTTCTGATTTGTAATCAGACCTTTGAAACAATACCAAAATTTCTGAACACCGCGCCGGCCTTGACTTATCATGAGTGCACAATGCTCTAAATGAGGAAATTGTATAGAGCTGAATTATTCACTACGGCGTGGGTAGAGATGCTAAAAAGGCTAGAACGAAGGATATTTGAGAAAACTTTCTTGTTGCAATCAAACAAACAAGCTCATCACATACAGATTATGTCTTTGAAACCTAATAAAGAAAAGACAAAAACGGTTCGTAAATCGAATTGTTTCCATTAAAGTTTCATCCATGGAAATAATGGGACTGAGATCTTCTTTATCATATAGTATGATATAGGAGATTTTCATGTACGTGCATAGTGTGTAGGAGAAGGAAATTATTAAGAACCTTTCAGTTTTGAATTAGGCCATACCTGATTTTTTTTTGTTAAGTATAAGGTCAAGCAATGGAAACCTATCTACATATACGTGAAAAACAAATAACAGAGGTGAATTTCTAAACAAAACATAAAAAATACCAAAAATAGCAACAGCTCATGGTAGGGTAGCAAAGAAAGTGGCGCAAAATTATTCTTTTGTGTCATTTTAATTAATTTTTATTTTACCTAGCCCTTTTAAGACTACATACCCAATGAAAAGTGATGAGACTACACTTAAGTCTTGAAAAAAAAAAACGAATGGTGACAAAAAAATAAAAAAAAAATTAGACAACTGCTTTTTTTTTTTTTTGGTGGGGGGGGGGGGGGGGTTGCAAAGAATACCATGATAACCTAACCGCCCACTAACGCTTAAAAAGGAAAAAATTTGTTGTCGCCTTATTCGTTAAAATGCGCATAATGCAAAATGAAATCATTATTGTATATATTTCTCTTTGTATCCACCATAAGTTGGTATAATTCCCGTTCGAATTATCAATGTTTATATTCTTATAAGAAACGCTCTACATTCAACTTGACTTCAAAACTCTGTACTTGCATGCTTTTGCATCATATTATATAAATACTAACAGACCAAGCTATCAAAGAAATTGGTCAAGCAATTCAGGAGAGAAACTGGTGGCTTGATTATAAAAGGGAACTCACTTGCTACTGATGGTATATTTGTAAAATCAGACTGCAAATCATTGATGTGATCTTCGTTCAAATTGAATTTGTTTCCGTCATTATGTTTTGCTACTAGTCTTTCTTTGATTACATCCAATAGAAGCTTTTCTAACTTTTCGTCCCTCATAGGTCGTGACCTTACTGTCTGGGAAAGCATGAGCAACACTAAAACACAGCACGCATGCGCAGTATGCGTTGTACTTGAAAGTGGCAACATCCCAAGATTAAAGGCTGAAATGAAAACAAAAAGGTAGAATTAAATAACAAATAAGATAAAAATCATAATTTGGTGAAAATGTAATAAACTTTCATAAAAATGTACATTGAAATGGTATAGAAACAATCAATTTACATTCTAGTGTTAAAATGATTGTAAGCTTGTTTCAGGTGAAGTTCTTTATATTTTTTTGAAAGTACGATAAAGGAATACCTTCAATATAAAACTTCCGATTTTTTATATAATGTATAGATTTCCACAGTCAACTCCAGAGTTCCAAGGTAATAATATAATACTTTAAACAAACACATAATGAAAAAAAAAAAAAAAAGAAAAAAAGAAATAAAAAAAAAAAAAAAGAAAAGAAATTATAGCATGAACATGAACGTTTCACATGATATATATTCATATGATCCTAAATTCCAAACACCTGGTAGGTTCACATACTATTCATGATTACATGTATGTAATATTGATGATTAGTTTTTGCACACACACAAACAAAAGGAGAAGAAAAAAATATTAATGGACATTTATTTTTAAATATCAATTTAAACGTCACAAATGTACAGATGGTACATTTTATATCCCTGGACATTGATTTGAATCGTATTGCCAAGCAAAAAGCAAATGTAGAATACATCATGAATACATACATATCTTTTATTATTTTACATGAACTCCTACAATTAACAATATGACGTCATTACCATGTAACGCCTACCAGGTCATTATCAAAGAAAGGAGGGGATCTCCAACAACACTCGATTGTAGCACCCGCAGCAAAACACCCGATGCAAAAACACAGAGCAGACACGCACAGAAAGAGACGTAAAAGGGACAAGGAACACAAACTCACACCAAAGAAACATCAAACACAAAAGACCACACGTAAACCAACGAGAACAATGGGCAACCGGCGTCGATTTAGGACGACCATCTGCCACGCAAGTAGAAACATACATCTAAAGTTGCTTCTTGAATTCGAGGTATGGGAAAAACTTTGAGCATCTGTGAAATTTTAAAAACTATATACATTAATAAACATATCACGAATCCCCGATATATTATTCTTTGTAAATCGATAACCATTGGGGTTTTTTTAAACACCACAGTCATGCAAACAAAACACAGACCATGATATTTTAGTATAAAACATAGAACATGGAAGAGTATATATGTCGACCGGCGACCTGTGGTCCTAGTGAGGCTAGAATCAGCGACCTTTCAATCACTGGCCCAACACCCTTAACACCAGACCACGGCGCCGACATCGAAAATCAATGTAGGTGGCGCTCCTTAATTTAATTTTTGCCGCAAGAAAATTACAGAAAATAAATAAATAAAAATAAATAAATAAAATAAAATTTCTGTGTTCTAACGAAGATAATTTGTTAGATTCTTCTAATTAAGATGTATACTATAATGTCAGAATGAAAAGAAAGACATTACAGACATTGCAATAATCATAATGATCATTTCTGACGGACTATGCTTACTGTGAACGGAGAGGTGTATTTATAAGTAATACAGCGGCATTTGTTTATGTGTCAATTGTTGACATCTCACGCCTACATGTAGCTTAGTAGTCTAAAAGTACATCAGGGAGATACATTGTATCAGTTAGTGCAAATGTTTACCTCACATTATGCGAACCCTTAAAACATATCTGACCTCGTTCTGACAAATATTCCTGCTGTTACGACATTTTTAATACTTCAAAAAATTCATAACCATTGCAATTATAATGACTTCACATGCTGCTTTTATTGCGACACATGTTTTTTTTTTCAGTGCACTCCGTGGACCGTGGAACTTTTTCATTATTTTAAAATATACACAAGTGCATGGATTTTTTCTAGGATTGAAACATTCGTTTGCCCAAAAAATTCATGTATAAATCAGCGTACAATTTAAAATGGTGAATATTTATTGGACAATGAATTCAAAATCTCTCTAAAAAAGATAAGGTATATTAATGTCTAGTAAATTTGTGACATAATGTTATATACTAGAAATGGATTTTAAAACTAAAATGCAACTATTGTGTAATATTATATGTTAGCAAATTGTATTGATATCTATAAGCTGTATTCCTTTCGATTAATAAACTATACTATTTTATCGTACCCAATTGAAATATTTTGAAATGTGCTTTCATATAATTATCGATAAATATCGAAATTCAATCTTATTTCCCTTTCGATCATTTTAAACAAGCTACAAATGAGTTGCATGAATAGATTAAATAAAGATAAAGTTATATATTTAGAAAATTAGAACTAAGGTAGCCGAAACAATTTTTGCAGTATTGAAAAGTAACATCCCCCCCCCCCGCTTAACATAGAAACAAAGTTGAGCTGTTCGTGCTCAAATTTGAATTTAAAATTCATACCTTTTTCAGTTTTTTTTATTTCTTACTCTCCATTTGAACTATCAAAATATTCGATAACGACTAAGATCACTGTGACTTGTCAACGCTGTTAAATCAACACTTATTGGAAACCATGACAACTCTTTGCGCAGGTACGTAGTATGGAGATTTCACTGTCAGTATATTAGTCAGTCGAATTGTATATTTCCTCATTTCTTGAATATGATTATTTAGTTTTGAAAAGACATGCGCATTTGATTTTGATGTATGCTTGATTTCATCTGCGTACACTCAGTTTAATATGCTTTAAGATAGATGTATGACATTAGTACTTCTTGACAGTATAATTATTTCCTACCTATTTTCTATCTCTTAAAGAAAATATGAAGTTCGACAATAAATTTTAAATATTTGTTTTCAACACTATTATTGGATATCTAAAATATGATATTTTCTTCTTTGCCTGTAATACCCGAATGATGTATCCTTGATTTCATCTGCGTAATGTATGACATTAGTACTTCTTGGCAGTATAATTATTTCCTAACCCCCCTCCCCTTTCTAAAAAGAGGAAGAAAAGCAGGAAAAGAATATTGTATCAATGATCTGGCCTGGTTAATTTCTTATCATGTTACTAAACGTTCATCAGAAATCAGATATAGGATTCACAGAGTACCCTAATTTTACTGAAAGCTGAGCTACAAATGATCAAATCTGATACTCTGCTATCGAAGCTGCGGTTATTTTAATCTCTGACAGGCTAGAGTCCAGATCAAACTGTTTGTCTGGATCCTTTATTTATGGTTCCCAGAGTGCAAAAAAAAAAAAAAAAAAAAAGAAAAGAAAAGAGAAGACGAAATATGTTTCCACTACTTGTTACTGATCTCGAGCAAAAATTAATACAGAAATACAGAATTAGAATATGGATAATACCAAAAAAAAAAAAAAAAAAAAAAAAATCAGATGTAGAATCAGATGTTGGAAAAGAGAATATGTAAAGCATGGTCACAATCCAGAACACAGTCTGGTGCATCTAAGTGTGAAATAAATCAACAACGATCTAGTTTTAAAAAAAGGTTGGAAAAAGAAGCATAATAAAAAAAAAAACAACTATAAGCTCTAAGGTCGGTCTGCTACCTCAGTGAAAATAGAAAGAAAAATTAAATGCATCAGACCTTTTAGTTTCTCGGGCACATATGAATTATGTTCAAATATGTTTATTTCAATTAAACTTCTTCATTCATTGCTTGAGAACAAAACGGTATTAACATCGCTGGTTTTTTTTTTAATTGATGGCATTACTTTGACAATCATTGAAAGTACCCGATAAATGTAGGTTGAAGTATTAAAATTTTAAAAACAAATAGAAATTAATGAAATGTTACTTGGAAATGCCAAAAAAAAAATAATAAATAAATAAATAAAAAAAAATTAAAGAAAAAAAAACTACAATAAAGAGATAGACTTACAATAATAACGCGGCTCCCTTCTTCACTCTATATAAATTTTCCATAGAGTACAGGTCGGTTATAGCATGCGACTCAAACTGATGTTATTGTCCGAGTGAAGTAAAACCGACAAAGCAACTCTATTTGTACATATCGCCAAATGAATGCGACACAATTACTGTACCCAAAAATAACTTCTCGTTTATTTTAGCTTGAAATTCCATGCCCCAGCCTGTATGAATAATTCATGAGGTTCCGACTAGAATCATAAACATAAATTCAAACACCCGGATGCAGAAGATCGTTGATCTCTTTCCCATTGGACGATATTAATCTCTGTAATCTGGACTATACTAATTGTCCTAAGTATAATAGCAGGTTGGACTCCATTTCCTGATAATTGTTAGAACTGGAAATATCATTACTCTAGATCAAATAGAAAGATTGAATGTTTCGATTGTGATTGATTTTATTTTCGAAATAGAACCATCACGAATTCTGTCAGTAGTAAAACTGGTTACCGCGATTTGATGATAAGAACATTTTATATCGCAATGAATTACTGATTATAAGTATCCTTTTTTATTGCGGAAGTGAGCCAATGCAAGCATTTTTTCATCGAAATTAGAATAAAATCGATAAGATACGAAATAAAATGGAAGAAAGTTACCTTAAATAATTTAGCAAAAGAATGAAGAATTTAAAAAAAAATTAGTGAATAGATAATATTGAAAACTAATATTCATAATAGTGAAAATAAGTAGTTCGACAATGAATTCTAAATATTTTAAATATTTGTTTTCAATACTATTAATAAATATCTAAAATATGATATTTTCTTCTTTGCCTGTAATACCCGAATTGTCTCTTTTTGGCATTGTATAACAGGTGATTCGACAAATCACGTCCCGCTTTAGATTCCGGAAGCTGAAAAGGCGGTTATTAATGATTATCTCTCACCTAAATTAATCAGCTGTGTTTACTTATAGATCCGATAGAATTTTTAAAAAGAAAATCAGATCAAATGATACTCGAAATTGATCCAGCAAAATGTCGTTAATGATTTAATTCAGATATCTTTTTTGTGCACTTAATGAATTTCCAGTCGTGATTTAAGCTGAAAGAGAGTCTGCATGAGGTAATCAAGGCTGGGCAACATTGAACAATAAAAATGATAACAATGAGAACCACGATTTCATTTTTTATTATTATGAATAGATGTTTATTATCTCATAATATAATAATAGAATCAATTAATCCGTGTATACTTTTCTATAGACAAAAATAGAACCAAACCTGATTAAAAACAGAAACATTAAGAGAGGGGTATCTATATTCTGTGTAATAAATCATCGCATCCCCTGATGTGTTGAAACCTAGTAACCTAACATCACTATAAATTGCATCATGAAGAGCATAAAGTATACAGAAAGCATCATCTGAAAAGCTTGAATACATGGGATTAACATTTAATAATCACGTGAAAATTAGAGGGGTTTCTCAGTGAAACATTGTAAACGGCCTACAACAAAAGTCCTTGAATAAATCTTAGAAATGCCAAGAGATTGTGGAATACAATCCTCATGGTCAGACAAAAAACGGTAAGGGATGATGTAATAAAAGAACTATCAGTATGTGTATGATGAAATAGAGTCACAAGTGCAAACATGTGAACAGACAACGTGAATGTTAGAATTATATCCAAAACAATATATGTCAAAAGGACAATGTGGTGTTAGAAAGAACAAAAATTGACTTACAAATTATATTTTATCAATCGCTTATTAGATTTTTTAACTTCATTTTTTGAAAACATTTAAACAAGTAACACAACTTATATTAATGTCTCACGTTGACTCTAATGTTTGCGTGAGGGGGTCCAAGGAGCAGGAGGAAACCGGAGTACCCGGAGAAAAATCCTCTGCAGAGGCCTGGATTGGGGACCACCTACCCTCTCACATAAGACCCATCGCCGAATCGGGGATTCGAACCAGGGTCCGGGACCTTTCAGGTGAGAAGCGAGCTCGCTACCACGGCTTATTAGATGCTGGGTTTATAGACAGTGTTTTATATGTTACAACTGTAAATGAATAATTGTATTGTAGAAAATAGATAAGGAAAAGGGGATGATCTCCAGCTTGACCACCCTGCAATCACCCAGCGAAACAAACCCACAAGAATGTGATACGCAAATGACATCAGACAAAAACTACAAACCACAAAAAATACACGACAAAAATCACCAGAACATCATACAAAACAATCGAAACAGACGTACAAAAACATCAAACATTAATGACAACACATAAAAGGAAGGAGACCAATGCGCCGACTTTGGACGGCCATCGGCTAAAGAAGCAACACGACGCTGTTTCTGTTAAATATAAATATACATTGCACACAGACCAAGGTCGAAGACAAGACCAAATACCAACCATCGAAAAACTGTACATAAAAAGTAAAAAAAAAAAAAAAGATTCCATCACATCCTTCAACAAAATACTTCAAAACAAATACATAAGACGGAAGTGTTCAAATACTTTACCTTCTTGAAGAACATTTCAAACCAATCTTAATGCATCAGACACGCATATGCAACACAAAGGGTACAAAATCAAATCCCTATCATTTAATTTCCATTGTCATTTTCAAGAAACGAAGATTCTGATTGGCTGAGAAATTTTGTTGATACATCGATCAACACAATTTTTCACGGAAGTCTATCTATAGCACTATTTTTAGAACTGGGGGTTCCCCCAAACACGAATGAACTCGTTGCTGAAAATACAATTTGTTGTTGTTTGCTTATCATTTCAAGGGTACCATTTCTTTTCTACTTACTCAAAAATTAACAGTGCATGTAGAATTGGCTCAATCTGGTCCTTATTCCAAAGATATAGAGAGACGAGTGTTCGCTGTTTGAATCATGGCGGCTGCCATAACTTGTTAGATCCAAGAAAACAGTTTGTTTTCCATAATTAAATGATAAGAAATGAATCTTATATTTTTTCTGTTGATGCAGGTATCGCCCGAAAAATTGGACAGAAAACTTTTTCATCAACGCGCTACGCGCATTGATGCAGTTTTCTGTCCAATTTTTCGGGTGATACCTGCATCAACAGAAAAAATATAAGATTCATTTTTTAAAGCAAAGACTACTGAAAGTCAACAACAAAACTCAAAATAAGCCTCCGAAAATCATACTCAGTGCCAGTGGGCACACAAAGCCTTTACTAATTCAAAACTTTAAAAAATCAAATTCAAGGAATTGTGGTCCCCCGCTTTTGGGTGTTTGTCTTTAAAGAAATGCTTACAGACATCCCCCCATTCTTTAGTTTTAATAATATATCTCATATATTATCAACATTCTAAATATGAAAGATTAACTCCAAGAAAAGGTCAAAAGGTACAAACTTTTGTTTGGTTTCCAAGGGACAGGGCTTATGAAAAGGTATGCACATGTGAAATATTTAAGACCTATGATTTAAATTAAAATCAAAAACTTATGGTCGAGGTTGAAGTTTTTAAATGTGGGTCAACCTCCATGGACAAGATCACAAGATCAGAATGTTGTTACCAACAGAAAGGTCTCATCACAAGGAATACACATGTGAAATGTGAAAGCCCTATCATTTTCCATTAAAAAGTTATGGACAAGGTTATAGTTTTTTGAAAAGTAGGTCGAACTCAAAGGTCAAGGTCACAAGGTCAAAAATTTTGGTATCCATGGAAAGGTCTTGTCACAAGGAATACACATGTGAAATATCAAAGCCCTATCACTTTCCATTCAAAAGTTATGGTCAAGGTTAAAGTTTTTGTGACTGACGGACAGACGGACGGACGGACAGACGGACGAACCGGTTTAAATGTCCCCGCGCTTTCGCGAAAGCGGGGGACAAAAATACAAATACTCTGCAAAGGAGTTATTTGAATCCCTCATGGTAAATATATCAAGTGCACAGGGAAAGTTTCTCCGGCTGACTAGTGACAAGCAGTCAATTTGGCGGTCTTGAAAAGCGGAAGCTATTTGGTGTTTTTTAATGGTTCTAAAATAATATATTTTTAACATTGTAGACACAATAAAATTTAATAGACTAAGTGTTTTATATCTATTATACGATATTACAGGACTCAAGTTTTCATAGTCACAGCTTCAGGCTAAGAAAGGCCCAGAAATTAAGATGTTTTATATATATATTCATTTTATCGTCAATGATGAAGGCAGTCGCTAACAACTTTGACCTTCATTAAGTAGTTTCTCACTTATTCACTCTGCTACCAGATAATATATATTAATCTTCTGAAATAAAAATCCAAAAAGTTTTTCTCCAGTACCAGTGATGGAATAAAAAAAAACATACGTTACTTGCTCCACACTGTGCAGAAAAATTGTAGATAATAAAGAAAAATCGAAGTTTCTTATAACTGCTGTCAAAGAGCAGCTCATTCTAAACTTAAAAATATATATCCAAATACTGCGCACCAAAGCAATGTAGTACTTAGCGCCCCCTTCAAATGTCTGTTTACAAAGGTGAGAGGCTCCATTGGGGTATTTTATTATTCATAAATTGATGTTATGGAGAGATAAAGAGGGATCGTTGGAGATTGTTGGGCTTTAGACAAACGACTTAGTTATTAACTATCATGCTACTTCTTTAATACATGCATGCTGCTTCTTTTGTATTTCTTACACATTGGCTTAATTATTTTGCAAACTGACCAAAGTAAGGCGCGGTCCAGTTGATATTCTGGAGGGTGGGGGCTTGGGGGTTTTTTTTTCGAAAGAAAAAAAAGATCGCTCTGAATTTTGCTATAAAAATTAATTTGCCTATGGTGTGACAGAAAAAAATAATCTTGCTCTTATGATTTCGTGTAAACGATCTTACTTGAAAAAAGTACCTCAAATTGGCTCGCCGCAACATTAAATTTTTCTCAAAAAGTTTTGGCTCGCCTCGCTCGTCATAGTATTAGTGCTCTATCTTAACTTCATTTCTTTCATTATAAAGTTCACATTTGAAATATTAATACAAGTTTGTAAATGATTATTATGTATATGACATAACTTTCTCAAAGGCTCAAATAATCAGTATATTATATATATATCCTACATTAATAATTATTATAGAGTACAAGCTATCAATTAATTTACACATTGTCTTGAAAACCCGTCTGTACCGTATACTGTTATATAAGTTTTATGTACAGATTTATATTGTAATGATAATTGGTCACTCCCTTAAGAAGTGAATAAAATTTTTGGCATTAAAATAGGAAGTATTTACAGTTTTGAGTACAAATAAAGTACTTCTGTAATACTTGATGAAATAGATATTTTGTTCAAAAACACATGTCTTGATCGAAAAAAAATCTTGCTCGAACTTTGTCTGAAAAAAAAAAGATTTTGCCCCGGTCCGGGGCTAAAAAAATAAACTTCCCCCGACACAAATGGACCGTGCCTAATTGGCATGTCGACACAGTTATCTTGCATGTCGATATAATCTGTAGATTTTAAGGTAAGAGACAGGATTTTTTTTGCTGTATTTTAGTCCCAAGATCAATTTATAAATGTTCAAGCATAAGGCAACTTTAACAATTTTACTGGATCAGAAAAGCCAGACAAACAGAAGATACATTTGCAATTAAAATATCATTAAATTATAGGAAATGATGTAACGATCAATGGCTTAAAATCTTAAAATTAATATATAATATGAAGTCTTCCAAACATTTACCCTGTCAAAGGTACAGAATAAAACATATGACCCTTATTTCATTAAGGACCACTGTTTCTCCGTCAGACAACAATTTCGCGGTCCAGTCATTGGGTAATTAGATAATGCAAAAATAATGAAAAAACAAATTACGTTAGTAACTGTGTTGGGGCAATCAGATGTCCTAAATAAGTGCCGTGAGCAGAGTGGTAATTGAGGGACAGTGATGTCAGAGTAGTATCTGATGAACGAATAATCCTGGAAAATTAAAACAATACACCGACTGACCAAATGTCCATCAATGAGAACCTTTGTTCACGTAATGCATAACAGAAATATAGCGTGTTCAAAGAGAGGAGGGGATCTCCAGCAACACTCGGTTGAAGCACCCTCAGCTAAACCCCAAAACATCCAATGTAAAAACACAGAGCAGACATGCACAGAAAGAGGCGCAAATGGTACAAGGAACACCGAGTGACATAGAAACATCAAACACAAATGACTACCCATAAACCAACAAGATAAATGGGCAATAGGCGCTGCATAGGACGACAATCAACCACGCCCGTACCAGACGGTTTTATTATCCGGATTACGTGCACACAACCCTCCCACTTTTCCGGTTACATGTACCCAGAGCGCTCAAAGAACGTACAATTGTGGTGTAAAATAACCTCCTCACTGTAAGATGTCCATCAAAACAGACAGCACGACACAGGGGTCCAATTAATACACAGATGCATATGTAAATTGCTATATAAGTAGAAGGCGTACGAAATACTGTCCGTGCTCTGCCGGCTGTAGCTAGCTCATGCACGTTACATTTATCGCCCGAGGAGTCCGACTGAGATTCAGAGAGGACAGATGGTCGGATCTTCTCTAAACAGGTTTGGATAGGGCCTGTCATGGAGTCCGGTCGTCACAGTCAGTCAAAGTGCATAAATCTTGTGTGAAAATCCAAATCAAGTAAAAATGGGAGATAAGCTATACAAATACTGCCTTTCGATCATTCGAGCAACAGCTTCGGAAACCATGAACCGACATGCGTTTTGCTCTTTGCCTTTTGCTTTTTTCCCTTTGTGGTACCTCCCTACAAGGAGAAGGAACACCACTTTTGTGAAATTCAGACACATTTGATTTAAGTGGGAGGGTCTATTGTACTAATAATTCAGATAAACCAAGCCTTCTGCACTGCACACCCCTTCCTTTTTAAGGTATCCGTTGTACAAATAAATATCAAGTGTATTATATAGTTAGAATCATGGCATATTTTTACCTAAATATACCTAATACACATAAAAAATCGGTTTCTATCATCAAAGGTCAACATGCCAACCGTCACTCAAGCCACGGAAACTACCGAGACACTGCCGAAGATTACCGAGATAATTTTAACACTGTTTAAATGGACGAGACGTCCGCGAGATCTTCATTTGTACATTGGATACGTTAAGTCAAATTCAGAAATAAAAAGGATAACCAGAAAGTGAAAGAAGTGAATAACGCACACGTTTCCTCTTTTAGATTAATTGTCATATTATTTATTCATTGTACATAAGCCGGATGACCGCTGACATTGTATTTTAATATACATGGAAAGTTGTGCGTAGCATAAAACGTAAAGAGCAAAACGCAAACAACAAAACGTAAAAAGCATAGAACAAAACGCAAAATACAAAGAGCAAAAAGCAAATCACAAAAAAGCAAAGAGTAAAAGCACATTTTTCTCCTATATTGTGTCATTTGCACGGCTAAATAAGTCAGTCAACGAATGTGATCGTACGGATTGGCTATCCCCGGAACCAGTATTCGATAAAAACCGTTTGAAATAAACACAAAGAGCAAAACGCAGAACGCAAAACGTAGAAAGCAAAGAGCAAAGCGAATGTCGGTTGAGGGTTTCCATAATATTCTGTATCATATTATGCACCAATATTGTCAGTTTCATCATGGATTCAGTTTAAAGGACAGTACACTTAATGCGATTATAACGAATGTTTTTTATTTTAATTCTTGATGTAATAAACTGTGAAATGAAACATATTCAAAATCAATTTAAAGCTCTGGTCAAAAGGCGATGTGTATGGCATTTGAATGTGCGTGATTTGGGGAGGAAAACATCCATGTACTAATTGTAATGCCCTATGGTGCAATGGCATTATAACCACGTGACACAATTATATATTTCAATATTGAAAATCAAGTATATACTTGAGAATGAGAAAAAGGCTGCAATGAAAAAAAAAAAAACCCGAAAACAATCAAAACACAAAATCTAACATATTGATAAAAACGTCATAGAATATGTACAAATATAATCTTCAATAATGAAAAAGATTCATCTTAACAACCATATACTCTACAAAGGAGCAAAACATGGAGATGAGATCAGGTGCCAGGGGAGAGCAAGTATATCCTGCGTGTTAGCAGCACCCGTCTCTTACGCCTTGTAGAAAAGCATGACACATGTATCAAATCCCGGTATTTTGTTTAAATGGTTCTTAGCCATCTTTCAAAATTCAATTTTATATTTTAATTGTTCATTTCAAAGATTTTTGAAGTGACAAAGATATTCGAATAGAAATATAGTTTAGTATCTTGATTAGTCGTCCTACCTTGAACGAAGTCTTTGCAGTTAGATATTACTCTGGAATAGCGTTATAATTGCGATATCAATACACAGTAGGCGGGAGAAGAAGGAAATTTACGACAAGGGGAAAACATTTGAAACTTCTGAGTCGTGTACAATGTAGTAGTAACCTTTGTTCTATGTTGAAGTATTTACGTTACCATTGTTTTCAAAAGATAACATGTGATCTAAAAATGAAGCAGTATTAATACTTTCAGCGGACCTGTGTCTACATTGGTTCGTCATTAATGTATCTGTATGTAGAATTGGATTGAAGATTTGAAGTGCTTATTTGTGAGAAATCAAGGACTGAACAAAGTCGGCTTCAAATCAGTACAGAAAATTTAGAAGGAATCGAAGTACAGTTTATTCACATGGATATTCCAACATTTTGCTGAAAAAACGTTCAAAAACCAAAGATATGTTACCCATCAGAAGGATAGAGAAGAGGGCAGAATGTTCAACATTTTGATTACGCATATCCCAATGTATTAATAACTAGAATAGTCAAAATAAATTGATTTGTTTATTTGTAATCAATTTTACTTCAATTGGCGATAACCAATTTTCCGTCCTGGTACATGTAGATATAACTTCAGACAGTGCATATTTTGTAGATGTTATTTTCATTTTTGTGTGTGAACATCCACGGCGAGTGCGGCTAGCCAAACAGGGGATGCTTACTCCTACCGGGCAACTGGTCCCACCTCTTGCTTGCTAGAGGTCCGTCGATGCTCAATTTGGTGCTCTATTGTGAGTGCTGTTGAGATTTTCGTCAGGATCTTCTTTATCTCATGTAAGTAAGACATTGTCAATGGTTGGGGAGTTCGCTCGCTTCTCACCTTTAAGGCCAGGAGATCGAATTCTAGATTCGACAATTTGGTCTGATGTTGGAGGTACGGTGATTGCCCACCCGGTTTTAGGAAGTTTTTTCTCCGGGCACTCCGAAATCCTTCTGCTCAAAGGACCTCTCAGCCGACATGGACTTTAATTTCAGTTGTTTAGCTTGTTTGTTGAATGTTGTAAAATAAATAATTGTTTAATCTTAAGGAAAGTTCAAGAGCAGAAACGAGTTAAAGAAGATCCTGACGATAATCTCAACAGCACTCACAACAGAGCACAAAATTGAGCATTGACGGACCCCTAGCAAGATAGAGAAGTATCAGTTATAAAAACTCATAAATAATGGTGCTGCACAGAAGAAATGAAGGACACAACTGAAGCCTTTTGGCTGCTTTAGAATAGCTTTCTAGAACATAGTAAAGTGATATACAATATGCTTACTGATGTCAATATTTAATAGGGAAGTGTTCCAACTCTATACCTTCATGAAGAAAATTCCAAACCAATTTTTCCTGCAACATACACGTGATTCGAATAAGTAATCTCATAAGTGATGCTTCCAGTGGAGCCACCAAAATTCATTTCAGTAGCGCCCTCTTTAATGTTACTAATTTGAATTTAGATTTGTACATTTACTTTACAAGGAGTGCGCGGCTCCAAATTTCCTGTAGGGTCGATTCAGAAGCATATCCAAATAAAATATGTGTTCAAAATAGCATAGGAGGGATGGTGCTAAGATGTTAACCTCCTTTAATTTCGGTGATAGTTTTGAATAGAATGACAAGTTTTCGAAATAGCAAAATAATATCTATGATGTCAAATCGATAAAGGCCAAACAAAGCTTCTTTCAGTCGACAGAGCTGGAAAAGAGTAATTAATACACTTCTAAACATCAGATCACAATTATCTTGCTTGTCGGTACGTAATATGTTGCCTATTTACGATAACGAGTCAGTCGCAGATTTTCATAATTAGACTGTATTTTTAATATATCACAATATTTTCCTTTATATATACAAGTTTATCTAAATGATACATGTACATTTTCATATACTTATAGAAGGTATAAGTATACCATTAGAAGATTATGTCCCTATTCTTAATTAACCTTTCACTTAAAGCCCATATCTGGCCGTTACTTAGACCAAATATGAAACTCTAGTCTTCCACATTTTCGGACAAATTTAAACCGTTGATATGAGGTAATGAGTGGCTGTTGTTTTTATCATTATAATAATTTTTCAACTTGTATTTTATTATCTATTTTTAAATATTCATATTAAAGTTTCTTCTGCAAATGCACATATCCACAGATACGAGGATATTTCATTTAAATATTGCTCAAATATGGCACATCCGTATTCAAAATTACACAGTACTTGACACGTGTACCGAGGACTGATTTAGAACAACTTTGCCTTTAGAAAAAAAAATTGACAATGTTTTTAACATTACAAGGAATATGCTGTTGGATATTAATTGGGTGAAATCTAAAGAAAATCAACCTGACTATATAACCAGAAAATAATTACATAATTACAAGGCTCGTTTACTCAAAGAGAGAGAGAGAGAGAGAGAGAGAGAGAGAGAGAGAGAGAGAGAAAGCGAGAGCGAGCGTTTCCTGAATTTGAAATGACTTCGAATTTTTGAAAATAGAAAAAAAGGTATGCTTACCTGATTGGAAGATCTAAAGGGAGCCGAGTTCTTATCGATGAAAGGAATGTTTGAAGGTTTCACATACATTATATTGGTTTCAAAGTGTTGACATCATGAGACGGTCAGGTGATCACGTATTCACCACTATCATGATTATTGAGATTATTGAACCCAGAAACGTGGGAGGAATCAGCATAGAGCGGATATTAATGCAATACTCCTATATGTATATGGAACTATTCTGATGAATAGATAAGTTTCAACGTGCACCCTGTGTTTGACCGAAACAACATTATTTCTGTCATGTACATGTATAATGCATAGATTCATATTGTATAATTAAATCTGAGATGCGTATCAACACTTTTATTTCTTTTTTCATTCTGTTCGTTTTGCCAGGAAGCTATCGGTTCAATCTACCAATTCTGAACTCTATTTTGAGAAAGTGTACAATTTTATTTGTTTTAAGGCATAAATATTCATCAATAATCAAGGAAACTTGATCGGTATAGACCGATAAAGAATGATAGCTGTCTTAAGAGAATGTATGTCATTTGTTCAGATAAAGTTATCATAATGATCCCCTTCTGTTTGCTTACGTGATTTTGTTCCTAGAAACAAGGAAGTAGTTGAACCAAAACTAAAAGTTCAATTTAGTTCGATTTCAAGGCATAAAGGTACTGGCTTTATTATATTTTACAATCATGTATACATTGGATGTATTGTTCCCATGATATACATGTTGATAATGACCGCATCGTTCAAAACTTCCCGTTATGATGATTGTGTAAAGATTTAGGTTTTTGAATCCTTGCTCTGTTTCTTTATGTCCAGTAAGTATATTTCGATATCATGAATGGGCGTTTATGTGTAAATCTTAAAGTTATCTTAAAATGATTAACATTAACAAAGAAATCAATTAACTCATATACTCTTATTTTGGCTCAGATGATGGTGTGTGGGGTCCTTGGGGAAGCAGGAAACCGGAGCACCGGGGAAACCGCCTGGAACCGATTGGGCGATCACCTTAATTACCTACCATACCCTCGATCCTAGAAACTGCAACGGGCGCACTACCACTGTGCTTACCAATCATGTGTTCAGGTTTTGGTAAACAGGCTTTTTGCAAAGAAAACTTGATCTGTTACATTTGCTCGTGAGCCGATTAATTCTTGTTTGTCCTTTGTTCTAATTTTTGCAACCATTTTTCACCGATTTTGAAGACAGAAATATGAAGACTTATGCGAAAAGGTTGTTTAAATCTACAAGTAATGAAAAATACAAAATTACACATTTTTGTGTATTCTTAACCTTAGCATTACTGTTAGGATAATAGGAGATATTGTTTATTTCTATTTCTACAGTATCATGCACTTCATTAATATATTTTTTTGTATCTTTTCGCATCATACCTTGGAGACAATTCGAAGTTTGACAGGGTTCACAGCAACTCTTTTTTTTTTTTGAAAAAAACTCCTCAAAGTTAATTTTTGACATTTAACTCTCTTCACTGTTTATACGTTTGTAGTAAACAACGTAAGAGTATTTTTGACATATTCTTTTTTCAACTTTGTTGTAAAGGCGTTGTAGACGGGTGTTACAAGCAAGCAGGATATGCTTAATATTCAGGGTACTAGATATTATCTCTTTTAGGGATTCACATTGCTTCAGAAATTTCAGAAAAGTTTTGATTTTTGTTCAATTGTATAATTTTCAATATTTTGTATACCCATTAATTCTGATCGTGATTTATAGTTTTGTATTGTACTATTACAACCTGATACTGCCATATTCTGGTCAAGTTGAGTAACTTGCCCCTCAAAAAGCGAATGTCCATCCTGATTGGAGTTTGTTTTCTCTTGTGTCTTGGTTTGCTCCTTGTCATACTCCGACTTTTATTGTGTTACATTTTGGTATTTGTCTTTTTTTTATTTTGCAGCGAATATTCGATGGAGATCTCTTCCCTTCACTTCGTGTCTTTTAATGTTTGCTTGGTACATGACGCATACATGTATTGTACATATCGGAATAAATATAAGTAACTTTGAAATATATCTTTCAGAAGTTCTTAAACCATTCGAAATATTTTAACCTTCTTTCAATTTCCGTTACAGATATCAATCAAACTCTGATAAGCTCTTCTATAGTCCATGTTAGAAACAAAATACTTGTCACTGGAGTGCTAATTGGCATCTTATATGCTGGCAGGGGATTTGTGAAATAAGAGGCATATCGCATTAAATGGTTCTTGAAAGATTAAAAATCGACCTGCCTGAAATTAGTCTGTAACTAATTGCGTTGGTGCCTCGAAAAAAAAAAATTAAAAAAAAACTATGAGCTTCGTGTGGAATCTTTCAAATGCGCAATGAATGTGCATCATGTACAAAAATGGTAAAAACAGTGCTAACGATAATTAGATAGAACAAACAAAATAATCACAATTATTCAATTAAATCATTTGACGATTGATACACAAATACATTTTAAAGAATTTTCTATTTTGTGATTTTTTAACCATGAATATACTGTTCAATTCTTTGAAAATCATGGTCGTAATAAGATTCCATACTCCGATTATCGTGCTTTCTGATACTAAAAACCTGAGAGTATTTAACACATAAGTATCGGATAAATGACAGAGATGTGATTATCACCGGATGCATATTTCATTTTAAGTAGTACCATCCCCATTCTTGACATTGCTAAATTATCGATATGGACAAAACACATGCAATAGTCGGAAAAACAACTGTAACAATACATTGAAATCCTTAATATGAATTATGGCAAAGCCCTAGAAGCGAAGCGAAGTCCTTTTCGATATATCGTATTTATAAGTAAGGGAGTAATGGGGGGGGGGGTATTATTTGCAAATCATGTTCTCAAATAATGAATGGGCCATATCAGTAAATATATTGATATATTAAATGAATAATTAAAATAGATAAATAAATTTTTTTCTATTTAGATACCCGTTTAGATAGACCATCCGTAAATTTCGTAAGCCGTCCATAGATATGTAGTACTTCTCTATGTTACAATTTGTATTCAATACTGACTATAGCCACAGCGTAACTGGCGATCTATTTTTTGTGAGTACTGTTGAGATTGTCGCCAGGAGCTTCTTTATCTCATTTGTGTAATACTTATGCCCTTTGCCGTGTGGAGCTCGTAAAAAAGCTCCCAGCGATGGGTTTGACAGTGTTTTAAATGTTTCTTCTTGACATTGTTTCAAATGTTTCTCCCTGACATAGCTCTTTCTATATTGACAGCTTTTGTTTTCTATATACTGATTTCATTTTCGTGCACGGCAAGCCAAATAGGGATACTTACTCCTCCCGGGCACCTGGTCTCACCTCTGGCTTGCTAGGAATCCGTTGATGCTCAATTTTGCGCTCTACAGTGAGTGCCGCTGAGATTATCTCATTAGTTAAAGGTGCATGTTAACACTTGAAATCAACTGAAACGAACAGCACATCGAAGCGAAATACACATCGATAAGAAAAAATAAATCGAACAGCACTTTGTCGCGAAATAAACATCGTACAGGGAATTAAAATGATCAATGACAACCCTCGGTTTTTTTTTCAATCTTGGCATTTATGTTTATTAAAATTTGACAGATCTTTTTCTACGAATTGAACACTGTTATCAAGAATCGTAATGCAATTCTGTAAACTAAGCACTGCCCAACACTTGTATTTTTTCTCGTTAGCTAGTGGTCTTGTACACGAAAAGTCACAGAATAAATCATGTTGGCATCTCATAGCATGAACGTGCAATTAGACGAAACATGGATTTAATTTATTCTCATTTAAGATTCTTACTCTCTACCGAATCTACACAATAGCTACAATGACAGATATCGGCAATGACCATATTCCAATGCACAGTACAAAATCGATAATTCAGGAAATCACAAACCGAAGGCATACACACACGAACTCCCAATTAAAAGTGAGACCAGGTGCCCAGGAAGAGTCAGCATCTCCTGCTTGGATGTAACACCTGTCGCTTCAATTCGGGAGAAATAAATATCACATCCGTTTACTTCCATTTCGGAAGATACAAGTAAAGTCTGTGGTTGGATTGTTCAAATGGTCTAAGATAGAATATTATCCACCATTCTGGACAATGGAACATAATAGTCTATGACGAGTACCCCGTATCGACAGTAGAACTTCCTCATTGGCGATGTTAGTCGATCACAAACGTATCCCTGCCTGAGAAGCTTATCTGAAAGACGCCTAGCTCTCAGAACAAAATCTGTATATTTGCTACTTGCTCTGGCATAACGTATCAATTGGGATATGAACACGCCATAAGCAGGGGATGAAGGGATGTTGCTACTCAGAAAATGAATATTTGTGATGCTGAAACTGAAGTCGTCGCGTTTGTCATAGAGTAAGGTGTTTATGTGACTATCAGTGTCATAGGACAGCATTTTGTTTAAATAGGATGCTGATTTATTTGTCTCTTTAGTTTCTTTGACTTCAAGCTCCGACAGTTAGATTCTGCTTAGGTAATCTGCGAATTTAGGATTATCTATGGACAGCTCATCGTCTATATATCTGTAAGTGAAGTTAAAGTCAGAAGCTTGGTATCTTTTCCCTTAAGAGACCAAAGATTGAAGTACTCCAGTTTCGTACGAGCAAAGAAAATGTGGGACACAATTGGTCCCCATTGGAATTCCGACAAATGGTTGGAAGACCTTTTCTACAAACACCACAAACATGTTGTCGATCAGGAAGTATAACATCTGAATAATATGTGTTTCAGTTTACTTATTTTCAAAATTGGACTTTTCTTTTACAAAGTACGTTGTCATAATTAACAATAATATGTATTTGCGATTGCCGTTCTTGCTTGTAAACGCATTACTTATCAGTTTTGCGAATCTTTCTTTCAATTTTGAACATGGGGTTGTAGTGAAAAGTGTCGAAAAATCAAAGTCTTTGATCGAATGGACTCTACTGAAATGAGTGGATTTCAGATGTTCTAAAAGTTCCTTCGAATTCTTTAAAATCCAAATCTGGTTAATACCACTACGAGAATATACTTTCGAATAATATTTTTGAAGTCCAGATTTGATTTCAGATAAAACTTTGATGTGTAAGATCGATACAAATTTGGTAGAACATTTTGAGGAACCAGCGATGAATTTTGTACGGATTCTTATGCATTTTAGGTATACAGTTTTATTATGCATTGGTATATATTTCATAGGCAAAACCTGAAGCAATCATTATGAAAATAAGTATATCCTACACGAGAAACGATAGGAAATAATGTTCAAAAGCAATCTGCTGACTTTTTTCATAAATTGACAATACATATGCCGTTTCCATGGATACATGAGAAATATTTGAATTATCCTTTATGTTTTTAATATTGTTTTATCATTTTGATTTATGTTATTTTTGTTTTTTTCTTATTTGAAAACATGCGTTTCCAGCAAATTTTGGTCCTTACAGAGAATGGCTTTTAAGTATGGTAAATCTAAATTGTTTGTGTCAAATCCAAAGGAAACGAAATGGGGATTTATCTATAAATACTGGCTAAAATTTTCCAAATGGCGGCGCCTATTCTTGGTTGAAGGTTTTTGAAATCGTCAGTATGATTTTTTTCTTCTTTATTTTCGATCATTTTCCGACTTGTTTCGTATATATGTGTTACCATCAAAGCTTGCTTAGAGCAAGCCGGCCTTCGGGCCCGCTTTGTTTCGCTATGAGTTCATATGGGTAGAATGTGCAGAAGCATATATAAAGATAAACAGAATAAAGATAAGCACCGACGTGACCATATTGCAATGATATAATTGGAACACCAAAAAAGGGAACAAACTGACAGAGATATCGAGAAAAATAACACTAAACAGTGGGCAAAATAATTATGAACTTGCACGCTAGTTCAGTTTTGCAACCGCCCACCCTTTGAGATACTCTAAAACCAATACTGCCACCACGGAGGGGTACCAAACTTGGCATTCAATCTGTTTTACTTGGTGCACACCTGGTACCCGAGATATTCAGCTTTATTCAGAGAAATCCTGCAGGAATATTTTTTGCAGATATTTCCTGCAGGAAACAAAGAATTCCTACAGGAAATTATTTTTCCGACGGGAATTTCAAAAAATCCTGATGGAAATTTAAAAATCCTTCAGCGTAGCGTCTTTGGTATATTTAGGACATAATCTTCAAAAATTTTGGCCATAATTTCATTGTTTGGATTGAGGATCATTGATTAGGGTTAAATACCCGAAACGTGCATGTATTGTCCATGCTGTAAATGTATCTGCTCTTTAATTATGCTATTGGATATGAAGACGTTTAACATGTTTAAAAGTATTGCGAATAAATTTCTGTAACAAAAATCGTGACAAAAAGTTTTTTCAGAACCTACTTGACAGACTTTGTCCCAAAATAGATAAAAGATACCTACTACAGAAAAAATAGAAACTCACTTCGTGCAAAACCAAACAATTCCGTAAAGACACCGTTCTTATCCGTACTTTATCGAAGCAACGCCGTAACGAACCGTGCAAATCCGTTCTTTTCCCTGATCGTTTTATTAATTCTCCGTAAAGGAACCTTACCAAACCTTTGTGAACCGTACCAACACCTTAGTGACGCACGGATGGCAGAAAATTGGACACAATCCGTAGCATTTTTGTCCGTACTGCATCCGGGACCGTCATCCGTGAATGTATGACCCTAGCATTAGGTACATGCCTCCTGTGAAGTTATGTAAAATTCCATACAGCGTTTTTGAAGGTGCTGTTCAAAATGCGTCAGCAAACGAGATCCCTTTGTGACGATATTTGTTGATTAATTTGCTTACAAACTCCTCTAATTTGGTTGGGGTCCTTGAGTACTTGCTTAACTTCCCCCTCGGGAACCAACGCACTTCGGCTCAATTTTGCGCACAATCGACACAGGTTTCTGTGGATCGCTTTCATTGTAAATTGTGAATAGAGTGCTATGATAATTCCTGCCTTTAGCTTAGGAAAGCCAAAAAGGCAGACTTATTGTGACTTTTCTTTCCTTCCAAAAATGAGAATAATTATAGATAAATAAAAATGGCATTCTTTTATTGAATATAACGGAAAAATAAACAGAGGTCATAAGAGTACACTTTCTATTGCCAAGAAATCTAGTATTCCAAGTATTACCCATTACATGTCATATTAGATGTATGGTCAAATGCACTTTGTTTACATGGCTTCCTTCAAGAAATCTAAAAACCTAGGTGTGACATCAGATACTTTATACTCCAATTTCTATATAGGCTGTTCTGATCGATCCTAGGACGTTAGCTGCTCCGTTTAAGAAAACAATTACAAGAGATTGTCACGCCAACCTTGTAAATTTTCTTAGTTAGGTAACATCCACAATGAAATTGATAGCCTTTTAGGATCTGCAGTAGACACTAATGGCGTGAAGAAAGATTTATTGAATTCAGAGATTACTAATTCTTATCTGCAGAGCTGGCGGCAGATGTAAACGCTGCTCTAGAGGCACTATTATGTAGAATGAGATAGAATATTATACAATTTTTAAAAAAGGGCTTTCCTGATGTTTTTCAACCGGATACCATGAACAATTATATATATATATATTTTTAGGTTGTTTGATTTTAGATACGGTATTGCTTTTTCTGAAAAGTATTTTACACGATTATAAATCTCCGAAAGGAAACAAACACATTTAAGATATTGACCTTGTGGAATATTTCATTTTTGGAATCACCATTATATAAATGTTAACTACAAAACGAAACGAAACTTTAATGCATTTTTCTCTTAGTTATGCTTATGACAAACCAAACATTAATTTACACCTTGAGTCCATAATCGCATTTTCTGACATGGATTTTTACAAGATCATATTTTTTTTAAGAAATAAGTTTTAATCAAAAAAAAAATTACTCAGAATGGAAGGATTGCGTGACGAGGTCCTCGTACGAATAGGCAGTATTGTTAAAGTTATTCAGACTGATTTCTCGATGTACCGTGGAGCTCATACATGTTACAATGTTCCTTATATTTTTTAACTGCCTACAGATCCGCTTCGAACATAGATATACTTCTATCTTTCGATGCAAACGGCTATTTTAACACCTCATTGTATGAACGGCCATTTTAACACCTCACTGTATAACAAGCGTGATTATTTCAGATTCCACATAACTAACTTCCCTTTCTTGAGTAGCAACATTCCGTCTTTTCTTGCTTATGGCGTTTTTGTTTCTTAGCTGATACGGTACGCCAGGGCATGTTCCAAATATGAAGATTTCATCGTTAGAGTCAGACGGCTTACAAGTTAGCTACTTGTTCAGGGTTATATTACACAACGGTTGAAATCATCATTGAGGGAGCTACAGGGATATAATAAAAGCATATCAGATCCCCCTTTCCAGAATGATAAGTGACATTCTGGAGTGTGATTGAATGGCTGCACAAAACAAGAAATATTTACCTGATATGTACATCAATATGTACATCGAGACAATCACCGAATTTTACATGTTTTCATGGAGCTATTGCGACGGGTGTTGCATGCAATCAGGAGACGCTGACTTTCCCCGGGCACCTGGTCTTTTGGAATGTTTTTCATCCCAAGGTTTGCAACCGTTCTTAGTGCTGTATATTGATATTGGAATATTGAAGAGTATCGATATTTTGAGATTTTTCAATACGTATCTATACACAAATGCTGAGTATCGATACTTTCAATAAATTTAATGAAATAATAAAATCCTAAAGTATTAATTCGTTTTTGGTTCTTAATTTTATATTTCTTCTGAATCTTCAACATTTAGACATATGAGATCAAATAAAGTTTAATTATATTCCAATAAATCGGGTTGCCAATATGACGTCATGTCCAAGTTTTGAACGTAGGGAGAATTTACCAACGTTAGAATACGTTTGACGCTGTAATTCGCTGTTTTTGTGATGTTCTTGCGAAAATTTGATGTCTTATATTTAGCAAAAATGTAAATATAAGAGATTACTTTCTTGATTTTTGTGTTCATTGGTATAATTCAATAAACAGCACTAACCATTCCAATGTAAATTCTAATAATTTTGCTTTGCCTTCTCGACTTTGAGACTGAATAACTGATACGCACGTCTTTGATGTTTATTCATGTAGGTGTTAAAATTTCCCATAGTTGTTGAGAAGTGATTTTCTGTATTTATGCAGTGAGTATCTATGACAAATATCGATAATGACCATATCCCTGTATACAGTACAAAATCGATAATTCAGGAAATCAGAAACCGAAGACATACAAAATCAAGATAAAACAGGAACCAAAGCAAACAAACAAAAACCTCCACCATATGAAAAGAAGCGAACTCCCGATATGGGAGTGAGACCAGGTGCCCAGGAAGAGTAAGTATCTCCTGCTTGCATGCAACACCCGCCGCTTCAATTCGGTAGAACTGTCACATCCGCTTACTTCCATTTCGGAAGACATAGAGTATACAATCATTGGTTGGATTGTTCAAATTGTCAATGACAGAATATCATCCACCATTCTGGAGATTGGGGCATCATAGTGTATGAGGAGCTCCCCATATCAACCGTAGAACGTCCTCAGTGACGATGTTAGTCGGTCACAAACACATCCCTGACTGAGAGGCTTATCTGAAAGACGCCTAGCTCTCAGAACAAAATCTGTATATTTGGTACTTGCTCTAGCATAGCGTATCAACTGAGATATGAACACGCCATAAGCAGGCGATGAAGGGATATTGCTACTCAGAAGAGGAAAGTTTGTTATGCTGAAATTGAAGTCGTCACGTTTGTCATAGAGTGAGGTGTTCATGTGACCATCAGTGTCGTAGGACAACATTATGTCCAAATAGGATGCTGTATTATTTGTCTCTGTAGTTTCTTTGACTTCAAGCTCCGAAGGTTTGTAGTTTCTTTGACTTCAAGCTCCGTAGGTTTGTAGCTCTATATTAAACAACCTTGACGTAAAATTGTACATTTTCAACCAATTACATCAAAATATAGAATAATACATACCCGAGCACCTACTGTCCAATGTTTTTTTATTTGATTTAAAAACACCTCTTAAAGAAAATTGAAGCTGTCCACTGTTTGAAAATTTAAAAAAAACAGCCAGGGCGCCACGAAACAACTTTGACTCCTTTGAATTAATACGGCTTTAGATACCACGAATGAGGTTCATTATCCGAAACATGTACGTCTGGTGTACCACATTTAGATTCTTTTGTATAGAAGGCTGCAACCTGGCCACAGAGTCGGACACTTCGCTTTTTTTTAAAGAAAGGGGGAAGGACGTATTACATTGGCATTACTTCATTTTGTACTGATTAGTAGGAACATTGATATACAATTTATTTTCATCAACGATGTTTTCAATGATATACAGATTATCATTGAGTCTCATAAGTAGATTGTTCGTCTACCTACTTAACTTCTTTACAATTAAACTACATAGCCTAAATAAACGCCGAAAAGAAAAAGAGAAAAAAAGAAAGATGAAATACCCCTTCTCGATAAATAGCAATGAGAGCCAATGCTACAGTGGATTAAACTTTCCATGCCCCATAATCCTGCCACCTAAAACACAATTTTCGCCGTATAACAATTAAAAAAACAAAGCTAATATATAAAAGTAGTTAGAAGCAGATAACAGACCTGGCTGAAGGAGGAATAAGATGAATTAATCGTATGAAAGAGCGATTAATTGTATGAAAAACATACCTGTAGAAAAAGGTGTATACAAAAAGATAGAATTAAGAAAATATGAAACGAAGGGAGAAAGATATACGACCCGGTCAATTTGTAGTAAACTCTTGCAAACGAAGTTCACTCGAGTGAAAAGTCAGCAGGAGAAGAATAGTTTTTTGGCAAATATCATACACTTAAATAAATTCATTTTTCTATTCAAATGATTTGCATGCATGCTTTTCTATTGCGAATTCATTTTTACATGTTCCAAACGAGTAAAAAACGAATAATAATTCCTGCAAGTAATTAAAAACATGACTTCCCTTTTAAGGCCTATATTTCATGACGTCACAACGCAAGATAGTTAGAATATGACGTCTTCCTTCATTTGAAGAAACTATGGATGGATTAAGTGTGATTTAAAGTTACAGATAAGGGAAAAAGCATTAATCAGTGAAAAGTACAATTCAATTATTTGAAGAGGAAAAAAGTAACATGGTGAAAGTAAAAAAAAAAAACAAAACAAAACAAAACAAAAACAAAAAAAAAAAAAAAAAAAAAAACAGGGAAAGTAATAAATATCAAGAAAGCCAATAACTTTGCAAAAATCAGTTGAGAGACAAAAGAGAAGCATTTCTCAAGATGGGCGACGTTTTATTCATTTACTTCTTTATTAAGGAGATAAAGTATGAAATGAAGTGTAAAATATAGTTATGCTTTATAAGGGACCAACAATCTAGCAGTGTATCTGATAGATAAGTTATTCGAAGCGATTATATAACATTTTGTGGAACATTATCTTGTATTAATGATAAATCTTACGAAGATGGAAATGATATTTAAATTGTTTAGTTTGGCGCGTTCTCGTCTATGGTGATAAATTAATAAAGACAAAGAAAATTGAATGTTTCCACTGATAACTTTTTAATGTACTAGACATGACTACTAATCAATGGTAATAAAAGCTAAAGTAATTTTCAGACGAAGTCACATTCATATTAGTAGCGCCCTCAAGTTTGTTTCTGCGAATTTTAAGTATCTTTTCTGTAAAGAGTTCGCGGCTCCAAATTTCATGAAGGGTCGATTCAATAACGTTGTTTGATAAAAAAAATTTTAATCTTTGACTAGAGATTATTGGAGGTATAGTGATAGGATGCAGGCCGACTGGACTCACAGATACATTGATGATGTACTCACCATCAACAATCCAATTCAGGATTACCTTGGCGCAATCTATCCCAGTGAAATGGAAATGATGAAATCAAAGAGTCAACTGAGAGCAGCACTTCTGTCGCCTACCTAGACATACTACTATTGATAAGTTACAACGGTCATTTGAACTCCTCTCTTTATGACAAATGTGACTATTTTCATTTCACCGTCACAAATTTCCCCTTCATGTGCCAGGGTAGTTTAGTGTTTTGCATTGGGTGATGCAATCCACTCCTGTTGGGGATCCCCTCAATTGCTTTATACGGTTGTTTTTAAAGATGTATTAATAGTTTGTGTGCTGATGTTACATCAAGTTTTTTTGTACTTGTGTAGTAAGTAGGATATGCTTAATCTACCATATGAACTTATCAAATTGTCTTTGGTGCTGATAAATTAGGCAGTATATCTAATATTTTGCTATTCATTAATCTTATTTTTTTATGTCGCTGTGTGTCACAATACTTAGATACTGCATCTACATGCTTTCAATTGTTTCATAATGTATTGTGTGGTGTATTCGTAAGATTTGATATAGATATCACTATCAGAAAACTTATATGTGTCAGATAGCCCATGACTAGCATAAACTACTTGTCACATCGAACACTTGTATCTTTGATGCATCAAGTCTCGTAATTCTATAGCACTTGTTGACTCACGAAAAAGGAAATATTCATGTGATTTTCACGACTACAGCGTAAATCAAAAGGACGTTATTACTTGCGTCGTTATCCTCTTCTATAAATGCAGCCTGTCACGACTTCATCTCATCTAACATTAGTAAACAACACATTTCATCTTGGTAATATGTTCTTTCAAGGATCATTTGAGAGGTGCATCCTTTTCAGTAGGGATACGTGTCATTTTTATATAGAAACTGATAATCATAACTTTATACTAGTCATTTTCACTAATCACGAATTTGATATTCAATTTCATTTCATAACAAAGGTAAAATTGCATCATAATAGAGATGCTCTTTTTCACTTTGGCTATAAATCAAGTGGAAAAGATAATATTTTCATTTAATCATATCTTTGATTTTCATAATCAACATTGTTTTTGAATCATAAGGAAAAAAATTATTAAGACATTCACAAGTTTAAAGCAAAAAAATGTATATCTAAAATATGATAAAAACGAACCAAATATCGTATATTTCTTCAACGCATTCGAAAATTTCTGTTATCAAAATTTCTAAAACGTGGGTCCTGCAGCATCATATCCAACCCATCCTGCTACGTATTTTGGAAATGATTATTTTCACACTCTTTGGCCATATTACATTGTTTAGATTAAGGATCACATGTCTGGTCCATGCTGCAATTTTAATTGTTCTTAAATGATGATATTGAATTTGAAGACGTTTAACAGTTAAAAAGCAACAGAAGAAAAGAAGACATTGCTTTTTGTTTTTGTTTTTGTTTTTTTGTTGTTTCATAAAAATTGTTGTTTCTTGTTTCATCCAGGATAGCCACACCATCTGCTACTAGCGTGACAGATGGCCGTCCTAAGTCGGCAACGTTTGACCATAAGTCTCGTTGGTATATGTATAGTCTTTTGTACTTCATAATTCTATGGTGTGAGTTGTTGTTCTTTGTCCCTTTTGCATCTCTATCTGTGGATGTCTGTTCTGTGTTTTTGCATTGAGTGTTTTGAGGTTTTGCTGTGGGTGCTGCAACCGAGTGTTGTTTGAGATCCCTCCTTTCAGATATTGATCAGTTAGTTATTTACAGGCAGTAACACTATATCTGCCACTTCATTTAAGTTCCTTGGTTTTATTATTATTTTTATGTTACTTTTCTATATGCATTAAAACAAATAAACTGAAGCTTTTCTTCTTTATTCGCTTTAACGTGAGTGATAATATTACATCGATTTTCAGTTTGGTCGTCATCCTGTTTTATTATTAATAGCTATTCTTTGTAAGCATTTGCACTTTAATGAAGGACGCATGGCACGGCATGTCTCAGATTTTGATAGAATTTGTACAAAAGGTTGTGTCTGACCCAAAAGTAAAAATTGTCAATTTTTTTTTAAAATATCACATCCGGTTGCCATGGAAACGGACTTTGAATATTGAAAAAATGCATTTTGGGGCGTTTTTGAAGTTACATACATCATTTATGCAGCATAATCTAACACAAACTTTGATGAATTATCAGTACCCTATCATTGCTCTTTCAAGTAAGTAATAATATTATATCACCAGAATGTAATGTCGATTCTGATTGGCTTTTGCGCGAGTCATTATTTTCCGATAATGACCGCTGACGGAAGATAATGACTCGATGTGCGATTTTTCCCGATTTCAGTACTAACGATGAAAATCAAGATTGTTACTTTCTTAAATCTAATAACTTTTTATACACTTTTCACAAAAAAAGCGCAATTTGATTATCGAATTCTTCATCTAAAATAGAATATTTCTATTGCTTTGAATTATTACTTTAATGATATAGAGTATTACATGTCGCTATATAATATAACAAATAAGGACTTGGCCTCGGTCATTATGTCATTATAATGACATAATGACCTCGACCAAGTCCATATTTGTATAATAATGTTGGGTGTATGGTCTTATCTATAAGTTTCCATAGCAACAACACAGGTACCCTATCAAAATATTGTTTTTGGCTTTTTTTTTCAAAATTCAATGATAAATTGCTTACATTTTTTAGATTTTTATGCAAATAAAACATAAGCATTCACATTGGGACAAAGTTTCTGTTCGTTGCTATGACAACATGACCTCGAATCACAAAAATGAAAGCAATTTTGGACAATATTTAGAATCCTTTTTACTAGATCATTGAATTTTAATTTAAAGTGATGAAAATAAATTAATGTATTCAAGTAGATCTTTCATTGCATGAAAGAAATTTTTTTTTTTAAATATTCAGGAAATAGCCCGTTGCTATGGGAAGAATTGTGTAAAATTTCACATAAGCCCACTTTGAGTACTTGGATACGGGCATCAAGAGTTAAGTACTCTGAAAATTTTAAAAGCTGAAATCAAGTTTAGACTTTGCTTTATCGTATATGTAAAAAAGGTTGTGTAAGCCTGTTTCGTTTTTTGAGGAAAAGGCTTCGAAAAACAACAAAAAATGTTTTGTTTTATAATAAAAGGCCAAATTACTATAGCAACCATTAATTATTTGTAATTTTTTTTTATTTAGTTTGATACAGACTTACTTCATCTTTATTGATATTGAATTTGAACTTCCTGGGATTAATAATTACTGTTTAAAAAAAAATGGTTGCCATGGTAACATATGTTTCCCATAAATTTTTCATGGTTTTTGAAAGAGCTCTTTGTGTTGGATATTTTCCATCAATTTTTATCTGTTCATCATGATGCAAAATTGTTTAAAGTGACTCTGAAGTTGCAAAATAAGTAATATTATAGACCATTGTTACCGTTGCCAAGGTAGCTTATGTATATAGCAACAAGTGGGGTTATCTTGAATTTGCTCATTTTATAAAATAAATCCTATTTCCTTATATACCCATCAAGAGAGAAGGAAAATTGGAAACTACAAACAGCATTTTGAAATCAATAAGCAAAATTAGCTAATTATGTTGTCATGGTAACCAGCCTTTTTTACAATATCAGACACTTCTAGTGAGCTTATTTAAAATTTTATGTCCTTATCTTTAGGATGCATAAAAAATATTCAATTAATGTCGTATATGGACCAAATTATACAGCTTCAAATTAGCTCAATTTTGCCAATGTCTCAACTTTAAAGGCCGTTGCCGTGGTAACCAGATGACCTAAAAATAAAAATTTTGTCAAATTTTCCTTTTTTATTGGTCCCTAGTTATGTGTGAAATTTCATGAAAATCGGAGACCATGCGTGCCGAAATTGTTTAAATGGTTACAGAGAATTGCTATTAAATTTTCACTTTTTTATCAATAAAATACGATATTTTATTTAAAAAAAAATCTTTAACAAAAATTGCGAAATAGAAGATAAATTCTCTTAGAAGTATCCCTGTTTAATGTATGTTTTAAACTCATATCTGATGAATAATAAGGAGCTCTAAGTATAAGACGTAAAATCTGCCCTTAAAAAGTCGAAATTATAAAATGCAAAATTTTGCATTAAAAATATCAACGAAATTGGTCCAAATCTTAATCTACTGTAATCTTATATATACTATTCATAAAAAGGCTGATATTTGGGTTATGTTTTGAGAACGTTTTCAAATTCTTATGCTTTTTGCATAGATATCAATAGTTCCACCCCGAGTTACAGATTGCTGCGTTCACTAAGGTGTCTATTGCTAAAATATATTTTCTGACCAAGTGGGGTTCTGTAACTGCATAAAATCTTACACTGTTTCTGTTGAGTACAAAATAGGACTATTTTCAGTTTCCGGATTTCGGAGTTCGCACCGATTTTTATGGAAATACTATCTACAAACATACCCTTAGTTTTCCACATCTAACATAAAAGGGGATTGAAACGTTACACACATATTTTTTCCTTTGTGAATTAATGCATTGTTTGTTTATTTTTAATCGCTTTTTGGCATTTTCCGACATTGTTACCCTTACCTCTTCAAACCGTAATATTCGAAACACGTGTCTGGTGCTTAATAAATTGGTTTTAAATTTTCTTCAAGAAGATATAGAGTTGGATCACTTCCGTATTATTAATATAAACACTTCTTTCCTGTTGCAGTGTTGAGGAGATAAATTGTTCCCCCTGACTCGAAGGTTTGAAGTTCATTAATTACTTCTTTCCAGCTCAAGATTTGTTTTGGCCCTTTATCGCTTTGACATCATAAATATTTTATTGATATTTTATTGATATGTCGGAAACTTGTTATTTATCCAAAAACATAATCGAAATCAAAGGAGGTTAACACTTAGCACCATCCCTTCAATGCTATTTTGAACAAATATTTTATTTGGATATGCTACTGAATCGACCCTATAGGAAATTTTGAGCCTTGTACTCTCTGTGAAGTAGATGCACAAATTTAAATTCAAAAAATAAAAAAGAGAGCACTACTGAAATGAATTTTGGCGGCTCCTCAGAATCACTCTGACTGGATGCATCACTGATGAGGATTTAATATCCGAAACGCATGTCTGGTGCATATAAATTGGTTAACGTATAGAGTTGGATCACTTCAGTATTATTAAAACTCTTGCAATGCATCTTCTTAAATTAAATACCTATAAGGACTTTTCTAATAAATAAAATTTTTATCCTAACCATCATATACTATCAAAGAAAGGAAACCGCATGAGAAACAATTGAGTGATTTGAGGGCTAAATCAGAACGTCATTCTTACATGCACATCTCCTCTATTTCGAATTGTTATTAATTGGAATAGTTTGTGTTTACAGACTATATACATAAAGATGCTAAAGAGAGTTCGTATTATGCTCCTTTGGGCTTAAACCATGTTTTATATAACCTCCGACCTTCCTTTTAACCTTGAATTTCACTTATTATGAAAACATAAGATTTGGTCGACATTTCTGTTTTGAAAGTGATATGGCTTTCATATTTCGTGTGTATATTTCCTTTAACGAAACCTTTAATCGGAACCAAATCTGTTCCTCTTGACATTTACTTTAGAGATGACATTTTTATGTTTGTATTTATATTGACAAAGATTCTTGGTTCGACTACAAGTGACTTCAATGGTCGATGAAATTTATAAGAAACTATGCTTAATGTAGAAACATAAATAATCTTTAATCAATATATGATGACATTGTTTCAAGATCAACTACACAGTCACGCAACTACTGAAGAAAATTCAAGAAAATGTCATTAATTATAGTATTATAATGTAGATAGAACACAAGGAATAAGAGATGTTTTGTATTTAGATTTTTTTTAGGAAATAGCTTATGGTCGTCCAATTTCGCGCTGTGTAAATGTTACTCTTTATTAATGTTGTGCAAATCATGTGAGAAAGTCTAGCAGAAAGCCCAAATTTGAATTCAAAATAAAACTATCCGCGAGCTTACGAAACAATGAAAACTGCAAAAAGAAAATTATACAAAATGAATCCCAAAAGTAGATGAAATCAGATGACCAAGCGATAAGTGTTATACATGTATTTCATGTTTCGATAGGTCTGCTTTGATTGTTCCTTTTTTCCACTTGATGTGTTGTTTTTGTTCGTTTTCCCTGTTGATTGTTGAAGTTACTTTGTCTTACGACCAATATTTTGTTGGAATGTCTTTGATGTGTTCCGCAGTAAAGTATTTGTGCTGAAGGTCTTTTCCATACCATGTTACGCTGGTAAACATTATTTTGTTTGAAGGCTGCTCTCTGACAGCAGAGTAAAGAGTGTTCGTTTTTCCTTTATTTATAAATCACTTTTGTCGGTAGAGCGTACACTCAAATTGCTATTGTGCTGATATGATATTGATCCATGGTCCTCACATATCATATATTCTAATGTAATGTCGCTATAACGTCGAATTTCATTTGTTGTTTCCTCGTTTGTTACATCAGTAAAACGAGAACATACTAGGCTTTGACGTTGCTAACGTCACATTTCGCCAAATATTCACAAAAATATACATTGCAACTAGATACTGACGTTATGTTTGCGGACGGTAAATGCCGATGTTACGGTGCAAACATCTGTTTCTCTGGCTCCACTAACGCGTCGCCAGAAAAGCTCAGTTTGCAACCCTCCCGCAAATATAACGACAGTATCTAGTTATTTGTCTTACAGGAAACAAACGGAAGGGGAGGATCTCCGGCAGGACTCAGTTGCAGCACCCACGGCGAAAACTGAAACACTCAAATACTAACAGTGGACACAACAACAAATCATGCAATTAACAAACACCAAAGGGACAAGGCTGAACGTCAAAGAAGACATCAGCACATTAAAGATTATACATAAATCAACGAGACCAATCGGTGCTGACATAGGACAACATTCCACATAAGTGCATGTATGAATTGGTGAGTTAACTCTTGATTTATATGCACACAGCCCTCCTATCCGTTCGGTTACCCAGTGGTGTCGAAGAACGCATAATTAGTATTATATATAACATCATCACTGAAAGATGACACAAATCAAACAGCTTAAAGCATGGGCAAAAGTAACACACAGATGAATGTGTAAATTAATATCAAAAGGGCGTACGAAAATCAGTATGTTACCTGCTGGCCGGAGCGAGCTCATGTATGCAATCACTGAGGAGTCCTGCCAACTTTCAGAGTGGACAGATGGTCAGGGACTTGTTTCTCTGACGAAGTTTGGGCAGGCCTGTCATGGAATTCCGTTCCTTACAATCAGTAAGGATGTGACTCTATTAAAAGAATAACCCATCCAACCACAGACAATACTTGTGTATATTTCTGCCAAATTCAGATTATTGTCAGGATCTTCTCTAACTCATTTGCATGCAAGCAGGAGATGCTTACTCTCCCTGGGCACATAGTCTCACTCCTATATTGGGAGTTCGCTTCTTTTCATGTGGGTTTTTTTTTTATTTGCTTTGGATCCTGTTTTATCCTGATTTTTTATGCCTTCGGTTTGTGATTTCCTGAATTATCGATTTTGTACTGTGTATTTGGATATGGTCATTGTCCATATTTTCAATACAATGGTACAAGGCTGTAGAAATATCAAGTGATCCAATGATAATATCTACGGTATATACAGCGATTAATGATTCTGAGGCATCGTCAAAGGGAATCCAGATCTTTGATTCTCCTTAATAGTCTGTCTATTACTGTAAGTTACCATAAAAGGCAGGTTGTGAAATTCCAAACGTACTTTGTTGCTCGAATAGATCCGAATTTCAGAAGAAGCTGGAGAAGAAGCTGGGACTAGTATTTTTTAATATGTACAGAAGGTCTTAACAATCTTTATGAAATTGCAATTCTTGACCTAAACGATTCTTGGTAATTTTACATTTTCATAACTTACATAGAAGGTTTAAAATGTAATAATACCGCTTACTGAAATTGACACCAATTGTGTTTTTGAATAAAAAAAAGTGAAGATAATATGAACGAAATTTGGATAACGAAAATATTCGATATGTTTTTCACAAATGAAAATCCTAAGTCAGCTTCTTGTCTTCATTAGATTATTTTATTCATATCTTGGAAACAGCGTAAAACTGATATCTTCCTTCACCTTTGGTTCTCACGATGGGCTTATTGGTTTTAATCATTATAGTCCTTATTGGATATTTTTCATGTTCATGGACTTCGCACTTGGAAGGGACTGTGTACTAAAGCAAAATGTTATTTTTATTCCTATAAACTTTCTGTGAAAAATTTATTTGTTTTAATGTCTGAATATACTCTCCAGTATCATTTCGTCCATTTCGTGGTCAGATTTTACTTTTGTAAATACACCTGATTTCTTTTTCTATGACCCCATAGTACGAAATCCGGAGTGCGAAGTCCGAAGTATGTCTACTTGAAAAATGTATATTGCAATCGCTTTTAAGATTAGTACATGTAAACCATGACTGAATTATCAGAAAGAGTTGTGCTTCTTTTTATATAGCTAGGCCTTGTTTTTGATTTTGTTTTTTATCCATCCATCTAGGTGTGCTTGGAGTACCAATGTAGACGTTAAGCCCCCTTCACACTCCACTACAACTACAATTGTTAAACGTCTTCAAATTCGATAGCACAATTTAAAAACAGATAAATTTACAGTATGGACAAGACATGCACGTTTCGGGTACGTAACCCTTGTCAGTGATCCTCAATCTAAACAATGTAATATAGCCAAAGAGTGTGTAAAATATTATGTCCAAAAATGTACCGAAAATCGTAGTAGCAGAATAGGTGGGATATGATGCTACAGGACTCACGTTTTAGAAATTTCAAGCATTTTTGATACATGTAACAGAAATTTTCGAATGCGTTGAAGAGACAGACGATCAACCGAAGTTGATCGAACTTGGCTTCATGTGCCCTCTGGGACTCCTGGTCCACCAGCAGTGACACTCACCAAGTGGTTCAAATGTGAAACGTCTTCAAATTCGATAGCATCATTTAAGAACAGATACATTTACAGTATGGACCATACATGCACGTTTCGGATACTTAACCCTCGTCAGTGATCCTCAATCTAAACAATGTAATATGGCCAAAGAGTGTGAAAAATATTATGTCCAAAAATGTACCGAAAAACGTAGCAGGATAGGTTGGATATAATGCTACAGGACCCACGTTTTAGAAATAGGTCTATCTGTGGTGAATAGGGACGCAAAATGTTCGATGAACATGAACCTACGACTCCAGTACGGATTGCCACGGAGTGATGAATCGATTACGGGTAGCTAAGGATTGCTACGGATATCGTACCGACATTGCTACGGATTGCTACGACACGCGTACGGATTGCTACGAAATGTGTTCTGATAGATACAGATTGCTAAGGATAACCACGACCACGAGTACGGATAGCCACGTTTCGCACAAGGATAGCTAGGACTTCAGTACGGATTGGTAGGACTGGCTTGAATTTCCTGTATATTTAAACCATGATTATTTACTAAAACACCGAATATTTTGAAATTGAGACGGTCTCGATTGTTTTATTTAACAGTATGGAAGTTTTATACATGCCTTTATATCATTACCTGAAACTGAATAGTTTAAGTATTAACTCATATATTGACCGAAAAACGCATAACATAATAATAAATTTGAAGTTGATATAAGACAAAATCCGTGGATATCCATAGGAGAGTCGTAGCCCTCCGTAGCAGAGTTGTAGCAATCCGTAGCAGAGTCGTAGTAATCCGTAGCAGAGGCGTATTGCTATTTTTATCATAAACACGGTCCCGGATTGCTACGGGTTGCTATGATTCCCCTACGGATAACTACGACCCCACTACGGGTTGCTAAGACTCCGATACGACAAACTTATCCGTAGCGGAGTCGTGGAAAATTTTGAACATGTTTTTTTTTTGTCTCATCCCGGATAGCTACGGATTGCCAAGGATAGCTACGACTTGTCACGACTAGTGCGGATCGTGCTACGGATAGCTACGGATGTAAAATTTTTCTCGATTCGTGGCCCTATCCGTGAAAGTGTGAAGGGGGCTTTACTTGAAAGTAAAGGTTAGTTTTTCAGTGGCTATTGGGATGTTAAACGTCTTCAAATTCAATAGAGCTTCTTTTTATATTTGTGGTTATTTTAATGAAGCATACGAATGTATTGTTTGGGACATTTATCTTACCTTGGTGCTTATTTTTGTACATGATACTAAGCTTCATACGTACACATTTTCGTGTAAGCAATGTTATAAGAACTAAACATGCTAAAAGATTGAAACTAACAATAAGACTTTGAATTAATCAATGTATTGATCACTTATGGTCTGTGTTTGTTTTCTGTCCTTTTTTGTAAATAGATACATGTAAGTGTGCCTTTTTCTTTGCTTAAGAGGCTTTTTGATGAAAATATTTTCCATTTCAGAAATCTAGGAATATAATGATGTGTTGAATTACACATTTGTCAAGGAGGTAGCTCTCTACTTGCATGGACATTGAATAAACTCTATTAAACTGTAAAAAAAATCTTGCCAGGTGCCACTATTATTGTTTACAATATTTATAAGGGCAAGCATCATTTGATATACATCATATAATTTCAAATATTTCTTCAATTGTGTATTAATTGTGTATCAATGTAATACACATTTGTCTATTTATTTAATTAATACACTTATTTCCTTGAATAATTTTCATGATTTATTAATATCACTGTCTGTTTTCAAATCAAGGGGAGAGGCTTGACAATGGTAATCAGACGGCCACAGTCTCTGGGGATTTCCATAAGATTCCGATCGAGAGAACAGATTCACTCCGCTTGTCAGGTATGACGTCAAGAAGTTGTTAGGAGCCTGAAATGTATCAAGACAATCTTAAATTGAGTAAAGTGAACAGAATTATTTTTCTTCCCAAATTAAGCACTTTTCTTTTCAAAGCCAGAACAGAAACAAAAATTTGGAATCTATTTGGAGTAGATTTGAACCCACCATGAAATATGTCAGTGGCAATGTGTATTGGAAATGAAAAGTTTGGGTTTTTTCATTCTTGTAAGATCTGGAAGAGGAGGGGATCTCCAGTAAGACTCGGTTACAGCACGAAACACCCCAAAGTGGAGTAGAGATAAACAGCAAGAGACGCCGACGCATTGGAACATTGGACACTAGACAAGACATTAGAACAACATATAAACCAACGAGACCAATGGGCAATCGGTGTCGATTTAGGACGTCATCTCCCACTTTAAGCGGTGGTCACAACCCGCCCTGCGTGCACGTACGTGCTGTCTACGTGCAAAACGTAGGCAAACCTAGGGTATCCGTACGGTGTCCGTGTGTTGTCAGTGACAAATAAAGTCGTTATGTCGATTACGTGCACACAACCCTCTCACTTTTCCATTTACCAAGAGGTATCGAAGAACGCACAATTGTTTTGTATCATAACCTTCGCACTATAGATGACCCATGAAACAAAACAGCAAAACACAGAGGCCCTGGTAACATACATGTACAAATGTAAATGGATCAAAAAAACAAAAAGGGCATATGCAAAACTGTCCGTGCTCTGATGGCTAGAGCGAGCTCATACGTCTAATCTACCGAGAAGGCGGACCGACATCGGAAAGACAACTATTATGGAGGAGGCCTATTTTTATCTATTAAATTACTGTGCCTGACTTTAGGCTTTAATATTAATGGAAGGTAGGGAGAGAAGACAAGACATGATGTGTCTGAGCGACAAAATCGCCCGGCCGGTAGCCATCATTGAACATTGAAGTTGAATGGCAATTTTAATCCTCCAAAAATGTTTGGACCGCATTTATATTCGAGTTGATCTGAATCTCTCTGTAATACTTTTTTCTCTCTATTATACAGCTGTATACTCATTATTTAGATTCATCAAACCTCAATTAATTTTCAATTTATTTCTTCTATATTTCTTCTAAGTGCGGGGGAAATTACTCATCTAATAATAGTCAGACCGCATCTCTATTTACACATGAGCCATATAACAGCATACATCTTCAAACCAAATCAAACCTCCAAAGAAATCACAGATTACAAAGCTCACCTCGTGACAGCAAAATTCAATTCAAACATATTTCTTAGTACATGTATATTGGCTTTTAAAGGCAAAACCACTCAAGCAGAAAAAGTAGGTCAAGGTCATTTTATGAAAGTTTGATCAAAGATACATCCAATATGCAAGTTTGGTACATGTAGCAGTTATACTTTGCTCAATATTGGATTTATAGAGCAAAATCACTCAAGCGGAAAAAGTAGGTCAAGATCATTTTATGAAAGATTGATCAAAGATACATCCAATATGCAAGTTTGGTACATGTATCACTTATACTTTGCTCAATATTGGCTTTTAAAGGCAAAATCACTCAAGCGGAAAAAGTAGGTCGAGGTCATTTTATGAAAGATTGATAAAAGATACATCCAATATGCAAGTTTGGTACATGTATCACTTATACTTTGCTCAATATTGGCTTTTAAAGGCAAAATCACTCAAGCGGAAAAAGTAGGTCGAGGTCATTTTATGAAAGTTTGATCAAAGATATATCTAATATGCAAGTTTGGAACATCTAGCACTTATACTTTGCTCAATATTGGCTTTTAAAGACAAAATCACTCAAGCGGAAAAAGTAGGTCAAGGTCATTTTATGAAAGTTTGATCAAAGATACATCCAATATGCAAGTTTGGTACATGTAGCACTTATACTTTGCTCAATATTGGCTTTTAAAAGCGAAATCACTCAAGTGGAAAAAGTAGGTCAGATGCTGCATCCGATGCATGGGTCCATCTCGGCATCCAAAGATGAATCACTTGTGCAAGTTTGGTTACTGTAGCATTAGTACTTTGTTAGATACTGAGCTACCCCAAACTTCTTATCCAAATCACTCAAGCGTAAAATGTAGGTCAGATGCTGCATCCGGTGCATGGGTTCACCTCAGCATCCAAAGATGAATCACTTATGCAAGTTTGGTTACTGTAGCATCAGTACTTTGTCAGATACTGAGCTACCCCAAACTTCTTAACCAAGTCACTCAAGCGGAAAATGTAGGTCAGATGCTGCATCCGATGCATGGGTTCACCTCAGCATCCAAAGATGAATCACTTGTGCCAGTTTGGTTACTGTAGCATTTGTACTTTGTCAGATACTGAGCTACCCCAAACTTCTTAACCAAGTCACTCAAGCGGAAAATGTAGGTCAGATGCTGCATCCCATGCATGGGTTCATCTCAGCATCCAAAGATGAATCACTTGTGCAAGTTTGGTTACTGTAGCATCAGTACTTTGTCAGATACTGAGCTACCCCAAACTTCTTAACCAAGTCACTCAAGCAGAAAATGTAGGTCAGATGCTGCATACGATGCATGGGTTCACCTCAGCATCCAAAGATGAATCACTTGTGCCAGTTTGGTTACTGTAGCATTAGTACTTTGTCAGATACTGAGCTACCCCAAACTTCTTAACCGGACGCGGACGCTGACACGGACGCGGACACGGACGCGGACGCGGACGCGGACGAGGACGCGGACGCGGACGAGGACGCGGACGCGGACGCGTGGGGTTATAGCATAAGCTCACTCAACTTCGTCGAGGTGAGCTAAAAATACCATGAAAAGCAACGATGACGGCCGGACGGACTAAATTACGACAAAGTGCAACATAAATAAATACCTTTCTCTGAAAAGAGGAGGTGTGACAATTACTCATTCCCAATATATATCTATGGTCCTGTATAAGTCTTGTTGTATGGTAATTAGATTTGTTAGTTCCATTCGATTGCGTGTTTAACTCTCGTTCACTGATTTGTAAATTAAGGACATATCCGGCACCCAAATTTGGGGTCTCCACATCGAAGATTTCCCCATAGTCATATACACATAAAATCATATAGAAATAATGTTAGTTTCATAATGCTACGTCATGTATAACGCTCGGATTCCTACCTGATAGCAGTGCACTGTACTTTGCAATACTTGTTTTTGTTTAAAATATTGATAAAGTCAAATTATGTTTCAATTATATTATATAAAAATACTGAGCTTTCTTTTGAAATGAAAACATGTCTAATAAAGAGCTATTATTTTGGAAATATTCTGTATTTATGACTTACAAGAAAGATAACTCCAATTTGCATTATGAAGGTACAGTCCCACCTGTGTTAACGGACACCTTTATATACCGGACAACTGTACATAACGGACAATTTCAGTTCCCCCCAACGTTTTTTGTGTTATAAATGTCTTTTGTATAGCGGACACCTCCGTTCTCCGGACAACGGACACCCTTCTGGTACCCCAATCGGTGTTAATAACCTCCTATAACGGACATAATTATCTCGGTTCCGCCTCTGATAACGCACAATGCCTTTGTAAAATCCTTTGATCCGCGTCCTTTTCTATCGTGGCTTCACAAATTAATGGTAATTAGGGGACGGGTAATTAGTGGCCAATTTATTTTTACCTGTGTATACATTAATTAAAACAAGAACGTATAAACAGAGGCTTTGACGCTTGATGAAGGGTGTAATATTGAAAATCGCAAGAGTACAAGAGCCTTGTATTCACAATAGAAAGCCTTCGTTTCAGAATAGAAAGTTTAAATCCCGACTTCATTTATTGTATAGCAACTGACCACACGCCGGCACGCGTCGCGGACAATTTAACGATCGATATTTTACCATGAGTTCGACATACTCTTTTCTCTCTCCGTCTTTTTTTATTATAAATGTAAACAGCATATGTATACTAATAATTATGCTGAACAACATCAGGAATTTATTGTAATATTTCAGATTCGATTGATAATGACGTTCATGATTTTAGAGGTATTCACGGACCACCGACACGCGACAAATGTCTGTTTAATCCTTACATTAACGTTATCCGTAAATGTAAGGATTTAAAATTACGTTTTATCAACAACGTTTTATGTACCCGAGTACATACATGTAATTCGATCAACTAGCGGTTTAATGTCGATCAATCTAGCCTTGGCTTCTGTATACACGCTCTACGCTGACCTACTCACGGGCCCTCCTGAAGAAGTGAGGGGTCTTTAAACATGTAAATCGCGGGGATTTCGATAGGCAAGATGAGAAACCGCAATACATTCCGAGCCTTGTACGTGACATGGCGCATGCGTACTTATTTATCATGAATTGCGTCTCCCCTTTCTCATAAACTGAATGGGAGGAAAGTGGCATTTTAAAACTTTATTTCCCAGTTTACCTAGGGAAACACTCTCCTACGTAAAAAAAATGTTTGCAAAACTTAATGCTTTACTTACATTTATATTGCAAGAGTTACTTTTGATAAAAAAAATATTCTACCTTCCTTAATTTCCTTTTTTTGTAGTCTCAATTATCTGAGAAACATGTATTTAATTCTACATGACCCAATTACATGTATTAGTACATGCATTCTGTTTTATTATTAATTTACATTGTAAAACTACTTATCAAAAATTGGCGGAAATTATTGCAAACGGTATATCAAACTGAACCTCTGCATAAAGGACACCTCTCTATAAAGGACAATATTTGATTTTCCCCGAGCCGTCCGTTATAGACAGGTTAGACTGTATTTGAAAAAATATTTAAAAATGAAAAATATGTATGTCATTTTACACAAAGGTATATGCGGGAAGGTTTCAATAACCTCGTTTCAATCAATTTGTAGTTTATCCAATATTCTATATTCCAAGTAAGAAGGAAAATCATACAGCTATAAAAAAGATATTGAGAAATATTGTGAATTTACCATAGTTGGCAATGGAAAATGATTGCATCTGTCATTTTGGGAAGTACTCAGAATTTCAATTATTACTATAATGGTAACCACATCAAGTGTCACTACTTATCACTTTTACATACAATAAGATGAAACTGATTCAACTCTAAAGGATATCTATCATAAAACTGAATAAACAGTATATGTTCTTAACATCTGGGGCATGTAATTTCGAAAATGCAAGCAGGAGATGCTGACTCTTCCTGGGCACCTGGTTTTACTCCCATTTCGGGAGTTAGTTTTTTTTCATGTGGCGGATGTTTTGTTTGTTTGCTTTCAATTGGTTCCTGTTTTATCCTGATTTTTTATGCCTTCGGTTTATGATTTTCTGAATTATAGATTTTGTGCTGTAGATAGGGATATGGTCATTATCCATATTTGTCATTGATAAATTCATCACGATTAAAAGATATATATGTTTACCATTAACTCATGCGAGTGATGTGTTGGCCATGCCATTGGAAAAGGGTAGGCCATAAGACCTGCTATATTGAACTTCTTCTGTTTCCGCCATTTTGCTCTTCGATTTTGAAACCACACCTATGAAATAATTTATGGTTATTGATTTATTTCATGAAATAAATAGTGCAAATAAGAAGGAAACAATGAATCGAACTCTGATTCGATATAGCTTCTATAGAATCAGAACAACATTTGTTTATTGCATAATTGCAATTTGTTTCCAAAGGAAACAAAAGCTTGAAAATACAAAGTCGAATACCTTTAATATAAACCTCAGAGTATACATATACCTGTATTCTTGATTCCGGTAATTTTATTTTCAAGGCAAGTTTTTCTCTGAGGAAAACGTCCGGATAATGTGTTTTCCGGAAAGCTCGTTCGAGTTCTTGGAGTTGTTTTGTAGAAAATGTAGTTCTGTTTCGTTTTCCTTTCAATTGGTCCACTTTATCGTCTTCTGGAATCGAACTCGCTGACTGAATCGTAGAAGCTGCTGCATCAACTTGAATAAAAATGTATTCTTTATATATATATTTTTAAATACATGTATAATATAACGTTCATTTTTTAAAATAATATTTCAATGTAATATATATGCAGGTCCACAATAAACAAATGAGACCAACTCAAACCATAGAAAAATAAAACACCGCTAAAGACGGTATGGCCGGATTGCAAAGTAAGTTTTTGTCACTAACTTGGTCAAGGTCAATAGGTCAAATAATACAGCATAAATTGAAAGGTTTTTTCATAGGCAACCCACATGTATAAAATAAATTTTATTGTATTATCATGTCAAATTTCTACAGGAATCAAATTTTTATCTCCACATACAGTTACATATATTTGCCATACGGGAAATGAGAAACTATAGATATTAAGTGGAAAGCAATAGATAAAATAGTTTTTATTTCCGTACCGTTGAATTTACTCAATGAATTCAGAGAAAAAAAAAGCTTTTTAAATCGCATATCCATATAAAAATTTCACTTAAGTGATTTGATGGGAATAACCGATAAGAATGTTGATTGATTTATGTCAAATTTCAGTAATTTTGTAGTTTGCAGTAATAAATATTCCATTCCATGGTCATAACCATAAAATAAATATCTAAACTTGTAATGTAAGATTCTGCAGTAAGTGAAGGATATTCAGATGTACATGGTTTAGTACGTATCTATTTCATCCGAATTAACTTTAGTTATTTTTAACATTAAGTAATTCTAGCTTCGCATTGTACATGTATATGTTGCTTCCGGCAACATTGATATAACATTAGGCATGTATTTGCATAATGTAAGAATTGAAATATTTTGAATTGTGGTATTGCATATTACGAAATTGAATCCGTATCAAGCCCAGTCTTTAATTCAAAGTCTTCTTAATTTCTTTTCACGTTTTTCAGTAATGTCAATTTGAAGCAATTAAAGGATAGAAATGAAATGCGTAGGATGTAAATATAAAGCTAATGTTTCATAATGAATCAGAAGTACTGTAAAATCTTTAATTTATTCAATCAATCACTATATTTCAACGTGTCGTATGTAATTTAATTCTTTTTATTATCAAAGCTGAACTTAATAAAGATCATATTCGAACTAACAGACATGATTTCATAAATTAGTTTTAATGCTGTTTTTATTATAATCTGAATCAAAATTAAACATGTCCATGTAATTCTATATTTATTCAATCAATAAGCGCATTTGATTACGAACCTTGTGTAACCTGATCTCAGGGTAGTGTTGTCAATAATAACCAATAATAAAGATTTTCCAAATAAAGCAACAATAATTCGTGTTACTTAACTTAAAAATGTTAAACATCTATTTCAATTCAATTATTATAACAGGCATCTTCTTTTTTCAAAAATAGAGTTGTCAATCGAAAATCTTTTTTTTTTTTGTGCAAAATAGACGGAAAAATCTTACGTTATCTTGATAATTATTGACGAAAAATAAAACTGACATTTATTTTATTAACAATTTTTTTAAAGTACAGAAAATAAAATAAAATGAAAAAAAAATTAATTACAAAATGGGCTGTCACACATGATTATCATTCTATACTTTATATTTCGAATTACATATTCCTTATTGAATTTCATCGAAGGTATAAAATTTATGTATGAACTAGATTTTCTAAGCATTACCGTATGTATTTTTATATTTTTGAAGCTGTTGTCTCTTCCTTTGAGGGAGGGTCAAACAGCCTAAAGTTCAATTAATTTCATTTACCAAAAAAAAAAAAGTGAATTGCCATGTAAATGAAAAAGAAAGATTTTTTTTTTATTAAATAAATGATGAAATAAATGAATAAGATTCAGACCAAATGAATTTTGATTTACATGTTAAGGGGAATTCTAATATGACTTGATTCTTTTTCCCTATTAAGACAACAGACGCGAGCCGGGCTCTATTCTCCAATATAGGCCCTATAGCGATAAGCCACGCCTACCCATTTTCTGAAAGCAGATAAACCGGCAGGAACTGGTTTTTACCAAGACTCGAGTTTGTCGTCTGTGTTTCATTTATCTAAGTTTGGTCATCATTAGAATAGAAATAAAAAATGACGACGCGGCGAGGTGATAAATGTGATTGGCTGAGGACGCGAGGGCATTATGAGACAATAGAGCCCGGCTTGTCATTTTTTATTTCTTAAATACAATTTCAGTATTTTTGGGAAGATCATTTAGCATCTTAAGCTTTAGTCATTGACATTATCGGCCACATGAAAAAAAAAAAAAAAACAGAAAGGAAAGAAAAGGGAGCAAACAAATTATAAACAAACGAGATAGATTGAAACCTCACATTTACTTTGAAGCATCAAGACTTGTTCGTGTATGAACTAGATTTTCAAAGCAATACCGTATGTATTTTATCATTTTTGAAGCTGTTGTCCTTTTCTTTGTTTGAGAAAAATAAGTAACAATGATAAATGAATAAAAAAAAAGTGATTTATGTAATTAAGAAGTTCCAAAAACTTTGCTTCATATCATATCTTGATCGTGTAACCATCTATGCTAGGCTGGGATACTGAATTCTCATTTACAAAATAAAGAAAGAATTATTAAATAAATTATGAAATAAATTAATAAAATACAGATCACAGCCAGCTGTATGCGGGTCCTATTCCAGATCATCTAAAATACATACCGCTATAATTTTGCGTTTGATTTACATGTAAAGGGGAAATACAATTTCAGCCATTTAGCATCTTAGTCTTTGACATTATCGGCCATTGAAAAAAAAAGGAGCAGACAAATTACAAACAAACGAGATGCGCGTGACGGAAGGTCCCGATAAGGTGCGAATGTTGGCACCAATTACTAGTATTCGTCTTTTAAAATTTAGATAGCATGTGCATGCCATGCAGTCTTCTGACTTAACAAAAATATTGAAACATTTTATTGATACATCATCCACTTTTTAACATACCTTTTGTGAAACTGTTTGACGGCTCATCAGCGGAAAGCTTCAGGATGTTGCTTATGGAAAATTTCAGTAATCCAGAGCCCGAACTTGTTGACTGGATAGTGGTATTTGGAATCATTATGGGTACATGTAGTTGTTCGTTATTTTTAATTTGCGTTGTACTGTCAATTGTTTCCATTGTTTCATCACTAAACAAGTTTTCAATTCTATCTTCATTGCTTGAAAATATTTCTGTATCATCCCTTGATAGATTCATTATGAATTTGTTTGAAATTCGGATATCACCAATGTTTTATATGGAAAAATGATTGACTAATTAAGAGTACATGACATTTTAATATTCTTATATCAAAACTAAGAACGAAAGAGAAACCTTATGAATTGTCATTTAATATCCCGAATAAAAATTCATAATGATGCTTATTGAAGACCTAATTTTGATTACCTCCCTTGGATGAAGGGGCCGTAAAATATTACAGGAAATTATCTATAACATCAGGAGCAATGATAAACGTTAAGATGTTCTGACTGAGAGGGTTTGACAAAGGAGCCCACGGCACCTATTGACATTATACCGCCACGAGGCGCGGTGAGCCTGTCTCTTAATGACAGACAGAAGGAGCGGAAAGTCGATCGTACAGTGTGAAAGTTAATTATCGGCTCCTATACTATTGGAAATGATAACTTGGAAGGGCTTCTTTAATCTGCGAAGATACAATGCTACTTGTCTCCATTATTACTTCATTGTTTTTCAAACAAATCTCTAAATTAGAAGTAATCGATCATAGTGTCATCCAGTGATGCAATTCAATCTTGCATTTCACGTAACATGATGTTGGATGAAAATTAAATTGAAACTTTCAAAAAATAATCAAAAATAAAATTAGTAGACTAAAGTCTTGTTGAAAAGAAAAAAAAAACAACTTTCATGTATGCCCCGTTTTCGAAAAGAAAAAACCCCGTAAATTATTAAAAGCGATAAGGTGCATAAAACCTTGAAGTTTTCGAACATATTAATTAGATTTGAAATGACATTAAAACTAGCCAACTGTTTGATGTTCAGTAGACAATAGTACGAAAGCCTATTGAGTTCAAGTGGTAGCTGAGAAAAAAAATTACGCGTTTTAACGCGAAACTTTCCAATTATATCGCGACACTTTCGCGCTTTTCGCAAAATTCGTGTAAAAACGCAAAATTTACGCGTAATATCGAGAAACTTTCGCATTTTTCGCAAAACATTCGTTTCATAACGCGTAACTATCCAATTTAATAGCAAAATTTTCGCGTTTTCCGCAAAACATTCGTGTTATTACGCGAAACTTTCGCGTTATATCGCGAAACCAAAAAAACAGACTCTTTATAATGAATATATGTATGAAATATCAATAGCCTTCCATAGATACTATAAAAGATACAATGTATCTGCGTTCAACGCGAAACTTACGTGTACTATCGCGAAACTTTCCAATTATATCGCAAAATTTTCGCGCTTTTCGCAAAGCATTCGTGTTATAACGCGAAATTTACGCGTTATATCGAGAAACTTTCGCAATTAAATATCTTCGTATTTAAATTCAAAAAAGAAAGGAGATGCCCAAAAGTGTTTACTGGGAGACAGATATGATTGACGTATTAGATTTGTTTGACTTTCATGCTTGCTGTCTGACGGGCATCTTCTCGAGACAAGTGTACATAAGTGGGAGTAAGATATTACGTACATTTGTCTCGAGAAGATGTCTGACGAGGCGTTAGTTGCCTAGCGAATACATTTTCTATACATCTTATATCAGATAATTGAAACTCAAAACATTTAAGGATTTTTTTTTTGTTTATTATCAAGAAAAGTTAAACATTTAAGGCATTTTTTTATTTTGTGCATTATAAAGAAAAGTTAATGGTTAAATACTAATGTTTCTTTCTACTTTCGATTTATGTTTAATAGTACTTGGATCATCAATCATGCGAGATAACTTTTTGATTGATACTCTGGTTTTTTCAATTCTGCATAAAAATAAAAGTGGTCTTCGAAATTTGAGCACTATTTTTATAGAATTTACTTAGAGTCTAGCTGGAATGTTTTTACTTATTTGACATAAACAATCCTTTTTACTTGTTAGAGAGAATATTCAGCATCAAATGACCGAAAAAGCATTCATTTCAAAAGTCACGAAGTTACGGTAAGAAAATAAGTGTAAAACTAGGCAGAAACAAGGATCACACGAAATCCCTAAATTTCAGGAATTACGTTAATTCCCTGATTACACTTATTCCCTTCCTTTTTATCTTTTTCCCATTTTGTCAGCTTATTATGCAATTTTAAAGTTTGTAATTGACCGAACGATTTTTCCTTATATATATTCTATGCTTCAAATCTAGGGGGGATCATTAATCTTTTTTAAAATCATACTTATATTAACAGAATGGTTGTAGGTTCAATTACTTGCACCGCCATTGTAAAGTACAACTTCATTATGCACTGCCAAAATGTTAAGAGTGTGCATGGGTATCAGGTGAGCGGTTGTGTCCCTTGGGGCTCTTGTTCATAAAACTATCAATAAATTGTATTTTTAGTATTGATGAACAAATTGCCGCCTACAATCAATAATTATTGTCGATCGCTAAAAGTCTTTCGATTCCGACTATCCACTATCGATTGTATCAGAAAGGGATATGGTTCAGCTTGGTGTATTTCCTTCCCACATATAGGTAAAATATTGCTATTTTCCAATGAGTACACCAGAAATGATGTCTTGTAAGGTTTAAAAAGCTAGGTTTTTGAGTAGTGCTTTTCCATCTGTATTACCATTTCAATTTTCCAATGATTCTATTCTACCGTTTGCAAATAGAAGGGAAATTTCCGTTTTCTTAAAAACCTGTTAGTACTTTAATTTGATTAAATTTGATCCATTGAAATTTTAAACTTGACTTAATGGTTAAAAAAAGTGGAAGGTTTGTTGTAATATTTTGTTTCGTTCACTACAAGCGCAAAAATGGTATTTAATCATCAAAATAATTTTCATTTTAATTATATCCAAAAACAGCGATAATTTCAGATAATTTACTACTTATGTATGAATTTGAATCAAGTCATTTTGTTTTAATCTTAATCTCGCTAAAAGTGATGAGAAGTAGATAAAGGTGAATAGGATAGGATGTAGGATAGGATAGGACGTAGGATAGGATGGGATATAACTGGATTGAAATGAGATGGATAACATAGGATAGGATGTAGCATAGGATAGGATGTAGGATAATAGGTAGGACAGGGTGGGATATAATTGGATTGGAATGAGATGGATATAATAGGATAGGATGGGGTAGGAAAGGATGGTGGAAAGGATAGGATAGAATTGTCAAACAAGTGGGTTGCAGTACTGTATAATGATATGGTGATCATGTACATATTCCGCGGATAGCAATGCAATACATTTTAAATGTAGTTTCCAATTTATATGTTTTGGATGTGTCCATAATTGGATTTGACATAGAAGCCATGACTTTATTTAGATTTTGTCCCTAATTATAACACTATAAAATATTGTATATATCGATTGTGCCATCTACTGACTACTATATTATTCCACTTGATTGATAGACACTATTTTCGTTGTTGTTGAAGGCCACATATTCCAACACTTTTTTTTAGAATTCCAATGTGCAAATACTGTGCCCCTCTCCTAGCTGACATATTCCTTTATTCATACGAGGCAGAATTTATGCAGAAGCTAGCATCGCATTTCAAATGGACTTACAGATACATTGATGACGTACATGTACTCTCCATTACTTATCCAACCATTCAGAATTACTTTCGCAACAACTATCCCAGTAAACTGGAAATCAAAGAAACAACTGAGAGCAGCACTTCAGCTTCCTATCTATAGACATATGTTACTATCGATCAATGACAACGGTACTTTGAACACCTCTCTTTATGACAAAATGACGATTTTAATTTCATTATAACAAACATCCCTCCCATGTTCAGCGAATTTCCCTCTTCATCTGCCTATGCCGTATCCATTTCACAACTAATACGCTATGCAAAAGCATGTTCTAAATACGGAAACATCGTGTTGATGCAAAGAGGCTTGGCAGTAAGCTGCTTGCTCAAGGTTATTGAGGGAAGCGGTTTTAAACGTCACTGGGGAGGTACTAAGGCCGCTACAAAGAACTTATCGCACATTTCGACATTTGCTTAAGGAGGATTTAGGGGTTACCATGCGTGTGTTTTACAAAAACTGACAGGGTATCGGTGAATCTGCTGTCAAAAATTGAGTTTTACCGCGAGGCGTCATTTTTTGTAAAACACACGCATGGTAACCCTATTCTAATGCAAATGATCAGTAATACGCTAGAAAACGTCTGCTTTTAACGACGTCGCAATGGGAACGTATGACGTCATAGCAGAAACTGCAGTGAAACGTGAATCCCCTTGCAGTTTTTTCATCGCTCAACCAATCAAAATGCGCGTTGAAAACAGAGTGCATTAGAATAAGGAATTCTTGGGTACGACATTTCCAATTGACTGTCTTTTACCTATTAGGGCAATAAAATTGACACATTTCAATTTGGCATTCGCAGCAGGTGTTTCATACGCTCACTCCCCCCGGGAACCTGGTCCTGCCTCTATTCTGGGATTCACGATTGCCTTATTAATGGAGACTTTCACATTTATGCCATATTTCCCTCACTCCCCCCGGGAACCTGGTCCTGCCTGTATTCTGGGATTCACGATTGCCTTGTTAATGGAGACTAATATACTTCGTATTTACTTGCATATACTTATGTCACCTATATAATTTGTAATAAATAGACATAATTATCTTTAATTTTATATCCCGTACGAATACATACGATCTTGTCTTTATACGTGTTATATGCCCTTATATATCTAGATACAGAATATCTTAATTGTATAAATATATGTTTACAATATCTTCGCACTATTTACCAGACAACATGTATTTTCTTGTAATTTCAAGTTTATCATAAAGAGTGTGATCCAGACATCATTCTTCCCTTCCGTTACTCGGATTTTCTTATTTCTCTTTTTTGCCTCCTTTCAGAATTTCATACAATTTAACGTGATCGCACATTATTGTAGTTATTATAATGAGAGAGGAATTAGAATAAGTGCGTTAGCGCTTGTTTTCCAATCTCAATGTTTCATATATTATTATGTATCATGTTAAACGAAATAAATACAGTTTAAACTAATGGAGACTTTCACATTTATGCCATATTTCCCTCACTCCCCCCGGGAACCTGGTCCTGCCTGTATTCTGGGATTCACGATTGCCTTGTTAATGGAGACTTTCACATATATGCCATATTTCCCTTGATCTTTGACTCCTGAACAACGATTTGTATTTTTTCTCTGGTATACTTGGCCATTTTTAGAAGACCCAAAAAGAACATATATTATATGTCAAGTAATACAGTACAATAAGTAGTAAAAAAAAATAGTTGAAAGTTGGCTGTCTTTTTTAAGGGGATTTAGCAGGAGAGTCAAACGTCTCGTTCAGCAACCGAGATACAAGCATCTACATTCGGCGTCAGTCAGAATATGTGACTTCGAAACAATACTATCAGAAAAACGAAACTATTTGTTTAAAGTGGTGTTTGAATACCATAAGCGAAATGCATCTGTGCCTCATAAGTATTCAAACACCATAAACAATAAAAACCATGATAAGTAAAACTGATGGATTCTCCCCGAACATAATAATTTTGATACCAAAAGTTTTATTTTCTGAGTGTCCCTGACCTTTCAGAATAGATCATAATGAGTTTGACCGATAACCATTAAATGACCTTGAATACCTTTGAATGAAAACCCACAGCCTGTACAACAGTTATTGAATTTTTAAAGAAATTATCCCCTAGACGTTATGTCTTATGTTCTTCCCCCTTTTTAGGTACTCAATTTCTACAATCAAAATAAAAAAGGAGGGAAAAGGGAAAAAAAACCATCACAAAAAGAAAGAGGTAAATATGTACAAGTGAGGGAAAAATTATATGAACCAGACCAAGAGGGCGAAACATTCAAGATATCACACACCCAGTCGTTTTGATTGCGGAAAACCGAGGTACTCGGAGTAAAAACCAACCGTCATAACACCTCCGTATTACCTGTAATATAAACGCGGAACACCCGTAGAATGATCGCGGTCTGGCCGTGACAGACCGCTCAAGCTTTCACGTCTTACCGCGTCTTCCCCAAGTTTTAATCACTGCCGGAACACGGATTATCGCGTGTGTTTTGCGTGCATTGCACGTCTTTTCTACGTACATCGTCCGCGGTTGTCCGCGGAATAAAACTTTGAGCAGTTCAAAACTTCTTGATTCAGATTTTTATTGCATCCTACCACGTCTACATATCGTCTGTAGCGCGTCTTAAAAGCGAACAACAACGTCTGCTTCACGGGAGACCTTTTTCGGACGTGTATTGGCCGTGATCAAGCCGTTAAGCGCAGTGTGACCGGGGTTTTAACTCAACGTCCAAAAAACTGCAGGATGTGGTCATACATGATTATTTTTGCCATGGCTGTGCTTTGTACGGGATATGACCACCGGCGGCTGTTCCACTGCTGAAACACTGCCTAAGCACGGCTTACCACGTCGAACCACGTCTAACAACGTCCGTGACAAAACGATTTAACCTGTGACATCAACACGGAACACCCGCCGAATGACCGTGCTCTAGCCGTGACAGACTGCTTCAGCTTTCTCGTCTTACTGCATCTCCTCCAAGTTTTAATCACTGCCGGAATACGGATTATCACGTGTTGCTCGTCTAACCACGTACACCGTCTGTGGTTGTCCGCGGAATAGAATTTTGAGCAGTTCAAAACTCCTTTCCGCGGATATTCTGCACATTGTATGCATACACGTGATTACAAACTTTTGAACCAGGAAACAATCTTCACATTCCCATATTAAGTGTATATCTGAATATGGCTATTCGAATGACACCAATCGTATGCGTCATTTGCACACATTTATCGACACATTACATGTTATATATCCTTAACTGTATCCGTAAAAAACTATAAAATTGTAGTTTATTAATCCAAATTTATCCCATGGGTTCGAATACTAGTATGACGACCAAAGGGTATAAAAAATTCATTTTTAATTGACATTCAAGGTACATGTCTAATTAATACATGAAATTTAGAGACCTGTCTTTCATATGCAAGGTGTCGTAAGAATTAAAATCACTGGAAACGGGAAATTATCAACAATATTTTTATGAATACGAATTAGGAAGATTTGAATTTATGAATATGTAGGTTTTTTTTTCATTAAGAAAATTCCAAAACAATTTCTCAAGTATCAGACACGTGTTTCGAATATTAGATTTTCGTCAGTGATGCTTCCAACGGAGCCACCAAAATTCATTTCAGTAGCGCCCTCTTTTATCTTTTGAATTAAGATTTGTACATTTACTTTACAGAGAGTGCGCGGCTCCAAATTTACTGTAGGGTCGATTCAGTAGCATATCCAAATGAAAAACATGTATATGTTCAAAATAGCATAGGAGGGACGGTGTTAAGATGTTAACCTCCTTTAATTTCGGTGAAAGTTTTGAATTGAATGACAAATTTTCGAAATAGCAAAATAATATCAATGATATCAAATCGATAAAGGGCCGAAACAAAGCTTCTTTCAGGCGACAGAGCTGGAAAGAAGTTATTAATACACTTCTAAACATCAGGTCACGGGGAACGATTTAAGATGACAATTATTATAGGACAATTTATTTTTGTTGGATAACAAGAGTTTTTAACATCCTCAACCATTTCTAGCGTTTGAAGAGACCTTAAAAAGAAATATTGACTGTCTTCGAACAAGTTCACGCAATCAAAGATTTGAATTGCTAAACAAAAAAATGTAACCTTAAAAAACTAAAAAAAGAGAGACAAAATAAGCTTAGGATGATCAATGCCACTTCTAGTGTTTTGCGATATAAAATCTTCATCTCTTGAATGTAAAGCTCATCCTTGTTTCGTAAATTGCAAGTGTTATTGAAAAATATCAAATCGTGTTAAACCGCGGCAATTTTTATCTTATCGTAGTCCTGCATCGTAACAGTTTGCAACAAAACTTGACCTGGTCCCACCTCTATCTTGCCAGGGTCCGTCGATCCTCGATTTTGTGCTGCATTGTGAGTGTTGTTCAGATGGTCGTCAGGATTTTCTTTAACTCTGAAGTCTTTTGATAAGCGTAGGGAACCGTAATAGAGCGTACATGTAGCAAAGCGTTATAACTCATCGTGTTAATCGTACGGGAACGTACCAATGCTTGGGAAAATGGGATGAAAATCGTGACAGATCTTACCTACAATCATAACAAATCGCTACAGCGTGCTGGAGCGTCGGAGAGCGTGTGATGACCAATTTTATTCATAGAATCGCGGAGCTCCACGATTTTGCTCAATCATGGACATCGAAGGGCATCTTGGCTAAGTGTAAACCTAGCATAAGTTTGATTTTTCTGATAAAAACCAGCTTGTAGAAACCGGTTATATATCTAATAGAAACGAACGCTCAAAATGTGATTTTTCTGCTTTAATTTGTTTCAGTGCTCATTTTGTCTTTTCTTTAAACTATATTGTCAATAAAAAACATACAAGCATTTATATTTATGCATTTTAATTTTGAATGAAGCACGTTTTTATTAAAAAAAAAATGACGAAATTACGGGTATTTCATAAAATGTGGTATGTGGTTGTTTCTATCGGGTTGGGAGTCCCCTCCCTGTAAAACTGTGTTTCTGATTTCAAGTCGGACATTTTTTTATAAAGTTATCAATAATTATATTTACACATGTTTCCGTATTAGTTTGAATAACGGTTTGGTATCGAAGATTATAATACAACTATGGACTTTGATGTCTTCGGCCTCGGTCGATATTATAAATCTCATCGGGTCATTATAATGACATAATGACCTCGACCAAGTCCTTATTTTTTATGTGATATAACTAATCTTAGGAACGCATATGATTAAAATAGTGAATCAAAACAATTTGAACATATCATTTTTAATCAAGAATTCAACAATTAATTGTTATTTTTTGTGAAAAGCGATCTAAACTTTTGAAATTAAACAAAATAACTATCCTAATTTTTATCACAAATACTGAAATCAGGACAAATACCACATCGAGTCATTATCTTCCGTCAGCGGTCATTATCGGAAAATAATGACTCGCGCGTCAGCCAATCAGAATTGACGTTTCATCCTGGTAATATAATATTTACCGTTAATTCCGATGATATCATTCGTCTCATTTTTATACCTTTTTTTCAGAAAATATTTCATATCGGCATCCTTTACTGATATCTCTGTTTTCAGATTGCCCCTAGTTTTGAATCGCTTATAATTTTATATAACAAGCATAAAATGCTTACTCTTCCTATGTAACTGATATTACTCTCTCGAAATATTTCACTCGTTTTCATATGTACATGTAGACATTTTGTTCAAATCTAAGGAATGTAGGTTTTCGATTATTTTATGATCGAATTATCTTCTTATATTTAAAGATACATGTACAGAATGTCAAAGGTGATTGTTGTGCTATTTTATTTAGTTGTTTGTATTATTTCTGTTTTGGTATGGCAAGTTCAACAACAAATTATCATATTTGGTGGGCTTAGGGATAAATGAAATTGTATTTATTAATTATAGTGTACATGTATTCTTTTATCAAATTTATTTAGGGTGGCGCTCCTCCCTTCTTTTTACTAGTAATTTTGGTCATTCCGCGGCCAAGCAGCGACACTGGGTAACACGATGACAGAGATTGGGATGTCGTGGGGCTTTTGGCTTCATTTTTGACCTTCCTGCTTGGATACTATGCTTGTATAAGGTATGCTACATTATTCATGTGATCTAAGGAATAATTAGAACGACGCGTTTAAACAGCTCCACTTACAATTCGTTCTACAATATCTTCCGCACTTGTACTGATATATAAGTTGTCCTTCGAGTTTCTGTATGGCTTGTGTCGTTATCTTCGTCTGTTCGTCCTTCTGTTTCTGTACGGTTTGTATCGTTGTCTCCGTCTGTTTGTCCTTCGTGCTCCTGTACGACTTGAGTCGTTGTCTACGTCTGTTCGCCTTCGTGTTTCTGTACGGCTTGTGTCGTTGTCTCCATCCGTTTGTCCTTCGTGGTTCTGTACGGCTTGTGTCGTTGTCTCCGGCTGTTTGTCCTTCGTGTTTCTGTACGGCTTGTGTCGTTGTCTCCGTCTGGTCTGTTTGTCCTTCGCGTTTCTGTATGGCTTGTGTCGTTGTCTCCTTCTGTTTGTCCTTCGTGTTTCTGTATGGCTTGTGTCGTTGTCTCCGTCTGTTTGTCCTTCATGTTTCTGTACGGCTTGTGTCGTTGTCTCCGTCTGGTCTGTTTGTCCTTCGCGTTTCTGTATGGCTTGTGTCGTTGTCTCCTTCTGTTTGTCCTTTGTGTTTCTGTATGGTTTGTGTCGTTGTCTCCGTCTGTTTGTCCTTCGTGTTTCTGTATGGCTTGTGTCGTTGTCTCCGTCTGTTTGTCCTTCGTGTTTCTGTACGGCTTGTGTCATTGCCTCCGACTGTTTGTCCTTCGTGTTTCTGTATGGCTTGTGTCGTTGTCTCCGTCTCTTTGTCCTACTCTCTTTTTGCGTGGGGAAGTTCTGTTTTATATTGTCCCAAAATTCAAAGTGAAGCATTTTACATATGGTGCAATGTTGGTACTGGTAAACAAGGGTTGCTCAAAAGTGTATATATATGCTCTTCGAATTTAAGTGATCCAATTGGTGGTATGCACATGTGCTTTAAAGAGGGCGAATCGACTTTGAGACTGAATAACTGTTATGTATCTCTTTGATGTTTATTATTTATCCTTTAATATGTTCTTTTTTTTTAGTATTTTTACTGTTGATAAGTGGTTTTTAAGTGTTTTCCTTTTTTATACGTTATAAGGGGAAGAATTATATGTTATCTAAGAATACATGTTTAAAAACAATCAATGCAATCGACGTCGTTGATCTAATCCATCGTTAAAATAAAGTTTCTTAATAAAGTTGTTCATTGAGAGTTGATTTATTATGTTCATACTTATCGATTGCATTGTGTTAATTGATAGATTCCATCTAGTTTTAATGTTCTTAGCATTTATAGAATTACACGATCTATCCAAATTTAACGTTTTTTTAATACTAAAATTTTTCCTATCCTTTAATGGTTAATCCTACACAATACCTAAAACCTTTTTAATGAATTGATATTCAGTACTTGTTTCCAACGAAACAAAATTAAAATTCTTATTAACTGAAATATCTAGCATTTTCTTTACAGAAAAAAATGCATTTTCCTAATTAGATATTAAATAGATTCAATATCCGAAACACGTGACTGGCTGATATGAATTTTGGTGGCTCCGCTGGAAGCATCACTGATGAAAATTTAGTATTCGAAACACGTGTCTGGTGCAGGAAAATTTGTTTAGAATTTTCTACATGAAGGTATAATGTTGGAACACCTCCGTATTATTATTAAAATAAAATTGGTACAATAGAACATATATATATTTTTTTTTTCTTAATATACGTTTCTTACAATTTTAAAATGCATATGCTATTCGATTTTATAGTTATATGAATTTGATTGCACTAGAGCTCATCCGAGGCAGCGGACTCTGTCCTTTATTGACCAGCGGACTCCCAAATAGATGCAGATGTTATATATAAAGTCAGTAAACTCCGTACGGCGTCTTCGCCTAGCATACCAAGCAGACCGCTAATACCACAGCGCCATGGTGGCAACCCAAAAAGAGTTGATCCCATGACGTCCATATGAATACGACCTACTCAGCACACACCGGAAGTGAAGAATTCGTTGTTATTTGAATTTGATTGCACTTTGGCTCATCCGAGGCAGCGGACCCTGTCCTTTATCGACCAGCGGACTCCCAAATAGGTGCAGATGTTATATATAAAGTCGGTAAACTCCGCACGGCGGATTCGCCTAGCATACAAAGCAGACCGCTCATACCGCAACGCCATAGTGACAACCCAAAAAATTGTCCTTCCTTTTCGTCTTCTTATGAATGATACAAGATAAACATTAAACAATAGTGTCTTTCGGTACACTTTCGGACATAATAACTTTCAAACTCTTTGGTCATATTACATTGTTTGTATTAAGAATCACTGGCGAGGGTTAAGTATCCGAAACGTACATGTCTGGTCCACGCTGCAAATTAATTTGCTCTTAAATGCTATTGAATTTGAAAAAACGTTTCACATTTGTACCACTTGGTGAGTGTCACTGCTGGTCACTGCTGGTGGATCAGGAGTCCCCGAAGGCACATGTAGCCACGTACGATCAACTTCGGTTGATCGTTTTTCAACGCATTCAAAATGTTCTGCTATCAAAGTTTCTTGAAATTTCTAAAACATGTTTCCTGTAGCATCATATCCCATATCCCATCCATCCTGCTACGTCTTTTGATACATTTATGGACATAGTAACTTTCACTCTCTTTTGTCATATTACATTGTTTAGATTGAGGATCACTAATGAGGGTTAAGTACCCGAAACGTGCATGTCTGGTCCATGCTGCAAATTTATTTGTTATTAAATGATGCTATTGAATTTAAAGACGTTTAACATTCTCATATTGAGATAGCAATATATTATCCTCATTTGGCTGAGGTATATATCTTGTTGCATGCAAGCAGGAGATGCTTACTCTTGCTGGGCACCTGGTCTTACTCCCATATCAGGAGTTTGCTTCTTTTCATATAATGGAGGTTTTTGTTTGTTTGCGTTGGTTCCTGATTATGTATGCCTTCGGTTCCTGATTTTCTAAATTATCGATTTTATGCTGTCTACAGGGATATGGTCATAATCCATATTTTTCATTAATCATTCAATTAATACTATTTGCTAGAAAGGAGGAACATCTAAAACAAGACTCTGTTGCGGCTTATAAGAAAATATAAGGTATACAAGGACAGCAATAATACGGAAGTGTAACCAAGTTCGATCAGCTGCGGTTGATCGTCTGTCTTTTCAACGCATTCAAAAATTTCTGTTATCAAAAAATCTTGAAATTTCTAAAACGTTGGTCTTGTAGCATCACATCCCACCCATTCTGCTATATTTTTCGGTACATTTTTGGACTTAATTATTTTCACACTCTTTGGCCATATTACATTGTTTAGATTGAGGATCACTGACGACGGTTAAGAACCCGAAACGTGCATGTCTGGTCCATGCTGCAAACTGATCTGTTATTAAAATAATTGAATTTGAAGACGTTTAACATTTGCTTTTAAATGCCATTATTAATCAAAGCATAAGTGCTACATGTAAATGTTCAAAACGTACATTTTAAATGTATTTCTAATCAGACTTTCATAAAATGACCTTGACCTACTTTTTCCGCTCGCGTGGTTTTGCCTTTAAATGCCAATATCAAGCAAAGTAGAAGTGCTTCATGTTTCAAACTTACATGTTGAATGTATCTTTGAGAGTCACTTCTGGTGGACCAAGAGTCCCCGAGGGCACATGTAGCAAGTTCGATCAACTTCGGTTGATTGTCTGTCTCTTCAACGCATTTGAAATTTTCTGTTACAAAATTTCTTGAAATTTCTAAAACGTGGGTCCTGTAGCATCATATCCCACCCATTTTGCTAAGTCTTTTGGTACATTTTTGGACATAATAATTTTTATACATTTTGGCCATATTACATTGTTTAGACTGAGGATCACTGACGAGGGTTTAGTACCCGAAACGTGCATGTCTGATCCATGCTGTAAATTTATCAGGTTTTAAATGATGCTATTGAATTTAAAGACGTTTAACATTTGAACTACTTGGTGAGTGTCACTGCTGGTGAACCAAGAGTCCCCGAGGGCACATGTAGCCAAGTTCGATCAACTTCGGTTGATTGTCTGTCTCTTCAACGTATTTGAAATGTTCTGTTACAAAATTTCTTGAAATTTCTAAAAGGTGGGTCCTGTAGCATCATATCCAACCCATTTTGCTAAGTCTTTTGGTAAATTTTTGGACATAATAATTTTCATACATTTTGGCCATATTACATTGTTTAGACTGAGGATCACTGACGAGGGTTTAGTACCCGAAACGTGCATGTCTGATCCATGCTGTAAATTTATCAGGTTTTAAATGATGCTATTGAATTTAAAGACGTTTAACATTTGAACTACTTGGTGAGTGTCACTGCTGGTGGACCAAGAGTCCCCGAGGGCACATGTAGCCAAGTTCGATCAACTTCGGTTGATCGTCTGTCTCTTCAACGCATTTGAAATTTTCTGTTACAAAATTTCTTGAAATTTCTAAAAGGTTGGTCCTGTAGCATCATATCCCACCCATTTTGCGAAGTCTTTTGGTACATTTTTGGACATAATAATTTTCATACATTTTGGCCATATTACATTGTTTAGACTGAGGATCACTGACGAGGGTTTAGTACCCGAAACGTGCATGTCTGATCCATGCTGTAAATTTATCAGGTTTTAAATGATGCTATTGAATTTAAAGACGTTTAACATTTGATCAGACTTTCATAAAACTATCTTGACCTACGTTTCCCGCTTGAGTGATTTTGCCTTTCAAAGCCAATATTGAGCAAAATATAAGTGTTACATGTTCCAAACGTACATGATGGATGTATCTTTGATCAAACTTTCATAAAATGACCTTGACCTACTTTTCTGCTTAAGTTGTCATTAAAAGCCAATATTGAGCTAACTTTGAGTGCAACATGTTCCAAACTTACAAATTTGATGTATCTTTAATCAAACTTTCCTAAAATAGCCTTGACCTACTGTTTTTCGCTTGAGTGAGTTTGCTTATAGAGACCAATACTGCCAATACACACCGATAAAGCGATATAGCTGAAAAACAATCCTTATGTAAAGTTTTAACTTATTCAAACATTTCATGAATGATTGTTCATTTTCGTGCGTGAACATCGACGGCGGGTGCGGCTAGCCAACAGGGGATGTTTACTCCTCCCGGGTACCCGGTCCCACCTCTAGCTTGCTAGGGGTCCGTCGATGCTCCATTTGGTGCTCTATTGTGAGTGCTGTTGAGATCATCGTAAGGATCTTCTTTAACTTACATAGATAATGCCAGTGATTGTATCTAAGAATGACCGAAAAAGGTAAATAAATCTCTCTCTGATGGGGCAAAATATTTCATGGTTCCGTTTCATTAGATCCTTATTGAATTACCAAAATATCTCGGAGGTCTTGTGTGAAGGCGATCTATCCAGCCACCAAATTCGCATAATTTTATTCCTGGAGAGGCAAACCACTGTACGTATATGGACATGCATGTTATTGGTGGCTTACGGTTGTCTGGTACAGCTGTGTTGGCAAACTCAGTCTACGATAGACAACCCAGCGATACATACTGACTGGCTAGCTACCTAATGGACGAACGCACCATTTTGATTTCACTTTTTAGGGGAGGGAGGGGGGTCAAAATTAATAATTAAAATTCAGAGAGAGGAATTTTAATATAATAGGCCATATAGGCCTATTTTGTATTGGGAGCTCTAATTTTTTACTGTAACGTGGACCACATGTAAAAAGAATAGAAACGTAAACGTTCTTTAAATATATGCTGTAAATTTATCTGTTCTTAAATGATGGTATTGAAATGACGTTTAACATTTGAACCACTTGGTTGGACCAGGAGTTCCCGAGGGCACATATAGCCAAGTTCGGTGAACTTCTGTTGAACTTCTGTTGATCGTCTGTCTCTTCAACGCATTCAAAAATTTCTCTTTATATAAAAGAAAATCTTGAAATTTCTAAAACGTGGATCCTGTAGCATCATATCCCACCTATCCTGCTGCGTTTTTCAGCACATTTTGGACATAATAATTTTCACACTCTTTGGTCATATTACATTGATTAGATAGGGTCACTGACGAGGGTAAAGTGCCTGAAAAATGCATGTCTTGTCCATGCTGTAAATTTATCTGTTCTTAAATGATGCTATTAAGTTTGAAGACGTTTAACATTTGAACCACTAGGTGAGTGTCACTGCTGGTGGTCCATGAGTCCCCGAGGGCACATGTAGCCAAGTTCGATCATCTTCGGTTGATCGTCTGTCTCTTCAACACATTCAAAATTTCTGTTATCAAATGATGATATTGAATTTGAAGACGTTTAACATTTCATTTGTTTTACTTCTTGCCTTAATGTTTGACTATGTTACCTTGATTCTTACTCTTTTTTTCAAATATAAACACCGTTCAGGTTTTACAAACGTCTTTTGTCTTGTCCTTCTTTGATAAACAAATACAATGATATCTTTTTATTAAGAAACAAATCCGTTTTAGAGTTATCCTTCTTTCAATGTATACCTAAATTTGATAATATGCATTACATGTAAATGTAAACGTCTTCATATTGAATAGCATCATTTAAGAACAGGTAAATTGGCAACATGGACCAGACATGCACGTTTCGGATACCCAACCCTCGTCAGTGATCCTCAAATCTAAACCATGTAATAAGCCAAAATAGTGTGAAATGTACTATGTCATTATTTGCATGTCTACATATTGTGGGGTGAAACGATACGCCAAAAGTGTTTCGCGATATATTGCAATAGTTCATCTGCCGTATCGCGATATATCGTTTATTAACATTAATGCCCTGTTTACACGACGGGTTTAATGCGCATTAAATCGAATTTAATGCGCATTCGATTTTAGCTGCGTTCACACGAGGAATCTAATGCGCATTAGTTTAATTCGCATTAGATTTAATGCGCATTAGATTTTGCCATGTGAACGCGAAGCGAATCTAATTCGCATTAAATCTGGCACATGTGTATATGATTTACTAGAATTCTACAGTACATTTTCATCATAACTGGGCACTTTTAATCACCCTTGGACCTCGAAACATAGAATAAGAGGTAAAAATACTTGATTTCATTCAAAATGAACCCTCTAAGTAACTGTACTGCGTCTCTTAACTTACGTAGAGTAACATTATATTATGACGTCATTTTATCTCACAATGACGTCATGCAATGCATGCATAAGCCCAACTTACGAAGAAGCAAAATAACATAAAGGTATGCATTCGACCCTTTTACTATCTAAAGTATACGGCTCTCAGTGCAAATGTACCAAAATCTAATGCGCATTAGAATGTGTCGTGTGAACGCAATGCGAATCAAATTCGCATTAGAATAAAGCGCATCAAATCTAATGCGAATCAGATTTAATGCGCACTCGTGTGAACAGGGCATAATATCATTTTTAGTGTAAAATAAGGTTCCTTTTTGTATATTTTTACCTACTATTCGTATTTTACATAATCAATGGGATTTTCTTGAAAAAAAAAAACACTGCTGAGTGTCACTGCTGGTGGACCAAGAGTCCCCAAGGGCACATGTAGCCAAGTCCGATCAACTTCGGTTGATCGTGTGTCTCTTCAACGCATTTGAAATTTTCTGTTACAAAATTTCTTGAAATTTCTAAAACGTGGGTCCTGTAGCATCATATCCCACCCATTCTGCTACGTCTTTTGGTACATTTTTGGACAATAATTTTCATACTTTTTGGCCGTATAACATTGTTTAGACGAAGGATCACTGACGAGGGTTTAGTACCCGAAACGTGCATGTCTGTTCCATGCTGTAAATTTATCAGGTTTTAAATGATGCTGTTGAGTTTAAAGACGTTTAACATTTGAACTACTTGGTGAGTGTCACTGCTGGTGGACCAAGAGTCCCCGAGGGCACATGTAGCCAAGTCCGATCAACTTCGGTTGATCGTGTGTCTCTTCAACGCATTTGAAATTTTCTGTTACAAAATTTCTTGAAATTTCTAAGACGTGGGTCCTGTAGCATCATATCCCACCCATTCTGCTACGTCTTTTGGTACATTTTTGGACAATAATTTTCATACTTTTTGGCCGTATAACATTGTTTAGACTGAGGATCACTGACGAGGGTTTAGTACCCGAAACGTGCATGTCTGGTCCATGCTGTAAATTTATCAGGTTTTAAATGATGCTGTTGAGTTTCAAGACGTTTAACATGTAGGTAATTGAATGTTAAACGTTTTCAAATTCATTAGCATAATCTAAAAGCAGATAAATTCACAGCATGGACCAGACATGCGCTTTATGGGTATTTAACCGTCGTCACTGATCCTCAATCAAAACAATGTTATATGGCCAAAATCTGTTAAAATCCAAAATATACCGACAGACGTAGCATGAATGTCAAGATGGCTAGAATGTGATACAACAGAAATTTGAGAAAATTTTGAGAAATTTAGCGTCTGAATAAACGACCAACCAAAATTGCCTTCCGTTACTCTAGGTCCACCAGCAGTGGCACTCACCAAGTGGTACAAATTGAATGACTTTAAGTTCATTTGATTCTTTGATTGCTTGTTTTCATTATCCATTTCGATTACGACCAATGTTGACCATGAATTTCCTGTTTCTTTTTATTGAAATAAAATAGATTCAATGATTTATTAGCATACCCTAATCTATAAGGGCGCAATATATTGCATTTTGCATCGTGATACGATATGAATAAATTAAATATCGCAATATATAGATATATTGTTACACCTAATAGATAGTAGGACCGTTTCATCATTGAAATTAATCATTTAAAATGCAATTTAAACTCAAAGTGAATTATATCGTATCATACATGTATGATATTTTGTAATATACAAAGAAACCCAACTTATAAATATGGATATTATTATAAAGCAATCTTATAGTAATGTTTTGAGAGGATGACATATAGTTAGAATACTACACCTTTGAAGGTACGCGGGTACATGTGTCACAATTACATGTACTTTTCTTATTAATGCTCTTACACGTGTAAACACAACTTTCAATTCTTTATGATAAAACACTTCCGGTTGGAATTAAGAATTCTTCGCGCTTACTATAATGTAAGTCATTCAACAACTGCCGTGATGATAAAGCAGCACGAACCATCCCAGATTTACCATAGACACAATTTCGAATATCAGAAAGGTACTTTTAAAACTTAACATTAGTGTTAAATGTAGTTCATCACTATTCTTAAATAAACATTACAGAAGTACCCATCAGTTATTCAGTCTCATAGTCGAGAAGGCAAGGGAAAAACATTAGACTTTCCACAGGAACGGTTGCCAACCTCGGAATGAACAAAATTCCGAAGTGAGACCAGGTGCCAAGGGGAGAATCAATTCTAATGAGAAAGCAGAATTGGAGGTATCACCACCAGGATTAGATAGTTAGACGCTGCACAATATAAAAAAAAATCATATTTCTATAAGAAAGGAGATGATTCCCAACAACACCCGGTTGTAGCTTCAACCCACTCAAAAACACAGAGATGTCATACACAGCAAGAGACATAAAAGGAACAAGAAACAACAAAACATCAAACACAAAAGACCACACATAAACCAACGAGACACATGTGCAATTGGTGCCGTCTTAGGATGACAATCTGCTACATTGGTAGCAAATGGTGTGGTTTTTCGGATTACGTGCGCGCAGCCCTCCCACTTTTCCGTTACCAATAGGTCTCGAAGAACGCAGTATTCATGTGTAAAATAACTTCCTCACTATAAGATGACCATACAAACAAGACAGCACAACACAGGGACCAAAGGAACACAGATGACTATGTAAATATATATAAAAATAGGGCGTACGAAATGCAGTCCGTGCTCTGCCGGCTATAACGAACTCATACATGTTATCATTCGAGGAGCCCGATCGACATTCAGAGAGGACAGATGGTCGGGCCCTGTCTTCTCTTAAGAGGTTTGGACAGGGCCCGTCATGGAGTCCCGTCATCACAGTCGGTCAGAGTGCAAGTCTTCAGAAGCTGACGGTAGTCTGGGAACGTCACCTTCAAGCCAGGGGAAATGTACTATGTTGAATCCAATATCATATCTTTTGTCATTAATACTTGTATGAATTTCTTCGTTTGTAATTTTGAAATTTAGGTTCAAAAATCGTGTTTCTGTATTTTTAACGTTTACCTTAATAAATGTCAATATCTGTGGATAAATTTCATTCATACGCATTAACATATCACAGCTCGTCAGGTACGCTAGAGCGTGCACTTATGTTTTGGATTTTCATAGCAGAAATTTACGTATAACCAAGAAATTTTACATGTTTTAAGTCGAGGTTTCCGCCTTCATTAAGTAGTACAGACTATTTGGAAATTTTACAAAAATTACTGTCAGCTTCTTTTAAAGTTCGGACCTATACAAGTAACAGAGTATATTACTTTGGGTATTTCACAGCCATCATTTTATGGTGACATAATAAACAAAATTAGAAGGATCAAAAGCAGACAGCATGATGATGTTTAGATTGAGCACTATGGCAAGCGAAAAAAAAAAAACTTGAGACAAATTGAATGATGCGGCGAACGAAGCGAGCTGAATTTTTTTCAGGAATATAAAACTTAATTTTGAGGTAATTTTACACATTCAAATCAGAAACATGGAATCATACATGTAAGATTAAGATTATTTTTTGTTACACCATTTGCAAATTTATTTTTTCAGCAAAATTTAGAGCAATTTTTAAACCAAATACTCCTCCCCTCCAGAATATCTAATTGACCGTACCTTACCTTCTCCATGCAATAAAAAACCTATACATGAACATATTATACGCAAGAAAGTTCAGCAGAATGAAGTAAAAAGAGCTTGATTTTATGAACAAAGGCATATAAGGATACATCTCTCCATCACTGCGATACTTTCAGAATTTGATATGTTTTCTGTTTAAAAAGAGGTACGTCAGAGGGTGCAAAAAATCGCAATCTGGCAACAGATTCAGCAAGGTACAATCGATATTGCTCCATTAATTGAAGAACAATACAAGATATTTATAGCTAAAGACGGGTTAACGACACTGTCTTTTACTTCATTAATGTAAAGTTGAGCCAGTTAAAAGAAAATGAATAGCCAAAACATAAGAGTATCACGTTGTTGAAAGTGTGACAATTATCTTAAATAGGAATGTAACCTTGACGTCACGTAGATAATAATGGGAAGGTGGTTAAACCAGTACCCGCAATTAATTATGGGTATCGATAACAATTTCATCCTAACGATACTTTATAAATAAGGTTTACAGAGGTTTAACTTTGTAGAGATTCGTTAATAAAAATTATCCTCTCAGCAGTACAAGTTATATTTGCATAATTATGTTAATGATATTTCTTCTATTACAGTAAACTACAAATTCATGTGGTTACTGTAAGAAGTAGCATAATCATCGCGTGGGATCGAAATGTATGATGTTGTGATTCTTTACGGAGGTGTTTGATTATTTTTGGCCGGATTGCGAAGCAAAATCAGTCCGTAAATGCGTCAACATTTTGGTTAAAGTGTTGCGTTTAAGTCCGTTGAGGGAAAACTGCTCGAAGCAGAAACTTGAAACTTGACATGGTGATAGACCATGTTGACACGATTCCAATACAGTAACAAAATTTGACCTAGTGACTGTGACCTTGGAATTTCACCTACTTTTGAAAAACTTTAATCTTGGCCATCATTTTTGAATGGCAATAATAGGGTTTAAAATAATAAATGTGGGTTATATCTCATGAACTATAGAGGCTATGTTTTTGATATTTCACACGTAGAATCCTCATGACCTGACCTTTCATTTGATATCATGACTTTTGACCAAATCACTTTGACATTGACCATTGACCGAATTTTAAACTATAAGAGTTATGGTTTTGATATTTCACATATAGGTTCCTTATGACCAGATCTTCCATTTGATATTATGAATTTTGACCAAGTGACCTTGACATTGACCTTTGACCTACTTTTGAACTATGAGGGGCAGAACTTTGATATTTCACATGTAGAATACCCATGACCAGACCTTTCATTTGATATGACTTTTGACCAAATGACCTTGAAATTGACCTTTAACCTACTTTTAAATTATAAGAGTTAAGGTTTTGATATTTTACATATAGATTCCTCATGACCAGAACTTTCATGTGATAAAATGGCTTTTGACCAAGTGACCATGACATTAACCTTTGGGCTATTTTTAAATTATAAGAGGTAGGGTTTTGATATTTCACTATAATATAACTTTTAACTTATAACTTTTGATATAACTTTTACTTGAATAAAAAACAAACTTGGATTTTTGTTGTGATATTTTTGTTTCGTTATCTGCAAGTGCAAAAATGGTATGGAGTCATCTGAATAATTTTTCCTTTTTAAATAAGAACAATTACAGAGAATTTACTACATATGCATGATTTAGTTTTAATGATAATCTCGCAAAACGTGATGAGAAGTAAATAAAGGCGGATAGGATGTATGATAGGATAGGATGTATGATAAGATAGGATGTAGGATAAAAAGAATTGTCATACAAGTGGGTTGCATTACTGTACGTTCATAGTTATTCCTATATACCCAGAGCTTTATTTTCAGGGTATAAAACTCTAATTCAAACTCCAAAATATAGACTCTAAACTCCAGACTCCACTCCATAACTCCACTCCATACATAACACGGTGCCTTTACTAAGTCCATATCGTTTATATGTCTGAATAGTCTATAACATTTGCAAACACTTCAATAGTTCTTCAGAAGGAATGATAGGTCAAGAACGTTTCTGTCGTCCAAAAACTATTGAATTGTTTGCATAAATTTTGAACTTTTCATATACATATACGATATGGTTTGAATTATTAGGTAACGGCTCATCATTTTTGTAAAATTTAATTTGGGAAATGATAAAATACCACAAATCTTGTGAAAGGAAGCGCAATTGTCATTTGAAAGAGGAGACTTTATCATTGGGCGATCATATGCAATATTGAGGAATTGAAAAAGCAGGAATAAATTGAAATTTCCTCGAATTTCTGTGAAATTTAGCAAAAATTTTACTTTCTAACCCCAAAGTACACAGTAAAAATAGGAATTGGAACTTGCAACTTATTTCATCTGAAAGAGCACAAAACATACTACATATTCATACTTTTCAAGTTTTAAAATCACCATCCATATTAAAGTTATAATTTTTATCAGAAAAAATAAATCATTATTTGCCAATACGTATGGATAATAACTCTTGTTTATCTCTTTAGCTACCTTTGATCAAATGCTATCATGTATTTTCTGAAACCTCTTGGGTATATCTGTCATAATATCAACATCAGATTTATTCACCCCATATGGTACATGTACCGACCAACCCCTCTTGCATACAGACTATTGATAGGATATAGACATATTAATTTCTCAAGGTCAGTATTTCTTCAAATTCTGTATTATTCAATTTCTTAGCCTTAACTTCGTAATAAAGGTGAATAGTGTAAAAGACTACATGTGAATATTCTTCTCCCACGGGAAACTATTGCACTATAGAATATATATTCAATATTGACAATTTCTACTTCTCTTTATTCCATAGACAATTTGCCCTCAATTTCTTACACCTTTTTCTTGATTACTTTAGCACCGTTTCTCCATGTTTATTTGAAGATGACAGCTCTTCAAAGTTCAATTATTTACTTTTGTCCTTAGATACATGTATATTATTGTGTGTTACAAAACCAACCGTCTCAGGAATAATCTGATTTACAGTTAAGAAACGTTACGATACAAATTAATTTTTTAAATCAAAATTTTATTTCCTGGTTGTTGTGCGATAAGATACTTAAATTTGTATTTGTTGTAAGAATTCATGTACATGTATTGTCTAATATTAAGTACAAGAGTAATTGATGTCTTATATAAACTTATGTCATTCTCTTATCTCCATGTAATCATATAAGTCTTCTATTTTATGTAATTCTTCTGTAATTAGTTATTGTAACAGTTTTAATTCTACGCAGTCACGATATATTTTGGGAGTTGTTTTATTTTCATATATTCAATTCCATAAAAATGACACGGCATCATTCAGTTGTTATTTGGACTCTCTGATGAAGATATAATCAAGTTTCGTTGAGGAAGCTATTGTACGCAACAACTGTGAGTTTTTCCAAACGACTGGGTTACCAGACAAGTGGGACTGTTGTGCGCATATGATCCGGAAAACCTCTTCATTTGCTACCAAAGTGGCAAATGACCATCCTACATGTATGTCGGAAACGATTGCCCATTGGTCTCCTTGATTCATGTGTCTTTTGTGTTCAGTGTTTTTATGTGGTGTTCCTTGTTCCTTTGGTGTCTGTTGTTCTTGTCTACTATGTGTTTGGTGTCTTTGGCCTTCCTTTGATGTCTCTTGTTGTGCTTGTCTACTATGTGTTTGGTGTCTTTGGCCTTCCTTTGATGTCTCTTGTTGTGCTTGTCTACTAAGTGTTTGGTGTCTTTGGTTTTCCTTTGGTGTCTGTTGTGCTTGTCTACTATGTGTTTTCGCATTGAGGTGTTTTTCTGTGGGTGTTGCTTCCGATACTTTTTTTTTTGAGATTATCGTATTTCTTTTATACGGCGCCGCATTCTTCGTATGGGCACCACCTATGAAAAATTCTGTTTTTAGATGCATTAACATTTTTCCTCCTTTCTCATCTCGTGAGAGTATGTCCCGCTGTTCCATTGATGGGGATCTCATTCTCCAATTTGTTTTGTTTTTTTACTTTCATTCACTGATTGATTAGTAGTATGTGAATATATCTTTAATACATGTGAACCTGACATGTGGAGTTGGAAAATTGATACATTTGTTCAGAATCTTCACGCTTCAAATTGTTCAACACGTTGTTGATTCATTTTTATTGGTTCTTTTTTATATCAATTCGTAGAACATTCGGCATTCTTATAGATAAATTTGAGCATCTGTGACAATCGAGAAACGGCCGTATTAAAACATTTTGTTAGAGCAAGGAGGGGATCTCCTACAGCTCTGTACAGACTATTCCACAGCTACAAATGTAAGATCAAAACACCTCACGCAAAAACACAAAGCAGACACGCACAGAAAGAGACGCAAAAGGGACAAGGAACACCAAATCACATCATAGAAACATCAAACACAAAATACTACATATAAACCAATGGTCAATCGATGCTGAATTAGGACGGGCATCTATCACGTTGGTAGCAGATTGTGTGGTGATCCGGATTCCGTGCTCACATACCTACCACTTTTTCCGATTACCCAGAGGTCTCGAAGAACACACATTTGTGGTGTTAGATAATCTCCTCACTTTAAGATGACCATATAAACAGACAGCATAACACGGGGGGGGGGGGGGGTAAGCAACACACAAATGGAGATATAAATGGATACAATGTATAAGAACATGGCTTATGAAATACAGTCTGCCGGCTGTTGCGAGCTCATGCATGTTATCACCCGGGTCGTCCGACCCACAATCAAAGAGGACAGGTGTAAAACCCCGTTGTATTCTATTGAAAAATTGATAATCGTCGTAGAGTAAATTGGGCTCTTAAATTGAATTTTTGCGAGTCCATAAAATTAAAACTGTATTCTTCCGTAGATATCTCCGTTTTGTCTAAATTTAAAATTTTTCATTTACTAAGTATTTAGTAGCATAAATATGACAAATATGCAGTGAATGAGTGTGTAAAATCATACACTTATACATTAAAGAAAAAGTGCAAAAATGTACAATTCTGACTAAGTACCTAAAAATTGTACTTCGGGTGGAACCAAAAATAACAATTATGCGAAAAGGTTGTAACCGGATGTGACAGTTCTACCGAATTGAAGCGACGGGTGTTGCATGCAAGCAGGAGATGCTTACTCTTCCTGGGCACCTGGTCTCACTCCCATATCGGGGGTTCGCTTCTTTTCATGTGGTGGAGGTTTTTGTTTGCTTGTTTTGGTTCCTGTTTTATCCTGATTTTCTTTGCCTTCGGTTTCTGATTTTCTGAATTATCGATTTTGTGCTGTATACAGGGATATGGTCATTATCCATATTTGTCATTCCAACTCTATACCTTCTTAAAGAAAATTTCATACCTACTTATTATGCACTACACACGAGTTTCGAATATCAAATTCTCATCAGCTTCCAGCCAAAGTGCTTTTCATAAGCCACCCAATTCATTTTACTAGCGCACTCTGGGCTTATTTTTAGAATATAAATTTGTGTATTTATTTTACAGAGAATACGCACTTCCAAATTTCCTGTAGGGTCAATTCAGAAGCATATCCAAATCAAATCTATGTTCAAAATAGCATTTTGAACAACACTTCTTTAGACATTTTTCTAAATCATACTGATGCTTTCGGTTTGTTGATAGGTGCTTAGGTTCTGAAGAAGTTTGTCAAAGGAGGGTACCACCGTGACCTACTTTTGCCTGTGGTGGCGCCACCGGTTGACGGATCTTGACGAAACCAACAACAATTGAAGGGGACCGTTTGCACTTCATAACTTCTAAGTTTCAAAATCCTTTCAGCCGTTCTGTAGAAGAATGTGAAATGTTTACGAGGGACAGCACGCTATGATAAGCTATGGTGAGCTAAAAATGACAGAACGAAATAGCAATTTCCGGTGATTGAAAAACAAATCCAGGAAATGGTCAGTGGTCTCAGTGATAAAAGAAAGTGCATTTGGTCCTCATTTCGATTGTTGTCGCCTAAGAGAGGCTTCGGTTTGGCCCTTATCGATTTGACGTCATAAATATTATTTTGCTATTTCGAAAACTTGTCATTCCATTCAAAACTATCATCGAAAGTAAAGGAGGTTAACATCTTAGCACCATCCCTCCTGTGCTATTTTGAACATATATTTTATTTGGATATGCTACTGAATCGACCCTACAGGAAACTTGAGCCGCGCAGTCTCTGTAAAGTAAATGTACAAATCTGAATTCAAAAATAAAAGAAGGCGCTACTGAAATGAAGTTTGATGGCTCCGCTGGAAGCAACACTGATGAGAATTTAATATTCGAAACACGTGTCTGGTGCAGGAAAAATTGGTTTGAAATGTGCTAAATTTTAAGTTTAATAAACATACCTAACACAGACCTGAGTTTGGTCTGAAATTTTAGTTGAAAACCCTACTTTCAAGAGCAGCCGGTCATTTAATTACGGTCAGAATTTCTATAAACTGAGTGTAAAGTAGGAAAATTTTGAAAAGTTATAGACCCTATTACATTATCTGAAACTTAGTGCCAGGGGAAAATAGATTGTGCCTGCACCAGTGACGTCTTTTGATTGTTTTCGGAAGAAATGAAACACGATTCCGCTCAAAACGTCTTATTACAATCAAATGACATCATGGGTACATCAGCAATCAATTTTTTTACGTAATGTTTTCGCTTTTCTATAACATTCTGACCATATGATTTTTTTTAACGAAAGTTCAAATCACTGTTGAAAAAAATACCCGAATTTATGAAATTTTCTGAAACAGTTTGACTTGAAGTACCATTAATGACGATTCACTATCCGAAACATTCTTGTCTAAGGCATCAACTTTTGATTCTTTTAGTGTGAAAGACTACTGTTTCGGCTTTGCAGAATTTGCATACCTCATGTTTCCTTCTGATAAAAAAGATTTCAGAAACACCCTCGACATGTCATCGCGATTTACTTCTGTCACATCTTAAAATATATCTTTTCATTTCGTCTTAAACATTTCTGGTATATCTATGTTCAATCGTTAGCATATTGTGATCTCTTCGCTTATCTGAATCGATAGTTTAAAGTGAAATGTCATTAGCTATTTAAGGAGGGATTCAACACCAAGATGGCGGCAGTATTATTTGCTTTTTCACTTATTAGGAAAAGTGCAGTCCCTACTTCCTTAAAACATTTGATTCCCTGATTGATATACAAAATTGAGGATCCTGATGAAGTTTGAATAATTTCCGACGTAATTTGAAGGAATTATAGCGATTTTCAAAATTGTGGACTTTAGGAGTTTTATCCATGAGCTAACCACGACGTCATTTCAACGTTATCGGAGGTAAATGGCGTCACAAACTATCCCATTCAAAATGCAATTAAAACATTAATGCAAAACGTATCGCATTGAAACTTTACATGTATGAAATAAAAAATTCAATTTTTATCTTAGTGTAGTCGTTGACAAATTTATATAACAAGGAAGCGGATGTGACTTCACTCTATTGTGAGTGCTGTTGAGATTATCGTCAGGATCTTCTTTAACTCATTCATTGAAAATGGACGAATTTGGAAGAAAAAATTGGAAAATATAAAGCTTTGTAAAATTTTAATCCCATATTAAATTTTTCTCATTTAATAATGAAATCATATCTGGACATCGTTGAAAATTTTGTTAGTTTTTGACAAGGATTGATCCACAGGATTCCTAATAATCACCTATCAACTACAGTCAATTGGCTCGAAATTGCACTTTTTTCAGCGACGGTGTCATCTTTTATTGAAGTATCCTGCCTTTGTTTATAACACAATTCAGCTAATCTTTTCCATATGTAAGAGCAATACATTTATGAATATTTTGGAAGTTAAGTTAAAATCAATTTCCAATAGCATTAAGAGAACCGAAATGACACTTTTAATATTATGACGTCATCAAGAAATTCACGGGTACGTTGAAAAATGCATATTTCAAAGTCTCATAGAAATTTTTTCCTGTGGATAGAATCAAATGTAAGTTTGTATGATGAAGGACAGACAAGAAATAAATAATTTCAGAAATTTTGAGAAAAATTGAATTTGGCGTCAAAGTGTTCAATACCTCCTTAAATATGTAAAGAGAAAGTGAAGAAATATGAAAGCTACATGTACCTAGACGTTGCAATTGAGATAATACCATAAAAGATTTGAAATTCCGAATCATGGAAGTTGCAAATCCTTTTCTTGTTTATATGCAGAAATCATCAAATAATTTTATTTCTATTGCAGAACTTGTTTAATCAGTGCTTGAATAGTCCAGATGTCTTTGACCAGAAAATCAATAAGCATCATGGAAATGGAATGTCATATTGTGCTATAAAGGAACTGTTAAGATAAGGGCTTAATTTACCCCAGAAATCGTGCGCTGTCCGCAATAAATCATCTGAATCTTCCCTGTTTTTGGATAAATGTGGATATGAAAAAGATATCAAGTATAAAAAGATTACCGAAAGACATTGTTTCTAAATATATAAGATGAAAAAAGAGTTATAATTGCGGACTGAAGAGATAGCGACACTGATAGCGGAAAACGTCAAATATTTAGCAAAATGACTCAAAGAATGCATCATTTTACATGCATTTGAAGTTTATTATATTTCAGTCCCTTTAAATGTAAAAAAAAACATTTTTTTTATTCATCGGTGAAAAATCTGACTTTCACTCACTGATGAATATTTTTTGAATATAAAATATAGCCACTTCGTAAAGACCAAAATGGCACACGATTTATTTTTAGGATTACGAAATTTCGAAATACATCACTCAGATTACTCACAACCGAAAGAAACCATATAACAAAGGAGAAAACTAAACAAAAACAGCATCAAACCATGAAACATATATACCTACAAATATACTAGTTTCATTACACATATTCTCACTCGTGTCACACTAATGCCCTTTGTCATTTGGAGCTCGTAAACAGTTCGTAAAAAGTTCCCCGCGAGGGGTTTGATGGTAAGTGTTTTAAATGTTGTCTGGTCCATGCCGCAAATTTATCTGGTCTTAAATGATACTATTGAATTTGAAGACGTTTAACACCCTGACATGGTCGCCATAGCACTTTCTATATAGACATGACCTCAGATAGTGCATGTTTTGTAGATATTGTTTTCATTTTTGTGCTTGAACATCGACGGCGGGTGCGGCTAGCCAAACAGGGGCAGCTTACTCATCTGGTCCAACCTCTAGCTTGCAGGAGGTCCGTCGATGCTTTATTGTTAATGATGTTGAGATTTTTGTCGGTATCTTCTTTATCTCACACAAATAAAAGGACCATATTGACCTTCAGAGGTTACTGCCTAAATTCTTTGCTATTATTTTACATATCATGTTTACGTACCCACCTAGTTTAAACAGAAAACTCTAAATTTCTTTTCCCCAGCACTGGCATTTCTTCATCTGATTTCTAAAATGTATTCATCAATGAATGTAAGTCAAACACAAAACCAGAAATCAAATTCCAAAAATCATGATCAAAAGGCCTTCAATTTCTTGAAAAATATATAAAACAGAACTTTCTCATGAGAAAAGAAAATAGGACAAACAGACGGAGACAGAAACAGGAAGGACAGCTTAATCTAGTGAACAATCTCCAGAGTCCAGTGTAAGTACGGAACGCATTGTAGGCACGTGAAAAGTGGGGCCGTGCTAATTAATAAAATTAAAACATATTCAAATATCACATGATTCATGTTACATATATGATGCAAGTTATAGAATCTTGGTTAGTAAGACCAAATATGAAGCTTAAAGCATATCGTATCTAATAAACAAAAGCGACCGCGTTCTGATGTAAAGGCGAATGACAGAGAAAATACTCAATTACATCTTTATTTTTTAACAACTGAACTTGTCATTTCAGATTTCCCTTTGACGATGACAAGAAATTTTTTTTAAAAATCCAGTTAGAATTTAATGTTTTACCATAGTAAATTGAAAGAAAAAACTTAAACTTCCCACGATTTAAAAAAAAAACTGTTTGTAAGTTTCGACTGATATATGCACTGATTTGTCCTCTGACGTAAAACTATATCTGTGAACGTCTTATATTCTCCATATTCTTCAGTACATTTATTAGGTAGTTCCTATCACCCATGTGTCTGTGAACGTGAATATAATACTCTTATATGAGCTATAATTGAACATAGAAGCCTATATTGAATGTGGTTTGCGGCGATTTCCAAGAAGGGCATTAAGTAATATAGATTTGAAAGATTTTATCCTCTAAAAGAAGGGAGGGGATCTCCAACGAGACCCCGTTGCAGCACCAACAGCAAATCACCAAAACACCTGATGCAAAAACACAAAAGACGAGCATACTATGAGACGGATAAGAGAAATACAACTACACATAAACCGACGAGACCAATGGGCAAAATCAGATTGAAAGTACAAAGAAAAGGATTAATTCACACCGTATATTATTATGAGTTTCGAAGTATATGCAGTAGTTCATTTTATAAATTGCTATAGGAGACAACTTTAATAATACGTATTCATTGTCATATTTGAAATGAAAATTATTCCTGCATTTGAAAACTTGAAAATTGATGCAAAAAAAGTGATGAACTTGACCAAAGCGAATGGAAATAAAGACGCTAGACTTAAAAAAAGGAATTTTTGAATTAGGCAGCTATCTTTCAACGCGTGCGATGACCACAATGATAAGACATGCTGTCTTTTTGACAAAAAGTGTAAACGTCAATTCAAAGGGGAAAACGTACTGTACAAGTTTAGTATAACACAGGTCACAAAAGCCATATAAACAACGTTCACTCCAACAGGATCAGCAAACCTTTTCATACACACTATAGAAACATGATAGACAACATGATTGGAATTATTAATATTGAAATATTTCACACACTCAATCTTATAAGTGTTCTAACTTAATTTTTGACATAATGGAGTTGATCATTTCACTGGAACCGTCACGACTTGTTCTATCTCATACACTTATACTTACCTCACTGAAAATGTAAGGCGTAAAAGCCATCGAATTGATTTTTTTTTCATTTTTGATCAGTAACAAAATGTTTTATGTCTATTCTTTCTTTGTGTCTAAAAGCTGAAAGGTACAAATAGTCTAACAGGGATAAAACTGTCAATAATGAAGTTTTACCGTAAATAGCTTTTAAGTACTACCATTTGAACATTTATATATTACTTATATAAAATATCTCTCACATTTTTGTTATATAGACGTTTTTACTCTCTGGTGCACACGATTTCGGTAAACTTCGAAAATTGTTATTTGCATATACAGTATGTAGAAATATGTCGCGTTTACCAAGGTCATATATATTATATATACACATATCAAAATTACTGTGGATATATACACGTCAAACTAATATATATACTTCTCATAGAAAAAAATAAATGAGAACTATACATGTAAATGTACACTGTAGACCCCTTTAGCTGATTTTCCCTCGGACTTATCAGAGTTTTAATTTCAAGGTCGTCCTCTAAGCTAGGTCTCTATAACTTTCCAATACCAAGCCAATACTATTTGATCATTACATTTCTCTTTTCAGATTTTGATAACACCGATTGTCGATTCATTTTCGTCCCACGTGTTATCCGTCAGCCATGTTGTTTTGTTTTGATACAGTACTTGCCTTTTGAAAATAAGTGCTTACACGTGTTCGCAATCGGTCTTCTACGGAGAAAAGTAGGATATATTAGGGTACCCATTTTATAAGCAATAATTGATCATAGCTCGGTAGTGAGGGCATATGTGACTATTGTATCCAGCCAGTTTCTAATTTCTAAGTATGATAGACTCGTTTGCGTTAAAATTTTAACAATAATGTCGAAGGGTTCAATTCTATACCATCTTGAAGAAAATTCCAAACCAATTTCCATGCACCAGACATGTGATTCGAATATTAAATTCTCATCAGTGATGCTTCCAACGGAGCCACCAAAATTAATTTCAGTAGCGCCCTCTTTATTTTTTTAAGTTAGATTCGTACATTTACATTACAGAGAGTGCGCGTCTCCAAATTTCCTGTAGTAACATATCCAAATAAAATCTATGTTCAAAATAGCATTGGAGGGATGGTGTTAAACTCCTTTAACTTCGATGATATTTATCGGTAAAATGGCTAGTTTCCGAAATAGCAAAAAAAAATATGCATGAAGGCCAAAACAAAGCTTCTTTCAGGTGACAGAGCTGGAAAAGATCAAAGGAAGCCGACTGAGCTTTTCGAACAAAATTGTATGCAATTCTTGTAAGTTGTTATTAAGTGTTCTAATTCCATCTCGATTGAAGAAGATACATAGTTTTGAGGATTAAAGATTTGTGTTATATTTTATATTACGATAAAGCTTTCCTCAAATTTTCATAGTTGTACGATTAGTATTAATATCATTTCCAGGCACCTAAAACTTCAAAGTCGATTTTCTCGACAAGTGCCAAATGGAAGCCAGAATACTATAAGACGGAGTTCGCGATATGTTCTTTAATAGAATTTAGAATTTCAGTGTGCTTTTCAATAAGTTATGTTTCATTTGTGATGATCGATATCGAAAATAAGGAAAATCTAAATGATATGAAATTATGAATAACAAAAAAGTCTTAACTTGAGCCAATATTTCTGCCAAAGAACCTGCTAGATATCCCTTTATTTCATCTATATCTGCTTTTTGAATTGCAGATGGAATAATTTTTCTTGATCATAAATTTATGCTTGAACACTTGTACAAATTCATGGAAATCTTCAGAGATTCTCAATTGCATAAACAATAAAGCTTTCTCCTTATTCGATAACACCATGAACAGGTATTAAGTTAATACAAATGCCTAAATGGGAATAACAAACGGGATTACAAACTTTTATACAAGTAGTACTTCGAGTGGAAAAGAAAGCAATTTACTCCCTTCAAAGGCTTATAACTAAGTGACGAAACAGTATCAATAATGTACAATGCCCATATAGAACGAGTTCACAGTTCTTGCAAAAAAAAATCTATTAGTAGTTGAGATATATATTATTTAGGAGATCTTCGTCAAAAGTCTACGCAAAGTTCACATTGATCTGCCCTCATGTATGAGTCAAAGAAGATCCTGACGATAATCTCAATAGCACTCACAATAGAGCACAAAGTTCATCATCGACGGACCCCAGCAAGCTAGAGGTGGGACAAGGTGCCCGGGAGGAGTAAGCATCCCCTGTTGGCTAGCCGCACCCGCCGTCGATGTTCACGCACGAAATTGAAACAATATAAAATAAATGCACTGTCTGAGGTTATCTCCATATAGAAAGTGCTATGGCGACAATGTCAGGGAAAAATATTCAAAACACTTACTGTCAGACCCTTCGCGGAGAACTTTTTTACGAGCTCCACACGGCAAAGGGCATAAATGTGACACAAATGAGTCAAAGAAGATCCTGACGATAATCTCAATAGCACTCACAATTGAGCACAAAGTTGATCATCGACGGACCCCTAGCAAGCTAGAGGTGGGACCAGGTGCTCGGGAGGAGTAAGCATCCCCTGTTGGTTAGCCGCACCCGCCGTCGATGTTCACGCACGAAACTGAAACAATATAAAATACATGCACTGTCTGAGGTTATCTCCATATAGAAAATGCTATGGCGACAATGTCAGGGAAAGATATTCAAATGTGTTGTCATCAGTTTTATGTTAAATTTGGCTACTTTAATTCATTATTTTGGAATCAAAAGTACACTTTGCATGGTGCATGCATTATACATGTACCAGTAAATTCTTAAGAATTGCACTGTGATTACTGTGATATTGGGACTCCATGACAGGCCCTGTCCAAACCTCGTTAAAGAAGATGGGGTTCAGACAACAATTGTGCGATCTCGGAAACCACTGGGTAACCGGACAAATGGGAGGTTGTGAGCACATTATCAAGATAACTACACAATTGCTACTAACCTGGTAAATGGCCGTCATATGTCGGCACCGATTGTCCATTGGTCTCTTCGGTGCATTTCTAGTCTTTCGTGTTTAGAGTTGTGATGTCGTATATTTTGTTTTGTTTGTCTACCCTGTGTTCTAGCAAAATGATGTATCCGTGTTTTGCTTTGGGTGCTACAACAAAGTATTGTGGGAAATCCCCTTCTTTCTTTTCAAAGAGATTTCAATTGACCTCCACTCTTCTCACCCAAAGGATATGTTATATGACAGAATAAATCATATTCGAGTTACTATAAACGTGGTTATTTTCGTTGGGGGAAATTTCGCGATTATAACATCCAAACGTTACGCGTCGGGGAAATGTTCGCGATAAATATGTCTTTCAAATTGTTAGAATACAGCTGGGATAGTTTCGCTTGGGGGAATTTTCGCGAAGTCCCTTGATTCTCGGAAACGCGAAATTTAACCCCACGCAAAATTTTCCACGTTTACAGTTATTTAGAAGTTCTTTTTTGTGGAGCTCTGCTCTTCACAACTGGGTCCTGAACCTTTATTCAAAATTATTATAATGTATATATGCTGAGAGTCTCAGATCATTTTCATAATTTATGTTTGTACATGAAAATGTCTCAAGATCATTCCTTCGCAATATGAAACTTATGTCTGTTTCAGACACGTAAGTGTTAAACATCATAGTGACCATCAGTACCTTATTTATTGTTATATCCAAGTTAATTGGAGTATTTACATTGAGATGGCGTCTAAGAAATGTGACAAATCAATAATGCTACTCAGGTCTTGAAGGGGCAATCTGATACACTGTAACGCTGCATCGCAGTGTTTCTAATAAATGGCTCAACCCTCTCAAGGATTTCACAAATAAGCAGCTCTTAAAATTCCTCGAAGTAGCTAATACGATAATGGCAGACTTACACCTTGGTCATATCGTTAATAATTTGGTTTTAGTAGGGTTCTCTATGTAGAAGAATTAGTTTGATCCAAATGTAATGTATTTAAAAACTTCTTATGTTTCTGTATTTTGGTAAATACGAATCAATTATGTATACAATACTAAGATGAAGGTTGGGAACATTAGTAATAACAAATATTACTTTTCCAAATCCAATGAACTAACGAGGGCAGTTCCGAAAGTTCACAGACAACGCAATTTAGGAAAGATCTAGAGAATTCGATAAATACCAGGTTGATTTCCTCATAATATGGATAATTCTGAAAACATATACGAATTTTTATTACGATTGGTCAATACCAACCTTTCCAATCCCCTATTGAACAACGTAAGGCCCTAGGTCATGGAACAGATAACAAAAAGTAACGACGTCGTCAGATGTCCAGCTTAAATTTGACATTTCAAAAGAAATAAAACACCTCTCATCTGTAAAAAATTAATATACATTCCCATGTATATTGATAAGGAAGACATGTTCTATTTCAATGTGCATATCTATCTCTACATCATAATGTACTTTCATCTTTGAATGATCAAAAGTCAGGTCACCATTAAGGGAGAAAACGGTATCACTTTACTTATTTTCGTTTACTTTTTTGTTCAACTCCAACCGAAACTGCGTGTTTATGTATCTAATTATCATTCTTCTGTTTTACCACCATATGTTTTTATGTATTTGGTCCATATCAAGATGTATATGTTAGACTCTTCAAATTCAATAGCATCATTTAAGAACAGATCAATTTGCAGCATGGACCAGACATGCACGTTTCGGGTACTTAACCCTCGTCAGTGATCCTCAATCTAATTAATGTAATATGGCCAAGGGTGTGAAAACTACTATGTCTAAAAATGTACCGAAAAATGTAGCAGGATGGATAGGATATGATGCTACAGGACCCACTTATTAGAAATTTCAAGATTATTTGATAACAGAAATATTCGAATGCGTTGAATCGACAGACGATCTACCGAAATTGAGCGAACTTGGCTACATGTGCCCTCGGGGACTCCTGCTCAACCAGCAGTGACACTCACCAAATGGTTCAAATGTTAAACGTCTTCAAATTCAAAGCATCATTTAAGAACTGATCAATTTGCAGCATGGACCATATATATTAGCTGTTATGTCTCCGTCTATTTGATTCAACCGAAATTCAAAACTGAATGACTGTCTGGTCCCCCGTAAAGAACTCTGACGTCATCAGTTTTTGGTTTGTTTGATGAACAACAAAGGAGGGGATCTCCAACAGCACCCGGTTGCAGCACCCACAGCAAAACCCCAAAACACCCAATGCAAAAACACAAAGCAGACAAGCACGGAAAGAGACGCATAAGGGACAAGGAACGTCAACGCACAACAGAGAAACATCAAACACAAAGGACTACACATACCCCAACGAGGCCAATGGGCAACCGGTGCCGACTTAGGACGGCCATCTGCCACGGAAATAGCAGAAGGTGTGGTTATCTTGGATTACGTGCGCAAAACCCTTCCACTTTTCCGATTACCCAGAGGTCTCGAAGAACGTACAATTGTGGTGTAAAACAACCTCCTCATTGTCAGATGACCACACACAAACAAGACCGCAAAACGCAGGGACCCAAACATCACAGATGAATATGTGAATGGATATAAAAAGAGGGCGTACGTAATACAATCCGTGCTCTGCCGCATGTATGTTATCACCTGAGGAGTCCGACTGACATTCAGAGTCAGTCAGAGTGCAAGTTTTAAGAATGCGCTTGTACAAGACTGTAGATTGGTCAAGTACCAAGCCTAGTGTCCGTCTGGTGACATTAGGATCATATCCACGGTATAAAAGGCGTTTGATGATTCTGACGCATTTTCGATAGTGATGTTGTCTATCTTTGATCCTTCTTATCTTGTTAATAATGTCACCATAAAATGCAGGTTGTGAAATACCCAAAGTAATATATTCTGTTGCCTGTATTGGTCCGAATTTCAGAAGAAGTTGGCAATAATTTTTGTAAAATTTCCAGAAAGTCTTTACTAGTTTGTGAAAGCGAAAACCTTGTCCTAAAAGTTTCTTGGTTATTTGTAAATTTCTACTATGAAAATCCAAAACATCAGTACATGCTCTAGCATACCGGATGAGCTGTGAAATATAGATACCATAGGACGGTAATCTAGGAACATCACCGTCAAGCCAGGGGAATTTACTATGTAAAATCCAAAATCATCTCTTTTGTCATACTCACTTGTATGGATCTCTCCGTTAACAATTTTGATATTTAGTTCCAAAAATGGTGTTTCTGTGTTTGAAACGTTTGCCTTGTTTAGAATTAAATCTTGTGGATAAATAACATTTTTATACTTTTCAAAAACAGGATTGTCGATAGTAAGAATATCATCCAGGTACCTAGAAGTACCAATGAAGCATTTCACATCATCATTTTCTCTTTGCTTTTGAAGATTTTGGATAAATTCCTTTTCATGCGTGTATAAAAAAAATCTGCAACAAGAGGCGCACAATTAGTACCCATTGGAATCCCTACAACTTGCTTGTAGAGTTTCTCACCAAATCTTACATAAATAATGTCCAAAATGAAGGACAAGGCAATACACAGGTCACCACATGTCCATGATTTGTATGATTTGTCATGCATAAATCCTAATAGAATTCGTTAATCTTGTCCGATTTTGTGAAAACTTCGCATTCATTTATGAAGGTGCCAATTATGCCCTTTTTTGAATCTTTTTATCCTTATTTTCTTTTGTTTTCTCTTTCTGAAAGTATCCTTTTTTTTCTAGAAAATTTCATTCGCATACGACTTCAAATGTGATTTTTAAGGCATGTGTCCTCGAACTTTCGGAACGGCCCTCGTACAAATGGCTGAGATAAAAAAACTTCAATCCTTTGACTATTGTAATACACATTAAAAAAAATACAAATAAATTTGTCACAGGGGAGAACATTGTGCCTTTATCCTATTTCCTTGTAAACATTGGCCAGATAAACAACATATTATAAAGGAAGAAAGAAATGAAAAATATGATGTTATTCAAATAAAAAATAATGATGATAAAAGTTGAAAAAATGGAATGTGCATGGAATTATTGTTATTTGATCAATAAGATGCTAGAATCATTTAAAATTTGCTGGGGATTTGTCGTTTTGAATGAAAAAAGGGCTGATTAAGAAAACAGCGACATTTAAAGAGAGAGAGACAGACAAAGTTAAAATTTACACTGATTCCCTCTCTATAAACGCCAGTGACAACAATAAGCCAACATTTAGAGAGAGGAGAAGAGAAGAAAACAAATTGAAGATAAAACTGATATAAATCAGATAAGTAATTTAACAGTGTTGAAATTACAGGAATTGTAAGATCAATATAACAATTTACGAAGAAACCAAGCCAAAAACAGAAAAACGCAAATAAACGAAAATTCAAAACAAAGAACACACATATATGGGCCAAGTGATTTCGCGGAAAATGAGGCAGGGATCCAACCTTATCACTTTTTGATAAGGAAAGGGACATGGTGAGAAACCGGTTTCATCGTAAAAAACCTCTCAAACAACAATAATTTATGAAGATTATATTTCGTGCTAACAGCAATGCTCTATCAATAGGAGTTCCACATTCTCATCTATCTATTGATATAATCGGTAACACCCATTACCTTGATTGGCCTATCTTATTTCAGAATTATCGGGATATTTCTATTGTTTAATTGAGCTTGTGTTTGACGACGGAAGAATGTTAAACGACCAGACAAATTTACTGCATGGACCAAACCACACAACCCTCGCCAGCGATCCCCAGTCTAAACAATGCAATATGACCAAAATGTGTGACAATTATAATGTCCAAAAAATGTGAAAGAAAGACGTAGCAGAATGGGTGGGATATGATGCTACAGGACCCACGTTTTAGAAATCTCAATAAATTTCGCAACAGAAAACTTTAAATGCGCCGAAGAAACAGACGATCAACCGAAATTGATCGAACTTGGTTACATGTGCCCTCGGGGACTCCTGATGCACACGCAGTGTCACTCACTAAGTAGTACTAATGTTAAACGTTTTCAAATGTAATATCATCATTAAAGACCAGACAAATCCGAGAATCGCAACTTCAATGACAAATATGGATAATGACCATATCCCAATACATAGTACAAAATTGATTATTCAGAAAACCTTAAACCGAAGCCATACAAAACCAGGATAAAACAAGAACCGAAACAAACGAAGAAAAACCGCCACCATATGAAATGAAGCGAACTCTCGATATTGGAGTGATTATTATTTTTGAATTATGCTTGATTGGATCTTTGCATTTTATTTTTTAAAACTGTTATTCGATTTTCTTCGTTTAGTTCATTAAAACCCTGTCATTTTAAACCAAATCTGCCTTTGCCACATGTCGTTCAGTAATGATTGATAAGAGGTCATTATTAAACAAGATGACCCAGCAGAGATGTCACCTACATCACATTGTGGTCAATTTGCTTTAAATAATTAGTTAGTCGTGTCATCATGACGTGGTAAATACATCAATATTATATTATGTACTAATGCAGCAAGTTAAATGTAACCTTAGTACGTTGCGTTTTGTTCTCATCTAAAACGAAGTGAAAAGTACATCTAAAAGCAATATAGGGAAAAAACATAGAACCAAAGCAAAGCATTATATACCAAAGAGGCAGCAACGAAGTAAACATCAAAGAAGTTATTCAATCTTAAAGGCGAAATGAAAAACCCAAAACACAAAGAGACCTATACCAAACAGAACTAAATAGATAAGAAATAGTAAATCCAGACACAAAGGGTGAATCGGCATCTCCCTATAGCATATAGTACGTAATATAGACTGTTCCATTTTGTTTTAATCTTGGAGATGGAAAATCCTCCAACGTGCTAATGTCGATTTGTTCAAGGAGGGAAGAGAGGATTCCCCACACCACTCGGTTACAGTACCCATAGAAAAACATCGAACACTTCCATGTGAAAAAAAAACAGAGCAGAAAAAAGATAACGAGAGACACAAAAGGGAAAATGAATACCAAAAAAAACGACATCAAACACCAATGACTACTTACTAGCGACTGAGACCAATGTGATATCGGTGACAACAAATATTGGGAATATCTGTACAAAACCAGAAAAGTTAGAACTACAAATATTGGAAATATCTGTACAAAACCAGACAAGTTAGAACTACAAATATTGGAAATATCTGTACAAAACCAGAAAAAATAGAACTACAAATATTGGAAATATCTGTACAAAACCAGAAAAGTTAGAACTACAAATATTGGAAATATCTGTACAAAACCAGAAAAAATAGAACTACAAATATTGGAAATATCTGTACAAAACGAGAAAAGTCAGAACTACAAATATTGGAAATATCTGTACAAAACCAGAAAAGTTAGAACTACAAATATTGGAAATATCTGTACAAAACCAGAAAAAAATAGAACTGCAAATATTGGAAATATCTGTTCAAAACTACAAAAGTTAGAACTACAAATATTGGAATATCTGTACAAAACCAGAAAAATTAGAACTACAAATATTGGAAATATCTGTTACAAAACAAAAATAAATAGAACTAAAAATATTGGAAATATCTGTACAAAACCAGAAACATTCAAAATCTAATTATTCTGCGAAGGTGAATCCTCAATCGTGATGAGATCATAAACCCGTGAATATTCATTACTGTTTAATTTCACGCAGTCCCGTTACTTCAAGATCGTCCCAAGTGCGTCATCCAGCTAGGAGGCGGTCTTCAACAGAATGTATCCCATATATACGTGTCCATGTCCACGGCATGATTGACTCTGAGATATGAGGCCTAATATAATAAAATAATTTGAAAAAACGTCAGGTAATGCGCTCCATAGTCAGTTCGAACACTCGTATTTTTACTCATACAACATACACACAAAATACTACATTTAACTGCGTACGCATTACATAATACTACTTACTGAACACTCAGTGAACATACTTCACTATAATACTACGTACATACTACAGATATCGAGTTACTGACTTACATTACATATACAATGTGTAATTCAATTCTCACTACACAAGAAGCGCATTAAAATAATACAGAACGGAATATTGACTTGAAATGAATTAAATGTAAATTATATGAATATTGAATAAACAGACGAACTTACCTCAGATAGTAACTGGTATATTTACAAATTTGACTAGTTTCAATAGGTCAAAACGACTGCTTATTGCAAAGGACGACGCCCAAGTGAGCGGTGAGTGCGACTCGCTTCGATTCAATACACCTGGACAGGTAAAACAGGTTTAGGGTGAGCTGAATGAGGTACCATACGGGATGATTTAGAGCATGAAAGAGGTTTATAAGGGGGACGGATAAGTGATGCATAACATTGAATGTGACAAGAACTACAAACATTGGAAATATCTGTTACAAAACCAAAAAAAAAAAAATAGAACTAAAAATATTGGAAATATCTGTACAAAACCAGAAAAGTTAGAACTACAAATATTGGAAATATCTGTACAAAACCAGACAAGTTAGAACTACAAATATTGGAAATATCTGTACAAAACCAGAAAAAAATAGAACTGCAAATATTGGAAATATCTGTTCAAAACTACAAAAGTTAGAACTACAAATATTGGAATATCTGTACAAAACCAGAATAATTAGAACTACAAATATTGGAAATATCTGTTACAAAACAAAAATAAATAGAACTAAAAATATTGGAAATATCTGTACAAAACCAGAAACATTCAAAATCTAATTATTCTGCGAAGGTGAATCCTCAATCGTGATGAGATCATAAACCCGTGAATATTCATTACTGTTTAATTTCACGCAGTCCCGTTACTTCAAGATCGTCCCAAGTGCGTCATCCAGCTAGGAGGCGGTCTTCAACAGAATGTATCCCATATATACGTGTCCATGTCCACGGCATGATTGACTCTGAGATATGAGGCCTAATATAATTAAATAATTTGAAAAAACGTCAGGTAATGCGCTCCATAGTCAGTTCGAACACTCGTATTTTTACTCATACAACATACACACAAAATACTACATTTAACTGCGTACGCATTACATAATACTACTTACTGAACACTCAGTGAACATACTTCACTATAATACTACGTACATACTACAAATATCGAGTTACTGACTTACATTACATATACAATGTGTAATTCAATTCTCACTACACAAGAAGCGCATTAAAATAATACAGAACGGAATATTGACTTGAAATGAATTAAATGTAAATTATATGAATATTGAATAAACAGACGAACTTACCTCAGATAGTAACTGGTATATTTACAAATTTGACTAGTTTCAATAGGTCAAAACGACTGCTTATTGCAAAGGACGACGCCCAAGTGAGCGGTGAGTGCGACTCGCTTCGATTCAATACACCTGGACAGGTAAAACAGGTTTAGGGTGAGCTGAATGAGGTACCATACGGGATGATTTAGAGCATGAAAGAGGTTTATAGGGGGGACGGATAAGTGATGCATAACATTGAATGTGACAAGAACTACAAACATTGGAAATATCTGTTACAAAACCAAAAAAAAAAAATAGAACTAAAAATATTGGAAATATCTGTACAAAACCAGAAAAGTTAGAACTAGAAATATTGGAAATATCTGTACAAAACCAGACAAGTTAGAACTACAAATATTGGAAATATCTGTACAAAACCAGAAAAAAATAGAACTGCAAATATTGGAAATATCTGTTCAAAACTACAAAAGTTAGAACTTCAAATATTGGAATATCTGTACAAAACCAGAAAAATTAGAACTACAAATATTGGAAATATCTGTTACAAAACAAAAATAAATAGAACTAAAAATATTGGAAATATCTGTACAAAACCAGAAACATTCAAAATCTAATTATTCTGCGAAGGTGAATCCTCAATCGTGATGAGATCATAAACCCGTGAATATTCATTACTGTTTAATTTCACGCAGTCCCGTTACTTCAAGATCGTCCCAAGTGCGTCATCCAGCTAGGAGGCGGTCTTCAACAGAATGTATCCCATATATACGTGTCCATGTCCACGGCATGATTGACTCTGAGATATGAGGCCTAATATAATAAAATAATTTGAAAAAACGTCAGGTAATGCGCTCCATAGTCAGTTCGAACACTCGTATTTTTACTCATACAACATACACACAAAATACTACATTTAACTGCGTACGCATTACATAATACTACTTACTGAACACTCAGTGAACATACTTCACTATAATACTACGTACATACTACAAATATCGAGTTACTGACTTACATTACATATACAATGTGTAATTCAATTCTCACTACACAAGAAGCGCATTAAAATAATACAGAACGGAATATTGACTTGAAATGAATTAAATGTAAATTATATGAATATTGAATAAACAGACGAACTTACCTCAGATAGTAACTGGTATATTTACAAATTTGACTAGTTTCAATAGGTCAAAACGACTGCTTATTGCAAAGGACGACGCCCAAGTGAGCGGTGAGTGCGACTCGCTTCGATTCAATACACCTGGACAGGTAAAACAGGTTTAGGGTGAGCTGAATGAGGTACCATACGGGATGATTTAGAGCATGAAAGAGGTTTATAAGGGGGACGGATAAGTGATGCATAACATTGAATGTGACAAGAACTACAAACATTGGAAATATCTGTTACAAAACCAAAAAAAAAAAATAGAACTAAAAATATTGGAAATATCTGTACAAAACCAGAAAAGTTAGAACTACAAATATTGGAAATATCTGTACAAAACCAGAAAAAAATAGAACTGCAAATATTGGAAATATCTGTTCAAAACTACAAAAGTTAGAACTACAAATATTGGAATATCTGTACAAAACCAGAATAATTAGAACTACAAATATTGGAAATATCTGTTACAAAACAAAAATAAATAGAACTAAAAATATTGGAAATATCTGTACAAAACCAGAAACATTCAAAATCTAATTATTCTGCGAAGGTGAATCCTCAATCGTGATGAGATCATAAACCCGTGAATATTCATTACTGTTTAATTTCACGCAGTCCCGTTACTTCAAGATCGTCCCAAGTGCGTCATCCAGCTAGGAGGCGGTCTTCAACAGAATGTATCCCATATATACGTGTCCATGTCCACGGCATGATTGACTCTGAGATATGAGGCCTAATATAATAAAAAAAATTTGAAAAAACGTCAGGTAATGCGCTCCATAGTCAGTTCGAACACTCGTATTTTTACTCATACAACATACACACAAAATACTACATTTAACTGCGTACGCATTACATAATACTACTTACTGAACACTCAGTGAACATACTTCACTATAATACTACGTACATACTACAAATATCGAGTTACTGACTTACATTACATATACAATGTGTAATTCAATTCTCACTACACAAGAAGCGCATTAAAATAATACAGAACGGAATATTGACTTGAAATGAATTAAATGTAAATTATATAAATATTGAATAAACAGACGTACTTCCCTCAGATAGTAACTGGCATATTTGCAAATTTGACTAGTTAATAGGTCAAAACGACTGCTTATCGCAAAGGACGACGCCCAAGTGAGCGGTGAGTGCGACTCGCTTCGATTCAATACACCTGGACAGGTAAAACAGGTTTAGGGTGAGCTGAATGAGGTACCATACGGGATGATTTAGAGCATGAAAGAGGTTTATAAGGGGGACGGATAAGTGATGCATAACATTGAATGTGACAAGAACTACAAACATTGGAAATATCTGTTACAAAACCAAAAAAAAAAAAAAATAGAACTAAAAATATTGGAAATATCTGTACAAAACCAGAAACATTCAAAATCTAATTATTCTGCGAAGGTGAATCCTCAATCGTGATGAGATCATGAACCCGTGAATATTCATTACTGTTTAATTTGTAGATATCTTGATGCTATTGAATTTAAAGACGTTTAACATTTGAACTACTTGGTGAGTGTCACTGCTGGTGGACCAGGAGTCCCCGAAGGCACATGTAGCCAAGTTTGATCAACTTCGGTTGATCGTCTGTCTCTTTAACGCATTTGAAACTTTCTGTTACAAAATTTATTAAAATTTCTAAAACGTGGGTCCTGTAGCATCATGCCCCACCCATTCTGCTACGTCTTTTGGTACATTTTTGGACATAATAATTTTCACACTTTTTGGCCGTATTACATAGTTCAGACTGAGAATCACTGACGAGGGTTTAGTACCCGAAACGTGCATGTCTGGTCCATGCTGTAAATTTATCAGGTTTTAAATGATGCTATTGAATTTAAAGACTTTTAACATTAACAAAGTGTTTTCGGGGAGACATGTTTTTGCATCTCTATGTTAGGCAGCCGTCATATTACAAAAGTCCATTGAATCACATTTACGAACATGTGCAGGATGTAGTTATAACGTAATTACGATAATTTTATCACGACTCCAGTCAAATTATGTGACTTCACCTATCACTTACTGAAGTGAATATGACAAACACAGACTCTGAATTGATTTTACGTCATCCGCCGTGTTAGCATATTGGTTAAAGTAGTTTTACATGAAGAATACAATGTACTATAACGCAAATTTAACAGCAAGGTCCTTAAATTTTGTCGGGTCAGTATTAATTTGATGCAATTTTTCCGTCTATCCATTCCCTTTATCTCGCCTGATAAAATGTGTCTTTGCAACGTAGTCGCTTTTTGGGATTTCCTCTTCATATCACTGATAATTTATGTACTTTTAGTTTAAGGCTCTTTTTTGCATAAGCTTGGTCCTTCAAACGAAAAAACGATGGAACACATCTGTGTGTGGTTTTATCAGTTTCGATGATAAGATAAATGATTTTCATTGGTAGCGGCGAACAGCCTTCAATATAAAAGACAGACCTACAACAAAGTACAATTGCGCTAATGAGGTACTCTGAAAATGATGTATTTCATCTCACAATCCTCTCGAGCGAACCAATTAGAATGCAGTAACTGTATGCATTTTGTATACTATTGATGTCATAGAGAAAATACCGCAATTTATCACTTACTAGTACCTTACAATCCCGAACACAGCGTCATATGCGTGTTCACTGTATATTGTAGATCCCCTCTAACATTCTTGATCTGTCCTGACAATATATACAATTCTATGAAACATTTTTCTATTAATATTCTGCAAAGAATCAAAAGAAACTCCCAAAGGAGAATATTTGAGGTGTCCAGGGAGAGTAAGCATCTTCTGCTTGGTAGCACGACCACTTACATTAGCCACGCAGAAAAGTTCATCGCTAGTGGTCCTCCATTATCACGGGTGTTCGGGGACATTAAAACCGGTAGTCACAAAAACTTAAACCTTGTCTATAACTTTGAATGATAAGTAAACATTACAGAAGTACCCATCAGCTATTCAGCCTCATAGTCGAGAAAGCAAGGCTTAATCACTAGATTTTCCACAGGAACGGTTGCGAACATTGGAATGAACAAAATTCGGAAGTGAGACCAGGTGCGCGGAGAGAGTCAGCGTCAGTGATAGGGCTTTCATATTTCACAGGTATGTACCTTGTGACAAGACATTTCCATAGATAACAGATATTTTGACCTTCTGACCTTGCCTGTAGTGTGATCTACTTTCCAAAAACTTTAGTCAGGACCAAAACTTTTGAATTGTTAGTGTTTGGGCTTTCATATTTCACATGTGTATCCCTTGTGACAAAACCTTTCGTTTGGTAACAACATTCTGATCTTGTGACTTCGTCTTTGGAGGTTGATCCACATTTAAAAACTTCAACCGACCATAAATTTTGGATGATAAATGATAGGACTTTCATATTTCATATGTGCATTCCTTTTCACATGACCTTTTGACCTTTTCTTGGAGTATAATCTTTCGATATTAAAAATTTTGACAAGCATCAGCTTAAAAAAAGCATGTCCGGCGTCAGCAATCATTTTCAAGTGGCAAGAAACATATCTCTTTCACGGGAGAGGTACGGGGTTTGACATCTTCAGTTATACATATGATATTGAATGACAAATATGGATAATGACCATATCCCTGTATACAGCAAAAAATCGATAATTCAGGAAGGCATACAAAATCAGGATAAAACAAGAACCAAAGCAAACAAACAAAAACCTCCACCACATGAAAAGAAGTGAACTCCCGATATGGGAGTGAGACCAGGTGCCAAGGAAGAGTAATCATTTTCTGCTTGCATGCAGCACCCGCCGCTTCAAGTCGGTAGAACTGTCACATCCTGTTACTTCCATTTCGGAAGACATAGAGTACAATCTTTAGTTGGATGGTTAAAATGGTCTATGACAGAATATCATCTACCATTCTGGAGAGTGGGACATCAGAGTGTATGACGTGTTCCCCATATCGACCGTAGAACTTCCTCAGTGACGATGTTAGTCGGTCATAAAAATATCCCTGACTAAGAAGCTTTTCTGAAAGACGCCTCGCTGTCAGAACAAAATCCGTATATTTGGTACTTGCTCTTGCATAGCGTATCAACTGAGATATGAACACGCCATAAGCAGGCGATGAAGGGATGTTGCTACTCAGAAAAGAAAGTTTGTTATGCTGAAATTGAAGTCACGTTTGTCATAGAGTGAGGTGTACATGTGACCATCAGTGTCGTAGGACAACATTATGTCCAAATAGGATGCTGAATTATTTGTCTGTAGTTTCTTTGACTTCAAGCTCCGAAGGATACATACTGCTCAGGTAATCCGCGAATTTTGGATTATTGATGGACAACACATCGTCTATGTATCAGTAAGTGAAGTTGAAGTCAGAAGCTAAGTTTTTTATCCCTTCAGAGACCAAAGATTGAATGAATTCAGCTTCGTACGAGTAAAGAAAAATGTCGGCAAGAAGTGGGGCACAATTGGTCCCCATTGGAATTCCGACAATGTGCTTGAAGATCTTTCCTCCAAACACCACAAACATGTTGTCGATCAGAAAGTTTAACATCTGAATGATATCTGTTTCAGTGTACTTATTTTCAGAATCGGACTTTTCTTTTACAAAGTAGGTTTTGTCATAGTTATGCTGCCAATTTATCTGTTCTTAAATGATGCTATTCAATTTGAAGACGTTTAACATTTATACCACTTGGTGAGTGTCACTGCTGGTGGACCAGGAGTCCCGAGGGCACATGAAGCCAAGTTCGATCAATTTTGGATGATCGTTTCTTCAACGCATTCCAAAATTTCTGTTTTTTATCAAAATGTCTTGAAATTTCTAAAAAGTGGGTCCTGCAGCATCATATCCCACCCATCCTGCTACGTCTTTCGGTACGCTTTTTCCACATAGTAACTTTCATACTTTTTTGGCATATTACATTGTTTAGAATTGAGGATCACTGACGAGGATTGCCCGAAACGTGCATGTCTGGTCCATGCTGCCAATTTATCTGTTCCTAAATTAAGCTATTCAATTTGAAGACGTTTAACATTACAACAATAAATTTGTATTTGCGATTACCGTTCTTACTTGTAAAACGCATTACGTTTGCACTTATAATCTTTGCGAGTCTTTCTTTCAATTTAGAATGTAGAATTGTAGTGTAATGTGTCGAAAAATCAAAAGCTTTGATCAAATGGACTCTACTAAAATGAGTGGATTTCAAATGCTCAAAAAATTCCTTCGAATTCTTTAAAATCCACATCTGGTTGATACCACAGCGAGAATATACTGGCGAACAATATTTTTGAAGCCCAGATTTGATTTCAGATAAAACTTTGGTGAGTAAGATCGATACAGGTTTGGTAGAACATTTTGAGGAACCAGCGATGAAACGTTGTCTGTACGGATTTTTATGCATTTTAGGTATACAGTATAATTATGGTAAATCTAAAACTAAATTGTTATCGTCGAAGTCAAAGGAAAGAGTACTTTTTGCAAGTAAATGTGTAATTATTTGAGGCTTTGTTCGCTGGTGTGATGACATAATGTTCTTGGAGGTAGGTAAGCTCTGTGATAACATCAGGGTCTTCAAATATAGACTCGAATCTTCTGGTGTTCACAGTTGATTTTAATTCTCATAAGAGTCCATGATAATCATAGACTACAGTCACCGCGACACATAAATGTGTAATTGCTTCAGGTCACATGGCTGTACATTGTATAAGTCAATCAAATTTGTAACACACTTCAGGTCAGGGAAATGACATCAGAGCTACCACGTGTTTACCATGAAATGCTGAAAATGACAAGCAATATAAACTTTTGATATCATTATATTATCTTTGAGGATAGACGAAGATATTTCAGAAAATAATACATATGTAAAATCATTCTATATATCAAATTCGATACCATTCAGACCATGGGGATCACAACAGGTAGTCATGCACGCATGTACGTTAACGAGGGTTTTGTACATTATGTGTAATTATTTTTCGATTTTGGTACATTAGGTATACTTTTGTTGTTGTTGAAATAAAGAGTTAAGATCAGACTTCAACACATTATAGGTGAAAGTGTCCACATATGTTTATAAGAAAGGGACACTGTATCCTTTTGAAATACAATACGAATTTCTTACATCCGGGAACTTTGAGTCAGGATCACGCACATGTGTAAGTTTCGTTTCCTACATCTTATCCAATATACATATAACAACTTTAAGGGATAATTTTACCATCATTATCAGTTTATCAAACATTTTGACATGATTTCAGTTTTTGTGAAATATTTACGTCAATACATCGCATGGTGCGTTCCACTAAGCCTTGACGGAACAATTCGAAAGCATTCTGCCAACATTTAAAGCGTTCATCATCTTTATATTGCCCAACCAGTGAATAGATCAATTACGTAACTGTTTTTAATAATGGTAATATTACCATACCTTATCCTGCTTTTGTTCTACTTAAAATATAAAAAGTCGGTACCAAATACGTAAGATGAATACTAAATGAAAAATAAACATCAAAGTCTTTAGAAGTACCAATCAGTTATTCAGTCTCAAAGTCGAGAAGGCAGGGCCAAATCATGAGAATTCCCATCAGAACGGTTGCGAACCACGGAATGAACAACATTCAGACGGGAGACAAGGTGCCCGCGGAGAGACAACGTCTCCTGATTGCATGCAACACCCGTCGCAACAGCTCCATGGAAAAATGCAAAATTAAGGGTTTATGTACATAAATTTTATCTATCCCCGACCCCGTTCGAGATAGATTACATTATTTCGGGCATCAACAAATACGAGTGGCTTTTTACCCTGACTAAGTGCGAGTTATCTCGCTTTGTTCTAAGTTGCCGAATCATGCAGTTATGACATGCAAAGCGTGCGTGATCTTTCGTCTTATTGATGACATCATTTAGCTGCCTCGTGTGCTTACCCTCTCTTCTCAAGAACATCTCAAGGTAACAGTAATGCATTGTCTACACTGTTTCTTTTTCAGCTATTTCATCATTGTTTATGCATATTTCGTTTTATTTTTCAGAAGAAAAATTCCCACCCACCCTCCCAATGACACTCGTATATATATTTCAGTTTCAAAGGGTCTCCATTTCGTATTTTGGATATGGTTCTGCCGTTCGTTTGATTTTATATTTCAGATGATCAGAGATGACGTCTCCCTCGGTGCGGCTGACAACGGTCCTACAGGTTAAAGACACAGATTTCCCGACTTTGTTCTGTGAAAGACGACGACCTTTTCCTTCTACTGCCAGCCGACAGTACGCGTTTATCCTCAAGGACTAAACATCGGATTCATACGGAACTCTTCGCCACTGTGATTTCAACATTCGCAACAAATGCAAATTCCTACTAAAAGTTCTTGATGGATTGATCTCGCCTGTTCTCAAGAAGTATATACAGCGAAGCTCGAATATTGAACAGACGATGGGATAACTGAAAACTTTGAATCGACTGATAGCCGGTGTAACTGTTACGAATTTTAACTACTGACGATTGGTGCATACGCTATAATCGACATTACTGGTTAAATGGATTTTAAGCGAATTCGCTTCGGCGCGGCATTACCGTCGGAGCGCATTTCGCCATTCATAAATAGGGAACTTACGCCGGCTTTGCCCGTATTGAACATTTTGGCATCCAGCATTTATATGCCCGAGCATGCTCGGGTTTAAAAGGCTTAAACTGGACCACGGTAAATGCCGGGCCAGTCTGTGAACACAATTACTTGAATTTGCTGTTTGAACTTGATGCACTTGAATTATTTACTTGAATTGAAATTTGAACATTGAAAGCTTGTGTAGTTATTGTCAGCCGCGCCCATAATTTGCCGTTTGATGTAATAAAATAAAAAGAAACAATTTTAAATCATCTTGCTCTTTTCTTTAATATATATATTTAATGCTTTGCCGTTGAGATCCCGAAATAATCACGAATTAATTTGCGTCAAACCATAGTTTTTTCTGTCAGTAATAGATATACACCATAGTTAATTACTTATACTGAGAAGAAGTATCCTCATTATAAAAAGGAAATATGTAGGAAAGGGATACTAATTAGCAAATGAGTCCTCACTTTTATCAAATTGTAACGTCGATATAAGTATTATCACTGTATCAGAGCAATTAATGATTGACACATAATGACCACACGTCAATTATATGGAAAAATAAACGTCATTGCTGAAATTAAGTGCTAATTTGTACATATCATTCACGAATAGAGTACCTGTTTGCAGAAACTGATATGGACACAATCATCCTATTTTTTCAAAAGGAATCCTTTTGTCTGAATTCGAACGAAAGAGAGGAATCATGACAAAGAATGTTAAAGTACATTTTCTTAAAATCTTGTTGTAGTATATCTAAAGCGTTTTTGAATATTAGGTTCTAGTTTCACTCGAACTTCGTATCTTTCAAATATTTGAGCATACAAGAGATCAAACGACAATTCCATAAATGATCTGGTACCTTGTTCATGCACATTTTTAAGTCACTATTATTGAAAAATGTTAAATTTAAAAGCTAGAAAAATCTCGATTTCAAATAGAAACGTATATGAATTAAATATGGATTTTTTGCTGTCGAGAAACTAAGCAAATTATTTTCTCACCTACCTCAATCTTCTTTCACATTGAGAGACATTGAGAGACTCACTCCCATATCGGGAGTTTGCTTCTTTTCATGTGGTGGAGGTTTTTGTTTGTTTGCTTTGGTTCCTGTTTTATCCTGATTTTGTATGCCTTCGGTTTCTGATTTACTGAATTACCGATTTTGTGCTGTATACAAGGATATGGTCATTGTCCATATTTGTCATTGATTACATTCCGTGATGTGAAAATATGCAGTTACAATTAGGAACGTACCCATAACATAATTAGTTCAGCATAATTAATTTACCATGAAAATGTTTTGTTTGTTTTTAAAAGAAAGGAGATATTTAATAACACTCAGTTGCAGCACCCACAGCAATTTTCAAAACACAGAGCACACACCCGCATAAAGAGAAGCAAAAGGGTCAGGGAACATCATTGATAAAACTCTTCAAATTCTATAGCATCATTTCAGAACAGATAGATTTAACTCAAAACATAGAAACATAAAACACCACCCATAAACCAAAAAGACAAATGGGCAACCGGTGCCAATTTAGGACAGTCATCTGCCACGCAAAAGCAGACGGTTTGGTTATTCGGATTACGTGCACACAACCTTCCTACTTTTCCAATTACCCAGAGGTCTCGAAGAAGGCACATCTGTTGTGTAAAATAACCTCCTCGCTGTAAGATGAACATACAAACAGACAGCCTGACGCAGGGGTCCACGAAACACACAGATATGTAAATGGATATACGAGATACAAACTGTGCTCAGCCGGCTGTAGCGAGCTCATGCATGTGAACATTTCTGCCGGAGTATTGTGTTTAAACAATGGAACTTTATTTAATTTTCATTATGGGGGCATGCGGTAATTAATTAACCATAACTTTCAAATTGATGTTAGAGGAAATTTCATTTCTCAGTTTGTATAAAGAACCTTAAAAGCTAGTATGACCATGCATAGTCTTGAAATAAAAAAGTCCTCATTAATGAGGCGAAAAATCAAGGACCTAGTCAATATTCTCACTTAAAGTCGAAATATCATTCTGACTCCATTTCATACTCAATTTTCCCTAGATTTCTTAAAATCTACTTTTTCTTTTATAATATTCAAACAGTATATTAAGCATAATTTTGAAATCAAAGAAAAATCCATGGTTACCCATTAATCTGAGAGAATTTTCTCAATCAAATTGATAATATCTTAAAATTTGATTAAATAATTTCTTTGAAAAGTATGGTCTTGACCAAAGTCTGATATGAATAACCCTGGTATTAATATTGTCGATATCATTTCACTTATTTTGATGACGTATGAAAATATGTACTATGAACGTTCAATTGACAGAATATAAAGCTTAACATTGTTTATCTTGATTACTAACAAAGGCCAGAAACTCGTGGTTGAGGCGGTTTTGCTGGCTGGAAATGGCTATTTTTACTGTTTTAGATTTTTCCGTTTTCTGCTTTGCTTACATCTACAAGCTTGAATTTTATTTAATGTCTTAAATATTAACTTATGTTGTCATATTCTCCTGATCATCTGATCGGCTGAATATGCAACATTTGATCTTTTTACCATTTGAACGAAAATTAAGAGGGGTAAAAATTCTGTACTTTCTGTGAAGTATCGACTAAGGACTTTTAATATGTTTTGTGTACGAGTGTTTAACTTAAATCAAGTCTGAAATATTAATAATAAATAATAAATTCAGCTTCGTACGAGTAAAGAAAAAATGTCGACACGGATTGGAGCACAATTGGTCCCAATCGGAATTCCGACAATTTACCGGAAGACCTTTCCTCCAAAAACCTCAAAAATGTTGACGATCAGGAAGTTTAACGTCTTTTCTATGCATTCAAAATTTTCTGTTAGCAAAGTTCTTGAATTTTTCTAAAACGTGGGTCCTGTAGCATCACATCCCACCCATCCTGCCACGTCTTTCGGTACATTTTTGGACATAATAATTTTCGCCCTCTTTGGCCATATTATATTGTTTAGTTGAGTACCCGAAGCTGCGAATTTTTCTGTTTATAAATGATATTATTGAATTTGAAGATGTTAAACATTTGTACTACTTGGTGATAATGTCGAAGGGTTCCAACTCTATACCTTATTGAAGAAAATTCCAAACCAATTTCCATGCTGTGGTCACTGCTGGTGGACCAGGAGTCCCCGAGGGCGCATATCGCCAAGTTCAGTCAACTTCGATTGATCGTCTGTCTCTTCTACGCATTCAAAATTTTCTGTTACCAAAATTCTTGAATTTCTAAAACGTGGGTCGTCCTGTAGCATCATATCCCATCAATCCTGCTACGTCTTTCGGTACATTTTGGACATAATAATTTGCACCCTCTTTTGCCATATTACATTGTTTAGATTGAGGATCACTGACGAGGGTTGAGTACCCGAAACTTGCATGTATTGTCCATCCTGCGAATTTTTATTCCCCCGTAATCTAAATTTAGGGGACATATAGTTTTTCGTCTGTTCGTCCGTCTGTCTTTCTGTTTCTCTGTTTGTCTGTGTGTCCGCAAAAACTTAAACCTTTGCCATAACTTTTGAATGTTAAGTGATAGGGCTTTCATATTTCACATATGTATTCCTTGTGACAAGACCTTTCCATGATACAAAACCTTTCCATGGATACCAAAATATTTAACCTTGTGACCTTGACCTTGGAGTTTAACCTTATTTTGAAAAACTTTAATCTTGGTCATAACTTTTGAACGGTAAGTGATAGGGCTTTCATATTTCACATGTGTTTTCCTTATGACAAGACCTTTCCTTGATATCAAACTTTTTTCCTTGTGACCTTGACCTTGGAGTTAGACCCACTTTTGAAAAGTTTAAACCTTGGCCATAACTTTTGAATGGTAAGTGATATGGCTTTCATTTTTCACATGTGTATTCCTTGTGACAAGGTTTTTCCTTGATGCCAAAATTTTTGACTTTATGACCTTGAACTTGAAATTTGACCTACTTTTGAAAATCTTAACTCCAGCCATGACTTTTGATACCTAGGGCTTTCATATTTCACATATAGCTTTTTTGTGGCAAGACCTTTTCATGGATACCAAATTTGAACTTGTGACCTTGACCTCAAAATGTGAACTACTTTTCATCTGTTTTACCGAAAAAGATGCAAACGGGGGCATTCGAGTTTCACAAATGTTTTTATTCTGTTTATAAATGATGCTATAAACTTGAAGACGTTTAACATCTGAATAATATTCATTTCAGTGTACTTATTTTCAGAATCGGACCTTTCTTTTACAAAGTAGGTTTTGTCATAGTTAACAATAATAAATTTGTATTTGCGATTGCAGGTCTTGCTTATAAACGCATTACTTATAGTTTTTGCGAGTCTTCCTTTCAATTTAGAATGTGGGATCGTTGTGTAAAGTGTCGAAAAATCAAATGAAAAAATTTGATCGAATGGACTCTACTAAAATGAGTGAATTTGAGATGTTCTAAAAGTTCTCATGTATGTCATGTCATGTATATTTCGCATGAGGATGTTTTGATGTATTTTATGTACTAAGTTTAATGCAGTTCTTAGCAACGGTTGCCGTCATGCGCATCTGGCTTGGTCGTCCTATACTGGATTACATATTTTATTCCCCTTTTCTCTGTTTTGCTGCGTACAATTAAAACAAAATTAAAAGTGCATATGAAAATGCAGTTAGTTTTTATTTATTTATGCGTTCTGTCAGCTGATATAGATTGAATTACATGTAAGAAATAAAACAAAACCCGCTTTATTGTATCGTATAATTACTTTGATTATTATTTTGCTTTACTGTGAAACAAATCAACAGTAAGCAAAAAATAAAAACCTCGGGTAAAAGATGAATAAAAAACACGAAAAAAAAAAACATAACCACAGCTTGATGATGATTAATACCCAGAGCAATTATGGAAGCTTCAATGTACTTTACAGAGAACGATTCGTTTAATTTATTTTCAGGATTTTTTTTTTCACATTTTCATGTAAACTCTCCAATATGATATTTCATCGGTCGTTTATAATGTTTACAGTGCATGTATATTTTGCTAGCTTTGTGCAACAGCGTTGAAGGAATATATCGCTTAATTATGCTCGCTGTTTTGTGGTAAAAGTGATGGTTAACTCATACAGCAGCAGAGGCTGGACATTTTGCTTAAATTACAATCTAAGTACCCTTTGTGCAACGAGTGATGATGCTGTATAACCATAACCAATGGAAATCAGCTGTGCTTCTCCGTTATTGACTATCATTGATTTTCTTGGTAATATATAAGATGGAAGCTTCTTATCATTAACTAAGATCGGATCGCTCGCTGAAAGGTACTGTAGACAAGTATGAATGTCTCTGACAATTATACAGTCGTTTCGTACCTTTTACAACATATCGAACCGTGTACTTCAAATAACGATTCATTTTTGGAACAATCTTTGCAAAGCCATACTTATTTCAATGCTATCGCCACGGGATATCTATCAGTATTGTCACCAGCCATAATATTTGGAAATGCGCTTACAATCATTGTTTTGCTCCAGGGAAAGTTAAAACACAAAGAGACATGTTACTTTTTACTATCGTTAGCGGTCTCAGATATCGCTATCGGACTTTTTACGGTACCATCATACATATTTTGGATACAGTCGAAATTTCATCATCTGAGTAAACCGCATTGTATGACGATAATAGCAAGTAGTTTGTTCTTAACTGTTGCTTCAATTCTAAATTTGTTGCTCGTCAGCTTAGAACGCTACCTAGCAATATGTCACGTATTCTTCCATTTGAAGCTTCGGAAAAAACGACCATTCTTAATATTTGTCATTGCAACTGTTTGGGTTGTGAGCTGTATTTCCACGACTTTATTCATGATGACTGTGAATTTAGACTTTAAACAGTGTGCCTACTATGAAATATTTGATAAAGATCTCTTGACAATTGCTATTTCCATTGGTATCTTCCTGCCAGGAGTAATGATGACTATCATGTACATTCAAATATTTCGGAAAACCAGGAAGCATTTGCGAACAATGTATCAATCCAGTATCACCTCCAGTGGAGTACCTACAAGAAAGGAACGCAAGAATACAACGGCGAGAGCTTACAACATGGTAAAAACTCTTGTTCTTGTTTTACTATGTTATGCTGTGTGTTGGGTACCGTTTTTGTTTGCAGTTTTCCTTTGGTCCATTTGTCCATGGTGCTCCCTTCCTGAAATAGGCAACGAAGTTATTCTCTTACTTGGCTTTACAAACTCGTTCCTTAATCCAGTGGTTTACTGTCTTAGACATGACTCTTTTAGAAGTTCGATGAAGGATCTTGTCTGCGCATGTTTAAATTCAAAGAAGATTGCAAAAAGAGCAAAAAGTTTATCTCTTTAAAAAAAAAACTGTGAGGTACAATGTACTATATTTGCATGGTCAGTAATATTTTGTTAAAGATGTACAAAGATCTATATTTTTCCAAAGTTGTCCAGCTTAGCCAATAGTCTACAAAGGAAGTTCAGCCATCGACCCATTTAAGTTTAGATGAGTATTTTTTGTGAGTTCAAGGAAGTGACCACTCTGATGCCTCTCTATATACATTGTAAGCGCATTCATATCAAAATATGCCATTGTATTACATGTGACTCATTTTGACCTTCCAAGTACTTTTGAATATAAGCTGCTCCTTATACTATCATGACATTCATATCAAAGTTTTACTTTTTTAAATTCAAATACTTCATAGCCATGTTTAATTAAAACTTGATTTCTAGAATATACAGTGCATCTCTTATGGTCTTTTACAGATAAAAATGTTCTTTCATTTGAACCAGGATCTATATAGTATACATAACATTGATGGAGAATAGGATGTCATTTTTCATAAATGTATGGTAGAGTTTAAGGCTTTTATTCATCAAAAACATTAAATTTGGTACTCGCTTCAACTCTTTACGTTCTGTCGGTGCTGCAACAGAGTCTTGTTGGAGATCCCCTCTTCTCTTACAGATTAAAAATGAATTTTCTTGTGGTCTATAACCTTATATCAATAATTTATTTACTACTGTTAGAGTTGAATAGATCATATCAAATTTGTTATATCATTTACTGACATTCCAACGTTATTCAAGATTGAGTGTGAATTGTTCGTATATCTTGAACTATCAATATCGAAAACATGTTTTATTCTTATTAAATGTTTCGTGGTTTTTTTTTCTTTAATATATTTTGTGATGATTGAACGTTGGGATGTTTAATATCTTCTATTGTTATGTGATATTATATTGTTATAAATAGTACTATATTTAGACACGAATAAAGTTGTATAGATTTCATCTTCTTTCATTTATCTAATTAGATCGTTTTTTTTACTTGGCGTCTTTATAATAGTATTTTGTGAAATATGTGGAATATTATTTCCCAAAAATTACGATTACGCTCATGAAAGCATGACGTATGAAATGCCGTTAGGGAATCACGTTGAATCACAAATCTACACATATAGTGAAGAGATCAAAAGTAACTAAAGCAGTTAGTCAAAATCCAAATGGAAGGATAGTCAAACTGCATGTGCAAAAATGCGCCATGGGTAATTATTGTTATCACAGGTCAGACCTCGAAATCACTCTTATCATCGTGTTTTTTAATATAATAATACGGAAGTGTTCCAATTCTTTACCCTCTTGAAGAAATGTTTAAATCAGTATAAATACACCAGACACGTGTTTTATAAGATAATTAATTTTCTTCAGTAGTACTTGAATGCTCAAGTGATTTTATGACACAGCCAAATGTTATTCAGTAGCCCACTGTAGTGCAATTTGTGCATTTATTTGAACAGAGTGCGCGGCTCCAAATTTTGTGTGGGGTCGATTCAGTAGCATAGTCAAATGGAATCTATGACAAAAAAAAAGCATTGGAGGGATGGTGCTAAGATGTTAACCTCCTTTAATTTCGATGATATTTTTGGATGAAATAAAAAGTTTCCGAAATAGCAATATAATCTATATAATGTCACATGAAAAAAATGCAGAAACAAAGCTTTGTTCAGATGACAGAGCTGGAAATAAGTACTAGTAGTTATTACACCTTTAACATCCAGTCCCGCGGAACAAGTTTAACTGCTCCACACTGCGAAAAGGTAATAAGTGTTAATGATAATAAAACGGAAGATTTCCAACTCTTTTCGGATAGTAAATCCTCACCAGTGGTATTGCTTACACATTAAACAGGCTAAAGGTCAGATACCTCTAACATGTTAAAATTTGCGCGGCGCCGCGCATATCAATTTTATTTGTGCCACCTAACACGAATTTCTTTCTTTTTACAATTGTTTAGATAACTCATTTATATAGAATCATTTAAGGAGGCATTAAACACTTAGACGCCAAATTCAATTTTTCTCAAAATTTTTGAAATTATATATCTCTTGTCTTTCCTTGATTAACAAACTTACATTTAATTCTATCCAAAGAAAAAGTTACCATAGGACTTTGGAATATGTATTTTTCAGCGTTTCCGTGAATTTCTTGATGACGTCATGATATTAAAAGTGTCTTTCCACTTCTCGTGAAAGTATTGGAAATTAATATTGATTTAACTTCCAAAATCTTCATAAATGTATTGCACCTACATATGGAAAATATTAGATGAATTGTGATTTGATCAAAGGCAGGATACTGGAATTAAAGATGACACTGTCGCTATAAAATTGCAACTTTTAGCCAATTGACTATAACGGATAGTGAATTATTAGGAATCCTGTGGATGAATCTTTGTCAAAAACCAACAAAATGATCAGCAATGTTCAGAGATTATTTCATGATCAATAAAAGAAAATTTAATTTAGGATTAAAATATTGCAAAGCTTTATATTTTCAAATTTTACTTTCCAAATCGGCCGCTTTCAATGAAGTGACATCCGCTTTCCTTTAATGTAGAATTGTTAACGAATTAACTGTGATGAATATGGAATTCTCTATTGTATCAATGCAAAGTTTCATTTCGATACGTTTGGTATTAATGTTTTTATTGCATTTTGAATGTGAAGGCTTGTGACACGATTTTCCTCCAATAACGTCGAAATGACGTCGTGGTTTGCAAAGTTCTCAATTTCGAAAATCGCAATTACATCTTCAAATGATGCCTCAAATTATTCAAACTTCATCGGCATACTCAAATATGTATATCAATCAGTGTATCAAATGTTTTAAAGATAATCTAGGTCTCGTCAAGAAAAAACCATGAATTAACTATTTTTGTCAAAATATAATAAAATAACAATTTCGGACCATTCTTGCGCATCTCCTGTTTTAGCATTAATCGAGCATGAATTATATAGATATTTCAATTTACAATGGCCAATGTATCATTTCTGACTATATTGAAGACATTAATTAACTACATACCTAAAAGCGGAAGAATTTGTTCTTAACTGAATGAAATATCCGTAAGAAAATGCTTCACAAACAAATAAGAATAAAATAGATAAGATGCAATATTGTCAATAGGTGGATTAAGAGTAATGTTGGGGTTTTTTTTCACTTACAAAAGAAAATGAATTAAACTGAAAAAAAACCCAAACAAACATACGAACATACGTGACAATCTAAATCGTTTCTCCGCACATTTAAAACCAAAACAAGATACAAAGGAAAACAAAAATGATAATGATAAAGCAAACTAACAAAACATTCAATAGCATGTGATCAGAAGAAAACTTTCGCACTGGAGTGAGCTCAGGTGTCCAAGAATAGTACCACGTACCACGTCTCTCACCTCATAGAAATTTACACATCTAGAAGAAAATGTCTTTATTGTTCCGATTATTGTTCCGATTAAATCAAAAGACCATTTTCACATTACCCTAGACTTGCATTTTAGACACCCCAAGACATGACATCATAACTTTTGACGTTATTTTCGTCAGGACGTCACAAATCTGTTTCGATGTCACAGTAAGAAATAACGTAAAATGCAGTGATGTCGGATCTTTGAGTGTCTAAAATGTGTGATTTGATGTTTAGAGTGCCTGGTACCGAGCAGACTTTTCTTGATATTGAACTTTGTTATTGTTAGACATCATAAGGAACTGTCCCATATAATGAAACAATGATGGTTCGTAACTGGATATTCAAATTAACATGAAAAACAAGATATTCCAATTTCTATATTATATCTAACAAAAAGGAGAATGAGATATCAAGATTAAACAGAGATTCAAGAGAGGATTGATCTTGAAAGAAGTCTTTTGTAGGTTACCATGTTGTATCCTACAGTCATGAATTCATGTTCACTTAGTCTGTACAATACATATTATACCTCCATCTTTTGTTTTGTTAAATTACAGAATATTTGAAAGAGCAACACCTATGATAAAATAGACAAAAACATTGAAATAAACAATCGGATTAACAATATGTAGGAGACGCAGAGCTGTTTTTTTGTTGGGGTATTTTCTTTTTCTATAGGGGGGGATGATTTTTTTTATGTAATGACAAATATGGATAATGACCATATCCCTGTCTACAGTACAAAATCGATAATTCAGAAAATCAGAAAGTCACAGAGGTTGCGCATTTCGCTTAAGTATTTTATAGACTTGATATGAATTAACCCTAGGTTTACCATAGGTTTACACTATGTTCCCGGCGACCACGGCGGTCAAGGCGGCCAAAAACGTAGCACACCGTATGATTTTTGGCAGTTTTTATCTTCGTATTCAAGTTCTGTTAGGTCTCGTTAAGTACGTTTTCGCACGGTCTATCAAGGTATCCGTGACGAGCCGCGGCTCCTGAATCCCGGAGACCTGACAGCGCACAAAGTTTCAACCTACGGCTTGTAACGGACGTTTGTACGTTTCCTCTCGACCTGTCACGTTCTGATAAGGTCTGTCACGGTTTGTTACGATCCAATTAAGTTGACCACGTCAACCAAGTTCTGTCAAGGTCCACTACTATTAACCGTGACCGCCGGGGAAAGGAGACACAAAAAGCTGCATAAAAGGGTTTGGTTTGTTACATTTCTTGTGTGACCGTGCGTACCGTGCCAAGCCGTAGTAGAACTTGAAAGAAACCGTAACAAGCCGGGACGTACCGTGACTGAACGTGACGAAACGGCTGACACATTCCTTAGCTCGCCGTGAGAAATCGTGGCACACCTTGATAAAACGTACATCTGCCCTAAAGGAACCGCAGCTATACGGGACATAAACGTGGAGGACCGTAACTCAACTTCACTGGGATCGTAATTTGCCGAGTCATACTTTTGCTTCCCATTCCGCTACGGACACTGTCCCAAGTTTTGTTACGTTCTGTAACGTTCTGTCACGTTGCGTTGCGTTCCACCCGTTTTGCCACGGTTTCTAAAGTAGGCAATCTGCACCGTGGGCTGCTGTGACAAATGTTTTGACAGTTCAAACATTTGCCCCATCAGCCTCGGCAACCACGGCGAGTTACGTTTGTCGATCCCGTTCCCCTAGGTTGTTTGACGGTCACCACGTTTCGTCCACGGTGGCTTGAAACGTGGCCTCCGTGGCCGCCGGGAACATAGTGTAAACGGGGGGTTACACTATGTTCCCGGCGACCACGGCGGCAAAAAAATTCGCACACCGTAGGACTTTTGTCAGATTTTATCTTGGTATTCAGATTCTGTTAGGTCTCGTTACGTTTTCGCACGGTCTATCAAGGTATCCGTGACGAGCCGCGGCTCCTGAATCCCGGAGACGTGAATGCGCACTACATTTCAACCTACGGCTTGTTACGGACCTCTGTACGTTTCCTCACGACCTGCTACGTTTCGATAAGATCTGTCACGATTTAACACGATCCTACCAAGTTCTGTCAAGGCCCACTACTATTTACCGTGACCGCCGGGAAATGGAGACACAAAAAGCTGCATAAAGGGTTTGGTTTGTTATACTTCTTGTGTGACCGTGCGTACCGTGTCAGACCGTAGTAGAACTTGAAATAAACCGTAACATGCCGGAACGTACCGTGATTGAACGTGACGAAACGGCTAACGCACATCTTGGCTCGCCGTGAGAAATCGTAGCACACATTGATAAACGCGCATCTGCCCTAACGCAGCTGCAGTTAAACGGAACATGAATGTGACGGACCTTAACTCAACTTCACTAGGATCGTAAGTTGCCGAGTCATACTTTTGCTTCCCGTTCCGCTACGGACACTGTCCCAAGTGTTGTTACGGTCTGTTGCGTTGCGTTCGACCCGTTTTGCTTCGGTTTCTAAAGTAGCTATCTGCACCGTGGGCTGCCGTGACAAATGTTTTGAAAATTTAAACATTTGCCCCGGCAACCACGACTAGTTACGTTTGTCGATCCCGTTCCCTTACGTTGTCTCAAGGTCACCACGTTTCGTCTACGATGGCTCGAAACGTGGCCTCCAAGGCTACCGGGAACATAGTGTAAAATATGTAAACTATTCTAAAGTGAAATGTGTAAGGCTTCATAGCATAAGAGGATTCAAAGTAATTGTGTAGCCCAAGAAGGAAGATGGTGTTCCAATCAAAACATTTGGAACAATAAGTCATTCTAGGACCAGTAGGGGAACCTCTATATGTTACCTAAACCTTCTAATACCCGTGCTTGAGTGACATACATGAATGATATTAATTCCTATTCATTTGTCTGAAAGGTACTTTACCTAAAGGCATCACTATCAACTTAAGCCATAGAATCAAGGTCAATATATTTTGAAAAATAAATAATCTTGAAAGCGGTGTCTGCCTTCTATCATGAAAACGAATACTGTTAAAATAGTACGGCAAATTTCAAGAACACATAAATACAACTTTGTTAACCCTTTCTTCACCCCAATTATTCATCCATCATCGCGTACATCAACAACCGGGATAGACGTGTGGAAAATAATCTCTTCATCATAGATTTTATCGTTACAAATAAACATGAAATATGATCACATGTATCACTACTGTCTTAATTAATGGCTTCTCCTTTTCCTTAGGAAATTATACTTTATATTATTATAATTTAATTTTTGTTTTATTTTGTTTAATTGTTACGTGTCTTTTTGTTCGAATCTTTTTGGATATCTTCTTTGTTTGGAAATTTCAAAACATGCTTTTAATGGTGTCTTTGAAATAAACAATATACGGAGGATCATAGGTAGACAGAATTTCCAACGAAAATGCATTGTTATCATCACTTGGGAAAAGTAAGGATATCGAAGAACTCTCTAAGCAAGACTACCCTGCATTGATCACAGCAGACTACACCTAGAATAAACATCACATAAATTATGTAATTCGTTTGAAATTGCCTTTAAAATTACATTACAAATAATTTCAAAACTGAATTTACGGAATAGTACGCATTATACATTGAATAGAGACAATTGAAAGTTTCAAGAAAAACAACAGACAAAAATATGACGAGGGAATGAAATAGAATACATGTTTTGTGAATTCGAATAACAAACCAATATATTTTTCAGCGATTGTTGTATGTATAACTTCAGCCCTCAAATCACCGCCTTGTTGGATTGTAATTAACTTCTTCCATCGAACGATTACTTGTCGTTAATAACTAATATAGGTGGGAGGTCGACTTTGGGACTTCACAATTAATAGTTTTCTTTACACACAGCCGTTACATGTTGATCATAGCAGTACATATATGGCATCGACATGTTATTCTTCAAAATGGTGGGCCAAGTACTAATTTGGAGCTCTTATAATTCCTAAATCTAAAAGAAATTGCGACGAATGTGGCACTAAGACGTGTCAAACAAATTTACACGAACGATGGACAAAGTTTTGGCGTTTTGTTTTTTCCATATACATGTAGCTACTCTACATAGACATGATGACCTATTAAAGCACCTACACTTGACTGACGTTTACGCACTGATTTATATATGATAGTTACTTCTATTGCATCAATGTGGCGCATGATCGAAAAGTAAACTTTTCATCAGTGAATGAAAGAAAAAGCGGAAAAAGCAACGGAGCTAGAAAATAATACAGACGCTTAGTTCTAAGCACGAAAGGCAACACTATCAAATGAATTATCCCCAGAGACCAGTGTAAGAACGAAATTAATTGAAGGTGGCGTTGTTAAATGCACGCGGTGTATATTTTAAAGTAGTTTAGTTGAAACATCTTTATTCAAATTTGATATATATTATGTAATATAAACAATGCAAACTTGTAATTAGTATCTATTTCAGTAGAATATTGAAGAGGAAGCTAAAGGAGGCATCGAACAGCAAGGTGACATCGGCATTATTTGGTATCTCACTTAATAGTAAAGACCTTAAAACATTAATTCTTGCACTGATTGATTAATGAAATGGACTCCTCTGATGAATTTTGACAATTTTCTGACGTCATTTGAAGAAACTATGCCACTTTTGGAATACATGTATTTGGGCTTCGGCGTTTTAACAATAGGCAAACAAACGACGTTATTTCGTCGTTGTCGGGAGAAATGACAAATATGGATAATGACCATATCCCTTTGAAATGACGTGACGTTTCAAACCCTCGAATTCAAAATGCCATAAAATTAAGCATTAATACATAAACTTTGCATATTAAGGTATCCGATGTACAATAGGGCATTTTTCCATGCCTGGTAAGGTCCAATATATGATATATTTTCTGAAAGGTTATAATGCCCACTGCTCAAAAATAATAATTTTGGGATCAGAAAAATAAAGGGGAATAACTGGTAAAGCATTAAATTGTCTATTTTCTCTATATAACCTATGCAAAATGACAAAGTTTCCCCTTTCATTTTTAAGACCCGGAAGTCTTATAAATGTACTCAGGGTATCATTTCTTTTTAGAAAATACATGTATATAGTTTATAGTACCTTACCAGGCTTAAAATTCACCATACTTCACGATGGAGATGATTACATCGCTATGTAGAATTACTCTTTTGTACAACGGATACCTTAAACATTGTGTGTTCGTTGACAAATCACAGAAAAGTGAATGTCATTTTGTTGAAAATGGATAATTTGAGAAGATAAAAAATCAGAAACGTAGTCTTGTAATATTTTAATCCTAAATTCAATTTTCATCAAGTAATCTCTGGACATTTTTTATCTTCTTGTTATCTATTTTTAGTAAAGATTCATCCACAGGATTTTTAATAATTAACAGTTATGTATCGTCAATTGACTCAAAATAAGCAAATGTGAGTGACATTGTCATATCTTATTCCAGTATCTTGCCTTTGTTTGAAACACAATTATTATATTCTCATCTTTTCCATATGGAAGTACAATGCATTTATGAAGATTTTGCAAGATAAATTGAAATTAATTTCCAATAGCTTTTATTACCAGAATTAGAATGATGATTTTAATAAAATGATGCCATCAACAATCAACGAATACTTTGAAAATGCATATTTCAAAGTCTCATTGACAATTTTCCTGTGAATAGAATTAAATATAATAATAATGATAATAATAATAAACTTTATTAAAAGAAGGTGACTCGTTTAGTGATACACTATTCTTCCACGAGGCCTTCGTCAATGCATCAAATTATATACAATATAAACAATAATACAATAAGCCATGATAAGTGCAAATAATTATCATATTTTGTTCAAAGTACTATTTTCCTTCAAGTATTTTAGAAAACCGGTCTTGAATGTAAGGAGTGAGCTGGACTGGCGAATGTGTGTTGGTATTTCACAACCTGCATTTTATTGTGACATAATTAACAAAATAAGAAGGATCAAAGGTAGACAGCATATGTATCGAAAATGCGTCAGAGTCATCAAACGCCTTTTATACCGTGGATATGATCCTAATGTCACCCGACGGACACTAAGCTTTGTACTTGACCAATATACAGTCTTGTACGAGCGCATTCTTAAGACTTGCACTCTGACTGACTGTGACGACGGGACTCCATGACGGGCCCTGTCCAAACCTCTTTAGAGAAGACAGGGCCCCGACCACCTGTCCTCTCTGAATGTCAGTCGGACTCCTCGGGTGATTACATACATGAGCTCGCTACAGCCGGCAGAGCACGGACTGTATTACGCATGCCCTCTTTTTATATCCATTTACATATTCATCTGTGTCTCTGGGGCCTCTGCGTTTCGCGGTCTTGTTTGTGTGACGTCATCTTACAGTGAGGAGGTTGTTTTACACCACATTTGTACGTTCTTCGAGACCTCTAGGTAACTGGAGAAGTGAGAGGGTTGTGCGCACGTAATCCAGGATAACCACACCGTCTGCTATTTACTTGGCAGATGGCCGTCCTAAGTCGGCACCGGTTGCCCATTGGTCTCGTTGGTTTATGTGTAGTCTTTTATGTTTCTATGTTGTGAGTTGGTGTTCCTTGTCCCTTTTGCGTCTCTTTCTGTGGGTATCTGTTCTGTGTTTTTTGCATGGGTGTTTTGGGATTTTGCTGTGGGTGCTGCAACCTAGTGTTGTTGGAGATCCCCTCCTTTCCTTGGTAGTCCGTTCCATAGAGTGACACCACTATATTGTAGGCTACGCTTAAAAAATTCTGTTTTGTGTCGTGGAATTGTTAGATCTTTGTCTGTATTTGATCTCAATTGGTAATTACCATTTGATGATTCCGAAAATAAGTCTAAAAGGTACGACGGCGCTTGGTTGTTAAAAATTTTGAATAAAAGAACCCCTTTGTTGAAAATACATCTATCATATAATATAAGTTTGTAGAAGCATGGACGGATAAGAAATAAATGATTTTAGTGTCATTACTTCGAAACACTGAAAAGAAGGGAAAAAATGTACGCAATGCTACAAAGTTCAATTTCAGTTATTCAAAAGCTTGCCAATCATACTACATTCTTATGGAACCTGCAATTTCGAAGAAAAAAATCACGATGAACATTGAAGACTACCACACCGTCAATGTAAGAAATATAGTAAATACCCCCACAAGAAAGAAAAACATTCTGCAAAGAAGCACAAATGATTGCCTAATGGCGATGAGATCATATGCCCGGTTAAAATAAGCATATCCTGTTTGGTAACAACACCCGTCACTTAGGCTGCTTAGAAAATCGTATCCGGTAAATTAGTTACAATGTACATTCGGTGTTTTTGGATTATTGTAACCTATAATATTTCATGTTTTCATGGTATCGACCAAAATGTAACAAAATCAGTCGCTCACAAATGTACCCTAGCTTAATTAGCTTTTCGGTTGACCATCTTGCCCTTAGAACGAAGTTTTTGTAGATTTAGATTTCTTTGGAATGGCGTTTAGATTGTTTAGAATACTCCATCGGCTGGGGAAGAAGAAATGCTAGAATTAATACTTTAAGGGGTTCCCTTCATCTCTAATTCGCATGGTTATATTGAGCTAAGGATATAAGCAAACTTTGGATTATTCATAAGTCCAATAAATAAAATTAATGGTCATAGCGACATTATACTGCATTGGATTCGTTGTCAATATGTATACTTTATTGTCATTTCTGTTCTTAGCGCGGTGTATTCTGTATGTATCTGATGTGTTAGATGACATCAAGTCATAACTGAATTGAAACTTCATAGATTGATAAAAACCGAAGACATAGATTATTCAGAATATGATTATAGAAAGTCTTCATTTATGATTTGTTACGGGTATGCAACAGACAGCAAGTGCATTTCCCGAGGGCGCATGAAGCCAAGTTCGATCAACTTCGGCTGATCGTTTCTTAAACGCATTCGAAAATTTCTGTTCATAGAATTTCTTGAAATTTCTAAAACGTAGAGCCTGTAGCATCATATCCCGTCTGCTACGTCTTTCGGTACATTTTTTTTACATAATTTTCATACTCTTTGACCATTTTACATTGTTTAGACTAAATATCACTGACGAGGCCTAAGTACCCGAAAGGTCTGGTCCATGCTGCAAATTTATATGTTCTTATGATGCTATTGAATTTGAAGACGTTTTACATCCGTACATGTAATGTGCGTTACGAGCGATAAATGAACTTGTTGCGTGCTGCAATCCGTATCAAAACACAAATTATGACATTTATTCTATTTACATAAATGCACCTCAATTGTCACTTTTATTCTTGTTTTCTGAAATCGCATCTATCTAGGTTTAGGTGGCAAAGCAAATCAAGGGTTCTCAAATTGCTTGTCTTATTTGTGAAGAATCTGTAAAGAAACCGTCTTCATGGTCCTCATCCTACAAAAGCTGAACAGAAAGAAATGTTGCCTGAGCTCACATATCTTTCTGTTCAGCTTGTGTTCTGAAACTCGAACTCAACACATTCAGCAGGCTATCCGGCATGCTAACCGGGCGCGCTAACCACTACTCTACTGGGGTAGTTGTCAGTTCAGTCGGTTAAAAGGTAAGGGCCTGTAACGTTAAGAGCCGTAATCCGCCCAATTTTTACTTGCGATACCAGCTCAAACAGTATTATTTAAAATGTGTCCTGTACATGAAATTATTTCATTTCAAGCATCTTTAATCAAATATAGTAGTTTTATTGACATAATTATGAGAAATGACCTACATTTTTACATAGAAGTTAAGATGGGGGTCTTTTTATGATAAAAATAATGCGAGTGAAATGTCGAAAATTTTCTAACAATCGGTCGCTTTTGTTGATCAAGATGTCAAAATGAACTACAATGAGAAGATTCAATAAGAAAGATAGTGCTAAAACAAGATTTTCTCCAAATGTTATATTCCGGATTTATCAGACCGTAAACACATGGCTAGCAGAGATATATGATCGAACACTCACTCTCCCTTATATTGTACAATTAACAACGTCGTCGTTATAAAAATAGTTTGAATAAGCTTTTTATCAGTATATAAAATCATATTTCTTTTACATTTACCATACATTTACATTTTACATTTTCTAAATACTTTGTGAATGTTACCAAGGAAGTTTTAAGCATTTTTCAAAGATTGACTGGTACTTCAGTCGTCAACGCTAATATTGTTAACTGTTATTGCGAGGGGTTGTTTAATTATCAATGCCCAAAATTAAAATGAAGGGGTTTGTTAGTGAAAAAGTAAACAATAACAAATATTTTTTGTTGATTTTTTTAATTCGAAACATAAAATAAATCAATCAATATTTGCCGAAAGCGAATCAAATGCCAATTACTAATTTTCTGTTAATTTCACATCTTTCCTAAGCCCCTACCCGCCTAATTGGATTTTCGTAAATATTCAATTTCTATTCCCCCCTTTGGAACACAAATTCGCTTTACAGAAAGTTTGTATTATGAAAATACATCTTAGGTGGAAGTGGTGTTGTGTTCCAAGGGGGGAACGATATTTAATGAAAACTTTTCCGATTGTCATTGATTTCTATATAAAATAAGCACATTTATACTCAAATATCTCTTTATTAGAGCAATTTTATGAAAAAAATTCTTCAGATTTTGAAGGGGTTTATCTTATAAAGTATTTCACCAACATGATTAAAGAAATGAAGTACTTTAAAATTTCATTATTATTGGGCAGATTTTACACCTTATCGTTACAGGTACTTTATGTTTTCGCTGACGCTCCGCCCACTTCTTATTCATGTAGAAACTTCAAATTAATTTCTAACATATACAAAAAATAAGGAGTTCACCGAGGGTTTAGATTGCATGTAAGAGTAGCCGTCGCAGTATGTTTCTGTAAAGTGTATGTATTGTGACGTCACAACCGTTTTCATTCGAAATGTAACATGTTCCTTTCAATAGTTTCATTTCAGGGAATAACATTGGTTTTGCATATATATAGAAGTGAAAATAATCCATTGAAATAAAAAAATTAGCGCACTTATTGACTGCATGGACAAGACATGCACGTTTCGGGTACTAAAATATACTTATTAGCACGGACTGTATTACGCATGCCCTCTTTTTATATCCATTTACATATTCCTCTGTGTCTCTGGAGCCTCTGCGTTTTGCGGTCTTGTTTGTGTGATGTCATCTTACAGTGAGGAGGTTGTTTTACACCACAATTGTACGTTCTTCGAGACCTCTGGGTAATTGGAGAAGTGAGAGGGTTGTGCGCACGTAATCCAGGATAACCACACCATTTGCTACTTGCGTGACAGATGGCCGTCCAAAGTCGTCACCGATTACCCATTGGTCTCGTCGGTTTATGTGTAGTCTTTTGTGTTTGATGTTTACATGTCGTGTGTCTCTTTTCCGTCTCGTGCTGTACTCGTCTTTTGTGTTTTTGCATCGGGTGTTTTGGTGTTTTACTGTTGATGCTGCAACGGGGTCTTGTTGTAGAACTCCTCCCTTCTTCTTATTGAGGCGAGGGGGAGAAATATGGTTACATTTGCAATCATACCTATATCAATATTAAGTATTTCATGGTAATCGAATACTGAATCCTTATGCAACTTTTCCTCCCAAGCCTTTTGTTCCGCCCAAGTACTAGGTAATTACGTTTAACAATAATTATCTTAACGCAATAGAAAAATCGATTTCCTCTTTTGTATTATCTTGGTCTTGACGGTAGCATCACCTATCTACGAAAAACATGAAGTAACTTAGAATTATGCAAGTGATGCCTCCATTGAAGGGTTTCGTGTAAAACAAAACCCTTATTTTAGTCTTGGGAAATAAGATAACCAGATCTAGGAAAAAGTTCAATCATTAAGGAGATTGGTTAAGTGCAATGCTAAAAAATCCCATAGGAATTCACGTTTTCTGTCAATGGTAACACTAAGGCAATGTATAGGAAACCAAATAACCTTGCCTGCATTTATGGTGTTTTATAGTTTCTATTTTCCTAGATCAGTTGATAAATCCTTATTCACCATCTTGCATAAGATTCATTTAAATTGATCGAACTCGAAGACACCCTTAAGTGCTCTTTCAAATACTAAATCAGTCACATGAACGATTCTACAAACAGATTCCAACTGAGTTACATTGTGGGAAAAAAAATTATAATTCTAGTCACGATCCTAATTTGTTTTATATCGACACAAAAATTAAAGAAAGTATTCAAGTTTTGGACACCAAATTCAATCTATCTAAAATTTTCTTAACCACTCAAAAATGTCTTGAGACTTTGATATATTAAATATTTTTCAACGTTTACACTTATTTCTTGGTGAAGCCATGTTATTGATAGTATAATTCTGGTTCATGTAAGGCTATTGGATAATGATATCTATATAAATATTATAGATATATTGCACCTACAAATTGTAACGATGAAAGGAACTGCGTCCAAAACAATAACACAAATTTTTAAGTTATTTTGAGGTATTTGGCTCTATTTGATAATTGATGTTTTAGAATACTGTGAATGTGGAAGAATCTTTGAAAAAAGCTTACAGCAATGTCCAGAAATTAGGACATCATTAAATAGAATAAATTTGATATTAAATGGCATTTAATTTCCAAATTCCACAAAAGGAAACCTAAGAATTGGCCTACAAATAGCCGAAATTCAAATTTGGCTTAAAATAGTTACCGACTTGTTTCATTACGGCACTTATTTTCATGGACACTTTATGTTCGACCCTCTGGGACGATCGATAAGCAATCTACAAGTGAACTTGACATTCCTTTTGATTTCTACGACAAACGGGTTATAACGGTAGGAAATAAACTGAACTGATAGTATAATCAACTTATAAACAGAATGTTAGTTTACCAAATTTCTTGAAATTTCTAAAACGAGGGTCCTGTAGCATCATATCCCACCCATTCTTCTACGTCTTTTGGTACATTTTGGACATGATAATTTTCACACTTTTTTTGTCATATTACATTGTTTAGACTGAGGAACAGTGACGAGGGTTTAGTACCCGAAACGTGCATGTCTGGTCCATGCAGTTAATTTATCTGGTCTTAAATGATGCTATTGAATTTGAAGACGTTTAACATTTGAACTACTTGGTGGGTGTCACTGCTGTTGGATCAAGAGTCCCCGAGGGCACATGTAGCCAAGTTCGATCAACTTCGGTTGATCGTCTGTTTATTCAATGCATTTGAAATTTTCTGTAACAAAATTTCTTGAAATTTCTAAAACGTGGGTCCTGTAGCATCTTTCCCACCCACTGTCTTTTGGTATATTTTGGACATAATAATTTTCACACTTGTTGGCCATATTACATTGTTTAAACTGAGTATCACTGACGAGGGTTTAGTACCCGAAATGTGTATGTCTTGTCCATGCTGTTAATTTATCTCGTCTTAAATGATGCTATTGAATTTAAAGACGTTTAACATTTACCAAGAAACCTTTCCAATGTAAACATATGCACAAGATTGAACAAATAACGGATATAATGTTAAATGAATTGATAGCTGAATCCCTCGTTCAGAAAGGTAACTATATATTCTTGATATCAATATTGGACCACATTAAATCACCCATTAAATTTCGGAACTCTTCAGAGCTTACGTCTACCAAAACCGTCACTTCGTCTCTGAGAATATTCCTACATATGTAGCTTTCTTAGAAAAGTGCTCGCTACCTCACAATATTGATAGACAATATATTCATTGCTGTTTGAGGCCAGGTAATCCTACAAACTGTTGGATTTCCTATGGACACAAACTGTGGCCTTCTCTTGAGAGCAGGACTTCGGCTTCATACTGAGATATGCTACTAAAGATCAGAGACAATGGTTATTTGAATACATCTTTTTAAGTCAAACGTGACTATTTTATTTTCAGTAGATTGAAATATTTCTTCCAGAGGGAAGGGATGATATAAAATAAAAACACAAACACTCAACTACACAAATTTTCGGCCCCTTGGCCTTTATCAAGTGTAAAAAACGACGATCTATAACAATTCTAAGTAAAATTCATCCTTGCTTCTCTGGCGTTCATTGCAAATCAATGAACGCCAGAGAAGCAAGGATGGATTTTACTTAGAATTGTTATAGATCGTCGTTTTTTACACTTGATAAAGGCAAATTACAAATCAAATTGCAAATCAATGACCGCCAGAGAAGCAAGGATGGATTTTACTTAGAATTGTTATAGATCGTCGTTTTTGACACTTGATAAAGGCCAAGGGGCCGAAAATTTGTGTATTTGAGTGTTTGTGTTTATATTTATTTTATTTTCACCATGACAAACATTCCTTTCATATGCAGCAACTTTACCTCTACGCCCGCCTATGGTGTAATCATTTCATAATTAATATGCTATGCAAGAGCATGTTCAAAAACCAAAACTTCATGCTGAGGGCAAGATCCTCGCCAGTAAACTGCTTGGTAAGAGGAAACAGCTAAAGATGTGTGTGACTGGGAAAATTATATTTTCTCTACAAAGAACTTATCGCACAATATTAAGTTGTTCTATCAGTTTTAACAAAACAAATACAGGGTAAACAGTCTAATTTCAAAAGTATCCATCGGCCTTAAACTTTCTATTTGGTGGGTGTTAATATTTTTTGCCATTTCGGAAACTTGCCATTTAATCGAAAAATATCCTCGAAATTAAAGGAAGTTAACATCTTAGCACCATCCCTCTAATGCTATTTTATTTGGATATGCTACTGAATCGACCCTATGGGAAATTTGGAGCCGCGCATTCTCTGAAAGTCAATGCACAAATTTAAATTCTAAAAATAAAACCAGAGTGCGCTAATGAAATGAATTTGGGTGGCTTGTGAAAAGCACTTTAGCTGGAAGCGATGATAATTTGATATTCAGAACCCGTGTCTGGTGCATGAAAATTGGTTTGAACATTTCTTCAAGAAGGTAGAGAATTGGAACACTTCCATATTATTGTATGCAGTTAGAGGTAGCTCGCTCCTCCCTGGCACCTGGTCCTGCCTCCATTCGGGAATTCGCTATTGCTTTTTTATGGAACCTTACACAATTACGCCATATTCTCCTGGATATTTGACTCCTAAATTACGATTATCATTGCTACTTCTTCTCTTATTTACTTCTTATATTTTGATGATCATTTAGAATAATTAAGGGTACTCTTTTTCAAGCAACACGTTCCGTTTCTAATAATGTCTAAGGGTTCCAACTCTAAACCTTCTTGAAGAAAATTCCAAACTAATTTCCAGGCACCAGACACGTGTTTCAAATATTAAATTCTCATCAGTGATGCTTTCAGCGGAGCAACCAAAAATCATTTCATTAGCGCCCTCTTTAAGTTTTGAATTTAGATTTAAACATTTACATTACAGATTACAGAAACTGAAATGACTCTAAATTTCCGCAATTATTTTGATCAAATTTTTGTCTGCGATAAAGCGACAAACAAAGCATGTCAAAGTAAGAAAACCTTGGTAAGAAAGATAAAAAAGGATGTGTCCGTCTATGTTGCCACAAAGCAGCATTCTGGACAGAGAATTCGAAATACGAGTCACGAGACAAGAATGTAATTCCAGGCTGTCAGAATATATTTTGCATGTTTTGTTTTCCAAGATTTGGTTCAATGACCATAGCTCGACAGCATTTATTTCGTTTTTACAATTAAACCCTCGTATACATGTATATAGCGTTTTGCTATAAAATCTAATGACGTGATGCAATTGTTCTCGTTAAATCCGTCTGTTTGTTTTTTTTCTTTTTCACGTCTGGTGTGTGTTTGTATTCTGCTATGATCACTGCAAACTTCTTCAGTCGAAGATCCCCTCCTCATCTTCGTGAGTCCGATTGATACAGTTTGATTGCTTTGTGTGATGTCCGACGGCTTTTGTATAAAGTCTTGTGTTTATGTTTTCCTTTCTGATCATTAAACATGCTATTCTTTGGAAATTTTGTCCTCATTCTTAAACGCATACATATCTGTTTCACAGTTTATTAAATCGTTATCTTCTTTTATATAATTTACTTTTCGTTTTAGGTTTGTAAGAATAATCATGTTGATAAAAGCATGAAGTTAATAATACCTTTGGTGAGTGAGCAATCTATTTGTTGCTTGGCACTTTATTGTTATGTAGCATAAGTACATTTAAGTTGGTCCGGGATGCAAAGAAATTTCATGTATTGCCGACTTCAATATTCATTTGTCTCATATATGTTTCGTCGAAAGAACCTAAAATAAAAGCATTTCAGTTGATGGCATTTTTATATGTATATTAATGTAGATGCACTCCCTCTCTCCCCCTCCCCCCTTAATTGTGTTGGGAAAATAGAAATCCTTTATGTTTGTTTATGACATTCAAATGATATCCGTCAAAAAAAAATTCTAAATTGGAAGGTGCAATAAGGATCAATTTGCAGACGACAGATTGGAATAGAAATGCTATTTTTTTTTCTCAAAATAAACCTCAATTATTGGCGACGCCTACCTTTATTTGACATATTGGCGAAGAGAACTTGGCGCTTATCGCAATCATAATCCATTGCTTGACACTTCGTTTTTCCAGACTAGGCATTTATTGCATTTACAGCTTAAATAACTCAGAAATGGAACTGACATTCTGTCAGACACTTTATATAGATATTGCAAACTTTCGCGACCAGCCATCTTAGTATACAAAGGTTAAAGGAATAGCGCGATGGACCTCTAGTTAACCCATTTCCCTAAGAGATATTTCTCGCAAGTAGACTAGTTATCGTCACTTATTGCATTAAGCTATACAGAAACCGGTCATTATAAAATTTGTATGGAGAGGAATGGTTTGCCGAAAGTTAATTTTCATTGTTGATGACAACCAAACCCATGTTTTCCATAGAATAAAAAATGAAAACAACAGTGATTAAGGGGTATGGACAAACCGTTATTCGCCATATTGGATTTTATGTAGTGTGTTATTGAAAATCTTTCCTTACACCGAGTCATGGCTCCAACTTCAACTATTTTAATCCCAAGTATTCTCAACCCCAATAGCTACATTTTCCCATATTTTCTACGGAAAATTACATTAAGATTTTAACATTAGAAACTTTTAAAATTCATGCACCGAACTGCACAGCTGCACCTCAGAAGAATTTATTAATAATGCTATAACTTACCTTAAACATTACATTGATACTATATCTACAACCATTTGTCCTTCGATTTTGAGTACAAGGTTTCATTATCATATAAATCTCTTGTTAATACAACACGGTGTATTTTCGAACACGAGTTTTTACAGGTAGCCATTTTCACGTGCCGATCCGCCCCAACATAGGTAGAAAAAATAAACGATTTTAAAGTTCCTGTGGTAATTCACTAGAATTTCGACTGTTTGCGATTCAATTATTAATTATATACATGATATATATTAGAGAAGTGGGATAGTCATGTGAATTATAGGTGACAAATTACAGATGTGCAATATTCCGGGGATCCGCCCCTGGATTCATTTCTAAGTTGATATGGCCATTAGCCCCTTGCGTGTAAAATGAAGATACCCGGTATTTTGAGAAAGTATGATCAAAATTGGAGGACAAATGTTTGTAGACTTATGATGATAGTAACGTTTAAGGAAGGTTATAGTATTAATCATGAATCCTGCAAACCTGTAGCTGCGCAGTTCGGTGCACTAAGTTCAAATGGTTTTCATGTAGAAATATAGATGCAGTTTTTGTTTAAAATTATGGGAAAATGACGATGTTGAGGTAAAGAAAATTCAGTATTAAAATGGTTAAGATTGGAGTCTTCATTCTGCAGAACGACAGATTTTCAAGTATGCTTCACGTCAAATCCAATATGGCCGATAAACTTTTGTCCATACCCCTTAAGATCATGATAACTTGATTGTTGTGTTAATTAAAACGGCGCCATCGAAATAAACAAGTCAGGCGGTGCACAAAACCATGATATCAGGATGTTATCCCATAATATATTTTGAATATTCTAACGAATATTTCGACAATATAAAATAAAATACGGATACAAAAATTACAAATTATTGTTCTTTCCATAAAATTATATGCTTATGTGTGTGCCAATTTCCGTGGTCTAATTACTTAATATTATCGCTCCGAAGCGAATGCTGCCAAAAAATCCTCATTTTTTCTGATTGGTCGCTATTTTCATGTACAGGATTTGCGTCTTTAACTTTGTTTAAATGCATACAGTAGAACCAGATTCAAGAATTTTCGTTTAACCATTTTATAAAAGCCCTTTTTACCAAAGGGAGAAAATATAAACAAAAAGATGGTATCCTCTATAAATACTTTTAAATTGTGATATTTTAAGTTCAGATATATGTAAGAAATACATCTAAAACTGTGTCAATCATAATTCTGTTTTTTCTTGTGGATTCTGCTTCTTTACTTGACGAAGATCGATGCCCCTAGAATTCTTTAAGTATGTTTCTGTTAAGTTCTACAACTCGGTTGATAAAAAGTGGATATGGTAGAATGTAGGATTAAAAGTGGATTGAATAGAATCTTGCCCAAGCCGATCTTGTCCATCTCATTTCATCCTATCCTATTCACCTCTCCTCTAATTCTATCCGTCCTTTAGTGTGGTATCATTTTAGGAATAGACAACAATGCTTATTTTTTAAATTCGATCCATTGAACTTTCAAACCTGGCTGCGCTGTCAATGATTATCAAAATCTTATCAATGTGATTGTTTAAAGTTAGTTTTAGACACACAACCCACTATTTCGAGCTGCTTTTTGTTATCTTTTTGTTCACTGCTTGAAAAAAAATGTTCGATTTAATTGATTTGTATTGTCAGATCTTTTATATACTTTAAAGGCATCTTTAAAGTTTGACATTAAGTGTTTTAAATGTCTTTGCCTGATATGGTCGCCAAAGCATTTTCTATATAGATATAGCCTCAACCAGTATATGTTTCGTCGATATTTTTTTCAGTTTCGTACGTGAACATCGACGGCGGGTGCGGCTTGCCAAACAGAAGATGCTTATTCCTCCCGGGCTCCTGGTCCAACTTCTAGCTTGGTAGGAGTCCGTCGATGCTCAATTTGGTGCTCTATTGTGAGTGCTGTTGAAATTGTCATCAGAATCTTCTGTACCTCATTTACAGTACTGCAATCCACTTGTACAATTTTATCTTATCCTATTTACAATCTACATCCTACATCCAACTCCTGTCCACTCTATCCTTTCTTATCCTATCCAATTCAATCTGATCCTGTCCATCTCCTTCTCAACCAATTCTATCAGATCCTATTATATCCCATCCTATCCTATCCACCACTGTTCACCTTCAGTCATAGTGCATTGGCAAGGTAAAGAAGATCCTAACGACAAACTCAACATCACTCACAATAGAACAGATATTACAATGAAAACGTTGTAAATAAATACATATGTTATTACACTTGCCGTGAACGATACAAAAATATCACAAAGCACCTCTGATGGGGGAAGGGAGGGTTGTAGAAGTTAGTTTTTTATTTTAATTCAGTTATAAATTTCATAAAGATTAATTCCCTTCAGTCAAGTGTAAGTGCTCAATGGATCAAAATCAACCAAATAACCATGTTTGTCTATCAATAACATTGACATTTAAAAAAAGGATTGGATTTGCAATTAGAATATTACAATATTTGATAGAAATTTGTAATAGTTAGGAGATGGATTTAGGATGGTGGATAAGATAGAGGATATGATTATAAAAGAAGTGGGATGCAGCGCAATGAAATTATTATGAGATAAATAATATAGATTCTCCTTTCAAATACAGATAGAAGATAATTCTGTATTCTGTTTTCGCTTCAAATCCAGTTCAAGCGGCTAATTATCGCACACAATAGAAATAGAACATACATGGAGCTATGATGAGATCTTTAAAAGACAGCTTATTAGGACAATTTTCATCTCATCATTATTGAATTATATCTTGTCATAGACAGGAAGTCTATATACATGTTTCCTAAGAATGCAATAGTGATAAAATGAATTGAATCGCAAACTCCTGGGTTAATGGGAGGTTACTAGGTTACAAAGACACCTTTATCATAAGCAAATTAAATTGATATAAATCTTGATTTATATGATGTAAGCCTGATATTCGAGGCCTGGATATTACTTTTAATACTATATCAATCATTTTCAACATTATCCCTTTCCATTTCATATATACAATTTTGCCTTTGCGTTTTTTAAACTATTTTATCACTTTAATAATTATTTCATTCCACTATCTTGGTCGCTTCATAGCACACATAAAAACCCTTGATAACATTCAGCTACTTCTTGATAGAAATATCAAGCTTTCGGATATCTTGTGACTTACCAAATAGTTATCGAACACTCTGTCATCCTACCGGTACAGGTTAAATTTCATGGTTCAATACCGCTTTGTTTTCATTGGCTTTGCATAGTAATATTAATTTGCATAATAGCTTTTCGTAAGTAATGTACAGGTAATCTCGGATTGATAAGTCGCTCCCCACCCACTCAGTACATGTACATGTTACTAATAATATTTTTCTTTTTTGTAGTTAAGAACAATGGCGGTCGCGAAAAGATGAAAAAAAGTACGTTATGAAAATAAAGAGATTGAGCGCTTCACCTCCCATCCAACAAAATGTGTTTGTTTTATTTCATAAATGATTTATGTTTGTTTGAGTGAAACGAATAATAACATATAATTCCAAATTTTAAACATGAAGACACAAAATGCAGTCATGACAACTTTACGATTGGCTGTTGTAGTTCAAATTTGACCGCGACTAGAATCTTTTCCCGATATTGAAAATAGATGAAACTCTGAGGCTCAATAGAATTAAAAGCATAATTATCATGTGAACCGAGGTATTGCGCTGAAGGAACAAATGAGCGAAATGAGCTCTGCGACTACTGGCCAGGGAGATAATTCCGTCTTTTCGATTTTACAGTCCTACGTTCGATTTGTGCAGGTATCTGACGTAAGAGCATTATGACGTCATTAGATTCCTTTGAAAACGTCAAATATGTAACCCTGAATTTCATGCTGGTTTCCATAGAATTTGATGACGTCAGATACCTGCACGAGTGGGGAGTAACTCTCTGTTTCGAAAATACCGAACCCTTAACATTGTAACTTAGTATCTCTTATTTATATACAAAACATACATACATATCTGGTGCGCTATATTGAGAAATTTCTGTCCTTGGGGTTGCGGTCTGGTAGCAGAGTTGGGCACGGACATTGATATTCTTTTATATATATATCCCCACTCTACTTTTTTTAAATAAAGACGCCACAAATATGCAGACAAAGACATGAAAGTATATCTATATATGTGTTTCGGCGGAATCGCGGTACTAATGAGGCTCGAACCAGCAGTATTCAGGGTACATAGCTGAAAAAGACGGTGAAGCAGCCTCTAAAAACTGATTGAAAGATCCGATGACCAATAAGTGTAATAAGCGTCATGTGAATGTTACGCCTTCCCCTTGGTATTTTATATACCAATGCTTTATATTTTTACAATATGCGTTCGTTTCCCTCTGTAATTGACGTGCAGACACCCTTCTCCCCCTTGTTTTAATGTTCGATTTCGGGTACTCGTCATACACTATGATGTCCCACTCTCAGAATGGTGGATGATATTCTGTCATAGACCATTTGAACCATCCAACCAAAGATTGTACTCTATGTCTTCCGAAATGGAAGTAACCGGATATGACAGTTCTACCTATTTGAAGCGGTGGGTGTTGCATGCAAGCAGGAAATGCTTACTCTTCCTGGGCACCTTCTCTATGTCTTCCGAAATGGAAGTAACTGGAATGACAGTTCTACCGATGTTGCATGCAAGCAGTAAATGCTGACTCTTCATGGGCACAGTAGTCGCACTCCCATATCGGGAGTTCGCTTCTTTTCATATGGTATATGTTTTTGTTTGTTTGCTTTGGTTCCTGTTTTATCCTGATTTTGTATGCCTTCGGTTTCTGATTTTCTGAATTATCGATTTTATGCTGTATACAGGGATATGGTCATTATCCATATTTGTCATCCTAAGCACAATCTGTCAACATGAACACGGAATGATATTGACAACTTATAAAGATATTCCACTGCACTTCCTATTTAGAGGTCATGTTATGTTTTAGCGAAATTAATCTCCTAAATACTGTAATATTATGACAAATGCGAAGACCTTTGAATGACAAATATGGATAATGACCATATCCCTGTCTACAGTACAAAATCGATAATTCAGAAAATCAGAAACCGAAGGCATACAAAATCAGGATAAAACAGGAACCAAAGCAAACAAAATCAAAAACCTCCACCATATGAAAAGAAGCGAACTCCCGATATGAGAGTGAGACCAGGTGCCCAGGAAGAGTAAGCATCTCCTGCTTGCATGCAACACCCGTCGCTTCAATTCGGTAGAACTGTCACATCCGGTTACTTCCATTATGGAAGATATAGAGTACAATCTTTGGTTGGATGGTTCAAATGGTCTATGACAGAATATCATCCACCATTCTGGATAGTGGGACATCATAGTGTATGACGAGTTCCCCATATCGACCGTAGAACTTCCTCAGTGACGATGTTAGTCGGTCACAAACATATCCCTGAATGAGAAACTTATCTGAAAGACGCCTAGCTCTCAGAACAAAATCCGTATATTTGGTACTTGCTCTGGCATAGCGTATCAACTGAGATATGAACACGCCATAAGCAGGCGATGAAGGGATGTTGCTACTCAGAAAAGGAAAGTTCGTAATGCTGAAATTGAAGTCGTCACGTTTGTCATAGAGTGAGGTGTTCATGTGACCATCAGTGTCGTAGGACAACATTATGTCCAAATAGGATGCTGAATTATTTGTCTCTGTAGTTTCTTTGACTTCAAGCTCCGAAGGATAGATACTGCTCAGGTAATCCGCGAATTTTGGATTATTGATGGACAACACATCGTCTATGTATCTGTAAGTGAAGTTGAAGTATCTTTTCCCTTCAGAGACCAAAGATTGAATGAATTCAGCTTCGTACGGATAAAGGAAAATGTCGGCAAGGAGTGGGGCACAATTGGTCCCCATTGGAATTCCGACAATTTGCTGGAAGACCTTTCCTCCAAACACCACAAAAATGTTGTCGATCAGAAAGTTTAACATCTGAATAATGTCTATTTCAGTGTACTTATTTTCAGAATCTGACTTTTCTTTTACAAAGTAGGTTTTGTCATAGTTAACAACAATATATTTGTATTTGCGATTACCGTTCTTACTTGTAAACGCATTACTTATAATTTTTGCGAGTCTTTCTTTCAATTTAGAATGTGGAATTGTAGTGTAAAGTGTCGAAAAATCAAAGGCTTTGATCGAATGGACTCTACTAAAATGAGTGGATTTCAGATGTTCTAAAAGTTCCTTCGAATTCTTTAAAATCCACATCTGGTTGATACCACTGCGAGAATATACTGTCGAACAATATTTTTGTAGCCCAGATTTGATTTCAGATAAAACTTTGGTGAGTAAGATCGATACAGATTTGGTAGAACATTTTGAGGAACCAGCGATGAAACGTTGTTTGTACGGATTCTTATGCATTTTAGGTATGCAGTATAAGTATGGTAAATCTAAATCTAAATTGGTAGTGTCGAAGCCAAAGGAAGCAAGAGCTGATTTGTGGTTATCTATTATTTCAGAGGCAGAAAGGTTTGTTGGGGTGTAAGTGGGATTTCCAGGTGTCGAATTTAAACCCAACTCTTTAACTAGACTGTTGAAATAGTACTTTTTGCAAGTAAATGTGTAATTATTTGAGGCTTTGTCCGCTGGTGTGATGACATAATGTTCTTGGAGGTAGGTAAGTTCTGTGATAACATCATGGTCTTTAAATATAGACACGAATCTGGTGTTCACAGTTGATTTTAATCGGTTAATTCTAGATAAAAGTAACCCTCTGATTGATTTTATTCGGAAAGGGTGTCGAGCTGTACATCCTCTTTCTTTGCCCATCGTCTTGCATATTCCTCACAAGAGTCCATGATAATTTTGACATTTTGGTTCCATGTAAAGGACATACTTTCTCTGTATTTGGGACCCTTTTTTAACAATTCTCTCAACTTGTCGTTCTTGGCTATACTAAGGTCACCAGTAATAACGTGTCCACAAGGAGAGTAGTTGAAATCCGATGAAGAACATTCGCAGGGAAGTGGATGAAGTGAGGGATTACTTAAATCAATACACCGCAGGAATCGTTTGTAATTGTAAATTTTAGATGCAACTGTTGGTGTGTAGCTATAGGAAATACAAGGAGTTTCTTTTCTTTTGAAATATGGTGGGATTGTTTCTGTGACAGTTTTGTGATTCAAAATTTGACCAAGATTCAAGTTATCAATACCTTTGTTTGCAAATCTTACTTTAATGAAAGGGCGGTTTGTTTTCTCCTCTGATTTATCTGATCTAACTGCTTGAAATAAACGAAAAGTAGAAATGTCCAAGATGACTCCTTGTAGTCTGTATTCTGGGGAACGTGTATCGGTATATGCGAGGTCCTTCGTATAATCGTATATTTCGTGTAACTTCCGTAAAGGAACAGAGTATAATTTGGTACGAATATAATGTAGGCCTAGAGGCTCATTCAAAAATGGAACCAAGTCATCGAAGGAGAAACTATGTATCTCAGGCCTATTATATTTTCGAATGCCATTACTTCGAGGTCTTCTTTGTGATCTGGTGAATAAGCTAGTCACATTTACCGATTGACAACCGGGACTTGTTAAGTTTCCTATAGTGCTGGTGTTATCGTTGCACCCATAGGGCGCTGCAGTGTTAAGATTTTTTATCCAGAACTCTTCTCTGTTGCGACGGAGAGGTGTGCTCAAATTGGGATTGTTTGTGGGGTGATATATTTTCTCCAGGATTCTGACTCTCATAGATAAAACAGAATGATCCGCCTGGTCAAAATGTCGATAAAGGAGTTGACTTCCTTTATTATTTATTTTTGACCGGTGTCCTGACATTCTTTTTCGGAGCTGGCCTTTGGTTTCGCCCACATAAATCAATCCACAAAGTGAGCACTCTATTCCGTACACAAATGAGTTAAAGAAGATCCTGACGATAATCTCAACAGCACTCACAATAGAGCACAAAATTAAACATCGACGGACCCCTAGCAAGCTAGAGGTGGGACCAGGTGCCCGGGAGGAGTAAGCATCCCCTGTTGGCTAGCCGCACCCGCCGTCGATGTTTATGAAGCATGGAAATGAAAATATATAAAAATCATGCACTATCTGACGTTATGTCTATATAGAAAGTGCTATGGCGACAATGTCAACATTAGATGTCATGCAGTTAAGGTTTTCGAAACTATGCGTGTTAAATGTTTGTTTTGTGAGATTACTTGAGAATGAAGTGTCTGTTATTAGGATGTTACAAGTTTTGCAGTTCTTCATGCCACACTTAGAAATTGAGCAATCGCTTGGTGAAAATAGGTGCTCTTTTAGTATATCGACCATCTCAATCTTACAGGGCTTGATTTTTATATACCCATCTGCATGTTTATACCAAAACTCATGGTTGTTACTAACTACAAATGTTTCAACTCTAATGTCGTGTAAGCTAATTCTAGGGACACCTAAGTTACCTGTTGCGTATGTGTCCGTAGACGCAACAGGTTGGGGCCTTTTTATAGTGGGCGACGCCCCAGCCAATTCCCCTTTCCCTTTCGCCTCTCCTTATGGTTAATTCATATTGGGATTGATATGCTTTCCAAGAATAGTCTCAAACTACAAGGACTTTGTTCGTAGGGCAAGGCGACTAAACAAGAAGCTCTTATACATGTACCAAGGGTATCTTTGTGAGTGTTGGTTTAATACGTCTCTCGATATTTGTCCCCGAAACGTACATGTCTGGTCCATGCTGAAAATGTATCTGTTCTTAAATGATGAAGGCGTAACATTAGTAGCATGATAGTGGTTTTTTCTGCAGAAACCATCAATGATGAGGATTCCGTACGCGTACTATATCAACATAAATATGGAATCCGTGACAAATTTCTTTCGGATAACGGATTCTACAATGTTACTCTGTGCTTTTTAAAAAAAGATGAGAAAACGAAACCCGTCTGATTTGCTTATTCAGTTAACAGTAATGCGTTCCAAAATTTACTTTCATTGACAATAAAAGTGACGATGAAGCAAGCCAATGACACCACTGAAACACTGTAAAGTTGGGGGCCAATGTACGAGGGCTGTCCGTAAAGTTCGTGGACAAGTCTTAAAGTAAGGAAAATTAGCGTCAAAGATATTTAATTTTAGTATATTTATTATCATATACTATTTGCGAATTACGAAATGTAAATTATTATCATATTTTGATTTTACTATTATAACTATGACTTCGTTATTTGACATAAGATGGTGACCCGGAGCACGGTAAATTTTTACCGAAATATGCTGTTTATCATTTTACTCATTTTATTTGCATTTTGTAAAATTCGTACTTCTAGTGTCCACTTCGGACGGTTTCTGCCTCATTCATATCATATTGTGTGGTTAATTTTGTAGTTTACGTCTGTTTCGCTTGAGTTTTCTCGTTTGTTCATTGTTTTGTAATTTTTTCTACAGATTTATATATTAACATTGCAATGTTCTTTATTTCTTTCTTACAGACTTGTCAATAACTTGCCACTAAAGGTTTTACATTTCATAGTCCAAGAAAGACACAAGCGCTTAACATTATTGTTACGTATACAGTTTGCCCTATGACGAATGGACTGCTATGATAGTAAGTGAACAGAAATAGAACTAATAAATCTATATGGATGAAACACTGCAGGAAAATAAATTCATGGTCTACGATGTGTTCAAATTTCGTATTTCCTTAACGTATGTTGTTGTTTATGAACGTAGTATTCCCATATAGAATCAAGATAGTAATCTATTAAATTTACTGTTATAAATTGACGTAAGGTTCTACTCTGATGAAGCACTTGCAGCTTCGGTATGTACTGAATTAAAAGAACGAATGCAGATTATCTATATCAAGGTCAATTATGATAATGTTGAAGACGACTTGAGACATAGACCGGAAATTAAATACAAAAGCTTTTTTTGATGGACAGACAAATTGGTTATGGAATTGGTTAATAATGGATTTAATCGTGTGTAAGCAGACATGAAATTACCTTATGATCGGTATTAGACCTTTTGACTCATATACCATCTTCAATATCCTCTTACTTAGTGCCAAAAACAAGGTGTGTAAACTGCGGCGCCAGAGAATTGCTTCTTGATTAATAGAATCTATCACGACTTTGCGACTGAGACAGGGGAATCGCATCCGAGTGTAAAAGATTTGCAATTCACGACGAGGCTTGCCGAGTCGTGGATGTAGTAAATCTTTTGCACGAGGATGAGATTCCCCTGTCTCAGTTGTAAAGTCGTGAAAAATTATTTTTCTCAATCAGTTCTTTTTTTTCACTAAAATTATTTTTGAAACCAGAATCGATACAAAATGTGCATAAATCTAGCGATGGCCTGACTTAACATTCTATAACATCATAATAAGTGTCACGTGGAGTGTGAGACAAGGGAATCTCAAAGTGCCCTGTCTACGTTTTTTTCTTTTGTCTCAAGTTTTTTGTCGAAAGTGAGTATTAAGAAAATAATTTCCGAATTCGATGCACCGCATATTATCAAAACTGCAACCATGGCAGTGGGCTCCGAGTTGTAAAAACCCGCACTGAGAGTTGTGCTCTCATGATCCTTATTACCAAACTGTTCATCATTATATAGCTGATGATCGTCGGCGCTTGGTGCGCATTTGGTAGTTTTTATTTTCTGCATTATCAGGGTGCTACTTAGATAAATTTGTCTTAAAGTCACTTTGTCCATTAACTAAGTATCACTGATGAGGACTTACTATCTAAAACACGTGTTTGGTTTATTAAAATTGGTTTGAAATTTCTTCAAGAAGGTAAGGAGTTGGAACATTTCCGAATTATAAACTACAGAGCAACGTCACATGATTGTATCAGCAAAAAGAAAAACTGACATTTCTAAAAAAGAAAAAAAGGAAGAGTAAACATGTAACAAAAACACTTTTTGCTAGCGAAGCATCACGTAACCAAGATGTTAAGCAAAAATTGTGAACCTTTGGAGAACTGTCATATTTTATAAACATCCTTTCACGATCATCTCAAAAAGGAAAAATTGGTAAGCACCTCATGCGATTAACCTTCACCAGTCTAAAAAATCTGATCGAGCAAGAAATTACAAATATATCAAAATATGAAACTTGAAACAAATGGTCTCCATTTTGATTGTTTAACATACCATTCAAACTGGAAAAATCTTTGGTGAATATGATATTGTCTGCAAATCAAGAGAAAACTGAAAATCTTTCAATAATAACTTCCCTTTTCTTCCCGCTTATCTTTTAAATGTCGCCACTGTGTATTCTCATTTATAAAAACATCATTTAAGCCTTTTTTTCGAATAAATCATTTCTTTATTCTATATGCTGAAAAAATATTCCTTTGTTAAAAAAAATAAACTTCAAAGAAGTACCTATGAGTTATTCAGTCTCAAAGTCGAGAAGACAAATCCAAATCGTGAGAAATTCCCATCAGAACGGTTGCAAACCCCGAAAGGAATTTTCCAACCTTCATATATATAATAAGAAACACTACTGTAGTTTGATGACCTTCAGACATAGAATCAATATGTATAATTATCTCAATCTTCAGATAACATAAACGATTGATCCTCTTGTTGTAGCCTGTAATCTTTCATAGGAATCATATATCATATACGCGAGTATATCTTTTCATTGAGATGTTCAAAAAGGAACTAATACAAATTAAATGTTCTTGACATTCAGCGAGTAGTATTTTACAGACAGGAAATGACGTATATGAATGGTAATAATTGCTATTAATGATCTGACTCTTTATATCTTTTTGATACAGTATTTTCTTTTTATCAAATGAGATTGTTCCTGGTAGTTATACGCAAATTTTTTAATCAAATCTTCATTCAGACGTCACGGGGATATTTCCTTTATTAGTTCTTATAAAAGTTCAATAATCAAATATCCTCAGCACATGACTTCAAATAAGGTTTCCATGGAGGGGAGATTCATGCTTTCAATTTCACGGCAGAATTTTGTTTTGTACATGATTTCGTATGCTATAACATGGCGTCCCTACATGTATATGAATGTGCAAACAGTGATATGAAGGAAAAAAGCGGGCGGAGAGGTGAGACAGTGGGAGAGAGGGAGAGGAAGACATTTGATGGTGAGATTGCCATCTCTATAAAAATGAAATAAACATACTCAATATTGAATATATGATTTTCTATTACAAACTTTCAGTGTACCATAGGCACATTTTAACAATATATTTTAAGTCAACTGTCGAAACAATGAACCTTGGTGATCGGTATCTTCGGGGACTTACTATCCACCAGCAGAGATACAAACCTAGTGGTTGAGATTGTCAATATTGAAATATATATTCTATTGTATTATTTCAGTGCACCATTTACGTATTCTATAAATAATTCCGGTTCGCTCCCCCTCGCCAATATACAAAACCATATTTACATCATCATCGACATCCTTCAGAATGAATGCATATAGACAATAGTAATTCCTTAAATTCTTACTCGGCGCGTAACGCTCGCTCACATACACATGGAGTCGATATGATTCTAAAAAACCGATGCACAAACGGCATACCACGTTTGTGCATCGGCTTTTTGATGTTATTTCCCATAACCAAAAAGAATTTTGGAATCATTCCTTATAATTTAATTTTAAGTTATATAATACATTATGTGCATCTTATTAGATCTTGGAAAATCGTGAAAATGCTCAATGCAAAGTTCCTGCGTAGGGATAATCTCCCTCATTGCTAATAACAACAGCCGACAGTACAAGAATGGAGGCTGGTAGTTGAATGGCACCGGCGTTTGTTTTCATACATTTCAGCCCGAGTCATTCGATATATTTCAAACGATGAGAATAGAATTACTCTGGATGGGATGGCAAAGCATCTGACAATCATTTACATGACATTGTTTGATAGTGGTAGATTTTGATTAAAATGCAATCTTTCATAAGCGGGACTTATCATCCCACCGACACGATATGTTTACCAATAAATATCGTGGTAAGTACTTCATTTAATCTTTTACCTGTTGCTACAATCGATTATGTTTGTATATCTAAAGATGAAAATAGTATAAATGATGTGAATCTTGTGTCAAGTCTTCGTTCTCGAGATAAAATTCAGTGTATCAAGTTTACGGGATCCGCCATTATGCTTAATTTTGGAAGTAGTTCCAGAAAAGGGGGCGTGTCCTAATATTTTTCAGGTTATGGAAAATAACCTCAACTTTTAAGCCAATGAAAAGCCTTGTTACATGCAAAATTATATTATTTTAAGAAGTAAGTAGAAGCTGGCACTATTTCGCGTACACAAATTATTCTTAAAAGTCTTCATTCCCCATCTCTTTGAAAGATTCCGTTTCCGCCCATGTCCATTTCTGCTCCTCTGTGAGTTTGGGTTTTAGGGATTGCTTCAGGTTGTCTACATGGGCTACAGCCGGTGTTCATATCTTATAAAGCAATCAGAAATTCATTTACCCACTGTTTCTTGAACCACGAAGTGGAATTTATTGTAGATGTAAATTTGTAGGGGACAAGGGGTGAAGACTAGAGCAAGAAGGCAAAAATTGTGGTCAAACGAAAGAATAATTGCCAGACTCACTTACTGTCCTGTTCACTAAATCCAGAGCACCCTGTTTGGGCGATTTAATCTGTCGTCTGAAGGATTTTGCTATAAATTATTGTTTCCGAGAATTGACCTCCTTTAGTCGTAACTGGAAATTAACTTCAACTTACCCTATAAGCTGCCTTCAAAACGCAATATGAAAAAAATAAAATGTCTACGGGAAAATCCTATGTTAATTTCAAGCCGCCGCCATATTGTTCTCCGTGTCAACAATAGTAAACAGTGACGTCAAAGCCTCCGACGTCACACATTTTCAGCGATTTTACTATAGAAAATCCCCGTATACTTTTTATTTTCCGTCCTATTTCTAACTTAGCTGACGCACAAACAAAAGAATGGTATTTTCTGTTACGACTAAAGGAGTACTATAAAATTGATACCTTTTTGGAAGATGACATTATCAGATTTAGGAGAAAACCGGGAAAACAGGGTGCTCTGGAATTAGTGAACAGGACAGTAAGATAAAATTCCAATTAGTACAACTGATGAGGATTGGCCATCCGAAAGTTCATCAAAATTAATTGAAACTTTATTCAAGATGGAAACGAGTAGGAACTCTTCCATCTTATTAAACAAAACACTTGGAGTTTTGTAGTATTCATTTATGTTTGATGTTTCTATGTGATTTGGTGTTCGTTTAGTTTAAACATATTTTATTTCAATAGATGAAATGGGATTGGGCACAAGTTACAGAAACATTATGAAAGCCCTTTCCCGTGTTTGTTGTACCATTTCCGTCTCATTCTGTTTGTATGTCATCTTTGTGTATTTTGGGGTTTGCTGTATTGTTGGTGCTGCAACCGAGTGTTGCTGGAGATCCCCTCCATTGTTTTGCAGTATTCATCAATTTTTTAGCGAAAATCAGTGATCGGCGAACTGTCGATTTGGCTATCTCTAGATATTTTGTCATATTATTTCTACGGAGTAAACAAGTTTCGTATTTTATATGTTAATAAACTGCGAATGATAACACGAGACCGTACACGTGATCTACAGCTAATATGTATGAACCTATTACTATATATAATTAGCTTCTTTTATTAGCCGAACGGAAATGAGCGAAAGTAAAATGTCCAGAGGCAGGAACACGAAGTAGATAAACAGCTAAATGAAGATTTATCACTTGTCTGTGTCAATAAGGTCAAACTCCTTCACAAGGATTGCTACAAATTAATGTTATAAAATGCAAACATTTTCTTGAAAAAAACTTTTACGTAAATGACAGTTTTCGGAGCATATTTTAAAGGTATTTCATAAAATGCCCTTCTCTCTCCCTAGCTTTTCTTTTTTCCCTTTTTTTATTTTTGGGATATGCGGAAGGGAGATTTTTGTTTTGTATTTCATAGTTCACAATTATTTCTAAGCTTTTCTTCAGAACTTCTTTTTTAGGAAGCAATAAATATATACGTCTCATAGCGACAATAGAACATGATGACATGGTAAATAGAACACGTAAGACCAAATAAATAAATGAAAATTTAAAAACAGGTAGAACATATTTTAATAGATATATCACACATAACAATCTTACTGGGTTAAAGTTAAAAAAACTGCATACAACTAGCATTACACAATATTTAGCAGATACTTTCAAGACGAGATTTAATCTTATCAAAAAAGTACTGATTCCCCTAAAGTGGACGTAATTTGTGTGTCGGATAGTTCGGTCTAAGTATTTGTCCCCTGTTGTTTATTGAAGTTTAATGTTCAAATATGTTTGTTTCACCCTCTGTGTGTTCTGTTGCAATCAATGCAAGATAGGCTTGCTGGAGAAACTTTCCATGTCCTTTGATTCATAGTGTTTTATTGTCCTTCACGTTACAAAATTCAGTATGAATTTTACATGTCGTGCGCATACAAGTAGTTTATGGTGTGGGATATGATTATTATGAACTTGCTATAGCTGGCAGAGTACGGTATGAATTTCGTACCCCCTCTATTGTTATATTAATTTACATATCCAGCTGTGTGTTGCTTGGGCCCCTGCTTTATGTCGTCTTGTTTGTATGGTCATCTTACATTAAAGAGGTTATTTTACACAACTATTATGCGTTCTTCAAGACCTCTGGGTAACGGAAAAGCGGTAGAGCGCACGCTATCCGGATAACCACACCATTTGCTACTGGCGTGGCGGGTGGTTGTCCTAAGTCGGCACCGGTTGCCCATTTGTCTCGTTGGTGTATGTGAAGTCTTTCGTGTTTGATGTTTCTATATTGTGTTTTGTTCATTGTTCATTGTCCATTTTGCGTTTTCTGATGGCGATACCTAAAGCATATTGTTTAATTTGATTGTTGCAAGGGAATTGTGTTTGAGCTCTTTTCCTTCATTTCCTAAATTACGGTCATGTGGGATACATCTTTTTATTCCATAGTTTGTCATTTTTAAAGCTGAAGTCATGGTAGGTCGTTAACTTTTTCATGTTAAAATGTTGGCACTTGGTTAAATTTCTGCGTATAGTAAAACCACCAGTCTGATTTGAACAAAAGGTTCATTTTATATAAATACAGCAATTTACATGGTCAATTTCTACGGTCCTTTTCAATTTAGTTTGCACTGAAAATTGTTTTACTTCGGGTATAATTGTGAGTGGATATAAACTCAAACTTAAAGCTAAAATCCATTCACAAATCGCTGCCTTCTCTCTTTGCCCATACTTATTTCCCTGAAACAGAATGTACAAAGCATAACAAAATGTTTTTTTCTGCTATAGCACGGATGAAAATTTAAGAATTCATGAATTTATGTATAGAAAGGGAACGAGAAAAACAAAAATTACGAGCACTAGCATTCGTCAATTTTTCAAAAATCCATGAAATTAAATATAAAAGTTTTCTATAGGATATGTTGCAGGGAATAAGTGTAATCAGGGATTTCATGTAATTCCTGAAAGGTTCAGTAATTACGTGTAATTCCTTGTCATTTTAAATTAAATTAAAATATTTTTGCACTCATTTCCTGACGGCCAAAAAGCATGTAAAAATGATGAAATTGCGATATGATAGATATTTAACATGTTCAGTAAACAAAATCCTATTACTGAAAGAGAAAAAATGGTTACGTATATAATCAGAGATGCTTTTAAGGCTGATTATGTTAATTCAAAATTGATAGGAAAATGACATTTTAGAAAAACTCTTGAGTGGACAATTCGGTTGCGGAGATAGATTATGGCCCACTGACATGACTGTAATACATGTTAAATTGTATGCATGGGCTCTTGGAATATGTAACTCAATACAGCTATAATGAAGGACATTGTTATCGGTTCGTCCCAAAATCTTTTCTTTGCATCTTTTCTTTTTCAATGAAACGTGTTGCAATTTAAAATCTTAAAATATTTAGACATACACGAAGCAAGGGGATGTCCAAATATTTTACTGGGAAATGGGAATAATTTCACACACATTTGTTTTATGGACCTTCATACTGGTGTTTTATACTTGTGTCGGGTGGGGACATCCGTTGCCTAGCCAAAAAGTAATTTTGAATATGTCTTAAACTTATTTAGACATCACATAATAAATAGTTGAAAATCAGAACATTTTTATCTTTTCTTCTTATTTTTTATCCATTATCAAGATACGCTTATGAGGGTTAAATTCTAATGTTTCCGATTAAAACTTTCGATATATGTTTTATAGTACTTTGACCATCAATTTTTTCTATAAATTCCTTTCTTTGCGCTCATGCGTTTGTTTTATGTCAATTTTGCATAGATAATGATAAACATGATTAATGAACTTCGACATTTGGGCAATATTTTGATAAAAATTACTTGTTCTAAGTTGAGTATTTTCACTTATTTGGCATAATCTTTTCTGGTTATTTGACAGAGAGGTTATTCAGCAACATGAAAATAAGGAGAAATTAGGGTAATGAAATAGGTGTAAAAATGCACTAAAAATTCAGGAATAACATGAAATACCTGGCCAATGTCAGGAATTACATGTAATAACTAATCGAAACAGGAATTACATGAATTCCCTAAATTTAAGGAATTACATGAAAACCCTGATTACACTTATTCCCTGTAACATATATCCCTCCAGTATCTTTTAAGGTTGGTTTGTTTGTTTCGGCATTGTATTTCAGTTTGACATGCTGATTTGACATGAAACATCGGTAATATGTCTGTACAAATGTATTCACTTTGAGAACTCATTAAATTATTTTAAAAAATCTTAGATTTATTTAAAAGGTTTTATTTAACATTCTGTCGTGTTTTTACTTGTTAAATGAAAGTAACATGAAATTGACTTTGGTTGTGACATGTCATGACGTTCGTGAATAATCTATTACCTCATGAGTATCTGTAAGATTACTTTTAAAAGCACGTTTATGATGAATTAAATTTTTGCATAAAAAATAAAGACATTACGCTTATAGCACTATTGCAAGATATTAGTATCATGCATGGAAACAGACAACTACTTACCATAAAATATTCAAAGGAGAAAATTAAGACTGATATGTGTTAAGGATATTCCAATTTCAAAAAGATGGAAAAACAAATTAAAAGTTCATCATTGGTAGTTTTAAGTTCATGAATATAGTTATGAAAGGATACATGGTATTGCAACCACGACATGGAAAACGTTTAGGAAGATTTTGCATATCCTTAGAATCACATGTAAAATGTTCCCATGTAATTTTTGTGTGAGGAAGGACATAACAGTTTGTAAGATGAAGAAAATACAAGCCACCCCAAAGGCTAAACCTGCTCCAACAAGATGAATTACTAAGCTTCTGTCGTACTGAAAAATAGTAAAATACAAAGCATATCGTTGAGTCTGAATTATCATCAGTATCTACTGTCCACGCGGCTCACTTCTGAAACTAGATAAACGTCAAGGCTCGGGGATATGAAACTCACAACTCGTTTCATAATACATCGTATGAAATGAAAATTCATTTGAGATCATATATGTATCTACATACCAAAAATCAGCTCAATATCTACATCATCAACAAAGAAAATCCGGAAACTTAGAATTCATGAAATTGGCTAAGTCCATAACTCCTGTAAAAAAGGGTCAATCGAATACAAACTCAAGCTTGATCTGTATAACACTAAGATACATTCACATATAATTTTTTTCAATATCTGTATTGCAGTAACTTGGAAAAAAGACTGGAAAACCAAAAATATTTTCAATATCTGTAATACCATGGAAGAAAAGTCCGGAAAGCTGAGAATTTCATGAAATTTGCTAAGTCCAAGGGCCATAACTCCTGTAAAAATAGGACGATCAAAACGAAACTCGGACTTGATCTGTATAATACTATTATGTAATCACATATAAAATTATTTCAATGTTTACATCAACAGCCGGAACAGGTCAGGAAAGCTGAGAATTTCATGAAATTTGCTCAGTCCAGGGCCAAAACTCCTGTAAAATATGTCAATCGGAACGACATTCATACTTGATCTGTATAACACTATGATGTATCATGTATATAAATCATTTCAATATCTGCAATACCATGGAAGAAAAGACCGGAAAACTGAGAATACCATAAAGTTTGTTATGTCCAAGGGTCATAACTCTTGTAAAAATAGGTCAATCGGAACCAAACTCAATCTTGAACTGTATCACATTGAGATAAACTCACATACCAAAACTGAGTTCAATATATGCAACAACAGCAAAAATAAAACAATAAAAAGTCTGGAAAACTAAAGTGTGAAGGACAGACGGACAGACAGACAGGCGAACGGACAGACAAACGGGGCGTAAACTATAACTCCCCTCCAGCGAGCCGGTAGGAGACTAGCGAGCCATCATCAATCTTGAAATATATTCTCTATCGTTATTATTTAGTGCACCATATGCTCATTTCAACAAGTAATATCTCATCAGTAATAATCGAAACCGAAAGATAGAAAATACATGGATAGCAAAATCATTAACGTGCCTTGAATAGCGATATTTTAAAGATGTCAAGGAATAAAGAAAATTTAAAGAAATCTGACGTTGTTCAACAAGACGATCAACAAGCAAGATGAACATTACGAATATTAGAATAGAAATAACAACTAGCTAGCCTTTGTCCATTGTCCAGTAATTCCCCTCGTCGCTTCGTGGTTCGGTGATAATCTGATTGGTTCATGCGACGAGGGGAATTACTGAAAATAAAGGACTATTTAGTAGTAATTTCTTAAATAACCAAAAATTACATATCGAAGAAAGAAGATGATCTCCAACAGGATTTGTATGCAGCACCCAGAGCGAAACACAGTAACTTCCAAGTGCGGAAATACATAATTGACAAGCACATCAGAGGTCCAAACACCCGAGATGACATCAAAACTTTTTCACACAAAAGACTACACACCTCGTATCTCTGTTCAATTTTACCTTCAGAAACATAAATAACGTGTTGTCCATCAATAATCCGAACTTTAAGGATCATCTATATGAAATCTACCCCCTTCCCCCCTGAACTAGAGATCAAGGAAACAACCGAGAGCGACAGATCCGCTTCGTACTTGAATATACTACTATCTTTCGACGAAACGGCCATTTGAACACATGACTGTATGACAAGCGTTATAATTTCAGCTTCCACTTTCATGAGTAGCAACATTCCGTCTTCTCCTGCTTATGGCGTTTTTCTTTCCCAGCTCATACGGTACGCCAGGGCATGTTCCAAATATTAACATTTCATCGTTAGAGCCAGATGGCTAGCAAGTAAGCTACTTGTTCAGGGCTATATTGCACATTGGCTGAAATCATCTTTGAGGAAGTTCTTCGGTCGCTACGGGAATATTATAAAAGTATATCAAATCCCCCTTTCCAGAATGGAATTGACATTCTGGATTGTGATTGAATGACTGTCATCATCACCAAACTTACCTGGTGTGTACATCGAGACAATCATCGAATTTGACAAGTTTCCATGAAGCTGTAGACTTGCTCAAGTCCTAATATCAAATAATTTTAAAACCAAATACATGTATTATATCTTTGCAACCAATTGCTCACTGCTTATAGTTTTAAAAGGGGCATTTCTTTTCTACTTGAAAAATTTAATTAATAATTACAGTTCTCTTCATATAACTTTATTTGATATAAGGATTTGAGCAAATATAATGGAGCTGCTGCGACGGGTATTGCATGCAATCAGGAGACGCTGACTCTCCCTGGGCACCTGGTCTCACCTCGGAATGTTATTCATCCCAGGGTTCGCAACCGTTCCGATAGAAAATCTGATGGTTTTGCCTTACCTTCTTGACTTTGAGACTGAATGGCTGATGGGAACTTCTTTAATGTTTACATTAATTAAAGAAACAAAATACTTATTGGCTACATGTGCCGACTTAGCACGGACATTCGTTACGTACGTAGCACCAAGCTAAATTCTTAAAGAATTCAAAGCCATGAAGCTAAATACGAGTATAGTATTAAAAACTACTGCATAACAACAATACAGTTATGCTACGATGTAAACTCTATAAAAGGTAGTCAGACCAAGTGCCCAGGAAGAGGGCTTGTACATGTATCCTACAAGTATGCCGCACACATAGTTATAATTAACTTTTTTCTAATTCAATATTTTAAGATGTACTGTATTTTAGATTCCTTCTTTTGAAAGACTTACCTGAAAGGCAGCCACAATGATTACCCCAACAGATGATGTACACCCCGCAATAAAGGTTATCATGTTTAGTATTTTGACACATCTTCTACCCCTACATTCAGTCTTCAGTTGCATATAACGGACTAAGGCTGAAGAGAAACCTGAAAACCAAGCAAATCAAGGAAATTAAAATGATATAGAAAAGGAGAGGACAATGAAAAATATAATGAAAGAGATAGACTTTCAAAACTTGATGTAACTGGAAAGATAACCTTTGAAATCCAAATGGAATACACAATCTTAAAAAAAAATACTAAATTGGGTATTTTGTTGTATAGATGTTGCAATCGATTTCTGGTAGAGATCCCCTCCTTTCTTTTAAGGATGAATAAAAAGTGGTATTTAGTTAAATCTGGATCATGATTCTACAGATAGCACCCAACAAAAACAAGACAAATGAACATAATAAAATAGTTCTTTAGCGAGATTTTTTGAGAACTTATTCTGAATCATCTGAATTCATCCTGCAAAGCAGAAAACGCTGAGTTAAAAGAAGAATAAAGACCCATTAATTGGAAAAATATTAATCAAATCTCATCTAAGGCATCTTCTGTGAAAAAAATGAATTACATGAAAACAACTCGTGTAAGTAGACATACATTACATGTGCATTGAATGTCATAGAAACTGTACGTTAAAATTGTTATTTGCAGGTTTATGTAAAGGTTTCATACGATGCGTGCGAAACATGAGACTTAAGCACCTTTCATGGGCGACAGGAGCCTGAAAACGTGATAGACATAATAAACCGGTCCTCATAATCGAATGCTAAAACGTGATGAGTGTTCGATAATCTCCGTTTATGTTTAGCCTATTTGCAATAATTAATCTATAAAATCTTACTAAAGAATCCAACGAAGAAGAAGAGCAATGTAAACCAGCAGCTTGCAGGAGGGTAAATCCCTGTGTCACTAATAAAAGGAAAATCATCCGTCCACGAGGACGATTTATCTTCCGTAGAGTCCAAATAGATTAAGTATCTGAAAATGATTCAAAGAATACGTAGTTATGGTACATTAAAATTATAAAAATGCTTTATTCTTTAACATATTTAATGAGTTTATTTTCTGGTAGTCCGATTATGAAATATTACATTATTATATCATTTATGTTGATATGTTGAAAATACAAACTTCATTTGCCATCGATTTGAAATTGCATTAGGAGATGCCAAGCTCTCCAGCAAAGGTGGTAACATGACCAAAATCTTGCCCCGGTCATTAATTTATGAGGTAGAGTTATGTTTGATTGAATTTGTCTCCAAGGACGCCATCGATACAGTATTATGTCGTTTAAATCAATAATGAATATTAGAATGTTGAATAACTGATGAATTTGTTTTGAAATCAAAGATAATTTCAGAAAAAAATGCCGTATTATACTGAAAAAAATACGTACATGTAACAAATACGAACGGTAGGAGTACCACCATAGCGGTTTATAATTGCTAGAGTAAAAGGATACGTCAACACTTCTTTCAAAAAGCTACCTCTTGACAAGCAAAATAGGCATAGACTGATTTCATAAATATGAACTTGTCAAGGAAGAACAATGCCGTTTCATTTGCTTTATGGGTTGACTGAATATATTAATTCAGCAAGTAGCTTATACTTTGATAGCCCTTATCTTTAGGTACTAGGTGTGCTACGAAATCGCATTTGGAAATAAGCCAGTTACAAAAGATTCTTATCAAAGCTGCGACAAAAGGGTAATTGCACATGGTAATAGGAATGTAAGCTTTATTTTCAATTATAAACGTGACCGATGTGTTGAACTTCAGAAGGTTTTAATGTTAAACGTCTTTAAATCCAATAGCATCACTTAAAACCTGATAAATTTACAGCATGCACGTTTTAGTTATGTATTGTATGAATTGATAAGTCTAATTTACTACCAGGTCTCGTGCTGTTGGCATGTCATTCCGAAAGAAAAAAAATTGTACAAAGATTATACAAATGTTAAACGTCTTCAAATTCAATAGCATCATTTAGGAACATATCAATTTGCAGCATGGACCAGACATGCACGTTTCGGGTACTTAAACCCTCGTCAGTGATCCTCAATCTAAACAATGTAATATGACCAAAGAGTGTGAAAATTATATGTCCTAAGATGTACCGAAAAATGTAGCAGAATGAGTGGGATATGATGCTACAGGACCCACGAATTAGAAATTTTCAGAATTTGTTATAAGATCGATATAGTTGACCAAGTACTTAAATATGTAATGCTATATAATTCCTTTTTCGTTTTGTTCCTATATCATCTAATGATATTTACGTAAAATTATATCACCTAGAATAAGATATCGTTCTAGAATTATCTAATTCCTTATGAAACGTACTTACGAAACAATGCATGCAAATGGAATAGAAATACTGGTCGCAAGAGGATAAAACCAAAGCGGAATAAAACATCTCCGAGTTGGTTTCTTTATGCTACCATGAGTTGTCTGATCTTCCTCAGTACTTCCTGATCCCCTTTTCTCCAGAGTCATCTCGTCATCATGGTATGGTCGGGCACTTGATGGTGCTATAGAATTTGATGACTCGAATACCTATGGCATGGAATAATTATCTTTTATTCCTAATAACCTGAATACTACTAACTCCTTCATTATGTTGCAGCTTGTGAGTATTATTTCAAATACTGTATGTTCAATATCTCTGCACTGATAAGACATATATTTGTAAATTCCGAGTCACTAAATTTGAAAAATTATTATCTATTGCTAAGGGTACCGCTCTATGCATGTCCTGAGGTACCTTTTTCCATGAAATTGAAGTTATTATCCGAATTTCGCTCTACATATATTTATCATATGGATTCTATTTCGGCCTCGAGAATCACTGATGATACATTTGTTTTTGAAATGGGCATATGATGCACTAAAATCATCACAATTGAACATATATTTCAATATTTGTAATTTTTGCATACAATATCATCTTAGAATTTTGCTCATCAGTGCGTTCTGTTTAGATTAAATCTATTTGAGATTTTGATGTGATATAAGTGGTTGAAATGTTCTTTTTCTTATTTGAAATTCTTACAATAAAACATATACGTTTTACTTATGATAAAACTCGTGCAAAATTTTGTGTTACGAAATATTCTATATTGTGATATCTAAGATTACTTACGTGTAGCTGATGCCCCAGGGGACACCAGACAAATGTACTACAACAAACAACAGGTGGCACCAAACAAATCAGCTTCAACAAACAACAGGGGGCACCAGACAAATCAGCTACAACAAACAACAGGGGACACCAGACAAATCAACTTTAACAAACAACAGGGACACCAGACAAATCAACTTCACAAACAACAGGGGGCACCAGACAAATCTTCTGCAATAAAGAACAGGAGGCATCAGACAAATCAACTTCAACAAACAGCAGGCGACATCAGACAAAACTTCAACAAATACCAGGGGGCACCAGACAAGTCAACTTAAAAAAAAACAACAGGCGACATCAGACAAATCAACTTCAACAAACAGCAGGCGACACCAGACAAATAAAACTTCAACAAACATCAGGAAGCACCAGACAAGTCAAAGTAAAATAAACTACAGGAGACACCAGACAAATCAACTTCAACAAACAACAGGCGACACCAGACAAAACTTCAACAAACAAGAGGCTACACCAGTCAAACTTTCAACAAACAACAGGCGACACCAGTCAAACTTTCAACTAACAACAGGCGACACCAGACAAATCAACTTCACAAACAACAGGCGACACCAGACAAATCAACTTCAACTAACAACAGGCGACACCAGACAAATCAGCTTCAACTAACAACAGGCGACACCATACAAATCAACTTCACAAACAACAGGCGACACCAGACAAATCAACTTCAACAACCAGCAGGCGACATCAGACAAATAAAACTTCAACAAACAACAGGAAGCACCAGGCAAGTCAAATTCAAATAAACAACAGGAGACACCAGACAAATCAACTTCAACAAACAACAGGCGACACCAGACAAAACTTCAACAAACAAGAGGAGACACCAGACAAAACTTCAACAAACAAGAGGAGACACCAGACAAACTTTCAACAAACAACACGCGACACCAGTCAATCTTCAACAAACAACAGGCGTCACCAGACAAAAACATGCGTCACCAGACAAACTTCAACATGCAACAGGCGACACCAGACAAAACTTCAACAAACAACAGGGGACACCAGACAAATCAACTTCAACAAACAACAGGGGACACCAGACAAATCAACTTCAACAAACAACAGGCGACACCAGACAAATCAACTTCACAAACAACAGGCGACACCAGACAAATCAACTTCAACAATCAGCAGGCGACACCAGACAAAACTTCAACAAACAGCATGCTAAAACAAGATACACAACTTCCATACCAATCATGTCTTTATGTAGTAATTTTTTTCTTTATCATTTCTAATATGCCAATTTTTTTATGATGGCCAAAGTAACGAATATCAGATTTACGTAGAATCGAATTAATCAGCTGTTCGGATGATTCCCTAAAAATATGTTCACCAAGTACATTAGTGACGATGTTGTTATTCCAATAAACACGTGTAAGAGGTATTGAAGCATGCGCAGATCTGAGTTTTTGGTAAAAGGTTACTATGAATCACTGGATTTCTTTTCTTTTTCTTATTCAATGTTTTTTCTTTCATTCAATAATACTTTTCTACAAATTAGAGGTATTGACATTACCCTCTTCCGACCCATTTTTGGTCCTGTGCATGCAAAAAAATAAAACCTCATATTTTTCACCTAGAGACACTATTTCCTATTTCATCAAACGTCATAACATAAATCGTTCTGACAAGTTTTATTGGTAAGATTATTCATATTGATGTACATAACTATATCCTGTAGACTATTCAACTACAAGTAATGTACGAAGACGTCATCATATCCATAGTGCGTATCGTCTTAACATTTCCTTCGGATTTTATACATAAGGTAAGCAGGATTATGCTTCATTGTAACTTCATCGATGACTAAGAGAAAATTCACATGATAAATTTAAGTCCTTGACGCAGTGATTAAAGGAACTTGATCCACTTTTTGTAACCAAATTTCAACAGAAATCGTACGAAAACATGACAAAAGGAAGAAAACACGCATATACCAACAAACAAATCAACCAAAAACTGTATCAATGATTTCTGTTTCAAAAGGTCAGATTTCTTGATAAATGCTATTTTAGATACTGATGACAAATATGGACAATGCCCGTATCCCAATACACAGTACAAAATCGATGATTCAGAAAATCATAAACCAAAGGGATACAAAATCAGGATAAAACAAGAAATGTACTTTCAGAAATTATAAGCATTTTGAAATAATCTCACCTCCATACTTCGTACTTTCTTTTCACTGGTGTAACACGCGATTCACTTCCGTGTCGGTCACACAGTAACTATTTAAACGGTATCACTAATTCAAATACGTTTTATAATACTTTCAACTATTCTAATCCTATGAACATGATAAATCTACTTAAATGTAGGCCATTTTAAATACTTGTAAATATATATTCATGAATGCACAGTACACATATACCTTTATTGTCCGTACATTCTAACATCCTGTGTAATTAAGAGCAGCAGAACGGACGATTGTAAAAGTTTATTGCACTTACACCATGCAAAATAAACAGACTGTATGTTTAACACCCTTGAGCCCCTTTCAGCTCTCAAATAAAGCCATGTTTGTTGAGTCAAAGAAAAAAGTAATATATCTAAAAATTGCAAAGGTAACAAATACTTTATCAGGTTGGTGATAACAATGTGTACACGTTATATTAATAGTAACTTAAGATTGAAACAGAAAATAGAAATGTACAAAACCTTTGGGGTACTATTTTGAACTGTTTAAAAGGGACCAAACCAATCCTAAAACTAGATATACTTTTTTGAAATTCAAGTTTATTTAAAACTGTGTCCCAGCTCGTCACTTTCTTGAAGAACATTTTAATACACCAGACGTTTCGTATAGTAAATTCTTCGAGCCAAAGCTATTTCAGACACAGCCAAATTTATTTTTGAAGCAACCCTCTAGGTCGATTTTTTAAATTTTCTATATCTTATTTGTAAAGAGTGCGCAGCTCAATTTTTTGTAGGGTCCATTCAGTAGCATAGTTAAATAAAATCTATTACCAAAAGGGCGTTGGAGGGATGGTGCTAGGATGTTCACCTCCTTTACATGCATTTATATTTCAGGTAAAAAAGACTCATTTCCGAAATAGCAAAGTACCGGTAATATATAATGTCCAAATATATAAAGAGCTAAAACATAACTTCTTTCGTGCGACAGGGGTAAAAACAAAGTAGATAACATACTTGCAATACAACATTCAATCGCGGAGAACTTGTTTAAATGTCCTATATTACAAATGAACAACATTTCAAACCAAGTTTAATGCACCACGTGTTTCGGATAGTGAATCCTCAATAGTGGTACTTTAAGCCGAAATACATTCAATTATGCAAACTATTTCATCACTTTCATAATAAAAGTCCTTATCTAGAAAAGTAGAAAAATATGAAAACCGTTATAACAAAAGTTCATAAAAGTTCCTTAATTTCTAAACTTTAGGGTAAACACAGCAACATGTCACATTTGACTCCAACTCATTTGTTCGCTTCAATCTCTGATCCAGCACAAAGTGTCTGATTTCATGTATAAATGTTAACGGATATATCCCTATACTGATTGCCAAGATCCATTCCGTAATTGCTGCATTTTGTCTGTCCACTTCCATGTTTTTCTGTAAAAGGATGTATTTTAAATAAGACAATAAAATTACATTGACAATATAAGGAGTAAAAAGAACGCAACAATATGACCACTACAATGTACATGATTTACTTTCGACTTAATTGTGCTTCGCCTATCCTAATACATATATCATCACTAGGAATTACTCAGTTTTTTTTTTCATTTAAAGAAATGAAATAAAACGCTTAAATTTGAAAGACCTTAAAATAATACTTAGAATTTTGATTCTTTGAAATTCATTTGGTCTTTATGGTTTCCACATTATTGATGGATAATTTTTCCATTTCTTCCAAAATCTGGAGATTAATTTATTAGATATCAAATATATCTTAATTGATGAATGTTTCTATAAACATGTTAAAGCGATACTTTCCCCGATCAATCCCTGGTGGAGATTCTTTTTTCATTTCCATGCAGAGCATAATGCTTGTTTTTTTCCCCTTGGCATTGTTAATGTGGAAGTGTTAAAACTCTACCCTCTTAAAGACGAGGATTTACTATTCGAAATACGTGTATGGTGCATTAAAATTGGTTAAAAATTTTATTCAAGATGGTGTAGAGTTGGAACACTCATTTTAATATGAACACTTATTTCATTGTTGAGCAGTTAAAATCGTTTCCCATGACTTGATGTTTGTTAAGTGTATTGATTACTTCTTTCCATCTCTGTCACTTGAAAGAAGCTTCGTTTTGGCATTTTATCAATTTAACATCATATTTACTATTTTGCTATTTGGGAAACTTGTCATTTCTTCCCAAATTTCATCGAAATTAAAGGAGGTTAACATCTAAGCACCATCCCTCCAATGCTATTTTGAACATTGATTTTATTTGGATATGCCACTGAATAGACTCTACAGAAAATGTGGAACTGCGCACTCTCTGTAAAGTAAATACGCAAATTTAAATTAAATATAAAGCCAGAGGGCGCTTTTGAAACGAATTTTGGCGGCGTATTGAAATGTGGCGGGAAGCATCACTAAAAAAATTCTTCAAGAAGGTATAGAGTTCAAATATTTCTGTATTTTTAGTTCCGTTCACTGTAAATGCGAAATGGTATTTAATAATCCAAATAATTTCATTCAAATAAAATCAGAAAACAGCAATAATTACAGATAATTTACTAATTATGCATGATTTTTTATCAAGTCATTTAGTTTCAATCATAATCTCGCTAAAGTTGATGAAAGGTGAATAGGATGTAGGATTGGATGTAAGATAGGACGTTGGATAGGATGTAGGATATAATGGAATAATATTGGAATTGAATTATGTGTATTGGATAGGATAGGATAGGATAGGATATAGTGGGTAGGAGTAGGATGGTGGATAGGATGGGATAGTTTATAAAACAAATGGGCTGCAGTACTGAACTGCGCTTCCACTTATTGGCGCCAAATATAGGATGGCCATCTGTCACATAAGTAGTGTGGAATTACGTGTGCACCCCCCCCCCCCCCTTCATTTGTTCGGTACAAGACAGCAATACGCTGGGTACCAATCAAAAGACAGATGCATATGAAAGACATATGCCATACGAAAAGCAGTCCGTCTTCTGCCGGTTTAAGTGAGTTAATGCATACAATAATCCGAGTAGTACATGTACGCCCGACATTCAGAGGACAAATGTCTTTTCTAAAAATGTTTGGACATCGTCTATCATGGAGTGCTGTACGCCAGAGTACAATTATTAATAACACGCAGGTACAACGTTGTAAATTGTTCACGTATCATACCGTGTCCTTGGAGCTCGTAAAAAAGTTCCCCGCGAGGGGTTTGACAGTAAGTGTTTTGAATATTTTCTCTGACATGGTCGCCATAGCACTTTCTATATAGACATAGCTTCATACAGTCTATGGATTTTATATATTTTCATTTTCGTGCATGAACGTCGACGGCGGGTGCCGCTAGCTACCAGGGGATGCTTACTCCTCCTGGGCACCTGGTCCCACCTCTAGCTTACTAGGGGTCCGTCGATTCTCAATCTGGTGCTCTATTCTGAGTGCTGTTGAGATTATCGTCAGGATCTTCTTTAACTCATTATGGTGACAACATGATCAAATCCTTGGTTTATAATGAGATAGATAATTGTTAACCATTTTTGCTGAAAATTTTATCTATATTTAATCCCCCATATTTTGATTATCAGGTCACAATATAATTCACGTTTTCAAATTCATAGCATCATTCAAGAACAGATAAATTTGCAGCATGGACCAAACATACACGTTTTTGATACTAATCCCTCGTCAGAATGACAAATATGAATAATGACCATTTCCCTATGTACAGTACAAAATCAATAATTCATAAAATCATGAACCGAAGGCATACAAAATCAGGATAAAACAGGAACCCAAGAAAACAAATAAAAACATCCACAACATGAAAAGAAGCGAAATCCCGATATGGGAGTTTGCTTTTTTTCATGTGGTGCACACTCTCATACGGAAGTATGAGAGTGCGCAGCTCCAAAATTCCTGTATTCAGTTGCATATCCAAATAAAACCAATGTTCAAAATAGCATTGGAGGGATGTGCTTAGATGTTAACCTCCCATAATATAGATGAAATTTTGGAAGAAATGACAACTTTCCAAATATTAGGTTGTAAAAAACCCAAAGTAATATACACTGATGTATTTAAAGGTCCGAATTTTAGAGTGTTTTCTACGGTGAAAATTCCAAACAATTGTGCATGTCCTAGTGTAGCGGATGGGTTCAGATATGGTAATACCGTATAAGATAGTCTAAGAATCAAACAAAAAAGCCGATTCAGACGTAAATAGGAACATCACAGGGGAAATTTACCATGTCGAATACAAAATCATCTCTTTCATCATACACACTCGTATGAATTCTCCAGAATAATAATGGTACAAATAACAATTAAGTTACAATTCGTTATTAAGGACCAAAAATAGTGTTTCTGTCTTTATAACGTTTGGTTTGTTGAAATTACCCAATCAACATTTGAAATCAATTTAGTCAATACAGAAAGTATCACTATTATTTGTATTTTAAGTGAGCTAATATACATTCCCTACGCTAAAAGACAAATAAATGTTAGCGACATGTAGAACGTGTTATATCTCAAATACTTCAGTTGCATTATAATGTTATTTTATATTATAATATTAATTAAAATCGTAATATAAGCTACTTACAGCATGGAACTGGTACAGAAAAACACCCACTGTGATCAGTTAAGGAATATTTTGTTAACAGATACACAGATTTTATCAGAATGATGTCCATTTATCTTTTTCAGAATTCACAAGACATACATTTTCATTATGAATCCTCGGTAAAATCAGTTGCTTCTTCGTTGTTTTGTTGCAATGAAAGCATTTAGATTGCTGTTCTGTTCCTTTCTTCTGATTTTTTAAGAAGTTCACTTCGCTCATGCGAGATTAACGAAAATCTTAATGTATTTCTAATCCATTTACTTCTGTTTCAGAGTATCAAATTTGATTTACTGTTTCTTGGGGTTTTTTTTATTTATTTATAACGTAAATTATAACGGTGGAACATATATTTCAACATCATTTCATTGCTGGTGGACTGTAAGTCCCCAAGGACACCGCGTGGGATCGAAACGTATAATGTTGTGATTCCTTACGGAGGTTTCTGGTTGTATTCTCATCATTAAAGTAAAACTGCACAAAACTGATGAGACGTTGCAGTTGGGTAACGCCTAATAAGTAAGTCCATGTCGTTTATATATCTGAAAAGTGTATAGCTTTTGCAAATACTAGGTCAAGAACGTTTCTGCTGTCGAAAAACTATTGAAGTATTTGCAAGAACTTTGGACTTTTCACATAACGAGACGATATGGATCAATTTATCAGGAATTGACCAACTGCTATGCTCATAAGATTAGTAAAATTGAACTTAGAAAATGAAAAAGTACCAAAAAAATGTCTAAGGAATCACAACACCATACATTTTGATCCTACTCCGTGAAGGATATCGTTCATCTAGTTTTAATGTGCCTCTACACTGGCACGAAATACATTTGTTTTTTTTTTTCTGATACTGAATTTGATAAATTATCCTGAAACTAAGGAGTATCTCCCTTAGGTGTAACACTGACTTTAACTGGCTCTTTCGCATACATTTTAGGTCATGTTTAGAAAATAGCTCTTCATAAATAATATTTTTATAATTTTTATTTCCTCAGTTTCTGCCTCGAGCATTACTGATGATACATTATTTTTTTAAATGCGCATTTTGTGCGCTGAATTATTACGGTAGAACAAATAATTATATATGCATCCAAGATACCAATGGCAAATTGATAACAGACTTTGCCTGTATAAGTTATTACATTTTAGGATTATACAGACATGCAAAAAGGATACAACATATCAAATCTGTAACGGTAATAGCATTCATGACGACTCTTACAGCTTTACAAATCTTTGTGTTTCCTGGCATGTTAGGTACAACAAAAGACAACACCGTTTGTAGAACACAGAATACAGAACCGGAAATAAAAGCAGTTCCTGCCCCGGTCAGATGTAATCCACGTGCATTAGTATACTGAAATGTTATATCATATATGTTAATTTTAAAATGACCAAAACTTAACGGCATGCGTACATCTTTTTATTTGAAAAGGTGTTTGATCGACGAACAATTTAAGTCCTCAACCATCACAGGTTTCAGTCATGTCATCCTGTCTATGATGGTTCAAATGGAACGAATCATGAACATGATCTGGTGCTTCTTATACGTACTAGCACACAAAATTTGATTCAGTTCAACAAATAGTCGAACAGACTGACAAAATCTTGAAATTGAAAATATTCGTACAGTAGTACCTGGAAAGAACCAACCATAACGATGCCAAATGCTGCTGCACACCCTGATAACATTGTAATTTTGTTCAAAACATTGACGCAACAACGATTTCTACCTCTAGTTTGAAGTTGCATATAGCGCACTATGCTTGTTGTAAAACCTATAGAATAGAAACCATAATATGGCAAAAATGGATTAATTGGGTAAAAAGAGTAAACAAAGAGATGAATGCTCTATCGGATCCATCTAATAAAGAGCATTTAACAAAAAAAGGTGTGCTCTTCTCTAATCTCTAGCTATCCATGCTCTTCGATTACGCTAAAACAAACAAACAAAAAAACACTACGCGTAAATCCCCTGGAGTAAGAGGAACTATGATTGAATGCGTTAAATTTCGAGTTCAAATTTTAGACTGCTACACGCGCCGATTCAGTAGAATGTTAACATCAATTTTCTCATCATTCATCTTTTTTTTCAATTTTTAACAGAAGAGGGTGTATGTAACCCTCTAATTTCTCATTATCATATTCCATGCATGCTTTAAATACTATTTATACATTATATGTAAAAAATTTTCTCAACCACATATGTAGATATGTGAAATGAGAATAAATCATCGTCATTGTCAACGCTTGAAAATTTCAAGGAGTATAGGATAAAACTAGAATGTCAAGTATGTAACAAGGTTCAGTGTTTCAAACAATTTATCATAGCATTAAATTGTTCTCTGAAAAGAATAATTATTTAAGAAAAGAGCTTACTAAAGAAGGCGACAAAGGTAAATAGTAGTGTGAACCAGCAGCTACCGGGTGGATATATCCCTGCATCACTTATATAGGGAAACCCTGTACCCCAACTTGGCGGAGTTGGTAAATCTGTCACCGCATCCAGAAGTAAAACATACCTGAGTAACAAGTCGAATAATAGGTGCATATCAATATGTTGATTCCGTCTAATTCAATTTCAATTACATTCAACCTGATTGCAATTTACAGTTGTTTTACTTTATACAGACATGGCTGCCAAATTTATTTAGCAGAGAGTTCAAACACTGTTTTTGCAGAATCGTCAACCTTTCGCATGGTCCCTAAACCAAGTTGCGAAATTTGATACTTACGTTACTACACATGCAAATGGAATAGACACACCCATAGCAAGGGGATGTATCCAAAGAGGAACTATGCATTTCCATGAACTTTTCTTAATCATAACTCGAGTTTCTTCCAAACCATCCTCTCCTCTAATCCATTTAAAGTTGGTTTGCTCGACGTCACTGCTTAACTCCTGTGAAATAGGTTCTATCTGCAGTTCGGAAAGACGGTAGAAAGCTACTATTTTAATTCATTTATTAACGTACGTCGAGAGTATTAAAAAATCAGTTTGTTTTCCAAATAATAACCAACTTATAATATATATTTCTGATAACCATATTTGATTTCTATATACACATGGCCTAGGACAGTGCATGTCATGCAGATATTGTTTTCATTTTTGTGCTTGAACATCAACGGCGGGTTTGGCTAGCCAAACAGAGGATGCTTACTACTCCCGAGCACCTGGTCCTTCTAGCTTGCTAGAGGGTCGTCGATGCTCAGCTTGATGCTCTACTGTGAGTGCTGTTGAGATTGTTGTCAGGATCTTCTTTATCTCGCATTTTACATGCTTAAAAGGTCTTTATGGCCATACTTAGTTTAAAATTTGCTTTTGTGCACCTGCTCAAAACTATTTTTCTAAAACGTTCGTGATTTTCATAAAACTTACGAATCCGTTGCTCAATGATTTCTCAATATTTAAGACCTAACAAATTGATTTTCTTGCAAACGCCACGAACTGTTGCTACCCGCCTTGCGTTTTTTTTTTTCTCGCGTAATTATTGCATTTTTGCGAATGTTTAACTCCCTACCTTACCTCTTCAAACAGACAAACTGAAAGTTCGGAGAACCAACTAATCAGAAGCGAAAAAACTTTTAGTTGGGTATCGACAGTTCGTTTAATATTAATGTAAGTGCCTTCTGCAAAAAAAGTCACTATTTAAGGCCAGGAGGATATGGAGAAATCGTTGGGTAACTGATTTGTTAGACTTCGCTCTATAAAAACCATAGTGGGATTCAGTCTCTTGTAACTGCAGCCAAGAGACTGGATTATTCGGTCTAGTTGCAGTACCAACAGCAAAACACCAAGAACACCTGATACGAAAACACAGATAAGACGAGCACAGCAAAAAGCAAAAGATGACATACGACATAGAAACATTAAACATAAAAGACTACACATAAACCAACGAGACCAATGGGTAATCGCTGCCGACTTAGGATGGTCATCTGCTACGCAAGTAGCAAATGGTGTGGTTTCTTACGTGCGCAAAACCCTCCCACTTTTCCATTTAACAAAAGGTCTCGAAGAACGTACAATTGTAGTGTAAATTAACCTCCTCACCGTTACATGACAACACAAACAAGACAGCAAAACACAGGAAATGAATATGTAAATAGATATAAAACGGAGGGCGCACGTAATACAATTCGTGCTCTGCCGGCGTCGCGAGCCAATGCATGTTATCAACCGAGGAGTCCGACTGACATTTAGAGAGGACCGGTGATCTGGGTCCTTTCTTCTCTAAAGAGGTTTGGACAGGGCCCATCATGGAGTCCCGTTGTCACAGTCATCCAGAGTGCAAATCTTAAGAATGCGCAGGTACAAGACTGTAGATTGATAAAGTATCAAGCCTTGTGTCCGGCTGGTGACATTATGATCATATCAACGGTATAAAAGACGTTTGATGATTCTGACGCATTTTTGATGGTTGTCATGGTTATGCTGTCTACTTTTGATCCTTCTGATTTTGTTTATTATATTATCATGAAAGGCAGGTTATGTAGTACCCAAAGTAATATACTCTGATGATTGTATAAATCCAAATTTTAAAAGAAGCTGACTGTAATTTTTTGTAAAAAGTGTCTGAATTAGTTTATGAAATGAAAAATAAATCCAAAATATAGTACATGCTCTCGCGTACCGGATGAGCTGTGATTAATAGAATCTATCACCCCTTTGTACAGGGACAGGGAAATCCCACCCGAATATCAAAGATTTGCAGTCCACGACGAAGCTTGCCGATTGATTATTTTTCTCTCACCCCTTGAAAAAGTAAATTAATACCTTTCTTTTTTAAAAGCATCTGATTATGTAAAGTGTGTGACGTAATATCTCACAAGGACACTGTTAAAGCCTATTTACCGCTTTGACAACTATACGCATTGAGAAGTAAATCATGTTTTACAAACAAATTTTTACTTTGGTTGAAAATACATCTTGAAGAAAGAATATTCGGATTCATTAATAAGCAATTTAACACATTTCAGTTCATTTATAATACATTGATACTGTCAAACCGACAAAGTATATCAATCACTATCTGTGTCATTAATGACGCGATGACGACGTGACCGCATTGCAAGTTTTAGGGGACTGGAATTTGAAATTATGTTGAAAGTGCCTCCGAAAATAGTAGCTCCGTAGAAAAAGGAAGAACTGGCTGGTTAAGATCTAACATTCAAGTGATTTTGTGTTAAGTTTGTGCTTCCAGAGACAGGCCCATGCTGTTGTAGTGGCGCGGATTGAAGGGTTAGTTGATTAGAAAGAATCGCAGACATTTTTTGTTTTTGTTTGTTTGTAAGAACACGGTAGTTGTTAAGGGACTGTGCATTTTTATGCCCAGTTACATGTACGGCATGAGTGTCCGGCACATTGTTCTCTAGCAATTTTTGACAGAGATGTTTACGAACGCTTGTATTGGATATGCGTTTGTTGTCCTTCAAGTTCGCTTTTACAGCCATGTTTTTTCATGAGAGATTTTAGTTTGTTTACTCCGACTGGGGCAGATAGGAACCAACGATCATCCTCGCGTGGACGTTCCTTATTCGTGACTACACTAAGGGTCGTCGGCGTTGGAGAAATTTGTAGGTCATTTATCGACGAACTTCTTGTACAGTGCTACAGGACATCTTCGGTCTGCTGTCGCATACATTCTTGGGGCACTATCGCGAGTAGTGTTTACGTCTACTCCAGTGCGAGTTTTCGTCTGTCTTTCATTATATGCTATGAATTACAACTGCTGTTCGGAATCAGATCGGAGACTCAGGTCTCCGAAACATAGGGCCCGATGTTCCTCGGCTCCTCCTCGCATACCAAAGTATAAAGTGTTGTTGAACCACAGGGTATTTCATTATAGCTGATGGTGTCTCTGTGCCAACTTGACCAGTTTCGTACAGTTTATCTATTTCACCATCAGTGATGGTATCGGCAGCTTTCGGTTTATTTCCCATCCCTTTTTTCTTTAAGTCTTTTTGTTTCGACAGGAGAGAATCTCGGGTTGACGAAAATTTGAGCCAGTTTACAATACTGACTCCATATTTATGGCGATGTAGGTGTCTCTCAAACGAAACCAACATTCCCCTCAAATAGATCGGCTGATATTCTGACCCATCCTTTTGACGAACAGATATGAAGAACTTTGCAAGGATTTTGTCTAAACTACTTGGATCGAGTTCATGAATATCACGATGCTCTCCAGATTGGACCATGAAAGTCCTCAATAATTTCACGTGGCTTAGAGTTTTCCTCAACGTGTTTTTATTTTCATTAGCTGATATAAAATCATGAACATCATCATCCTCAACGTGCACAAAACAATTACTGACATGATCTGACACGATACTATTAGTTATACAGTGTTTTACAGGGGGGATACAGAAATATATTGGGTCGATGAAAGAAGTTGTATTGGGCGAGGCGAAGCCGAGCCCAATACAACTTTTTTCATCGACCCAATATATTTTTGCATCCCCCCTGTAAAACACTGTATAACGAATTTATCCCACACATGGCTTTTGGCTTGTGTATGTAACGTCAACATATTTCAAAGCATTTCGATGACGTCAATTTCGTAAAGCGTCTTAGTGGAAGCAGGATATTAAAATAATATCATGTCAGTAAAACAATACAACATAATATTCGGTTCTTCTCGACCAATCAGATTGCAAGAAATTTGCCAGAGGTGGGATAATATGTTGTATTGTTTTACATTGAGCCATTGGACAGCGTCACGACGTCATGGGAAAAATTAGCATGGGAAATAGCCCATCTAAAATTTGTTTAAATTTGTCTATTAATTTTGAATGCGTGCACTGATTCTCATATAACTTATACCAAAATTTACGACTAAGCGAGATCTACTGAATGGTTTCAATTTTATTTAAAGGTTTGCATGATGAAATAGTCAAAATCGCGTTTATCCAGTTTCCGAAGTGAGCCGCGCGGACAGTAGATCTACGATCAAATGAAAATGTGTTACAACGTGTACTTTTCCAGCCCGTGCACGCCACGACGGAGAACAACAATACACCCCCACCTGTACACGCCACGACGCAGATCAATGTACACCCATCCTCTATTATCCCACCTCTGGCAATTTTCTTGCAATCTGATTGGTCGAGAAGAACCTAATATTATGTTGTATCATTTTACTGACAGGATATTATTTTAATATCCTGCTTCTACTAAGACGCTTTACGATATTGACGTCACCGGGATGCTTTAAAATATATTGACGTTACCTACACAAGGCAAAAGCCATCGGTGGGATAAATTCGTTATACAGTGTTTTACAGGGGGGATGCAAAAATATATTGGGTCAATGAAAAAAATTGTATTGGGCTCGGCTACGCCTCGCCCAATACAACTTTTTTCATCCACCCAATATATTTCTGTATCCCCCCTGTAAAACACTGTATAACTAATAATATTCGGTTCTTCTCGACCAATCAGATTGCAAGAAATTTGCCAGAGGTGGGATAATAGAGGATGGGTGTACATTGATCTGCGTCGTGGCGTGTACAGGTGGGGGTGTATTGTTGTTCTCCGTCGTGGCGTGCACGGGCTGGAAAAGTACACGTTGTAACACATTTTCATTTGATCGTAGATCTACTGTCCGCGCGGCTCACTTCGGAAACTGGATAAACGCGATTTTGACTATTTCATCATGCAAACCTTTAAATAAAATTGAAACCATTCAGTAGATCTCGCTTAGTCGTAAATTTTGGTATAAGTTATATGAGAATCAGTGCACGCATTCAAAATTAATGGACAAAACAAATTTTAGATGGGCTATTTCCCATGCTAATTTTTCCCATGACGTCGTGACGCTGTCCATAGGCTCAATGTTAAACTTGGGGACGTCAGGCTGAAATTTAACATTGAAAACGTCCCATCTAAAATTTATATTGTCTGTATCATTTGATTGCATAAACCCTCGACCATGTAACATATACCAAAATTTACGACTAAGCGAGATCTATTCAGTGATATATATTTTATCTTAATTTTTGCATGACAAAGTTATCAAAATCGCGTTTAGCCACTTTCCGAATTGAGCCGCGCGGACAGCTGTAATTCATTGTGCACAATTTTATAAAAATCATCGCCCAGTATAGACTTCCACAAATTAGGGTCGATTTCTTCGACACAAACCTCGTCATCGGGCATTCTGTTGACAATTTGGCGTTTCGCAAGCCTAAAAATATTGCCATTTTCCATAGATTGTACAGAATACATTTCATATGTGCCCAAAGGTTTGTCTATATTCACAATTCTACCTCTCTCGATGTCATTTATACTTACGATGTCGCCAATTTTGAAGTTCTTTTCCATGGTTTATGTGTTGTTGTTTACGTTCATTCAAGCAGACGAATTTGTGTCGAAAGTAGTTCCGGCAATGCATATATGACGTCATAATTGGGGGTTCGAGACAAACATCCGGGGGTGCGAGACAGAGTTGTCTTAGAACGGGTAAATCTGTAGATATCTCTGTCCGGGGTGAGAGATATGTAAATGTCGTATGACGGTAATCTGGGAACATCACCGTCAAACCAGGAGAAATTTACTATTTTGAATCCAAAATTATCTCTTTTGTCATATACACTTGTATGAATATTTCCGTTTTCAATTTTGACATTTAGGTCCAAAAATGGTGTTTCTGTGTTTGTACTTTGCCATGGTAAGTGTCAATTCTTGTGGATAAATTTCATTCTTATATAATTCAAAAGCAGGATTTTCAATAGTCAGAATATCATCAAGGTACCTGGAAGTATTATTGGAACATTTCAAATCATCACATTTTCTTTGCTTTTGAAGATTTTGGGTATTTTTTTTTTATTTATTTATTTTTTTTTTTGGTCGTAAGTGTATAAAAATAAATCTGCAACAAGAGGCGCACAGTTAGTACCCATAGGAAGTCCTACAACTTTCTTGTATAGATCCTCACCAAATTTAACATAAATGTTGTCCAAGAGGAAGGACAAGGTAACACACAGGTCCAAAATTTGTATGATTTGTATTCTGTAGCGAAAAAGAAACCCTTTGTCTCAGATGTACAAATATAAGTTTTCCGCTCTCGATCAAAATACCTTTTAATGAGCATCATCTATCACGATATGTCGTGAGGAAGCATGTTGGCTTATCACAGAAGTCGTATGAAGAAATTGTGTTGGCTTGGAATTTCTAGATTTCATTTTCACATCTATAGCTCGGATAAAGTTATCGATGATTTTCTATAAAAATTATAAAATCAAATAATCTAGAGACAATATACTTTTTCTCTTATAGCATCCGCCTTCCTTGTTGACAGTAGGTCCTCTTCATATTAATTCATGTCATGGTATACATATAAATGTACGTATTACTGAAGCGTGTGGGGCTGATGATAATAGTTTTGTACGAATTAAATATTGTATGATTTTTTTATCCAGATAGCATAAAATTATATTTCAATACACAAAGTTGGTGTCGCTGCTGGGGTATCCTAAGTCCCCGCCTAGTCCCAGGTTGTTTGTATACAATCATATATTCCCTGTCACCAAAGACAAATTATCTTTAAATTGGAATAAAGGCATAGCTCAGTCCTTAGCTGCATCTTTGGCATTTATTATAGGCCATACATGTATTTATAATTTCGCTCGTCATATACTATAGTATTCACTATTTTGATATCCCATGATTTGGCAAAGAGCATATGGTGCACTAAAAATAATTACCATGGAACATACATTTCAATATACATATACACTTATATAACAATATATTGCTATAAAAACAATTGCAATTTCTAGATGTCATACCTGCATGTAAGCCGACATATCTCGAGACTAGATGAAATTCTCAGTTCTGAACTTCGTTTAAGATTTTTTTTTTAAAGTTCCTATTCCCTTTCCTTCAATATTATGTCTGTTTCCTGAATTAAATAGAACTTTTAAAAGATCAGAAGTGTCACTTTATTTTCATATTGACATCATACTATATTTCATATTTCCTTGTTTTTGTTCAAATTGTGTGGAATTCGGAAGAAAATAATAATACGAGGTCATAAAAAACACACCTCGCAATGATCTTTTAAAAAAGTAAGCTTTCGAAAAACATACAACACTGCTTTAAAAATAATCTACTTTCATTGTTCGGATATTTGCAGTTGCTTATTCTATGTTATCAAAAAAAAAATGCATTAAGACATATTTAGTGGTCATTTCTTACTTACCTGTGTCTGTATCGAACAGATGAATCGTTAAATATAGAATAAATGTCATAATTTGTGTTTTGTTACGGGTATGCAACACACAGCAAGTGCATTTATCGCATGAAATGCGCCAACGCGCATAACGTGTGAGCTAAATGAACTTGCTGTGTGTTGCATACTCGTAACAAAACACGAATTAGAGTCTAAATCATTCTTTTACAATCTTTGAATCAGAAAAGGGTCTCCAACAAGACTACACTTTAATGACTACAGTGGAACACACACAAGTACATAATGAACACCACGGAAAACAGACACATCATTAACGTAGTTCGCGAGGAAGCTTTCATCATAATAACATGTGTACGCAAATGAGTTAAAGAAGATCCTGACGATAATCTCAACAGCACTCACAATAGAGTACCAAACTGAGCATCGACGGACCCTTAGCAAGCTAGAGGTGGGATCACGTACCCGGGAGGAGTAAGCATCCCCTGTTGGCCAGTCGCACCCGCCGTTGATGCAAATTTCACCATTAAAGATTTACAAAGAAGGGAGGAGATCTCCAACAAGACCCCGTAGCAGCATCAACAGTAAAACACCAAAACACCCGATGCAAAAACACAAAAGACGAGTACAGCACGAGACGGAAAAGATACACACGACATGTAAACATCAAACACAAAAGACTACACATAAACCGACGAGACCAATGGGCAACCGGTGCCGACTTTGGACGGCCATCTGTCACGCAAGTAGCAAATGGTGTGGTTATCCTGGATTACGTGCGCACAACCCTCTCACTTCTCCAATTACCCAGAGGTCTCGAAGAACGTACAATCGTGGTGTAAAACAACCTCCTCACTGTAAGATGACATCACACAAACAAGACCGCGAAACGCAGAGGCCCAAGAAACACAGATGAATATGTAAATGGATATAAAAAGAGGGCATGCGTAATACAGTCCGTGCTCTGTCGGCTGTAGCGAGCTCATGTATGTAATCACCCGAGGAGTCCGACTGACATTCAGAGAGGACAGGTGGTCGGGGCCCTGTCTTCTCTAACGAGGTTTGGACAGGGCCCGTCATGGAGTCCCGTCGTCACAGTCAGTCAGAGTGCAAGTCTCAAGGATGCGCTTGTACAAGACTGTAGATTGGTCAAGTACCAAGCCTAGTGTCCGTCTGGTGACATTAGGATCATATCCACGGTATAAAAGGCGTTTGATGATTTTGACGCATTTTCGATGGTTATGCTGCCTACCTTTGATCCTTTTTATTTTGTTTATCATATCACCATAAAAGACAGGTTGTGTAATACCCATAGTAATGTACTCTGTTGCGTGTATAGATCCGAATTTTAAAAGAAGTTGACTGTAACTTTTGTAAAATTTCCAGAAAGTCTTAACTAGTTTATGAAAGCGGATACCTTGACCTAAAAGTTTTTTGGTAATTTGTAAATTTCTACTGTGAAAATCCAAAATATCAGTACATGTACATGCTCTAGCGTACCGGATGAGCTGTGATATGTAAATGTCGTATGACGGTAATCTTGGAACATCACCGTCAAGCCAGGGGAAATTTACTATGTTGAATCCAAAATCATCCCTTTTGTCATATACACTTGTGTGAATATTTACGTTAACAATTTTGATATTTAGGTCCAAAAAGGGTGTTTCTGTATTTGAAAGGTTTGCCTTGTTAAGGGTTAATTCTTGTGGATAAATTTCATTCTTATATAATTCAAAAGCAGGATTGTCAATGGTTAGAATATCATCCAGATACCTAGAAGTATTATTGGAACATTTCAGCTCATCAAATTTTCTTTGTTTTTGAAGATTTTGGATAAATTCTTTTTCATAAGTGTATAAAAATAAATCTGCAACAAGAGGCGCACAGTTAGTACCCATAGGAATTCCTACAACCTGCTTGTATAGATCCTCACCAAATCTAACATAAATATTGTCCAAGAGGAAGGACAAGGCATAACACAGGTCACTACATGTCCATGATTTGTAGTCTGTCGAGGAAAAGAAACCCTTCGATTCAGATGTACAAATGTAAGTTTTTCGCTCTCGATCAAAACACCATTTAATGAGATTAGATAATCGATCATTAATTTTGTCATGAGGAAGTGTGGTGTACATATTAGAGAAGTCGTATGAAGAAATCGTATTGGCTTGGAAATTTCCAGATTTCATATTTTTCAATCACATCCCCTGAATTCTTAATAGACCAAAATAAATTTATATCGTTCCTGTTTAGAACCGTTTCACAATATCTAGTTATGTGTTCTTTAATAGCAGTAAGTGCTGACGTTAGATTTCTAGACAAAATTGTAGTGGAGCAGTTACTAGAATTAGCAATAAATCGAAATTTGTAAGGAGACTTGTGCAGTTTCGGTATGCAATATAGTGTTGGGAGATCCATTTTAGAAATAGAGATATTGAATGAAGACAGTTCACTGTTATGCTTGCTTAAAATGTTAGATGCACTTTCATTGCTTTTGATATATGTATTAGTAGACGAAAGTTCCGAAATCAAAGTTGATATGTAGTAACGTTTTCAAATGATAATGGTATTGTTGGCTGCTTTATCAGCTGGTGCAAAGACATATTTTTCATGTAATTTACTTAGTTTGGATTTGAAATATCTTTCTGATTTGGAACGTGGATTTTGAAAAAGATGAGGGTTTTTATGGAAGTTATCTATTCGAATATCCGTTATATCTAAAATGAGGTTTTTCCAGTCATTCACTATCATAAACTGTAAAATTGGTTAAATTTCTAGTTTAAAATGATTTTAGTTCAGAAAAAAGCATATTTTCGAATTCGAACGTCAGTGTCGTCTTTGAGGATTAAAATCTCGAAAACTTCATGGGATAACTGCATGAAAAGTTTATCAAACATTGATCAAATTTTAAATTTCATGTTAACAAATTTTCAGGCTATGTCTTCTCGTACTGTTTTTCGCGCCGTTACACCGCGATTTAACTTAAACAGCCGATGGCAATGGTACAAAACAATATACCAACATCAAAAGGTTCAGCCGATAAACAAGCAAAGCATAGACACCAATCAAACAAACAAAACATAAGCGAGGAAGAATATTATTCACAATTACGGCAACCCTCCCACTGAGGTTATGGTGTTCATGAATCGCCTTTCTCATCGTAACCTGACATTACAAACATGTTTATTCGCAGAGGCTCTTGGTTATACAAAGTCTCTGTACATAATAAATTGATAAAGACTATAAAAAAAATGGACATACGAACAACAACTCAAGCGAGCTCATGATCAATCAACCTGGGAACTCGGACCAACTTTCGTATAAGACATCGGATAAGGGTTATTTTGTCTTTTTATCGCTGCAAGAGTCTATAATAGAAGCAAGCTGTTTCTATGGTGAATCCTGATTTTCCAGGTTCTATCATCTATCGGATCAGTCTCATCGAAAATCACACTTTCATGATCATTCATATATAATTCAACGTCAGAAATGAAAAATAGATAAGTGTTCTGTCATAAGAAACAGACGTATTCACACCAAGCATGAATTTTCAAACATTTATGGACCTATTAAAGTGTGCTGTCATTAGATACAGACATATTCACGCCAAACATGAATTTTCAAACCTTTAAGGACCAAAATAAGTGTGCTGTCATTAGATACAGATGTATTCACACCAAACATGAAATTCCAAACCTGTAAGGACCTACAGAAGTGTGCTGTCTCAAAATACAGACGTATTCTTACCAAACATGAATTTTCAAACCTGTACGGACCTAAAGAAGTGTGCTGTCATTAGATACAGACATAATCACATCAAACATGAATTTTCAAACCTGTAAGGACCTAATGAAGTGTGCTGTCATTAGATACAGACATAATCACATCAAACATGAATTTTCAAACCTGTAAGGACCTAATGAAGTGTGCTGTCATTAGATACAGACATAATCACATCAAACATGAATTTTCAAACATGTAAGGACCTATAGAAGTGTGCTGTCATTAGATACAGACATATTCACATCAAACATGAATTTTCAAACATGTAAGGACCTATAGAAGTGTGCTGTCATTAGATACAGACATATTCACATCAAACATGTAAGGACCTATAGAAGTGTCATTGTAGTGTTATTAGTTAGCAGGAGATGCCTATTTTCCCCAGGCATGAGAGCTTATCTCAATTATAATAATTTTATTGCTCCTTTACAGAATATGTATCCTGGTTTGGTATATCAATTTAGTATCATTTTTTGAGTTGTAATTTAGGTTATGTGTTTGACTTTCAATCACTCATCAGGAATTTTGAGATACACATTGTCACGAGAGAAACTCGTATAACTAAAAGAAACAAGTGGTTGCATCACTGATACATCAACTCCGGACTATAGCAGATCAAGTCTTTGATAAAGAACAGTTCACTACTCTCATCAGAATCTACCGAGATATTTTCTTTTGTAATACATATATACGACTTCCAAATCATCTATGTATATTTTTAAAAATATTATTTTGGACCTCTCTGATGCTGCAATGGATACTAGTATGAGAAAGCTTCATGCATTATGAAATCTGATACACAGGATCAAGAATTCAGGATCTATCATCTACATCTCTTGTTTGTTATGTTTTAACTTCTCACCGACAAAAACTTTAGGTCAATCTCTTAAAAACCATGTAAAGATCAGATAGTAACAGTCTTCTTAAGACTTATGAATGAGTACAATGTTATATCCCAAAGATAGTTTACTAGACTGAAAAACAATCAACGATAACCTGCATTAATTCACGAGTAGAAACTGAAAACAAAACAACTGTACATATTATAGACACATTTAATCTGGCCTAGAGTAGATTTAAGTCTGTAAAAAGAGTTGTTAGTATATAATGTCTACCCATATGGTAACAAATCTAAATGCAGAACAAGCAAGATTTATTTGTGAAACACTAGTGCCCCAGAATGCATTAAGTTTCATAATTTTTTACCATGGTCAAGTTAAATCATTTTTGTATTGCTGCAAATGTCTTCTAACAAGTGAAAGCCCCAAAACTGACCAATCAAAATTTTATATCCAATGCTTAAGTTTTTGCACAATGTGACAAACAAAAAGACAGACAGACCAAAAGGCCCTTTAATCTTTGATTCAAGGTGTACAATTCACTTAAAAAATGAATGTTTCTCTCTTTTAGTTGAAAATACATGTATATTGCACCAAACATTTATTCCTAGATTTACATGTACTTCAAGTATCAATCATGAATATGTATACAGTAAATACAATAATTACACACAGATAATTAAATATGAGATGATGAATAAATACGACAATTAGCACCCATATCGGGACAATACATGTATCTGACCTATAATTTTGGTATCAGTGGAAGGAACATGTACATATCTGACATTATTAAATTACATGTATAGCACTTAACATTGAAAAGACATCTTCAAAGAATTTAAATCATATAGACCATGAATGATAAAATGATAGTAAAGCATACATATTGAGGGAAAAACAGAATTGTATTTTCTTTCATGTATTTCTGCCTAATACAAAATTCTTTCAAATGAGTTATTCAAAACCGAAAGCAAAATAAAGATAGAAAATATTTTTTTAATGATTTAAATACAAGAATCATCATAAACACTTAAAAGCAATTCAAATTCAAGCTTGAAAAGTGTGAGGAAATTTTTATTATTCTCAAGTAATATTGTCCAGGAATATTCTCATATATTCTTTACCATTAATGTGAATATCGCCTTGGATAAAACCTTAAGTATGAAAGTTCACTCCTCTAATAAATAGTACATAACACTAACTACATGAAAAGAAGACTATTACCATATGGTAACACTCGCATCAATAATAAGTGTGCATATAAAATACTCATAAATATATCAACATTGCACTCTCTCTCTCTCTCTCATCTTAATTATGGAATTCTCAAAAACAAAAGTTACAAAACAATGGTCCTCATAAAAGATATTTTTATCTTTATCAAGTGATACAATATTTTGACAATATTTTAAGTTGCTGATTCTTATACTAAAACTGAAAATTATAGCTGTTAGAGTTGATCAGTTCTGAGAATCTGTTGAACTGAAGTGTGACCTTATTACCTTCAAAAATGTTGAAATTGACATCTACATGTACATACATAGGAAGAAGGAAGTTAGATGGTATATAAGATTATACATATGTTTGTCTATTGCTGTATATAACAAAAGGAAGTATGAAAACAAAGGAAAAAACATCTTGATTTGAGATACAAATCATGAAATTTTTTGGGGAAAATATAGTGAAGTTGATTCCATGCTGGGAATATCTAGGATGTCTAAGATACATGAATGCCCTTATAAACCAGAAGTCTCTGACGAGACTGTAGCTCTCCTGGTTGTTTTTTTCTAAAACATCAATTTCCTTTCTTTCTTTTTTAAAACCAAGACCATAGGGAGCAGGCGCTCTAACAAATTATAAGTAGCATGACAAAACTACATATCCATTAGACTGCAACTATAATAGCACTCATATAATTCATAATATCCAAGATAAAGTATTTCAAAAAAGAATGCCACACCCATTTTCCAAGATCCTAGGGGCCAAGGGCTGCTAGCTCAAATGAACTATCAATGACACAACAAGACTACAGATCCATAATATTGGATAAAGAATTAACTCCCCAGCATTAATAGCTTTAAATGGGTAGAGAGCACAACTATATAGAAAAAAATTGCCACACCCATTTTCAAAGACCCTGGGGGTATGGGACTAAAACAAAATATCAGGTGCACAACTAGACCACAGACTAATCATTGCAAAAAGAATTAATTCTACATCATTTATAGTGTCAGAGGAGTTGCAAGCACAAGATTACATTGACTTATATAGGAGGAAATGACCACACCCATTTCTGAGACCCTAAGGGTCAGGGGCTAAAACATAATATCAGGTGCACAACTAGACCAGAGACCCATCATATTGCAATAAGAATTTAGTCTCCATCATTTATAGTGTCAGAGGAGTTGCGAACACAAGATTACATAAAGTTATATAGGAGAAAATGACCACACCCATTTCTAAGACCCTGGGGGTCAGGGGCTCAAACAAAATATCAGGTGCACAACCAGACCACAGACCCATTACATTACAAAAAGAATGAAGTCTCCATCATTTATAGTATCAGAGAAATTGCGAGCACAAGATTACATAGAGTTATATAGGAGAAAATGACCACACCCATTTCTAAGACCCATGGGGTCAGGGGCTCAAACAAAATATCAGGTGAACAACTAGACCACAAACCCATCAAATCATATAAGGAATTAAGTCTCCATGATTTATAGTGTCAGAGGAGTTGAGAGCAAAAGATTACATAGAGTTATATAGGAGAAAATGACCACACCCATTTCTAAGACCCTGGGAGTCAGGAGCTCAAACAAAATATCAGGTGCACAACAAAACTACAGACCCATCATATTGCAAAAAGAATTAAGTCTCCATCATTTATAGTGTCAGAAGTGTTGCGAGCACAAGATTACATGGAGCTATATAGGAGAAAATGACCACACCCATTTCTAAGACCCTGGGGTCAGGGGCTCAAACAAAATATCAGGTGCACAACAAGACCACAGACCCATCATATTGCAAAAAAGATTTAAGTCTCCATCATTTATAGTGTCAGAGGAGTTGCGAACACAAGATTACATAGAGTTATATAGGAGAAAATGACCACACCCATTTCTAAGACCCTGGGGTCAGGGGCTCAAACAAAATATCAGGTGCACAACAAGACCACAGACCCATCATATTGCAAAAAAGATTTAAGTCTCCATCATTTATAGTGTCAGAGGAGTTGCAAACACAAGATTACATAGAGTTATATAGGAGAAAATGACCACACCCATTTCTAAGACCCTGGGGGTCAGGGGCTCAAATAAAATATCAGGTTTACAACAAGACCACAGACCCATCATATTGCAAAAAGAATTATGTCTCTTATGTATCATTTATAGTGTCAGAAGAGTTGTCCGGACAAGATCACATAGAATTTAATGACCACGCCCATTTTCTAAGATCCTGGGGGTCAGGGACTGAAACTAAATGTCAGGTGCACAACTAGACCTTGGACCAAGTAAAATGCAAAAAGAATTAACTTTCTATCTATAACAGTTTCAGAGGAGTTGTCCAGACAAGAATTGTTTACGGACAGACGGACAGACAGACGGCCGGACGCCGGACGAAGGTGATCGCATAAGCTCGACTGGTCTGAGACCAGTAGATGGTCTGAGACCAGTAGAGCTAAAAACATAGCCATGCATCTTGTTGTAGATAGAACCCAGAGCTGCATGTATACTCAGTAGTATGATTAGACCTTTCTAAATCTCCTATTCAACGTAAATAGGTCTAGGTCATAATAGTCAAGTAGTTCATGTAAATGACCTTGATCTGCATAGTGTCATACCGAAAATCTTTGCAATATACATGTAAGTTCATGAGTTTGGTAGATGAATCTTTTGATATTTTAAAGTTCAGAAACTTACATGCAGGTAAACTTTATTATAGGGAAGAGCATTATTTTACCAAGTATGAATGTGATATTTCATTCACGCTTCAAAAAGTTCTTATAAACATTTCAATAGTCAGAATCCACTAATGAGTTTAGCTCTTTGAATACTATCACAGACGTAGCATCTCAATACAAATTTGGCCTCTGTCTCCTAAAGATACATGTACATACACATACTAAATTTCCATGTCAGCCTTCAATAATACTTGAGGAATGATATAATTCTATTGCAAAATTCTTACTTCTGTATAACATGTATAATCACTTTGATCTAATAAATTTGGTAGTTGGCCAATGTACAAACATGCCATATCATTTGACCAAATTTGAATTGGGTCTACACTAAGACAGTGAGGAAAAGACAGCTGAAAGACTGAAACAGGACTTTATAACCATGATAACTGAAGAGTAATGCAAAATGTGTTTCAGGTCAGTTTAGTTATAGAATAAGTGTCTTATTTTGTGTTTTTATGCAGAAATAAATCATAATGGCTGATGCATCTATTTACATTAGAGCAATTTATCAAATAAGTGAACCTTTCATTGTACTTTATTTCTGCATAAAAACACAAAATTGGACATTTATTCTATAAATATGCGCTCTTAAAACCAAAATTAAAATAAAGGAAATTGTTTGACAACCATAACTACATGTAGCTAGTAAATAATTATGAAAACAAAAAAACTTTGTCAAATAAACAGACAATATAATTATGATAAAATGTTTGATCTTATTAAAGTGACACAAAAATACATACATGTACATAATAACTGAGATTCAAGCTTAGTTTTGTCCTCTTTTGTCTTGTCAATAATCGATCATAACATGAAAACCTGAATCACATCAAGAGATCACGACTCATTTAAAGTATAAATAGTCAAAGGACATTGTGCCTTAAAAGCATTTGAAAGTACATGTGTATTATGTACATCACATCCATGTCTTCAAGTAATCCTTTAGATTAGTCAATCATACATGTATTTGTGCTGACTTGTCACACTTGGAATAACACAATATTTAGACATCAAGTATATTTGAATTTTCCCTGTTTAGGTACAGGCCATGTAATCCCTAGTCACTCTCTTGTTCCTCTGTGATGTTCATATTGTCCATATTAGATGTCAGTTCTAGCATGTGTTCGACTGGTCTTGGTTTACCATCAGGACCTATTGTAGACGGTTGTATTATACCCCCTCTGTGCAAAACAGAATAATATAATGTACTGTTGGTGGCAATATTCTATATATTCAGCAATTTACTTGTACATGTTTATGTGCAAACAATCTACATAAATATGAATTATCTTGATGTACTAATAAGGTTATAGCAGACATGTAACGATAAGATGTAAAATCTGCCAAAAAAAGTAGTGATGAAGCAATTGTCGACTGCTACAAGTCTTTTGATTCCGATGATCAATTTCAATTGTTGACAATTGTTTGCCCCTAAAAGAGAGGCCTTTGTGCTTGAGGTATTTCTTTACCTTATTTTCAATAGAACATGTACAGTACTAATTGTTTTCCCTGTAAAGATTGTAAAATATGCTGAAAATTTAAAATGGGATGCTTTATATATCGTTTTCAGCAAAATTTCTCAATTTATACAGAAAAACAAAACCTTTCTATCTTTTACACTGTTTTTATTATAGCACATTGCTTTTCGATTTTTAATTGATTATCAATTGGTTTATCTTTTCTGATTATTATGATCGATTCCTAAACATCTTCTGATGTACAACATTTGTTGTAAGATGTTAGAAATTAAAACCTCTTCAAAATCTGGAGAAAAATGTTTATAAAATTGCTCTGTCAGTGAGATATTTTGAGTATAAATGTGCTTATTTTGTATAGAAATCAATGAAAAACAGAAAAGATTTTTATAAGACATTGTTCACCCTTCAGACGGGTCATGATGCCTTGGGCTACATTTCATTTTTAAGTAACACAAATCATACGTTATATGCTATCCTCATCCCCAAGGTAATAACCATACAATATACTGCTGAGCATACCCCATTCATTTTAGTTTGGTAGGAAACTTAATATAAGGATCTGTTGTACCCTTTCACACAATTCAAATTTCAAGGACTGCTCTGTGTTTTGCAAGAGGTTTGGATAAATATATGTACATGTGTTTGTTTCACTGCAGATTTTAGGAGTTTGGAGTGTTCTTCCGACCAATGATGCCTACTATACATTTTTAGATTAAGATGAGACACTAACCTGTGTAGTTTGTCCATTGCCTGGACAAGTTTCATAGCTTCATACTCCTTCTGTTCCTCAGTCATTCCCTCCATAGGACTGGCTTTATGTTGCTCCCAACGACCTGTAACTGGATTTATCCTGAAAGAATAGGGATAGAGAAACTCACAGATAGACTGAGGGCAAATGTACAATATCATGAATACAGAAACTTTGTAAATGTAGACTTTTTTTCAGGTATACATGCATGTAATGGGTTCTTCTTTTAATTACTGTAAATTGGTTTTTATTTGTCAGGTACCAATTTTCGTCATTTTCGTCAGTGCCTCCCTTGACGAAATTACATATCGACAAATATAAATACTCCTGACAAAATATAGTGTAGAAAGGAAAAATTGAATCTTAAGAGTTAAACGACAGGCAAATGATAAATCATTGAAAACTGAATATGCACACAAAGTGGCATATAATGTACTTCTAATTACCAAGTGATATGTTTTCACAACAAGCTAGGTGGTATACATGTCTCTAATTGTTTGTTTACCAATAATTGTTAAACAAACAATTAAAACAAACGCATACAGCCTATACCTGAATATTAAGTTGGCATTTGAACAGATGAATTTATATTTTAGGAACCCTTGGATGACGAATTTACGTACTGACGAAATGGTCATTTTGAACGAATTGACGAAAATTGGTACTGACGAAAATAAAGCAATTTACAGTATATCATAAGTAATTAGTGAGACAAGTTAGATATACTTCTGTTCCAAAATAAATGCTCTAAGAGTGTTTACTCTGTAACAGAATTTTCTGTAAGTTAGACATGTGACCTTCATCTTTGTCCTATGCCATTAAAAATCTGTAGGGTTCTTTTTTACTAATGATTATCACTAAAGGGTGCTAAGATAGACTCATTACCCTTGAAAATGTGTTCTTTAATGTGTTTACAAGAAAGTGCATGTATGACAGACTTGTAAACATGGACAAACCAACAAAAATAAATGTTTATCCCCCTGCAACTAATCTAAGCTGCAATGAAGAATAAATATGAATAAGAAAGGGCTTGTTCAAAATTAGCCGATTTTACAGTAGATTCATTGGGCGGACAGACTCCAAACATCACAAAATTTAGCCATATTTACATTGTGACGTCAAAATAGAAAACATAACAACACATAAAGTCAGTGCGATCAAACATGACGTCACAGTAGACCATTTTCCGATTTTGTTAGAAAGCACAAAATGTCAGAGTCATCATCTTTTGGTGTTGTTTTACATTATGATGTCACTGTGAAAAGACACAATTCTACTGATACGTAACAATGAAAAAGTGTGCAAAAATTGACTACCTCAGACATTTTTTGTCACTTTGTCAGCCATTATGAATTTTTGCAAGTGGCCTATTCAAAATTTTGCCAAATGATGTGATACATGTACATTGTATCTGTGCATATAAAATCAAGATTTAAAATGGTCATAAATGTTTTCTGGAAAATGAACTGTTTAAAACATCTTAATCTTTCTGCTTCACAGAAGTAGTATCAATGAAAAGTTTCCAGTTCTATGTGATACCTTTCTTCATTATACATGTTATTACATTTCTTCTATTCAGACTAAACTATCATAAGTTCCGATGAAGATGTACTTACATTTCCTTCAGATTAGAATACTCTTCTGTTTCTGACTCATCACTATCACTACTGTAATCACCCTGGGGTTTACCACCCAATAATAACCCTCTGTTGGCTAGCAGGCCTGCTGCATTACCATACCCTGTGTATTTGACCATCCTATTGACTGTAAAATAAATCACTTATTCAATACTGCTATATTAACTTCTTGGTAAGTAAGCATTATCTATAGAAAACTGCAAATGTAAATGATTCACAAAACTTGGTGAGCTGGGAATAGGAGATTTAAAACAATTGATGTGACTAGTTCTTCAAAATCATTTTGAAATATTTCAAACAGCGACATACATTGTACATTGTTTTCTTTTTCCTGAACATATAAATACAAGATATGTGACAATGTGAAAATAGAGACGAGAAAAAATTAAATCATAAGTTTCTTACCACTCTCTTTACAAAGCACAAAAATAAGATCTGCAGTAAGTTCCTTCACTTCTGTTATAGGTGACGTCAACAGCTTACATAACCTAGAAAATAAAACAGGGTTTATGAACAAGCTTCCTCCATGAAGGCACTTGAACTCCGCCATGGGAGGACATGGGTTACCTTATACATATGCTTGTCATTTTCAATCTTTGATTAAATAATGTTTAAAAAGTTGCAAAAGTATTCATTTATTTACAACAAATAAATGCTACTCCATGCTCCTAACATTTAAAATTGAATTGCCTGGTTGGCTACCTTGTCAAAAGAGTTAATTTCAGTCCCTATAAATGTAAAACTGAAAGCAGTGCAAAGTACATTAACATGATTATATACATAGTACAGGTACCTATTTCTTAGAGTATCCCCTTCCTCTGGTAGTCTTTTTACGTCATCTTTTAATGGGGGTAGCACCTAATAGATAATATATAACGAGAGATGGACATAAACACACTTTTAGCAGCAAGCTCTGTAAATTCACCAGTAACTATGCAGTATTCCAAATTTTCAATTCTTTAAAACTATATAATCTTGTGTACAGCAATAAACATGTCAAAAAATTACAACAATAAATCATGTTTGTAACATCCTTACAAAGTATTTCCTGAATTTTATGCTTGTTTCATAGAATATTATGAAGTCAACTTTAATCTACATCAGATACTGTAACTCTAAATGAAAACCTTTTCTGCTTAGAATTATGTAACATACAATGTACATTCATTGCCCCCACCTTTGTTTTACAGAATTTTCTGATTGCTCTATTTGCACGACACATCTCACACATACTATGGAGTATTGGAGCTAGACTTTCCTTCAAAGATTTCAATGGCTGAAAAAAAACCCCAAGATGTGTTTGTTAGACACCATGCTTTTTCAGCAATCTTTTTTTTTTTCAAGTGCACATGAAATATCTAAGCTGTTCTATTACAATCAAAATCAAATACAAATGTTATGAATTGTTGTCAAGAAAGATAAACATGTATTTGCCATATAGATGATTACATATAATAAATGTTAGTGTAAAACAGAATTTAACTCATTGAAACTTCAAAAGCAAAGTTCAGTCAAAAAGAAAATTACTCTGATCAGCCTCACTGTTCATTTGACATACATGCGTATATGTAAAATTAGATTCTCACATTTTCATTATGACAAAATCACGACATGGAAAGTCTCCTATAAAAGCTGAATCTTAGATGTTTTATTCTAGCAGTGATTGAAAACTACAAAACTTAATCAACATCTTTATCCGTGAATATTAGCATACCCTATCAAGACGATGATACAGGAAGTCAAGTAGCACGATTATTGCTTCCATGTTTTTGCCGTCATATTCCACCTCTTTGTTCTCTATACAGTTTATATCTGCTTCATTCAGGGGTATTAATAACTCCTCATAACAATCTTTAGGAATGTTTGTAAGGAGGTTTACTGTGTGACTGAAATAATCAGATGGAAAAACACCTTACACTCTTACACAATTGCTTAACATTTTTCTTAACTCTAACAAGAATATTTTCAACCAAAAAAGATGAATATGATTCTTCTGATAGAATCCTTTTCAAATTCATATTTTGTATAAGGCTAACAAATTAAACAGAACAATGAACTGTACATGCACTACTTAACATAAAGAGAAAGCAACTGTCAATTCACATAAGTTATCTATTTTGAAATTGAAATCCTTTTTACCATACACAAAGTATATACATAAGGGAATAGAGAGGTTTAGTTACAAGTGCTTTCAATGTGTACGTGTGACCTACATGTACACGTCATCGCTTGACGTCACAATCCAAAGACGTCGTTTAGTTATACGTACAATCCGGAGAAGGTCTAAGTAGAGCTATGAAAAAGGGTGTACATGTAGCTAGCTTCTTTTCTATCAATTAAATTTGCAAGAAATGTACATCGAGGTTAGTAAAACCTCGATGTAAGGAAAGTTAGAATCCTAAATGTGCTTTATGACACCGAAAACTGGAAGTTCGAGCAATGATAACTGTGAAAATTTTCAAAGAAGTTACCCATTCAGTCTTTACGTGTACAGCGTCGTTTACACGTCCATAACATGTAGCTATGAAGTCATGACGTCTTTTGATCAAAGACCGCAGGAAGTGATGACGTTATACGTACACGTCGCGCTAAAAACTTGTAACTTAACCTCTCTAATATCATTTACCATGTACATGTATTTCAACATAATGCAAATGTTGAATAGTAATAGAAATCGTTCAAGATATAAATTTGAATACACATTATATAATTTCATACACACATGTATGTACATATACATGTATTACATTCAATACATCTGTGACATACATGTACATGTACTTTTACAGAATGACCATTTCTCAGGTTTACATAAAATCAATGTAAAACAGCACAATGTCAAGACAATCTCACCTTTGAAGGTCCTCTTTCTTGTCTTTAGATAAGGTGTTACACATGAGCAGATCTCTCAGTACACACACCAACCTCATAAAATGAGCCTCCTCCTCCTGGAATATCAAAAGAACCATACATATACTGAAGTAACAAGTGATCTAGTAACCTTGTAAAAGATGATACAAGGTCACTACAAGTAGGTTTTATAGAGGACAAGGTTAAGCTGAGTCCCGTATTAAACCTAGTAACCTGGCATCATCCTGTCAGCAAGTCCTTTCTACATGTATGTGTATAAAATATTTACAACGAACTGTTAATTGGCCGACATGTACACATAGACCCTATTTAACAAGATACAATCACGAAGTTTAAGCCCATGATGAAAACACACACGTACCTCATCTAGGTTGTTTTTATCCATACTGGACGTGAGGTTAAACAATATTTTGAGAATTTCTGAGCAGAGGTCCACCTCCTGGTCTGTGAGACTGGTCTGTCTGCTCTCAGAGTCCCTCAGTGTGAGGTCTACCACCTCCATTAGGTATGTAAAGCCATGTAGGTCATAACAGATCCTTGGTCTGTAACAAATCGATGAGCCATGATTATATTTGTTTTGTAATAAAATTGACATAAAACATGTACTTTAAAGGAATAACTCTTTTCATAATCCCAACAGTTTCCAGGTTAGAGAAAGATAATCGTGATGACTCCCTTTCATATGCGATCTTCATCCATGACCTAATGATAAGGTCATGACACATCCTAATCATCATGGACAATTAAGAAATGACTGTCTGTCTTTTGGTGTTCATGGGTGTATAATTCTGGTTGGTCACGTGCAAATTGATTGCGAAGCGATTCTCAAAAAATTTGCACATGTCCAACCAGAATTATATACTCATGAACACAAAAAGTAAAACAGTCATTACTTTTATTTACATTCATTCTAATTATTGGTCACGTTTATTCACATGCACATCACACATTTTACCTGTAACAGTGTCAAATGCATTTTAACGTTGGTAAATTCTCCCTACATGGCCAAGGTTAAAGTTTTTCAAAAGTACCAGTAGGTCAAACTCCAAGGTCAAGGTCACAAGGTCAAAATTTTGGTATCCATGGAAAGGTCTTGTCACAAGGAAAACACATGTGAAATATGAAAGCCCTATCAATTACCATTTAAAAGTTATGTCCAAGGTTAAAGTTTTTGCGGACAAACAGAGACACGGACAAACAGACAGACAGATGGACAGACCAAAAACTACATGCACCGAATCTCCGATTAGGGGGGCATAAAAAGGGCATTCAAAATAATATATCATATAGTAACACTTTATTCAATTTTGACCTGAATTGTCTCTGTTACATCTGGCCAACAATTGTGATTCTATCTGATACATAAAAAACTCGTTAATTTTGAGAATCCCATTGTGGAAATGCAAATAATTGCTAGTGGAAGTCTTTGTCATTTTTGGTAGGTTTATGCAGACTTAAATGTTGGGCACAAAAGTGCATGGATCATTAGTTATACATACTACATGTACATGTATATGTACTAATGAAGCTTTACTGAGGGGACTTACACTTACATTTTTTACAAATTGACACTCGACAGAAAGAGGGCAATGATAAAATCAATGCAACTAGGGATGAAGTCATCAAAATCAAAACTTAAAATCATCCATACTGAAAGATTTATACTCTTGAGTCTAAATTTAAGTACACATACATGTCCATTACTGCCAAGTTATTACAGAATACATGACGTTTATCACAAAATACATGTATAAACATACCTTGTGTCAGAGCATAGGGCAGTCAACAAAAATAGCATCCTCATGTCAAAGAACTGAAAAGAAATCATATAAATTAATATAAAAGTAACCCCCAAGCCTGAGGATAAATACATAAATCATAGAAACAGATATAGTCAAACAAAGCCTATATGTAATTTTCAAGATGAGAGGTCTGTAATTTTCGGGTGGCAACAAAGGTCAGCATCCAACTTCCGTACCTTTTAGTCTATATTTTTTCTTTAAACATACTAAATATGATTTAATTTCCGTTTTTCTTGTCATGGAGGTTTTTGTAGACAATCAATAGACGTAAGTTGCATAATACTCTTCATATATTCTTCAACAATCTAGAGCAAGTGCCCATATTTTGCCGCATTTTTCGTACATTTCAAAGAAAACTTCAATACATGGAGGCCAAACCAATAATTGGTTTTGTGAAAATTTAATTTTATACCATACTGATCGAAATACTACATGTACAAAAGGAACTTATTTTACTCAGTTCATTGTTTCCTTATAAAACATCAAAACATTTCGTTTTCATGTTTTCGGGGGTGACCATATTTCGCTGTTTTTGATGAGAAGTATCCAATTTACACACAAAACTGTGATTTTCTTTCAGCATGTTCAGAAAATCTTTTGTAACCACTACTTCTAAGAAATGATGCCAAATAAAATTTTCTTTTTTGGTTTTTGTAAAAATATCGGATGTTTACGTATAAAATTTGATGTCTTCATTAATTTTTCCCAATTTTGATGCATTTTTCGTCACAATATTGAGTGCAGGAAGTGTAACAATAAATATAAACATAACTGCTACGGTCATATTTGATAGGATATAGAAAAATAAACTTGACAAATATTTCTGATAACCAACGCAAAGCAATTACCTGTGAAACGGTGTAATATGGTCACCGGCGAAATATGGTTCCTCGCTCTACCAAAGTGATACAATATACTTTACTCATGTTACTATGCAACTTTTAAAAAGAATTAATGCTACTGTACTACCAGGTTCATTAAATTATTAACATCATTTAAAGACAAATTCTGCAATTCTCAGATCTTTTCTTTGTTCTCAATGAATTTTTTTATATTTAGGCAAACACATTACACAGAACATCAAACCTGAGAATTGCAAAATACAGCTTTAAGGCAGACAAAAATTACATCTGCTTACATCTCACCTGACATACATTATGTATGGAAACCAAGAAGCACGTTTGATTATGCATGTCAGAAAGAATTGAGGGACCAAATGTCTGACATCACACCTCTTAGTGATCGCAATATGCAAGATCGCAACTACAGCACGTGCAGGAAGTCCGTTCTGATTGCCATTTAGTCACCTACCTAAACCTTTGTTCAAAACTTGGGCACCTTTTCTGCCCAAATAAACTGATGACGTCATAACAATGTAGATCAATCAAAGAGTGCATGAAAACATTTGTATAATCTTGATTAGATTTATATGCGATCTTCCGTATTGTTAGTAGACTTTACAAAACTATCATGTCACAATCAATAGCCCGTCCAACAGTAATTTGATGTGTCATTTGATTACTACATCATAATGAACAATTCTGCCAACAGATGTAATATCAAGATTCCTAATTAGGAAGAACTTTCACACAGTACCTTTATGTCATATTTAAGTTCAGGATCTTTGTAAGTCTTCAACCTTTGGATTATTCCTTCCACACAGCCATTTTTACTGCAAAGAAAAAGTAGTTCTCAGAGAAGGGAGATTATATTGTGGCCACTTATTTTCTTAGAAAACTGTTTTGTTTTTTTTTTACTTCTGCTGGTATCCATTACAATAGCCTTTCTGAAATCATTTAGATCAATTCAAGTAACTTTTTAATAACAGGTAGGTACAAATGTATATACATGTAATACCTGTAAATACACTTCATTTTGATAAATACTCCATAAGTAGGATTATCTCTCTTACCTACACACAGCCTGTGCTTGTTTACTATTATAAATCAGGTTACACAGACATTTCTGGGCCTCTATCATCACTGAAATAATGTAAAAACAAATAATGCATTGAACATTCAGAAAAATGCTTTATGACCTATTTAACAATGTATTCTTTAGGGCTTCATTAGTGTCAGGCTGATGATTCCTGAACTTGTACTAGAACTATTTTAAAAACCATTTAAGAATAAGACAAAGCATATCATATTGTAACATACCTGTATACATATTCATGCATTAAGTATTTTGGTCATCAATGACTTGAATGTGTATTTTTCAAAGTATGTACAATGTACCTATGTCTATTTATATGAAAACAAACAAATTTTATAAAATCAAATATGTCCAAAACCTGTCGAGCAAAGCAAGCTTGGTATCTGAAATTTTTCTTAATAAATCAAGCTATAACACACCCTCTGGGTCATCATTTTGTATTTGGATAACTTCACCATCTTCATGAGCGTAATGTTGTAAACCTGCCATCTTCATCACCAGAGCTAACGATGTTTCAGTTGTCATACTTGCTAACTTGTCCTTCTCCCGACTGAACAGCCTCAGTGTCTGTAGACACGCTATATAGCACTGTGACGAAGCTGGCTTATCTAGTTTCTTCATTATTGCTTCTACTATACCCTGAAAAGCAGATTTATTTTTGTTGAATGGTCATCTTTTCTCAGGTACCAGTAAGTTCATCATTAAAACAAATATTTCATGTACTGATCAACTAATTACTTGTACTGGTTATTTTGCATATTTAAGAAAACCAATATAATTCAGAATTGATAAAGAAGTTCAAAATGCACTGCAAACAGGATGAGTTAGTGTAACAAATTTAGATGGCACAATGAATTGTTGGCACAGTATTGCCTTCGTGATCAAATTGGGGTACAACTTAAAACTTATTATATTGCATAAACAAATACATGTAAATGTACATGCATGACATCTTACTAAAAATAAACTCTATTAATATGGTATTTTTCCACGTGTACAATAGGAATTCAGCATACTTAAACTCAGTATGAGACTGTCCCTATCATCTCGCTTATTGGTGACTATTCTTCACTATCTTAACTTATCATTACATTTGTACTAACAAAATTAGTCACTGCTTTTGCTGAGCATTTTACAGGATTTTAAGAACAAAATCCTCCAATTTTGGTATAAGAAATAATTTTGATAAAAGAAATACACTGGCTCAGTATTTTTGTTTATAATTCTGAAAGTAAAACATCTGATGCAGATAAACATGATAAAATTTTTTCTATTTCTTTAGTGCACTGCTGACACTCTTAGTGTGCCTAATTCAACAGTTCAAACATGTACATGTATGCAGTGAGGCAATTACAAATGTACATGTATAATGAAAGGTTTACAAGAAATGAATTTAAACAAAGGAAATGTATTTAACTTCAAAATTCATGTAAATTGCAGACATGAGTAAAATTTGCTTGAAATATTTAATAATACAAGTTATACCCCTGATTGCTGATAAAATCATTTTTGCATGTAAATTTTAACATCTCTACCTATCCATATGTTACACATGTACAATGTATATACAATACTCACCTGCTTGAGACTGGAAGTTATTTCTGGAAAACTGAAAGTCTGTCCATTCTGAAAATAAACAAAACAAACTTTAAGACTAAATTAGAACTCAGTCAGATATGATAAGGAAGGGAGAATGTTTGTAAAAGATCGCCTCCATTGTAACAGCGTGAGTCCTACAACCCCTTTGCCAGGGGGGGAGGGTAAAAGGGAAAATTTTGCCAAGTTTTACTGAAAATGGACCAAAATATACATGTACATGTTATATGATGTAGCAGGGTGGCCACAGATTTTGAAGAATGAAATTCCCTGAAAATTCCATGGCTTTCCCTGACTCATACAAATTTTTCCTTGACCAAATGCAATCAAAAAAAGTGTAATTTCACACTGCTTTTGTTTAAATATGTATTCAGAGTTCTTATATTCATCTGAAACACATTTTTAAGTGATTTGTAAGTATTATCTTTACATTAATAATGATAATTCACCATTGCCTGATTGGCCATATCAGAGGGGTTAATGTAAAGTACATAAATAATCTACTGTAAATTGGTTTTTATTCGTCAGGTACCAATTTTCGTCATTTTCGTCAGTGCCTTCCTTGACGAAATTATGTATCGACGAATATAAATTCTCCTGACAAAATGTAGTGTAGAAAGGAAAAAATGAATCTGAAGAGTTAATAAGACAGGCAAATGATATAATATACAGTGACTGCTAATTACCAAATGATATGTTTTCACAACAAGCTAGGTGGTATACATGTCTTTAATTGTTTGTTTACCAATAATTACAATGAAAACAAATGCATACGGCCTATACCTGAATGTTGGCATTTGAACAGACGAATTTATATTATAGGGACCCTTGGATGACGAATTTACATACTGACGAAATGGTCATTTTGAACGAATTGACGAAAATTGGTACTGACGAAAATAAAGCAATTTACAGTATTGGATAATTTGCATCATGGCAATGCTGATTGGGAGATGGAAGAAGAAAACGTGCAAAATACAGCATTATGAAGCTACTATATGTTTATCAGAGAAAATCTTAATTTTTGCACTGGCGAGCAGAAAATTTTGAAGATGATAAATCTTAAAATATCAAATACCTTAATCATGTTAATCATGTTTAAAATTCTTTGTTGAAGTGCATTTAAGACACAGTAGTGATGGGGAATAGGTTGCACCTTCATAAGGCACGGTCCATTTGATATTCTGGGGGGGGGGGGTCTTGGGTTTTTTTCCAAAAAAAAATAATTTTGCTTTGAAGTTTGATGAATAAAATAAATTTGCTTATGGCGTGACAGAAAAAAATAATCTTGCTCTTACAAGTTATATGAATTTGAAGAATTACAATAAAATTTGGCTTAAAAATCCTGAAAATTTTTCATTATAATAATAAATCTTCCAGAAGGAAGAAATATTATGCGGAAGAAAAGTTAATTCACATCATAATAGAGTCTAATTTTATATGCAAGTTTGGAAGGAGACCTTCAGTTTTTCACCAATTTACAATTCTAAATTTGAAAATTGTCTGGAAGAACCTCTTACTGTACCTTATATAAATTTTGTTTACTGAGGATTACATTGTAAAATTCTTTTTATCTCTCTATTTAGATTGAATTAATTATTTGTGCATAAAAATTGAAGTCATGTTTTAGAGTTTTTAGTCAAAGTAAAGGGGTCCCTGTAAAGTGTGAAACGAAACAAAAACGAAACGAAACAAAACAAATCGAAACGAAACAAAACAAATCGAAACGAAACGAAAGAAATCGAAACGAGACGAAACAGATCGAAATGAAACGAAACAAATCGAAACAAAACGAAACAGATTAAAACGAAACGAAACAAAACAAAACATAAAGCCTAAAGGAAATGAGAAAAAGAGGAAAAATCGCTGAAAACGAATATTCTAAGACAAGATCAGCATGTAATATTGCCTTAATCCAAGAGTTCTACATTTGTAACTAGTGCCGAGAGGGTTTCTTGAAAGAGTCAAAGTTGACAATTAAAAAAAGTAAATGTCAAATGCCATTCATGTTTTTAAGAGGAATAAAAGGGAGGGGATAGAAAACCACGCTATGACACCGTAATGAGATCATAAAACGGGGTGGGGCACATTTCAGGAAAAAGAATCTTATCCTTTTTCAAACGAAATGTGCCCCCCCCCCCCCCCCCCCCCCCCCCTCCGGTCAAGACAAATGTTTAAACTTTAAAGTGTAAATTGGCTGCAGTAGTGAAGTTATTTGGGTTATTTCCTTTTAAACCTTGAAAAAAAGAAATAGATCTGTTTAGATGAAAAACTAAGGTGAGCGAAGTGAGCCTGAAGTACTTGAAAAATGAATTGAAAATTGCGGGTGAGCGAAGCGATTGGGAAATTTCTTTAAGGTATATATAGATGAATTTCGTGGTAATTTTTAAAATTGAGATTATGTACATGAACGTAATAAGAGGGACAGGACTTAAAAAGAAAGAATTTTTTTGGGAGGATATCCCAAGA